>BTPG01000004.1:6982726-7037726 GCA_036245525.1 Semisulcospira habei
TAAGGCCTTTCCATGCGTACTAATTTGTATGACCCCTTGGAAAGGTCAAGCCAGGGTCACAAAAGGTCGGCAAGTGTGGAAATGCCAGTTTTTGATAGTATAGTAGTTTTTATCTAACGTTTCAATCAAAATTGGCATAATGGTAGCTGATGATAACGCCTTCCTATGGTAGCTGATGATAACGCCTTTCTATGGTAGCTGATGATAACGCCTATGGTAGCTGATGATAACGCCTTTCTATGGTAGCTGATGATAACGCCTTTCTATGGTAGCTGAAGATAACGCCTATGGTAGCTGATGATAACGCCTTTCTATGGTAGCTGATGATAACGCCTTTCTATGGTAGCTGATGATAACGCCTTTCTATGGTAGCTGATGATAACGCCTTTCTATGGTAGCTGACGATAACGCCTTTCTATGGTAGCTGATGATAACGCCTTTCTATGGTAGCTGATGACAACGCCTTTCTATGGTAGCTGATGATAACGCCTTTCTATGGTAGCTGATGATAACGCCTATGGTAGCTGATGATAACGCCTTTCTATGGTAGCTGATGATAACGCCTATGGTAGCTGATGATAACGCCTTTCTATGGTAGCTGATGACAACGCCTTTCTATGGTAGCTGATGATAACGCCTTTCTATGGTAGCTGATGATAACGCCTATGGTAGCTGATGATAACGCCTTTCTATGGTAGCTGATGATAACGCCTTTCTATGGTAGCTGATGACAACGCCTTTCTATGGTAGCTGATGATAACGCCTTTCTATGGTAGCTGATGATAACGCCTATGGTAGCTGATGATAACGCCTTTCTATGGTAGCTGATGATAACGCCTTTCTTTGGTAGCTGATGATAACGCCTTTCTATGGTAGCTGAGGATAACGCCTTTCTATGGTAGCTGATGATAACGCCTTTCTTTGGTAGCTGATGATAACGCCTATGGTAGCTGATGATAACGCCTTTCTATGGTAGCTGACGATAACGCCTTTCTATGGTAGCTGATGATAACGCCTTTCTATGGTAGCTGATGATAACGCCTTTCTATGGTAGCTGATGATAACGCCTTTCTATGGTAGCTGATGATAACGCCTTTCTATGGTAGCTGATGATAACGCCTTTCTATGGTAGCTGATGACAACGCCTTTCTATGGTAGCTGATGATAACGCCTTTCTATGGTAGCCTTTCTATGGTAGCTGATGATAACGCCTTTCTATGGTAGCTGATGATAACGCCTATGGTAGCTGATGATAACGCCTTTCTATGGTAGCTGATGATAACGCCTTTCTATGGTAGCTGATGATAACGCTTTTCTATGCATACAATTTGTGTTTACCCCTAACAAAGGCCAAGGGTTGACAAATTCGTGAAAAATGCACACAATTATAAACATTTGAGATCCCACTGGTACAAAAGCCAACACTTTACATAATGCTTAGTCGCTTGAACACTTACTCATTTCAGTGACCTGTTGGAAAGGTCAAGGTCACGCTTATTATATTGGTTGATCACATACGTGAGCCATAAGGGCTTTGCCTTTCTTGTTTTTCAAGTTTCTCTCCAGGAATCTGTGTGTTGACGCAATTTATAACGGAAACCAGAATCAGCGTGCGTGCATGTGCGTGCGTGCGTGCGTAGTGTGCGTGTACTCACAGAAGTCGGAGTTGAACTCGTAGTACACAGTGCGGTCGGGCCAGTGTTTTCTAGTATCCGCCGGCGCCTTCCGTGCGTGACGAGAGTTGCTCGCCACGTGACCCCCTCTGCAACACAGCGCAACACTCCCTCACATCCACGTCAGTGTAGCAACACCTTGTGCAGGCAGCCTTCTTCTGTTAACTCATTCGAGACGTGCCGCCTCCGGATACGCGACACGGGGTGTACACAAGGAGCAGACTTAAGCCGCGTATCCGCACGCGGCACGTCGCGAATGAGTTAACTTTGATAGTTCAAAGATAGTGCCAGAATAGCTTGGCGCCTCAGGCGCCAAGCTATTCTGGCACCATCCTTGAACTGAAATGGTTGATCTATCTGCTAATCTGCACTGCATCCACTATCGGCTTTCACAAACTATCTGCTAATCTGCACAGCAGCCCCGGTCAGCGTGCACAAACTATCTGCTAATCTGCACAGCAGCCCCGGTCGGCTTTCACAAACTATCTGCTAATCTGCACTGCAGCCCCGGTCGGCTTTCACAAACTATCTGCTAATCTGCACAGCAGCCCCGGTCGGCGTGCACAAACTATCTGCTAATCTGCACTGCAGCCCTTGTCGGCTTTCACAAACTATCTGCTAATCTGCACTGCAGCCCTTGTCGGCTTTCACAAACTATCTGCTAATCTGCACTGCAGCCCCGGTCAGCGTGCACAAACTATCTGCTAATCTGCACTGCAGCCCTTGTCGGCTTTCACAAACTATCTGCTAATCTGCACTGCAGCCCCTTGTCGGCTTTCACAAACTATCTGCTAATCTGCACTGCAGCCCCGGTCAGCGTGCACAAACTATCTGCTAATCTGCACTGCAGCCCTTGTCGGCTTTCACAAACTATCTGCTAATCTGCACTGCAGCCCCGGTCAGCGTGCACAAACTATCTGCTAATCTGCACTGCAGCCCTTGTCGGCTTTCACAAACTATCTGCTAATCTGCACTGCAGCCACGGTCGGCTTTCACAAACAATCTGCTAATCTGCACTGCAGCCACGGTCGGCTTTCACAAACTATCTGCTAATCTGCACTGCAGCCACGGTCAGCGTGCACAAACTATCTGCTAATCTGCACTGCAGCCACGGTCGGCTTTCACAAACTATCTGCTAATCTGAACTGCAGCCCCGGTCAGCGTGCACAAACTATCTGCTAATCTGCACAGCAGCCCCGGTCGGCGTGCACAAACTATCTGCTAATCTGCACTGCAGCCCTTGTCGGCTTTCACAAACTATCTGCTAATCTGCACTGCAGCCCTTGTCGGCTTTCACAAACTATCTGCTAATCTGCACTGCAGCCCCGGCCAGCGTGCACAAACTATCTGCTAATCTGCACTGCAGCCCTTGTCGGCTTTCACAAACTATCTGCTAATCTGCACTGCAGCCCTTGTCGGCTTTCACAAACTATCTGCTAATCTGCACTGCAGCCCCGGTCAGCGTGCACAAACTATCTGCTAATCTGCACTGCAGCCCTTGTCGGCTTTCACAAACTATCTGCTAATCTGCACTGCAGCCACGGTCGGATTTCACAAACTATCTGCTAATCTGCACTGCAGCCACGGTCGGCTTTCACAAACTATCTGCTAATCTGCACTGCAGCCCCGGTCAGCGTGCACAAACTATCTGCTAATCTGCACTGCAGCCCCGGTCGGCTTTCACAAACTATCTGCTAATCTGAACTGCAGCCCCGGTCAGCGTGCACAAACTATCTGCTAATCAGCACAGCAGCCCCGGTCAGCGTGCACAAACTATCTGCTAATCTGCACTGCAGCCCCGGTCAGCGTGCACAAACTATCTGCTAATCTGCACTGCAGCCACGGTCGGCGTGCACAAACTATCTGCTAATCTGCACTGCAGCCACGGTCGGCGTGCACAAACTATCTGCTAATCTGCACAGCAGCCCCGGTCAGCGTGCACAAACTATCTGCTAATCTGCACTGCAGCCACGGTCGGCGTGCACAACATGGTTTAACCCTTTCACTATCCAGAAGATGAGTCAACACCATCCAACTGCAGGAGACATAGAGCCTCATGGACCACAGTACCAGCGGGGCCTCATATACATAGAGCCTCATGGACCACAGTACCAGCGGGGCCTCATATACATAGAGCCTCATGGACCACAGTACCAGCGGGGCCTCATATACATAGAGCCTCATGGACCACAGTACCAGCGGGGCCTCAAATACATAGAGCCTCATGGACCACAGTACCAGCGGGGCCTCATACGGTTCTGCACCTATTGCTGGCTTCAATGAGGTCTATGTTTTGCTGGCGCCATTTTGTGTGCCGTTATGTTGGACGGGTGGGTTCAGCAGCGTTCACGTGACACTGATGTCAGAAACCTGTAGCCACTGGCAGTAAACGGGGTAAATTTCATCCATGACAAGTGAGCAGGTAACAATGTACAACGAACGGGAAACGTGTACAGGTAAACATGTACAGGTAATGTGTATCAGTAAATGTGTAAGATTAAGGTGTACAGGTAAACATTTAGTAAAAAGTAAAAGATTACACCTAAATGTGCACAAGAAACGGCGTGCAGATAAACGTGTACAACTAAAAGCGTAGAGGTAAAATATACAGGTAACCGTTTTAGGTAAATATGTACAGGTAAATGTGCATATGTACATGTGTACAAGTAAAAGTGTACAGGTGAGAATATACAGGTAAAGCGTACAGGTAAAAGCGCGCACTAGTTATCTCCCTCGATTCGCTCCCTTGATCTTTGGAACAACTTGCCAGCGTCTCAACGCGCATTTGTCTGCTAACCGCAATACAGCGTACTTAGCCGGCAGATGGAGCCACTTTTGTGCGGTTTGTGGTGAGCAGACCCACAAAGGCGTTTGAAAATGAGGTCAGCATATCGCCCTGAAAACCGGCAGCCCAAAGCTTTAAACTGAACACGAAGCCGCGAATAATATCGAAATATCTATGTGACAGAACACGGAACAAGTTAGTTTCTTCGCCAGATGACTACGGAAAAAGTGTGATTTCATTTTATGTACTCGAATGCTCGCACGGAAGTACGCACTACAGAGAGAGAACAATAGAGTCCCGATAGACAATGAATTCAATAGAGCCGCATCAGTCATTAATTTACATCATTTTTTAATATCAAAATGTTGACCCCAATTTTACCCCCGTTAATTCCGAATCAACCCTTTGATTTTAAAAAAGTGATGAGCATGACTGATGCGGCTCTATTGATCTGATTATCTATCGGGACTCTATTGTTCTCTCTCTATAACTATTGTCTCTGTCAACACCTAATCATGAACCTGATCAAGTGATGCCAAGTGAAACTTAATACTTATTAACAAGTTGCAACTAACTTTTAGGAACCTGCAGAGGTAACCTTTAAGTGTGTTGCCATAAGAACTTATTAATTACTTACCCTAAGTTCTTACAAGTACTTACCCTAAGTTCTTACAAGTACTTACCCTAAGTTCTTACAACAACTTGACTCAAGTCCCAAGACACTGAGACAGATTTATCAAGATACAAGGACAATAAAAAAACTTTTTTTTCTCAGTAATACTCAGGTGGTGGTGCTGATGGGGTTAAATAATCAGGCACAAGTGGTGTAAATGACGTGTCATCTCTCTGCGAAGCATATGACAAAAATATTGATTGATTACCAAATCTGATTTTTATTTGTTTAAAAGATTGTGTAGTTTTTCTGTGGTTTCCTGTACCCCTATCCTTTTTCCCTCTGCTAAAAAACTGGCCTTAAGTTCTTCAACATTCACAGGAGATTGACTACGCATCTTATTCTGTATTTCAGATTTTTGTTTCTTGTAGTTATTTAAATCATCCTGGACTCGCTTAAATTCTTCGTCATCAATAAAATTATCGTTCAATGCCTTACTGATAATAAGTTTCATACTGCTCAGCTTTGCACCAGCCAGCGTACTCAATGCTTCATGTTTCTGTAATTTTGTGTGAAACCTCTTGTTCAAAGCTTCCAAACCAAAGCAAGCCAGGCATGTAGCAACGCTAACACCCTCAACTGCTATTCCAGCCAAACTCCCAATTCCTGTGGCGAACAGAACGATACCCCCTACAGAACATGAAGCTGAAACTGCACCAATAGCCATAGAAGTGTTTTGAACAGAATTGAAAACGGTCTTATACCGTCTTTTGCACCGTGAATATTTTGCTTCTTCTCCTTCCAAATATTTCAAAGCTTCTGTAATATTATTTAATCTGAATGCATCTGCCTGTAATGTTTTATCTGAAGCAATTGTCACCTGTGGATCAGGCGCAAGTGTTGTTTTAGTCGTCACATTTGTTTCAGTCGGATCAAGCGTTGGTAGTTGTGGATAGAAGTTTACCATTTTTTTATTGACAAATATTTTTTTTTATTTAATCAGCAATTACATTTTGCAACTCTTCAAAAGTATACAATTTGCTGGCATAATAAAATGCAACAAGATCAATGTGTTCAAGGTTTATGTAAGTTAGACGAACAAAAGTTGTTTTGTCGACCACCACCTTGACAGCTGGAACACTGCTCGAAACATTAATAACATCATTATTTTTTGTAATAGCAATAAAGACCTTTGATGATTCTGTTACTGTTTCATCCCATGTAAGTTTAATTCCTTGTGCAATTTGAGCCTCTTTAGCAGTAGCAACAGATTTCATGATAATTTCAAATACTATTGCCGCTTCTCTAGCGATGACTAAGCTTGCTGGCATAAACACAACAGAAGTATCTGATCTACCCTTTCTAGTTGTAAGAAGATACCGCCGTCTCTCATAATTTTCAACTTTCAGTTTTTCTCTGCTATTGTTGTCTGGGGCAAAACTTGGAACAAGACTTACAATAAGCGGCCCAGAATTAACAACCTTCCTAAACACTAAGGCACCTTCGTCATCAGTGTATACATAAGGACTAATAAATTCCAACTTTATGTCCCAGTCAATTGTGGGTGGTGGAACAGGTACAGGTGAAACCACCCACTTATTTCCCACATGTATTAAGTTGTAGGGCGAATTATTTACAGGTGGAGTAGGTACAGTAACATCACGTAGCTGACCAAGTTTAGGAATCTGTTTTTCACCGTCTTTCATGTCAACAATTACTTTCCTCTTGTACATGCCATTTGAATCAAGTTCAAAACCATATATTTCTCCAACATCCCCCTCCTTCTCAAAATCCTGTACGTCTGCCAAATCTTTCAATTCTGTTACTGGACATGCAACTGGTATGATTCTCAACTTTGGACCACCACTCATTTTTTATAAACAAAAATAAAATTATTTAATTTCCAACACAACACTAAAATCATGCATAAGAACTGGTTTGTCATCCTGATTAGTTACAGATATACTCAGTGACTCAAAGAAACTGGAACCTAATTTCTTAAACTGCAAATTAGGAAATCTAACAACCACACTTTCACAATACGGAGCAGTTCCAGTAGGTAAGCATCTCAACAAAGTTGAAGGCTTTCCATTGTGAACATTCTCAGATGTGTTTAGTTCTTTCAAATAAACATTTAGCACTCTGTGTACTGACAAATTGACAGGACGTTTTCCAGTTATTTTAAGTTTTTTTGTCTTCATTGTTATAATACCGGTCATAGCTTCACCTAAATCATCTGATCTATACCAATCTTCGTCAATATAAAATCCAAGTAAATATGCAAATTTATCTGAGATCCTTAACCAATTTTGTGTCAAAAATTCTAATGTAACAAGTAGGTTAGCTGGATTTAAAGTTGCTTTGATTTTAAATTTACTTTGAAACCATTCAGCTATAGTACAAAAGTCATAATACCCAGGAGGTATAGCTTCAGTCTTACCATCAAAAATTACTTTATTATATATGTCATCTTCTACATTAAACCATTTTACTGTGTAGAACATTTCATGGATAGCTGCAGCCTTGCTACCATCACGATTATCAATCCCATTAGTTAACCACACTGGTTTGCTTGTGACAAGATTTGTTAAGGTAATAAACATTTTTATTATCTCATATAAAAAAGGATGGAATTTAAATCACCAACCATTACCACAACAAACGCATTTCAATTTAATGTGGATGCCAAATACAATGTCGCACCTACTTATGAACAGAAAATAATTCAACTAAATCAGCTTGACATAGCTGTGTCTGACGCAAGCGTACAAGACCTATTTCAAGTCAAAGTACCGAATCCGTTTGACCATTACCTAAACCCTCCAATAACAGATGACTCAACTGCAAGAAAGTGGTCTTCAAGTCCACTACAGATGTTTCAAAACCAACTCAACTTTGCTATTCTATGTTCTACTACTGGCTGTGGTGTTTCTTTTACAGACCATTTGAATCACTCAAACAAACTGATTAGATCTGTGTATCGTTTCCATGTTTATTACCAGCTTAGACGTATACTGTCAGAACTTCATACACCACTGCCCACTGAATCCAGTTTCAACAGGTATAACAACCCCATGGATATGAAAGCGTTTGAACGCATCTGTAATGAATTTAACATTAACCCTGGCACTAAGTATGACTTTACACAAAAACTTGATGATCACAACGGCATGGGTACATTGTATTATGCTATGAGCCACAGACAATACCCTCAAGATTACTACCCTGGGTACACTTCATTCTCATCAAAATCACAAGTCTGGATAGGATCAATAGAGCAGAAGCAGACTAACGCGTGGACCACATTTATTTTAGATAAATCTGACGGGTTTACTCAAGCAGGAGTCGAGCGCGTCAATGAGTCTATCAGAACATATGTCTGGTGTTTACTAGGAGCACAATCACTAACAAAATCAAACATTTTGAATGGAAGTGGCAAATTTGAAGCACAAAAACAGTTTCTCGCTAATCTTGAAGATTCAATTAATTCAACAGTTGATCTCCCATCTAGCATACAACGCTATCAAGACGTACTCAGATATGCCAGATCAAAAGTTGACTTTGTAGTTGGCATCGGGTTATACATGTTACCATCTGACCTTCAACTCCAAATGGGTACAATAACAAATTATAATAATGAAATCATTGTTGCAGGTCGTGACCAAAAATTAGGTTTCAATCAATCTGTAAACTTAGGGGCCACAACCACACATGTTCAGTCATTAAAATCATTACAGACGGTAACACCCCCGGCCCCGGCCCCAACACCGGCACTCATACAAGCGGTAACCCCTACACCAACCCTGACACACATGAGTCAGAGAGAACTGCATTGGTAATAGGTCTAACAGGATTAGGGGTTTTACTTCTTTATCTGTTTCATTAAATAACCCACCATCAACCCTCCTACTGTAACCAAAAAGACCCACACATGTTCTGCCATAAACCCTACTGCCTTTGCCGCTGTACTAAGCAGCCAACTGACAACAGTGCCTATAATGCCAGGCAACGCGTCTACTGCTTTCAGAGCCAATTTCTTAAGCAAGTCTGAAATGTGAGACAGTTGTTTCTTTACCCATGACTGTAAATCTTTTGGATCTGTGGGAGCCGGTGGGCCCGGGGTTGGTGTTGCTGGTGCCGGGGGTGCTCCACCACCACTGCCGGAGACAGCTAATACAATAATAATAATAATAATAATAATTACGGTATTTATAATGCGCTTATCTTATAATAATTATAACTCTAAGTGCACACTCACAACTCGCGCACGCATGCGCACGCTTTAGACAATGACTCACGTACCACAAACAGTGAAATACATTACGACGGTCAGCTTGGGGTGGGGAGTGCGGTGATATAGTGCTAAAACTGTTGAAAGAGGTGAGTTTTGAGGGCGGACTGGAAGGAGGAGAGAGAGTGTTTCTGACGGAGAGAGAGTGGGAGGGTGTTCCAGATGGATGGACCGTAGACGGAGAAGGAGCGGGGACCGAAAGTGTTAAGTTTGGTGCGAGGGATGTGGAGGCGGAGAGGGTCGGAGGCAGAGCGGAGGGAGCGGGAATGTGTGTAGGGGTGAAGTAAGTTGGAGAGATAGGCAGGAGCGCAGTTGTTCAGGGATTTGTAGCAGAGAGACAGAACTTTGTATTGGATGCGTTGGGGGATGGGGAGCCAGTGAAGGAGTTTGAGCAGGGGTGTGATGTGGTCGGATTTTTTCTTTCTGAGGACGAGGC
This sequence comes from Semisulcospira habei, assembly GCA_036245525.1. Classification (NCBI taxonomy): domain Eukaryota; kingdom Metazoa; phylum Mollusca; class Gastropoda; family Semisulcospiridae; genus Semisulcospira; species Semisulcospira habei. The sequence goes on from BTPG01000004.1 coordinate 6,992,525, forward strand.
GGGCAGCATTGTTCTGGACGCGTTGGAGAGTGAAGATGGTGGAGTGAGGGAGACCGGAAAGGAGAGAGTTGCAATAGTCAATGCGAGATAAGATGAGAGAGACAGCAAGTTTGGTGGCAGCTTCAGTAGTGAGGTATTTTCTGATCTGACTGATGCGGCGAAGGTAGAAATAGCATGCCTGGGTCGTGGCGGAGACGAAGTTGGTCATGGACAGAGAGGAATCGAGGATGACGCCGAGGTTTTTGGCCGAGTCAGAGAGGGAGATGGGGGTGCTATCGAGTTGAAGGTGGAGAGAGGGAGGGAGCTGGGAGAGTTTTTGGCGAGTGCCCACCAGCATGGCTTCCGTTTTGTCGTCGTTCAGTTTCAGCTTGTTTGCTGTCATCCAGTTTTTCACGTCTTTGTAGCAGTCAGCCGTGCGAGTCAGTAGTGACTGAGTGTTGTCGAGTTTGTCTTTGTCTTGCAGTTGTGAGTCGTCAGCGTAGAGGTGGTGGTGTATGCGGTGAGACTGGATGATGTTGGACAGAGGAGAGGTGTAGAGTGTGAAAAGGACCGGGCCCAGGACGGATCCCTGTGGAACTCCGCAGGAGAGCGTTACCGGGTTGGAAGAGACGCCGTTGATGGTGACGGACTGCTGTCTGTCAGAGAGGTAGGAGAGAAACCAGGAGTGAGCAGAGTCAGTGATGCCGAAGGAGTGGTGGAGTCGGTGGAGGAGGATAGAGTGGTCTATAGTGTCAAAGGCGGCAGAGAGATCGAGTAGTGTAAGAAGGGAGATGTTGCCAGAGTCAGTGGAGAGAAGCAGCTCGTTTAAGATATGTAGAAGGGCTGTTTCAGTGCTGTGATGTTTGCGATAGGCAGACTGGAATGGACTGTTGTCGGTGAGATGGAGGTTGAGCTGGTTGAGAACAACCTTTTCAAGAAGCTTGGACAGGAAAGAGAGATTGGAGACTGGGCGATAGTTCTTGAGTTCGTTTGGGTCGAGGTTGTGTTTTTTGAGGAGAGGACGGACGATGGCGGACTTGAAGATATCGGGGACGGAGCCGTTTTCTAGAGATGCGTTGATGATGTCGGTAATGAAGGGTAGAAGTTTTGGAAGGCCGTCACGGTAGAGAGAAGCTGGGAGGGGGTCAAGTTCGCAGGTTTTGAAGGGCATGGATTTTATGGTCTTGATGACTTCATCCTGAGAGACGGTGCGGAAGGACGAGAGGGGAGTGCCGGAAAAGGTGGGGTCGGGAGGGCAAGGCGGAGGAGGCAGGGTGTCGAGTGTGTCGCGAAGATTTTGGATTTTGTCCGAAAAATAGGTAGAGAAAGCAGACGGGAGTTCTTCTTTGCTGTGTGTGTTGGGGAGAGGAGAGTCTTTAGAAGTGCCTAGGAGTGTGTTCATGGTGGCGTAGAGGGTTTTGGAAGAGGTGGATTCCAGGATTTGGTTTTGAAGGTGTTTGCGTTTAGATTCGGAGATCATTTTGCAGACTTTGGATCTGGTTGTTTGGAAGATCTGTCTGTGAACGGTGAGGTCAGATGAGCGCCAGAGGCGTTCCGCTTGTCGGCGCTCGCGCTTGGCCTCAGCTATGTCATCAGTGAGCCAGGGGGAGGGGAGTCGGTTGGGTATGGAGCAGGTGGTGACAGGGGCATGGGTGTCTAGAAGTTTTCGAAGGGAGGAATCGAAATGGGATGCAAGATCGGGAGAGGGGGTGGGGTCCGAGAGAAGGTCGACAGCTTCGTCGAAGAAGCTCTCGCGGTTGACAGATTTTAGTTTGCGGCGAGAGACAACGAGCTTGGTTTTTTTCGGGGGAGGTAGATTGAGGGAGACGAGAATAGCGAAGTGGTCAGAGGGAAGCACAGAGGAGGTGTCAGAGTCGAGAAAGAGTTGATCGGAGGTGCGGGTGATGATCCAGTCGAGGGTGTGGCCAAGTCGGTGGGTGGGTTTAGTGATGTGTTGTGTAAGATTGTGGTTTAAAAGTGACGTGCAGAGGCGTTTTGTGTCAGGGTGGTCGGGTTTGTCAAAGTGGAAGTTAAAGTCGCCTAGAAGGATGTGTTTTCCGGGTCGTGTGCTGTAGTGTTCGAGGAGGAGGTCGAACTCGGTGAGGAACATGGAGTTTGTGAGTTTGTTTTGAGAGCTTGGAGGGGGGCGATAGATACATGAGAAGATGAGGGACTGGCCAGGGAGTGTTGCTACGGCCTCGACAGATTCAAAGGAGGGATGAGCAAAAGGTAGAGACTGAGAGAAGGAGAGGTGAGCAGAAAGACAGTCCCTGTAGATGATGGCAATGCCACCTCCTCTGAGAGCGCGCGGGAAGGAGGCCAGGCGGTAGCCACTCGGAGTGACGCTGGCGATGATGGGTTCGTCACCAGCCGAGCGGAGCCACGTTTCGGTGATCACGACAATATCTAGGTCATTGTCTAGAATGAAGTCTGAAATCACGTCAGCTTTGCCATCTTTGCAGACAGACTGGGCATTAAATAGACACAGTTTTAGGTTGGAAGAGACAGCAGAGAGAGAAGAAACGGACGAAGAAGAGGACAGAGGAGAGGGAGGGTAGGGAGGGGGGAGAGAGGATGGAGGGGGGAAAGAGAAGTGAGGGGTGGAGTGGGGAGGAGGAACAGTCGGGGAAGGATAACCGCGTAAGAAAGAGGATGCGAGAGGGGGGTGGGGAGGGGAAGAGAGGAGAGTACAACAGTACTGATAATAAATCCCAGAGCTGTAATTAAACTAGCAATTGTGATACCCTGTTCTCTGAAAAGTGTTTTTAGTCTCTCAGCCAGAGTAGTGTCTTCGTGAAGTATTTTCTGAATAGTTTCTCTAATTCTGTTGACCTGTGATTTCAGTTTTTGTCTTCCAATACTAATTGTTTCTAACCGTCCTGATCTTTCTATCTGCAAATCATTTAATCTGTGTTGAATTCTTTCTTTCATTTCTGTGTCAAGATTTCCATTGTCTGCGGTAGCCAGTTTTTCTTTTTCACGTTCTATGTGTTTATCAAGCTCTCCCAGTTTGGCAAGATTATTAACCATCTCACCTCTTATTGTCTGCAGTGATTTATCCAATCCCATAATCTCCCTCATTGACAAAGGTGGGTCGTCTATTGTTTTCATAGCGTCATTTAATTGCCCTTCAGTAAATGAAGTTTCTTGTATCACTGTGTTTGCTATTTCTGGTAGGCTTGTTACTGGTGCCATTTCAATCTCTTGCCCTGTTGGCAACTTTGTTTGCGTGTCGTGAAGCACACTAGCCAGTCTTGGCGTGACAGGAGACCCACCAATACCAAGTTGACGCAAGGCACCAACACCACCTTCATTTTTTATTGTACTTAAAGCCCTAAACCTACTAGGGTCTTTTTTGTTAGTCAATAGTACTTTTCCTTTGTCAACAGTATTTAAATATAAATGACCCTTGCCATCAAGTTCAAACTGATTAGGGTCTACGTTGTCTGGGCGACCACCAACATGATCATAAAATGAGTTCACTTTGGTTTCTAAAAGTTCATGACGTAAACTGTAAATATTTCTTGTACCAGTCATATCTGCCATATCTGTCATATCTGTTGTATTACCAAAATCATACGTGTCATCCATTTCAAAATCTTCATGATTAAATCCTCCTGCTGCCATTGTTTTATTAATTTATTATTTTTTATTGTGCATAATAAAAATGACACAGTCTTACGGATCAAAGTTAGACCCATACAGAAAACTACGTGAGCCCCTGGGTGTTAAGGGCATAAGACAATCAATCGTCATCACAAACAATCCAAGTACCAAAGACCAGAACCAAACACTTACAGTCAAGTTTCCAAACCTAGGACCCAGTGACGTTATTGTTCCTGGCACTGCACGCCTTGCATTTAATATTGAACTTTCATCAGACGCAGATGTAAACAGAACTCTAGTTGACAATCTTGGCAGAGCAATTGTTAGAACTATTAAAGTAAAACTTGAAGGGCAGGAAGTGTTTAGTCTTGACGACTCAGATGTGTTCTACTGTTACAAAGACCTTTGGCTCACAAGAGAAGAACAAGAGGACCGTATTTATCAAGGCATACAGCCAGATAATGTTGGTAAACTTCGAATCAATGCCGGAGATAAATCAACGTCAGCAGCCAATGACGTTATTATAGCAGAAACATATGGAACCAGATTTTACATTCCACTTGAGTTTGAAATCCTCACAGCTCATTTGCCTTATTATCAAGGAGCACTGAATGACCGTCTAAGTTTTGAACTAACTTTCAATGACTACTCCAAAGTCATTAAATCATCTGCCGCAGATGCAACATACAAGATCTCTAACATTTCCTTGGAATATGAAATTGTTACACATACTGAACTAGCCAGACTCATTCAAAATCAGTATCAGTCAAGACTTCCAATTTATTATGACCGTGTGATTAGGCATAGTTTAATACCCAAAGACAAAAGCGACCCAATGTGGAACATAAACTTGAACACGCCTGCCAGGTCACTGAAAGGTATTCTTATGTTGTTTGTTGAACCGGTGAGTCCATACAAAAGAGATTCAGAAAAATTCTACAATCCTAAGATTACACATTTGTCCTGTACAATCGAAGGCCGCCCTAATCAAGTGTACGCTTCAGGAATGTTACCTTATCAACACTATGACGAAACCATAAAGTATTTTGCAGGAGGAAGGATTAGAGATAAACCAGCAAACATTGCGTGCAAAGATCTACATCTGTATGACGTTAGGATTGGACAATACCTTACAAACAAGTATGCACTGTGGCTAGACCTTCGTAGTACAGATGATGATTACCTTCATGGGTCAGGACGAACTGTCGAGAACGGTAGTGACGGAATAACAATTCAGATACAAAAGAAGGTTGAAACTGCTGCAGCCATTAACATATATTTGTATCTAATTTATGACGCACAACTCAATATACAAGAGTGTAGACTAAGTGGACACATATATTAAAATTATATTGTGTATTAAAATGAACCTGAGCTTAATGACACTCGACCCACACTGTGGATTATTTTGTGGCGCCACAGGGTGTGGGAAAACTGAATTTGTACTTAACCTCTTACAAACAAGATACATACACCATTTTGAAAACATTGTAATATTTTGTCCTACAATCAAACACAACAAAGCTTATCACAACCGTTTATTCATTTGGACTGACAACAACATATACTTAGTTGACCCTGAGAAAAAACTGAATGACTACCTACAATATTTTTACAAGCAATTTGAAGGACAGCCAACCTTGTTTATTGTTGATGACTGTTCTGCAGAGAAAGACATTGTCAAGAAGAGAAACACTCTAGCAGAACTTGCCTTCAGTGGCAGACATGCAAATGTAAGTGTATGGATTCTCACTCAAAAATATAATGCTGTACTGAAAGATTTTCGAGAACAGTTAAAGTTTATCTGTTTGTTTTACTGTAAGGATCGTGACAGCTTTGAAGACTGTCTCAGAGAGAATGATGTCATCCCAAATAAGCATGAACGTGATGATGTAAAAAATAAACTGAAATCAACTAAGCATCTAAAGCTCATTTTAAAGACAGATCAGCCCACAGGATATGGGTTAGTAAATTGATGTAAATTAATTTATTCTTTTGTTTGTCCAATAAAAATGACAGACGGACAAATCATACAGGTGCTTGATCTCACACACCTTTTCAAAGATGTTATGCACTTTACTGACTTAATAACACCCAAACAGACTTACATAAGCCTTTCAGCACCATCAGAAATATATGTTACATATAGTGTGACTTTGGATTATGTCGATGAGCATCCAGATGTGGAGTGCATGACAGTTGATTTAAAGACACCTACTTTTAAAGTTGATGATACCAACTATGGTTGGTTAGGAGAAGTTTGTTATAGCATATTTAAACAACTGCGCAAACTAAATGTTTATATTGACAGTGTTACAGTTAATAAAGTGGTATTACACAAGGTGAGCCAGCAGAGTTAACGTTAATATTTTTTATTTATTATTTTGTCGGTCAAATAAAAATGACGGACAATTCACAAAGCCCTGGCTCATCAAACCCTGGCTCATCTGGTTTAAGAAACGTGTTTCACACAACAAACTTACCCATATCCAATACTAATAATGTTTACGAATCAATAGAAAACTCTTTTTCTGTCATACAACAAAATCTTCTGACAGGCAGTGTTAAGATTCAGATTGTTGCAAAAATTGAATTCACTAGGGTGGACGGTGAGGTGATTGTTTCGTACATATCAACAAGACAACACACTGTTAACACAAGAAGAGAATTGGAAAACGTGTTTAGAGACAGACTATTACCAGACTTCCTCCAGGCGATTGACAGTGCAAGAATGAAGGGGTCTGGTTGGCACGAAGGACATGTACATGAACTACAACTAAAGCAGTCTAGGTATCATCCCATATTAGGTAAAGCATGGTTACCACTGCCAACAGAAGTAGTAAACAAAAAGGCTGTTGTTAACATTCAGAACAATGACAACTATTGTTTCATGTGGTGTGTGCTTGCTAAACTACACTTTGTAAAGACAAAACCTGAACGTGTATCTAACTACACCAAATTTGTAAATGAACTCGTTTTTAGTGGCATTGAGTTCCCTGTTAAAATAGAAGACATAGACTTGTTTGAAAAATTAAATCCTGGCATATCTGTAAATGTGTTTGTGTGGGATAATGTGTCTGTTGACAAGTTACAACCCATTAGAGTATCAGCACTGGCACCAACCTATGGTCAGTCAGAAGATAAACATGTTGACATGTTATTAATCGGCGATGACAATAACTTTCACTACACAATTATTAGGAATATGTCACGTCTAATTCATAATCATACAACAAAACACAAGGGCAAACAGGAATTTTGTAATAGATGTTTACAGAGGTTTTCCTCTATTGCTGTGGCACACAAACATGTTTTACACTGCAGGTCAGCTGATGACATTCAAACTGTACTTAAGTATCCAGAGCCTGGTAGTCAAGTGTATTTTAAGAACTATGGGAATCAACAAAAGTTGCCGTTTGTAGTGTACGCAGATTTTGAATCATTAGTAGTTCCGTATGACGGTCCTGTTCCAGAATCATTACCAAAGACTATAAAGTTGAGTGACCAAGTGGTGTGTTCTTTTGGATACATTATTGTTAGGTCAGACGGTCTTCATTCAGAGCCTGTTATCTACAGGGGTGAAAATGCAGCATGTCTGTTTTTAACAGAAATGAGACAACTGTATAGTCAGGTAGTACAGTATCTCACAACATGCCAGATGCCTTTGGTGATGACAGAAGAAGACAAATTAAAATTTGATACAGCTGAGACGTGTTGGATTTGTGAACAGCCTCTGGGAGGTGATAAAGTTCGTGACCACGATCACATAACTGGACGTTACAGAGCTGCTGCACATAACAATTGTAACTTATTATTAAAAACAGATCCCAAGACATACAAGTTACCAATCTTTTTCCACAATCTCAAAGGATATGATTCACACATTATCATGCAGGCTGTAGATGAGTCGTACAAAAACATAAGTTGTATTGCCCAGACAACTGAGAAATACTTGACTTTTAGGTTAGATAAATTAGCATTTTATGACTCCATGCAACATTTGTCTTTAGGATTGGCTAGTCTGGCAGAAGGACTGACTGAGTATCCAATAACAAGTAAATATTTTGAACCAGACTTGATTAAGAAAGGTGTGTATCCGTATGAGTACATTGATCACTGGGTTGTGTTTGAGGAAACAAGACTGCCACCAAAAGAGAAATTTTATTCTACACTAACTGGAAAAGGTATTTCTGACTCTGAATATCAACATGCACTTGATGCGTGGGGGAAGTTGGGGTGTCAGACAATTGGTGACTATCACGACCAGTACTTAAAGGCAGATGTTTGTTTGCTAGCAGACGTATTTGAAAGTTACCGTGAAAAAGGTTTGTTGCACTACAGACTTGACCCAGCCTGTTACATAACTAGTCCTGGCATGACGTGGGATGCATTTTTGAAATCCAGTAAGATATCTATAGACCTGTTGTCTGATCGTACGATGGGTGAAATGGTGGAACGTGGATTGAGGGGAGGGATTAGTATAGCTTCAAACAACTATGCCAGAGCCAACAATAAATATCTGGACGGTCATGGTGACCTTGACCGGGGGTTTGACCCCTCAAACCCTGGGTCAAGGTCATTCATTACGTACTTGGACGCTAATAATTTGTATGGCTGGGCGATGTGTGAATTATTGCCCTTGAAAAACTTTTGTCTGTATGATTTGTCACAGTATGATGTAACAGAGTCAGGGTTAACTAACAATATTATAAATCTTGATCGAAACGACGCGAAGGGTTGGATCTTTGAAGTAGACCTGGAGTACCCGCACCATCTACATGATTATCATAATGATTATCCCTTAGCAGTTGAGAAAATGAGTATGACAGGGAAAAAAGAAGACACCAAACTTGTACCAAATTTGAATGACAAATTTAATTACGTTTGTCACTACCGCTTGCTGCAGTTTTACATCAGACACGGGTTAGTACTAAAGAAAGTTCACAGAGGAATTCAATTTGACCAAATTGCTTTCATGAAAGATTACATAATGAAGAACACAACATTGCGTGCCAGGGACGGCAACACTGCATTTGACAAAGACTTCTTTAAGCTTATGAACAATGCCTGTTTTGGCAAGACAATGGAAAATCCTCATCACAGAAAAGATGTGAGACTTGTTACAACTGAATTGGGCGCAATTAAACTTACAGGCAAGCCACAGTACACAGGGTACAAAGAGTTTCATTCATCATTGTATGCAGTGTCACTCAAAAAAAAGATTGTTAAACTGGACAAGCCAGTATTCATTGGTATGGCAATTCTTGAGTTGTCAAAACTGTTGATGCTTGAATTTTATTATGATTACTTCAAACCAAAGTATCCTGACTGCCGTCTGTTATACACTGACACTGACTCTATGATCATTGATGTGTGTACTGAAGACTTTTATGAAGACATGAAAACAGAGTTACACATGTATGACACATCTGACTATCCTAAAGATCATCCACTGTTTAGCACACAAAACAAGAAAGTGCCTGGTAAGTTTAAGGATGAACTAAATGGTGTGCCTATAGTTGAGTATGTTGGACTGAGATCCAAAATGTATTCTATACTGCACCAGAAAGGTAGTCAGTCAAAAGCCAAAGGTATCAAGAAAACAGCAATAAAAAATAAAGACATACGTCATGAACATTACAAGCAAGTGTTAGATGGTGCATTGATGCCTGATTATCCAAACAAGTCACTGAGATCAAACAAACACAATCTTGAAATAATTCAAACACATAAGAAATCACTTGCAGTTGGTGACACGAAAAGAGTGTTTCACACTAAGGAAAAAGCTTATGCACCAGGTCATTACAGGCTCAAGTTATCTGAAGACATTTGTGATGAACTGGTTGATGAATTAATTGACGACTTAGTTACTGAAATGAGTAACGGTGTCTGGGGGAATAATCTGTAATTCTTCTCTGACAAATGCCCTCTGGGGTGCATGGTCATACAGGTAATATATTGTTGCGTCTGGACCGGGAATTATTTTTTTTATATTGTGTACAGACGTTGACCAGATGGGGTCTGTTGCCCTGCGTCTGTCGTCGTTCTCAGCCTCCCCTGGCTGATATAAATATCTCACCTGTTTAGTAAACAAGCTTGTGTCTGGAGGTGGGGTTGGTCCTGTTTTTGGCTCTGTAATTGTTTTCAATTTAATAGCATCAGCAGGTTTTGGGTGTCCTTCATTGCTTTTATCACATGTGGTAATCTCTTAACCCACTCAGTGTTACGGGTGTCATGCATGAGTTCCTTAGAATACTGGTAACTGAAAAGTCTTTCTGACAACTGTTTGTTAAAGTTCTCTACAATTGCCTGTGATCTGTGCACACCTGGAATGCCTCGTCTGACCAGTACACCATGCTTTGCAAATAACTGATTAACTGCACCTTTGAATTCTGATCCATCATCAACTTGTACAAGTCTGGGGTATCTTAAAGGGCCTCGACTATATATTTTTGATAATGCTGTAGCAACAGTGGTAGCTGTTTTGTCAGATATGGGTTCAGCGTCTTTATATCTTGAAGCAATGTCTACAACAGTCAGTGCATACTTGTATCGTTTCTTTCTTATTGTGTCATGTGGTAAGAACAAAAGGTCCATTTGGTGTGTGTCATTAGGTGTTGTGTTCTCAAAATGAGGTCTAGATATCTTTCTTGGAGCAGGAAGATATATCTGCCAAATTGCTTGTCTCTGTAACCATTGTTTGACCTGATTGAGTGATATATCTCCGCCCACAGCGGCATGTAATTTCTGAATAGCTGTTGCTCCTTTATAATACCCTGATGGTGAGTAATATATTTTTGATAGTTTATTTTCGGCTGCCATTTTTTCTAGCAATGAAAACTCCTGTAAAATAAACAAATGTCATTCCCACTAGAACAAAGATTATCTCCCCGTTTCTTTGTTGTGTGCTTGGTTTGTAATAGTCACTTAGTTTTGGTTTTGGGATAGACATATCTTCACCCGTGACTAAAAAATACTCACGGATTGCTTCGTCTGTATTTGAAAACGTATGTTGTGCGTGGCCTTCAAGTCTGAGTTTTTCATTGATGAAATCAAGTTTCTCAATTCTATTCTTTTCATATTCCTGCTGGGCTTGAGCAAGTTTCTCAGATGCTTCATTGTGACGTTTCAATTCTTCTGCAGATTCTTCTCTACCCATTTTTGAAAAGAGATAGTTTGAACCACTGAATGCCAATGCATTAACAACTGCCCCACCAATCATAATAGCTATCGTCGCCATATTATTTTTATTTACATAGAAACATTTTCTGGAATAATTCCCTGCTTGACAAGAAAATCTTTTGTCGCAATCGACGCTGTGACAACTACAATTAGCTTAGCACTGTCTTCAAAATCGAGTCTACTCAAGTCTGCTGATTTCATTTTGAGTAGACTTTTCCCCAGCATAGAATAAGCTACTGCTAATCCACTGATTACGGCAGAGTGATACACAAGGTTCATCATGTTCTTTGAGTCATTCATTTTCTAAGGCAAGAAAAATTAAAATAATATTTTTATTTACTGCATATAAAATGGGTCAACGGCTTTGGATGTTACTGGTAATGTGGCGACTTCTGGTTTTGTTTTTGGAGTGTCTGATTTTTTGGTCACTGTACGAGTCTGTGGTTTGTATTTTTTGTATAATTGATAACCTACGTAACCAAAACCGACAACAAATCCGGCAATTATATATTTTGTTGATTCAGGGTCAGACTTAGTTGTTTGTCTCTCACTTTGATGAGGGTGTCCTGTCGGTGTCAGTCCTGATGGTATTGACACAGGCTCTGACGGTGCTGACACCTGGTTAGTTACATGAGCCTTTTCTGTTTGCGTTTGAAGCTGTAATTTTTTTTGCCTGTTCCATTCGGCTAATCTTTTTCCTGCATCAACGCGGCCTTGACTTTTAGCCTTAGTCACAGTTTGAACCTGTGTCAAAACTGGACTGGGGTTCAGTTGTGGAGTCGTCTGGGTTTCGTCCATTTTCTTCTGCAGTAAAATTTATTTTTGAGAAATCAATATGGCTCCCAGTAACTAGTAATGTTACGACAGGAGCAAGGTAATTTCCAAACTTGTAAAACATGACACATGCTAATTTGCCAATTGAACTTGAAACAATAGGATTACTTTCAAGGTCGTGTGAAAGACTGTCACTATCCACAGGTAGAAAGTGACTCACTGCTTTTGTGTATAGGCATACAAGAGATCGACTCAAATCACGTGTCATTAGTGAGGCAATGTGGTTTTCATATTTAGAATGAAGCTTGATTAGTTCATCAGAGCTTAGAGATTCAATATCCTCTGTCATGTATTGTTTTCCGAGATAAGTCTTTGATTTGCCTGACACAATCACAGACAAAAGACGCTGTTTTTTCGAGTCTAAGTCTTTGTTCTCTACAGCATTGATATCATTCAATAGAAGGATTTCATCAGGGTTCATTTATAATGTAATTAAAAAAATTAAAAACAAAAAACAAAAATTGTTATCAAGCAAAATCATGTTTCCTAGGAAGTACATTAATAGTAACTTTATACGTTTGTACCATTCAGCAAAATGTAGCCAATAGTTTTTGAGTTTACCCCAGACCAATATTGTGTCTCTCTCAGTGGGCTTATAAATGACATGTTTCACAGATTTCAATTGTAATGTCATGTACAATAACCCTGTCCTTTTAAGCAAACAAACCTGACACAGTATTGGCGATTATTGGCTTTGCAGTAAATTATAAATCACAACCTGGCCAAGTGAGGGCCAAATGAAACACCTAGACAGTAACATAGACAGTAACTTGATAATTTTACCCATAACTTGAGCACCAGAAAAAGGAAGGAATCACCCATGTTCAATAACAAAAATTTCTGAGTAAAAGTTAATACAAGGGAAGTAATTGTGTAAAAATTTCAGCAAGACAAAAAAGTTACTTCCCTTGCTCTATTAAATTATGCTTTAATTCTTGACTAAAGTACATTTTTTGTCAAAATTAAATAACAAATTGTGCAAATAATTACAATAGATAATAGAATAAAAATGTTGTTATTTGATTTTGTTAAAACAATGAGTGATTTGTTTTTTTATAAAACCAAATTAAACATTATTTTGTAATTACTTTTTGTCACTTTAACACCTGCTTAAATGTTTTTTTTTTTTCAAGTACATGAACACACTCGCTAACAATGTTTCTTATAGCCATGTTTTTAGGGTATTGACTCAGAAATAATGGTATAAATGGCTTTTTTCTTAAAGCCTGAGGCTAACTAGCGTGGATTGTGTACTTGAGTGATTTGTATGAGGGCTCTCAAGTCTCAGCCACAGGTGGTTTTACCCGCATGCGTCACTCCACAAATGCATGACTTGTTGACGACGGGATGTATTAAGCTGACACCTCTCAGCTATAAGCGTGCTGCATTTAAAAAGATATGTCCCTTACCTCAACTGTGACATGTGGTGTGTGGCGTTAAGGGCAGAGATTTACTAGTGTTTGTCAGTTGACATAAGCACAGACCTAAACCAGCAAGGGTAAAAGGTATTATGATTACTGTCTTTATGACGGGCCTCTCTCTGTGTGAGGTGGAAAGAGAGAGAGCTATTGTGTGTGTCCGAGGTATTTTCGTGTGTCTGTACATGTGTGTGTGTACATATGTGTGTGTGTGCGCGTGTGTACATATGTGTGCGCGTGCGTGTGCGTGTGTGCGCGCGTGTGTGCGCGTGTGTGTACATATGTGTGTGTGTGCGCGCGTGTGTGTGTGTGTGCGCGCGTGTGTGCGTGTGCGTGTGACTGAGGGCTCTTGCAACTTCTTGCCGCAACTGAAAATCAACAACACACATACAGAAACCCCCAGCTCACAAAACTTGCTCGACAAGTCTGGTCGGGTAGCATAAGACTCGTCAGGCTTGTTCCGCATTTAGACATAACATTTTGGAAAGACCAAGATCGATTTTAGGATCAGGTTTTGCCGGATCGGACTTATTCTTGCCGGTTAGTGTTTGAAAATGACCGGTTGTTTTTTTTATAATTTATTCATTGGACTATTAGCCGGTTGAGATGTATGACGTCAGCTCTGTAAACCGGTTAGTTGTTTATGCGTGTCTATGTTGTTTGAGTGATAGTGTGTGCGACAGTGTGTGTGTGTGTGTGTGTGTGTGTGTGTGTGTGTGTGTGTGTGTTGGGGGGGGGGGTGGGGTGGGGTGGGGGTGGGGGGTGTGTGTGTGTGTTGGGTGGGGGGGGGGGTGTGTCTTGAGGATCTGTTGTATATGTACTCAGTCGGGTGTATAAAGCAAGGTATGATTTTCTGAGGTGCGTCTCTTTTCAGCTTTTACAGTCATGTACACCGCCTAACCGAACAGGGCGTGAAATTCAATAAGAGTTATTATCCTTTCACGGGCTGGTGGGTTTCAGTGGCTCGCGTCTCGGTGCAGACAGGTGTTTATGACTCACTGTAGGCAAACAGTCTAAGCTTTTTCATGTTACTGTGCACCACGCATGCAAGGGCCCATGTGTAACATAGCTGAAATTGTATAGACCACAACAGCATACTGAGTGTGTGTGGCAGACATGGTCTACCAGCTCTGTCAGGCGTGTGATTGTCATGGGATATTACCCTTGTGAAAATGATGTGTACCTGTGTTGCAAGGTTTGCACTTAATGTTTTTGTTTATACATGTTTTATGTTAGTATGTATATATGTATGTACGTACGTGCGTGTGCATGTGCGTGTGTTTATGTGTTGGTATGTGTGTGTGTGTGTGTATGTATGCCTGTGTATATAACTTGTATGACAATCTGGCACTGCCCTTGAATTATCTTGGTTTGCAACTGGCGTGTCTGTGCTTGTGCGTGTGCACGTATATTTGACTGTTATGTTTCAGAGTCGTGCTTAAACAGAGTCAATTGTATATACAGAGCCAAGTGTTTGCACTGAGCGGTCCCCCCCTGCACAACACAATTCTATAGGCCTTTTGACGCGTGACGTGTGAATGGCGCTGTGAAAGCTTTTACCCAACTCATTGAAAGAGGGTTTGGCATTGAGTCTTGTCATGCGTGAACTGAAATGATATGTGTGGGACATAGCATGTGAGTTTTTCGGAAATCGACTCTGGCAGTATTGAGAGAAACGGTCATGTAAAAGTTAATGACCGTAATTAGTAATTAATTAAGGTCATTAGGTGTTGACAGAGACAATAGTTATAGAGATAAAACAATAGAGTCCCGATAGATAATCAGATCAATAAGGCCGCATCAGTCATGCTCATCACTTTTTTAAAATCAAAGGGTTGATTCGGAATTAACGGGGGTAAAATTGGGGTCAACATTTTGATATTAAAAAATGATGTAAATTAATGACTGATGCGGCTCTATTGAATTCATTGTCTATCGGGACTCTATTGTTTTATCTCTACTACATAGCAACAAGTGTGAAAGAGCTCCTCCTCGGTCAAAAATAGTTCTTCTTTTGAAGCGAAACATGATTACATTTGTGAACCTAAATATTTCTTTATAATAACTTGGATCCCTACTGTGAATTTGAGATGACCTGAATGCGCAATGGAGGCGCAAAGCTCATCATAACATTGAATTGCACGGCCACGAAGTTTGGGGGCTAGTTGTGCAGAGATCAGCGCAGCGGCAATCGAGGGAGACAACCAGTTTGGTAAAAGCGTTCAGGTAAAAGTGAACAGGTAAAAGTATTGTGATGAAGCTCTCTGCCCATGCATATAGTTCACACAGGGTTTTTGTATGGTACGGTCTTGTCAGCGGTTTGTCTTGTGACAAATATTATGTGCATGCACGAGGCCACGTGGAATCATAAGGAGAGCGTTTTGCACGGAGTTTTAGGCGGGAGCTCAGTCTATCAGAGGTCTAAATAGTTAATACGGGGCTAACATGTCAGTGAGGACAGACGTGTGTGGGATACCCTAGCCCGTATTCCAAGACTCTGAAACCTATAATTCAGGTATGTTTTTATATGTATTATTGGTAGCTGCTGGGTTAAAGATAGTATGCGTTAGTAAGAGTTAATTTGGTTGTGTAGCGTTGATTTGGTTCAGTTATTTCCGTTTGGAATTGATGGACATAACCGGTGATTTTCCTATGTAGTTATTTACCAAGATGGATAACTAAGGAATGTGAGGTGTGTATGCCTAAGTCGTTATAAAGGTAGTGATCTTGGCTTGACTTCGCGAACGAAGATTTTAAAGGGGTTGCCCACGACGTCTGCAGGCCTGCTCGTGGCTGCGGAGGCCAATCCGGGACAGGCAGGTTCGACCGCAGTGGCTGCAGGGGAAGGTCTGGCCAGGGTTCTGAGTTGCGGCATCTCTGTTTTTTTTTTTTTCTTCTCCTGAGCCGCTTGTCCTTAAGGCTAGCTCTGCGAGAGTCTTCAAAGGAGACGGCTGCCTTGTAAATGGTGGAGCGCCAGGTGTCACGGTCCGCAGCAAGCGAGGACCACTGGCGGTGGTCGATTTGGCAGACACTAAGTGACTTCTTGAGACAGTCTTTGTATCTCTTCTTTGGTGCCCCTCTGTCTCGGTGTCCAGTGGCAAGCTCGCCGAACAGGGTGATCTTGGGTAGTCGATGATCCTCCATCCTAGAGACACGCCCCTCCCAGCGGAGCTGCGTCCGCAGCAGCAAAGCCTCGATACTCACAGTTTCTGCCTGTTCAAGGACCTCGACGTTGGTGACATAGTCACTCCAGTGAATGCCCAGGATGGTACGCAGGCAGCGTTGGTGGAAGCGTTCGAGGAGTCGTAGTTGGCTGCTGTAGAGGGCCCAGGACTCGGAACCGTACAGCAGGGTGGTGAGGACGACCGCTCTGTACACGCTTATCTTGGTGCCTGTTTTCAGCTGTTGATTGTGCCACACCCGCTTGAATAATCGCCCGAAAGCATTGTTCGCTTTTGCCAGCCTGCTGTCAAGCTCCTTGTCCAGCTTGGCGTCCGACGTGATGATGCAGCCAGGTAAGTAAACTGGTGCACTGACTTTAGTTCAGACTCGCCGATGGTGATGTGGGGAGGGCGATGCTCTATCGTGGGTGCCGGCTGATGGAGGACCTCTGTCTTTTCAGACTGACCTCGAGTCCAAAGAGCTGGGCAGCGTCTGCGAAACAGGATGTGATGCGCTGCAGGGCTCTCTCTGTGTGTGCAACGAGGGCAGCGTCATCAGCAATAAGCAGCTCACGAATCAGTTGGTCTAGGCGTTTGGTGTGGGCCTGCAGTCATCTGAGGTTGAACAGGCTGCCATCGAGACGATACCTGATGTACACTGCATCGTCATCGTCGAGGTCCACTGTGGCCTGCTTTAAAATCATGCTAAAAAAGATGGTGAAGAGGGTAGGGTGCCAGCACGCAGCCCTGCGTTACACCGTTGAGAAAAGGGAATGTGAGGTGTGTATGCCTAAGTCGTGATGAAGGTAGTAAGTGGTTGGTTTAAGTATAGTCTTTTCCACTGTGTGAAATGACGTATGGCGAGAGTGTCGGGTTATAGTCTGTTTCAATGTAGTGACAGAGTTATGGTGTGTTGCGAAGTAGTTCGTGTTATGAAGCACGTGTGTGTGAATGCTAGATGCTAGATGCTATTATTGAAGGGACAAGGACTTCAAGCTGGCACTGAATTCGTCCGGGGGGGGGGGGGGGCAAGGGTTGGGGGGGGGGGCAAGGGGTTGGGGGGGGCAAGGGGTTGGGGGGAGGGAGAGGGTGTGTGTGTGAATGAACGTGTTAGTTATTTGTATCAGCCAGTTTACGTAAGCTACCTCATATTATCCAAACTGTGTGTGCGTTGCAAGTGTTATGATGTCAGGGGCCGGATGCTTAACAGTGTTCTAAATTAAAAGCATTTTAAAGTTAAAATCGTTTTAGTTAACAGAGGTTTTAAAACACTTTTAAAACTGATGTACGACACGTTTCTAACAAAAAGTTAACGTTTTACCTAAAAATTGTCTACCGCACTACGTCAACGATCTATAAATAGACGGATAGGGGGTTTCGTGAATAATAAAGATTTATGATCACTAGTATGGAGAGAAAAATCCCAATGAAAAAAAGAAACACGATTAGCAAAGACAATTAAACCACAATTGAGTAATATTTAGGCCTGTTCAGAATATATGCAGAAACAATTACACAATTTGCAACTTATTTTTTTTATAATGAGGCTGCAACTGAAGGTATGACGTGAAACAATAGCTGACGAACTTAAAGTTAGTAAGAAACACCTATAAGATTGACGTCAATTAACTTTATTGCGTCACTCGTCAGTTCCATTCCGGCCAAGATGGCTGCTCCAAGTACCGCGGAGACTATTTGCACACACCAAAATTAAACAGAAAACAACAACAATTGTTCCTCGCCAGAGGAAGCCGTCCTGCTGAAGGAATATAGAAATACTTAAAGACGTGCAGCACAATAACAACAAACAAACAAGAAAAAAGAAAAAAAACCGGAACGGCTCGAACCACGCCAGTCGTGGTTTCAAAAGTGACATTGTTGACCGCGAGTCTTACAGACTGCTCTATTGAGACATTGATGGTAATCGAGCTTGTTATAATTATATACAAAGTCAGGTGGTGTTACGCCGTTGTGTTATCTCTCCGACAATATTTCACTTCCCAATGCTTTTCAGCCCTTCTCAGTAAACCCCAAACGCTGAAACCGATGTTGTTCGTCGTTAAATTTCGTCCGAAAGGATGCAGCGATCTCTCTTTTCTTCGCTGATGTTGTCGAAATCAATGAAGCGGCTGATTAAAAATAGCGCCCATTCAGCGTCCATTCACTTTTAAAAGCGTTTTAGCGCTTTTAGAATAGCTCCGATCACTTCTAAAGTTACAAGCAAAAATCGTCGCTAAAACAGTGTTAAACGTTCTGTGCATCGCATCTAAGCGCGCTTAGCACGATTGTTTAAAACGATTTTTAATTTTCACTTTTAAAACTGTTTTACAATTTAGAAGTCTGTCGTGCATCGCATCTAAGTGCGCTAAACACGATTTTTACAACACGTTTGTAAATTTTCACTTTTAACAGTGTTTTAAGAGTTAGAATGCTGTCAAGCATCCGGCCCCAGGACTTTGTGTACAGTGTTCTTGTGTTGAGCGGAGCGTCGGACGCCGAGACGTCTGTCAACAGAAGCTACTGCCGAGGGACCTACTGCAAGGTCATCTCTTCACTCAGGGAGTGAGCGACCGGTGCCGAGACACCAGGGTCATCAGGGACGGCGCTACGGAGCGAGTAGGGAGGACGTCCACGGTACGAGAAACGGGACGACTCGGAAGCGTGCGACGCAAGAACTACACGCATAGACGTGGAAGGACCGAACGTTGCTAAACAATAGCACCAGTGAAACAGGTTGGATTGTGAGAGACCATTACCTAGTTTGGCTTTTACATTGTGTATGTGTGTGCGGTGTTGATGTGCTTGTAGTGGGAAGGTGTGGTGTACATAATCTTTTGAGTGTTTTCTGTTGTTACTTTTATAAAGGCCCACAGGAGAAAGAGAGCTAGTGTTTTGTGTTATACCGCGTGACCGAGTGGGCAGTGGCGGGGTATGAGTCTGTTGTGCGAGAATCTGTACATGCGACTGGGGCGAGTCTGCGTGCGTTACAAGTATACACGTAAAAGCGTACAGGTATATGTGCAGAGGTACAGGTGCACGGGTAAAGGTGGAGTTCTCAGTGCAGCATCCCGTTTTTACTCGACACATTAGTCACGCCCTCCCGCATCCCCACACAACACTCCCAACTGTGACATCCTGACACGCTTTTATCTCCTGGTCAAATAATCAACTACATCCCCACACAACACTCCTGAAACGCGCTTATCTCCCCTGGTCAAGTAATCAACTACAGTGCTGGCTGAAAATCGTCTATACAAGGACGCAGAATAATATCATGTTCTTGTGCAGTGTCCAAATGTTACATTGTGGGCTGTTTCCAAACTCGTAGCTACGCAACAGCGGCGCGGTTCCAATGCGCAAAAGGACATCGGGCCCACGTTGGCCGCCGTTTGCCCGCGCTCAGCCGTGCGGGGGGCCAAGGCGGCCTACGTGGCCCGATGGCCTTTTGCGCAGTGGGGTGGGCGACACGGCAAAAACGTAGCTAAGCATCAGGCAGAAAATCGCTTTGTGTGTTTCCGTACAGCGGCGCAACAGGCGACATGGCGCCCCTCTTTAAGCTGTTTACAGTTGTGAATTTTTTGTAGCGTGATGAAAACCACGCGTCCTGGCCTTAACAGAAAAATCGCCTTTGGATCGCTCATTGAGACGATCACCTTTTGAGGCGCCGTTGTCGCCTGTCGCACCGCAATCGCGCCGCTGTCGGCATCGCACATATGGAAACACTCCTTTATTTTTATGTTCGCAATGTGTGTCTTATAACATAACATATGTCGTGTGTTGCAGTGGTAGTATGCCAGTCTACCGAGGTGGATGTAGCTTGTCATTAACACCCGGTTAGTTACTTTGAAGGGAAACAACGTGAATATAACTGAACTACACGACCACTGTTATCTTGTGTGAATGCCACTGAGTGGCCACTCGGATAACGGCGATCGTGTAGTTTATATGCACGTTGCTTCCCTTCCAAGTAACTCGCTCAAAGACATTTCTTTGCACACTGTACGCAGCAGCTTATTAAGACTACAGATAGGCGGCCATTTCGGGCGGCCATGTTTACCTGCTGTCCATCGAGATGTCAGCCATTCTATCAAGACAAAGACCGTCCTTTGTTCCTGAACAAAAATTAGTGTCTCTTGGCCTGTGTAGTTTCCCTAACTGCGTGCCAAGCATGGCATATCGAGAACAGACTGATGCGTGCTCAAGCATGGCATATTGAGAACAGACTGATGAAAACGTTGACGAGAAAGAATTCAAGAAAAATGGTACATATTTCAACAGGCGTCCTAATCGTTTTGAAAAGAGCAATTTCTTGGCTATGCAAATAATAATGTTTGTTTTATCATGGCTAATATTTCAGCAGCCTGGTGCCTTATATTAGTTAGCACCCCCAGCCCCACAGAAACATAGGGTGTGTGGTCGCCATCTTGAAAGTGGCGGCCATATATTATTGGTAAACAATCAAGGTCATATCTTGACATAATCAACCCAACCTAAAGTGAAAACCAAATGCTGATTACTTCACAATGACGTGAATGCCTGCGCTTAAAAAGTAACATCAGTAAAAATGTTACTCCTGTTCAAACTTTGTTGCTGAATCCAGTAGGATCCGAGAATAGATACGAGCATAGATACGAGAATAGATACGAGGATAAATACGAGGATAGATACGAGGATAGATACAAGTATAGATACGAGCATAGATACGAGAATAGATACGAGGATAAATACGAGGATAGATACGAGGATAGATACAAGTATAGATACGAGGATAGATACGAGTATAGATACGAGGATAAATACGAGGATAGATACGAGGATAGATACAAGTATAGCTACGAGGATAGATACAAGTATAGATACGAGGATAGATACAAGTATAGATACGAGGATAGATACGAGGATAAATACGAGGATAGATACGAGGATAGATACAAGTATAGATAGGAGGATATATACAAGTATAGCTACGAGGATAGATACAAGTATAGCTACGAGGATAGATACAATTATAGATACGAGGATAGATACAAGTATAGATACGAGGATAGATACGAGGATAAATACGAGGATAGATACGAGGATAGATACGAGGATAGATAGAAGTATAGATAGGAGGATAGATACAAGTATAGCTACGAGGATAGATACAAGTATAGATACGAGGATAGATACGAGGATATATACGAGGATAAATACGAGAATAGATACGAGGATAGATACGAGGATAGATACGAGGATAGATACAAGTATAGATACGAGGATAGATACGAGGATAGATACTAGAATAGATACGAGGATAGATACGAGGATAGATACGAGAATAGATACGAGGATAGATACAAGTATAGATACGAGGATAGATACAAGTATAGCTACGAGGATAGATACGAGGATAGATACGAGAATAGATACGAGGATAGATACGAGAATAGATACGAGGATAGATACAAGTATAGATACGAGGATAGATACAAGTATAGATACGAGGATAGATACAAGTATAGCTACGAGGATAGATACAAGTATAGATACGAGGATAGATACGAGAATAGATACGAGGATAGATACAAGTATAGCTACGAGGATAGATACAAGTATAGATACGAGGATAGATACGAGAATAGATACGAGGATAGATACAAGTATAGATACGAGGATAGATACAAGTATAGCTACGAGGATAGATACAAGTATAGATACGAGGATAGATACGAGAATAGATACGAGGATAGATACAAGTATAGATACGAGGATAGATACGAGGATAGATACGATGATAGATACAAGTATAGATACGAGGATAGGAGGATAGATAAGAGAATATTTACGAGGATAGATACGAGGATAGATACAAGTATAGATACGAGGATAGGAGGATATATAAGAGAATAGATACGAGAATAGATACGAGGATAGATACAAGTATAGATACGAGGATAGATACGAGGATAGATACGATGATAGATACAAGTATAGATACGAGGATAGGAGGATAGATAAGAGAATATTTACGAGGATAGATACGAGGATAGATACAAGTATAGATACGAGGATAGGAGGATATATAAGAGAATAGATACGAGAATAGATACGAGGATAGATACAAGTATAGATACGAGGATAGATACGAGAATAGATACGGGGATAGATACGAGTATAGATACGAGGATAGGAGGATAGATAAGAGAATAGATACGAGGATAGATACGAGGATAGATACAAGTATAGATACGAGGATAGATACGAGGATAGATACGAGGATATATACAAGTATAGATACGAGGATAGATACGAGGATAGATACGAGGATAGATACAAGTATAGATACGAGGATAGATACGAGGATAGATACGAGGATAGATACAAGTATAGATACGAGGATAGATACGAGAATAGATTCGAAGATAGATACGAGGATAGATACGAGGATAGATACGAGTATAAATACGAGGATATATATGAAGATAGATACTGGGATAGATACGAGGATATACGGAGATAGATACGAGGATAGATACGAGGATAGATACGGGGATAGATATGAAGATAGATACTGGGATAGATGCGAGGACATAATACGAGGATAGATACGAGGATAGATACGAGGATAGGTACGAGGATAGATACAAGTATAGATATGAGGATAGATACGAGGATAGGTACAAGTATAGAAACGAGGATAGATACGAGGATAGATACAAGTATAGATACGAGGATAGATACGAGGATAGATACGAGGATAGGTACAAGTATAGATACGAGGATAGATACGAGGATAGATACAAGTATAGATACGAGGATAGATACGAGGATAGATACGAGGATAGGTACAAGTATAGATACGAGGATAGATACGAGAATAGATACGAGGATAGATACGAGAATAGATACAAGGATAGATACGAGTATAGATACGATGATAGATACGAGAATAGATACGAGGATAGATACGAGATTTTTGGCATCCATCCTGTCTCGAAAGACAATGGAGTATGCGCTTGCTGGGTCAGTCACTGGAGTGACCTCTCCAGGGCGCAAGCCTGGGCGAAGTGTATGGAGATCCTGGGGTGCCCAGTCGTCAAGGTCCCCCTCTCGGCCTCGCTGATGTATCCAAAGGTATGCAAAGCAGTACGTTTGGCACCAGTTTGGCTGCAGGAGCTGCCAGAACAGTGCGTGAATACAGGCAGCTGTCTGCCTTCGGGGCTCCACTCCTGATTTGAAGGGTTTACTCCCCCACATTTGGCCGTTGGATCCAACCTGATCTCCTCCGTCCTCTAGCCGTTGGCGGTCAGAAACAGCTCATCCGCCTAGAGGTGCAATGTGAACACCACCCCCTCACGTGGTTTAGCCCACCAGCTGAGGTGGTTTGCCAGGGTGTGGCGCTTGGAGCCAGCACGTGAGAGATTAAGGAGATGGATGAGGACCAGTGATGCCCGTCCGTCCTATGTAGGACGCAGCTGCCGAACAGCAAAGGTGCTACCTCTATCCAGAGCCCCATACACTCCATACGAGAATACATGCGAGAATAGATACGAGGATAGGAGGATAGATACGAAAATAGATACGAGGATAGATACGAGGATAGATACGAGAATATCTATACGAGGATAGATACGAGGATAGATACAAGTATAGATACGAGGATAGATACGAGAATAGATTCGAAGATAGATACGAGGATAGATACGAGGATAGATACGAGGATAGATACGAGGATAGATACGAGGATAGATTCGAGGATAGATACGAGGATAGATACGAGGATAGATACGAGGATAGATACGAGGATAGATACAAGTATAGATACGAGGATAGATACGAAAATAGATTCGAAGATAGATACGAGGATAGATACGAGGATAGATACGAGAATAGATACGAGGATAGATATGAGGATAGATACGAGAATAGATACGAGGAGAGATACGAGGAGAGATACGAGGATAGATACGAGGATAGAGGATAGATACGAGGATAGATACGATGATAGATACGAGGAGAGATACGAGGATAGATACGAGGATAGATACGAGGATAGATACAAGTATAGATACGAGGATAGATACGAAGATAGAAACGAGGATAGATACGAGGATAGATACAAGTATAGATACGAGGATAGATACGAGGATAGATACGAGGATAGATACGATGATAGATACGAGGATAGATACGAGGAGAGATACGAGGATAGATACGAGGATCCTACTGGTTTTACCACAGAGTATTGGCGGCTAAGTGTTAACTGATTCAGCCCGACGGCCGTATTTCCCAATTTTGGGAGGCGTCATCTAATGACTATGCACCAGTTGCAGGAGATGGATCGACCATGATAATTCAAGGGCAGTGCCAGAATGACACTACCCTTGAATTATCATGATCGACCCATCTCCTGCTGTAGTGCGTCAGGGCTGAATGGGTGAAGCCTGGACAGCATTGATTCAGTTAATGCCGGACACACCGCAGCGAAGTATGGATAGACCACGACAGTTCAAGGGTGATGCCAGAATAACTTGGCGCCAATGAGGTTAAGGTATTCCGGCATCACCTTTGAACTATAGTAGTCGATCTGTCTTCTGAACTGCAATGCAGTCTTCAGGAGGCAAGTCCACAATGTGGGCAATTCAGTCGGCCTCTGGGCGCACCGAGTGAACTCATTGTAGCCCAAGACCGAAATCCCCAAATTAATGTTGCCGTTGTCCTCTGAAGACTGCAGTGCAGTGCAGGACACAGATCGACCTTGATAGTTCAAGGGTGATAATAATAATAATAATAATAATAATAATAATAATAATAATAATAATAATAATAATAATAATAATAATACATAGTTTTTATATAGCGCCCTTCCCCACGAACAGCAAGCTCGGAGCGCTTTACGGCACATAAAAATAATATTAAAAAGGAGAAAAATTAGAACGCACTCACTCTTTAACTAAACACCTGCTCGCACCATGTAGGCGCATTCCTAACACGAAACACACACACAAACACACACACACACACACACACACACACACACACACACACACACACACACACACACACACACACGCACGCACGCACGAACACGCACACACACACACACACACACACATACACACACGCAGCCTACCTACATGGGCTACCCATATACGAATACAGCCAACATTTCCAGGCAGCACATCCAGACTAAGCTAATCTTGATATGCTACCTGGAAAAGATGGGTCTTCAAATTTGTTTTGAAGGTCATCAGGGTAGGGGAAAGACGGACATGCAGTGGAAGTGAGTTCCAGACGTGAGGGGCCTGATAACTGAAAGAACGGGCACCAGCAGTTTTTAGGCTGACTCTGGGCTGAACAAGCAGTTTCTGTGAGCTTGAGCGTAGACTTCTACTAGGATTGTGTGATGCAAGGGAAAAAGACAGATATGCAGGAAGCATATTGTCATAGTGTTTGTATGCCAAAGTGGCCAGCTTGTACTCTATTCTCTGTCTGACAGGTAGCCAGTGGAGATGCTTTAGCAGTGGTGTGACATGATCAGTGCGTTTTTTGCGAAGGACTAACATTATTCTGGATACGCAGAATGCGAGTGAGTTGATCAGATGAGATACCAGCAAGAAGGAAATTACAGTAATCTAGACGGGACAAGAAGTTTACCAGGAGCAGACATTGGAAGCGACCATGACTTAGTGATGATGACCTTCCGACTCCGCCTAAAGACGGTCACCAAGCAGGGTCCCACCAGAATCAAGTTTGACCTCGAGAAGCTGAAAGACCCAGAGGTAGCGGAAGCCTTTCAGGCAAAGATAAGAGGAAAATTCGCACCACTGCTACTTCTAGGTGCAGAAGACACGGACGTGGACACACTGATCGACACATTTAACACTGTTGTAACCCAAACAACCAGTGAGATCCTTGGCAAACACCGACAAGCTTTGTTCTATCTTTGTTCTATGTGACAAGCGTCGAGAATTAAAGAAAAAGAAATCAGAGGTAGAAGGGGCTAAACAATACAGGGACATTAACCAGGATATCAAGAAAAGCATGAAAAGGGCAAAGAATAAGTGGATTGAAGATCAGTGTAAACACGTAGAAGAAATTTTTAACAAAATAATAGCAAAGAAGCATACCAGCTGGTGAAAGACCTGACCAGTGTAAAACAAGGACGCTCCTCGATCATTCAAGATAGTGAAGGGAACTGTCTTACGGAAGACCACGACATACTGAAGAGATGGATGAGTACTGCTCAGATTTGTACAACCACCGAGATGCAGGGGACCCAGGCACACTTGTCAACCCACCCGTGACCAACAATGGCAATTATCCCATCCTCCGAGAAGAAGTAGAGGCTGCAGTGAAGTCGCTGAAAAAGGGAAGGCAGCAGGAGCAGACAACATCCCTGCAGAGCTAGTCCAAGAAGGGGGGGAGAAGACACGATAAGTGCCTTACTAACAATCTGCAATAAGATCTGGCAGTCAGGGGATTGGCCCACACCATGGACCCAATCACTTATAATAACTCTCCCCAAAAAAAGCAACTTACATCAATGCCAGAACTATCGCACGATCGGTCTTATATCCCACCCAAGCAAAGTCATGTTAAAGATCCTACTGAACAGGCTGAAGCCACAGGCAGAGGAAATCTTAGCTGAGGAACAGGCAGGCTTCAGACCAGGGCGCAGCACAACTGAGCAGATCTTTAACCTGCGAGTTTCTATGTGACAGATACCTCCAGCACCAGCAGGACCTCTATCATGTCTTTGTGGATTTTAAGAAAGCGTTTGACAGGGTGTGGTATGCAGTCCTTTGGTCCACCATGAAGCTATACAGCATCAATGCCAACCTGATCAAAGTCATAGAAAACCTTTACAAGGCCACTAGCGTAGTCTGCTTCAACGGCAAAATAGGAAACTGGTTTAGGACTACAGTTGGTGTCAGACAAGGCTGCATGCTCTCACCTACTCTTTTCAACATCTTCCTGGAAAAAATCATGACGGACGCTCTGAAAGATCATGAAGGAACTGTCAGTATTGGAGGCAGAATAATCACGAACTTGCGCTTTGCGGACGACATTGATGGCGTTGCAGGAACACAGAAGGAGCTAGCTCAGCTGGTGGAAAAGCTGGATAGTACAGCCATTGCATATGGGATGGAAATCAGTGCAGAGAAGACCAAACTGATGACCAATAACGCCAGTGGCATTGGCACTGAAATCATGGTTGGAGGCCAAAAACTGGAAACAGTTAATAAATTCAAATACTTAGGAGCCATTGTGACAGATGAGGGATCAAAACCAGAAACACTGTCCAGGATTGCGCAGACAACAACAGCACTGACAAGATTGAAGACCATATGGAAGGACAGAAACATCATACTCTGCTCCAAGATCAGACTGATGCGCTCCTTAGTCATTTCAGTGTTCTTGTATTCCTGCGAGTCATGGACCCTCACAGCAGACCTTGAAAGGAGGATACAAGCCACTGAAATGAGATGTTTTCGAATGCTGCTTGGCATTTCATACAGAGATCACATTACAAACGAGGAAGTGGGAAGCAGAATCAGGCAAGCCATCTGGCCCTATGAAGACCTATTAGCCATTGTGAGAAAACGCAAACTGAAGTGGTATGGGCATGTCACGCGTTCAGCAGGGCTTGCCAAAACAATCCTGCAAGGCACTGTGCAAGGAGGACGAAGGAGAGGAAGACAGAGGAAAAGATGGGAGGACAGAATGACAGAGAACAGAGAGGAATGGAGGGAGCTCGTTGCCAAGTCATCAGTGGTGCCCCAACGGTCGGCAAGACTACGGGATATAGATAGATAGATAGATAGATAGATAGATAGACAGACAGACAGACAGACAGACAGACAGACAGACAGACAGATAGATAGATAGATAGATAGACGGGACAGAATGCGAGAGCATACGAGCTGGGCAGTAGTCTTTTCTGTCAAAAAGGGTCTGATCATGCCTATTCTGCGGAGCTCCAGGTAGGCAGTGCGGCAAAGATGGCTAACCACAGGCGCCAAACTATCCTGGCATCACCCTCGAACTATCATGGTCGATCCATATCTTGCTGTGGTGCGTCTGGGGTAGGAGGAGGTAGGGGTGTGTTTGGAGGCTTCCAGACGCAAAAAAAAAAAAAAGAGAATGTCAGGTGTGAAGCAGGGAGAGAACTTTGTGTGGCCACGTGCTGCTGGTGAGGGCAGGGAGGGGAGGAGGAAACTGATACGTATTTGTATGCCATATATTCCGTGTGTGTGTGTGTGCGCGCGCGCGGGTGTATGTGCGTGTGTGTATGTGTGTGTGTGTGTGTGTGTGTGTGTGTGTGTGTGTGTGTGTGTGTGTGTCGGTAGAGACGTGGGGCCGGGGTATGAAGGAGGGGTGAGGGGACTGGGTGGGGCGGTAGGGGGTGGGGGTGGGGGTTAAAGAGTACTACACTGATAAAGGCCGTTTGACATCCGAGCGCACAAAGTGTTTACCAAATCTCTCCACAAAGAACGACTTTTCTGTACCACTTTATGAACAAATATCTTTTAGTGCCAATTGGCCTAATATGGGATATTTTTTACTGAACTCCTATGATTTGTCCATTTTGCTGCACAGTCATCAAACTTGATTTGGTGAGAAGACTCAGAACAAATCATTATCAATACCCTGAATAGAGCCCCGGTTGATTTCAATATCGAGATCAAGTATGCAGACTTCACGTAAACCTGCGCTGTTTCAGGTCTGAAAACGTGGCCAATTCACGTGAAAATGGACCTTTCTTATACTGGGCTTACTACTTCTGGGGCACATTAACGATGTTAAATCAGTCATTTCACGACACACTTACATTGATTACGACAGTACAGCGAAATTGACACATTGTTCGAGGTTCTCAAAACAACAACAACAAAAAGGTCGTCTTAGGTCATGTGTGACTGAATGATATTTGTTCTAAGACTGACATAGAAAATTGATTCTTTGCCAGAGGCGTTGTGCGCTGTGGTGTCAAACCACCTACCATGCAAGTCTGCCTTGTGAGCGTGTCCGGGGTGGGTGGCGGGGTTAGGGGGTAAAGGGGGGGGGAGGGAGGGCTGTTAAAGTGTACTGCCATGTACTAAAGTATACTAACGTGTACTGCATGTATTCCTTGACGGACATCATGATGTCCAAGTCCACCATCACCATCACCTCGCCTTCTGGACTCATGTGCATCAGGTCAAACATCTTGGCTGCAACATCATCATTATCATCATTATTGTCATCATCATCATCATCACCATCACCATCATTATCGTCATCATCTGTTTCTTGCGCGCGCGTGCGCTCTTGTGTGTGTGTGTGTGTGTGTGTGTGTGTGTGTGTGTGTGTGTGTGTGTGTGTGTGTGTGTGTGTGTGTGTGTGTGTGTGTGCGCGCGCGCGCGCTTCCTTGCGTGCGAGCATATATGTGTGACGAGGGTTTTTGCTTGTATTTTTCAGTTGTATTTTTTTAAATATTGCAACCTTTCATTTTATTTTTATTTTTCGCGTCTCCAATGCTGTGTTTTTCCGACCTTGATTTTTGGTTTTGTAAAGGGCTTAGATCACCATTGATGTGGAGGTTAAACGCTATGTATATGTCCATTATTATCATCGTCATTATTATCACCATCACTATTATTATCATCAGCTTCACAACCATCACCAATAACCATCACCATCACCTCGCCATCAGCACCAACACCAACACAACCCCAAATACATCTGTAGCAAGAAAAATAACATCACCGCAAACAACAACAACAACAACAACAACAACAACAACAACAGCAACAGCAACAGCAACAACCGCGGGACAACAAGATAACAAGACGAAGAGTGACTTACTGTTGTCGGCCGCCTCCATGATGATTTCGTCAATGGCCATGCCGAGACACAGCTACAATAAACACCAGGCGGCACATGACAGTACAGTACACTGTATTATTACATTACTCTACGGTATACTTTATTATTACATTACTCTAATGTACACTGTATTATTACATTACTCTACTGTACACTGTATTATTACATTACTCTACTGTACACTGTATTATTACATTACTCTACCGTACACTCTATTATTACATTACTCTACTGTACACTGTATTATTACATTACTCTACTGTACACTCTATTACATTACTCTACCGTACACTCTATTATTACATTACTCTACCGTACACTGTATTATTACATTACTCTAATGTACACTGTATTATTACATTACTCTACTGTACACTGTATTATTACCTTACTCTACTGTACACTCTATTACATTACTCTACCGTACACTCTATTATTACATTACTCTACTGTACACTGTATTATTACATTACTCTAATGTACACTCTATTATTACATTACTCTACTGTACACTGTATTATTACATTACTCTACTGTACACTGTATTATTACATTACTCTACTGTACACTGTATTATTACATTACTCTACTGTACACTGTATTATTACATTACTCTACTGTACACTGTATTATTACATTACTCTACTGTACACTGTATTATTACATTACTCTACTGTACACTGTATTATTACATTACTCTACTGTACACTGTATTATTACATTACTCTACTGTACACTGTATTATTACATTACTCTACTGTACACTGTATTATTACATTACTCTACTGTACACTGTATTATTACATTACTCTACTGTACACTGTATTATTACATTACTCTACTGTACACTGTATTATTACATTACTCTACTGTACACTGTATTATTACATTACTCTACCGTACACTGTATTATTACATTACTCTACTGTACACTGTATTATTACATTACTCTACTGTACACTGTATTATTACATTACTCTACTGTACACTGTATTATTACATTACTCTACTGTACACTGTATTATTACATTACTCTACTGTACACTCTATTATTACATTACTCTAATGTACACTGTATTATTACATTACTCTAATGTACACTGTATTATTACATTACTCTAATGTACACTGTATTATTACATTACTCTACTGTACACTGTATTATTACATTACTCTAATGTACACTCTATTATTACATTACTCTACCGTACACTCTATTATTACATTACTCTACTGTACACTGTATTATTACATTACTCTACTGTACACTGTATTATTACATTACTCTACTGTACACTGTATTATTACATTACTCTACTGTACACTGTATTATTACATTACTCTACTGTACACTGTATTATTACATTACTCTACTGTACACTGTATTATTACATTACTCTACCGTACACTCTATTATTACATTACTCTAATGTACACTCTATTATTACATTACTCTACTGTACACTGTATTATTACATTACTCTAATGTACACTGTATTATTACATTACTCTACTGTACACTGTATTATTACATTACTCTAATGTACACTGTATTATTACATTACTCTACTGTACACTGTATTATTACATTACTCTAATGTACACTGTATTATTACATTACTCTACTGTACACTGTATTATTACATTACTCTACTGTACACTGTATTATTACATTACTCTACTGTACACTGTATTATTACATTACTCTAATGTACACTCTATTATTACATTACTCTAATGTACACTGTATTATTACATTACTCTACTGTACACTGTATTATTACATTACTCTACTGTACACTGTATTATTACATTACTCTAATGTACACTGTATTATTACATTACTCTACTGTACACTGTATTATTACATTACTCTACTGTACACTGTATTATTACATTACTCTAATGTACACTGTATTATTACATTACTCTACTGTACACTGTATTATTACATTACTCTACTGTACACTCTATTATTACATTACTCTAATGTACACTGTATTATTACATTACTCTACTGTACACTGTATTATTACATTACTCTACTGTACACTGTATTATTACATTACTCTACTGTACACTGTATTATTACATTACTCTACTGTACACTGTATTATTACATTACTCTACTGTACACTGTATTATTACATTACTCTAATGTACACTGTATTATTACATTACTCTACTGTACACTGTATTATTACATTACTCTAATGTACACTCTATTATTACATTACTCTACTGTACACTGTATTATTACATTACTCTACCGTACACTCTATTATTACATTACTCTAATGTACACTCTATTATTACATTACTCTAATGTACACTCTATTATTACATTACTCTAATGTACACTCTATTATTACATTACTCTAATGTACACTCTATTATTACACTACTGTATACTGTATTATTGTATTACACTGCCGTAAACTGTATTATTACATTACTCTACTGTACACTCTATTATTACACTACACTACTGTATACAATACAATACAATACAATACAACTTTATTGTCTGTTCGAGTCAAGGCACGACAGAAATTTGCCTTTCGGCTCGTCATGAAACAACAATATAAGACACTAACAAACGCTACCAGAGCATATCATGAAAAATTATCATTGCAGCAATCTATCACAAGCAATCTGTCACAAGATGGGAGGTAATGTTAAGTAGATCATACTTATCGCGGCGTTAGAAACGTGAGTTCAAAATCGAGACAGCAGTTGGAATAAAACACTTCTTAAAAACATTCCTTTTGGCAAGTGGCATGTTGAAACGTCTGCCTGATGGTAGCATTTGAAACTGATCAGAGAGTGGGTGACGAGGATCATTGACAATGCTAGCACCTATCCTTCGGACAGCTCTATGGTACAGATCATCTACTGGGTACTGTCCTAGGCCAATGATCTTCTCAGTTGTTCTGACGATACGTGACAGTCTGCCCCTGTTTTTCATACTGAGATTACCATACCAAGCAGTGATGTTAAACGTCAGTATGCTTTCGATCAGGCTTCTATAAACGGATTCTAAAACCCTGGAACTGACATCAAAACTTCTCAGTTTCCTAAGAAGGTACAGACGCTGGTTTACTTTTTTCACAATCAGATCAGTGTTTCCAGTGAAGGACAGCCCACTATCCACGACTGTGCCAAGGTACTTAAATTCAGTGACCACCTCTACAGGTTGATTATTAATTTAGACAGATACAAAAATATCATCAACTTTTCTGTCATCAATGACGAGTTCCTTGGTTTTCTGTACATTCATTTCCAGAAAACTATCTTTGCACCATGACTCTAATACTGCTATCTGTGCAAAGTACTCAGCCAGACTGTCTTCTTTTTGGAGTAGGCGTACAAGGGCCATGTCGTCTGAGAACTTTAAGAGACGAGAAGTGGCAGTGTGACAACGCATATGGTCTGTGTATATAGAAAACAATGTATACTGTATTATTACATTACTCTACTGTACACGCTATTATTACATTACTCTACTGTACACTCTATTATTACACTACACTACTGTATACTGTATTATTACACTACACTACTCTACACTGTGTTATTACACTACTGTACACTGTATTATTACATTACTCTACTGTACACTGTATTATTACATTACACTACAGTACGGTACAGTCCAGTATTACATTACATTATTACTTTACACCACATTACACTACTGTAAGTACATTATTACATTACAGTACAGTACAGTACATTATAATATTATATTATTGCATTACACTACAGTACAATACTATACATTATTACATTACATTACACTACACTACATTACATTATTACACTACATTACAGTACATTACACTACAATATTGTACAGTAGAGTACTATACATTATTACATTAGATTAAACTACACTACATTACAATACACTACACTACATTACACTACATTACAGTACAGTACTATACATATTACATTACATTATTACACTACACTGCAGTACACTACACTACATTACAGTACAGTACTATACATTATTACATTACATTACACTACACTAAATTACATTATTACACTACACTACATTACACTACATTACAGTACAGTACAGTACTATACATTATTACATTACATTAAATTACATTACACTACATTACATTACATTACAGTACAGTACAGTACTGTACATTATTACATTACATTAAATTACACTACACTACATTACCGTGTACTACATTACAGTAGAGTACAGTACTATACATTATTAAATTACATTATTACACTACATTACATTACATTACATTATAAGTTATTGGTCGGAGGGGTTTGCTACACGCACCTATGTAGATCTGAGGGAGGTCAAAGGAATCATTGTACCCCGAAGGCCGAAGGCCTGAGGGTTACAATGATTCCTTTGACCTCCCGAAGGCCTACAAGGGTCCGTGCAGCGAACCCCTCCGACCAATAACGTATTTGTTTTCATTCCTCCACTATTTTCGTCAAAGAAATCAAGAAGACATCTTGCGACCGATCGCGAAAGAGAGGCCACAGGGGCGGAATTAGCAAAAGGCGGGACTCACCACTACAAACACAACCACACACTTCTTCCCCTTTTCCTATGCCCTTCCACCCCTTCCGCCTCCCCCCGCCTCCCCGCGACTCCTCGATTTCTCCACCTCCCTTCCTTCTTCTCCCATTTCCTTTCTCTTGCTCATCTACTGCTCCCTGCTTTCCTCGGCCGCCCACTCCCCGCCCTCCTCCCCCTTCCTCCCCTCACCCCCTTCTCCTTCGCCTGCTTTTTCCTCCTCGTCCCCTCTCGCCCCTTTCTCCTCCCCTTCGCCCTCCCCCTCCCTCTACCTCAGCTTTTCCTACTCCCCTTCTCCTCCCCCCTCCCCCCTCAACCTCCTCTCGCATCCTCTTTCTTGCCCGGTTCTCCTTCCCCGTCTTTTCCTCCTCCCCCCTCTCCCCCTCCCCCTCCTTCCCCCTCCATCCTCTTTTCCCCCTCCCCACCCTCCTCTTCCTTTGTCCTCTTCTTCGTTTCTTCTCCTTCTTCCTCTTCTGGCTCATCCAACCTAAAACTGTGTCTGTTCAATGCACAGTCTGTCTGCAAAGATGGCAAATCCGACGTGATTTCAGATTTCATCCTAGACAATGACCTAGATGTTGTCGTGGTCACCGAAACGTGGCTCCGCTCAGCTGGTGATGAACCCATCATCGCCAGCGTCACTCCGTGTGGCTACCGCCTGGCCTCCTTCCCGCGTGCTTCCAGAGGGGGTGACATTGCCATCATCTACAGGGACTTTCTAATCGCCTCTCCTTCTCTCAGTCTCTCCCTTTTGCTCATCCCTCCTTTGAATCTGTCGAGGCCGTAGCAACACTCCCTGGCCAGTCCCTCATCTTCTCATGTATCTATCGCCCCCCTCCAAGCTCTCAAAACAAACTCACAAACTCCATGTTCCTCACCGAATTCGATCTCCTCCTCGACCACTACAGCACACGACCCGGAAAACACATCCTTCTTGGCGACTTTAACTTCCACTTCGACAAACCCGACCACCCCGACACAAAACGCCTTTGCACGTGACTGTCAAACCACAATCTTACACAGCACATCACTAAACCCACCCACCGACTCGGCCACACCCTCGACTGGATCATCACCCGCACCTCCGATCAACTCTTCCTTGACTTTGACACCTCTTCTGTGCTTCCCTCCGACCACCTCGCTATTCTCGTCGCCCTCAACCTACCTCCCCCGGAAAAACCCAAGCTCTTTGTCTCTCGTCGCAAACTAAAATCTGTCAACCGAGAGAACTTCTTCGACGAAGCTGTCGACCTTCTCTTGGACCCCGCCTCCTCTCCCGATCTTGCATCCCATTTCGATTCCTCCCTTCGAAAACTTCTAGACACCCATGTCCCTGTCACCACCTGCTCCATACCCAACCGACTCACCCCCACGCCCCCCCCCCCCCCGGCTCACTGACGACATAGCTGAGGCCAAGCGCGAGCGTCGACAAACGGAACGCCGCTGGCGCTCATCCGACCTCACCGTTCAAGGAGAGATCTTCCAAACCACCAGATTCAAAGTCTGCAGAATGATATCCGACTCCAAACGCAAACACCTTCAAAACAAAATCCTGGAATCCACTTCTTCCAAAACCCTCTACGAACACACTCCTAGGCACTTCTAAAGACTCTCCTCTTCCCAACACACACAGCAAAGAAGAACTTCCGTCCGCCTTTTCCTCCTATTTCTCCCACAAAATCCAAACTCTGCGCAACACACTCGACACTCTGCCTTCTTCGCCTTGCCTTCCTGACCCCCCCCCCTCCCCCTTTTCTGGCACTCCCCTCTCGTCCTTCCGCCCCGTCTTTCAGGATGAAGTCCGCAAAACCATAAAGTCCATGCCTCTCAAAACCTGCGAACTAGACCCCCTCCCAGCTTCCCTCTACCGGGACGGCCTCCCAAAACTTTTGCCCTTCATTACCGACATCATCAACACATCTCTAGAGAATGGCTCCGTCCCCGATATCTTCAAGTCCGCCATCGTCCGTCCTCTCCTAAAAAAAACACAACCTCGACCAAACGAACTCAAGAACTACCGCCCAGTCTCCAATCTCTCTTTCCTGTCCAAGCTTCTTGAGAAGGTTGTCCTCAACCAACTCAACCTCCACCTCGCCGACAACAACCTCCTCAGTCCCTTCCAGTCTGCCGATCGCAAACATCACAGCACTGAAACTGCCCTTCTACATATCCTAAACGACCTGCTTCTCTCCACTGACTCGGGCAACATCTCCCTTCTTACGCTACTCGATCTCTCTGCCACCTTCGACACCATAGACCACTCTATCCTCCTCCACCGCCTTCACCACTCCTTTGGCATCACTGACTCTGCTCACTCCTGGTTTCTCTCCTACCTCTCCGACAGACAGCAGTCCGTCACCATCGACGGCGTCTCCTCCAACTCAGTCACGCTCTCCTGCGGCGTTCCACAGGGGTCCGTCCTGGGCCCGGTCCTGTTCACACTCTACACCTCCCCACTGTCCAACATCATCCAGTCTCACCACATACACCACCACCTCTACGCTGACGACTCACAACTACTAGACAAAGACAAACTCGACAACACTCAGACACTACTGACTCGCACGGCTGACTGCTATGAAGACATGAAAAACTGGATGACAGCAAACAAGCTCAAACTGAACGACGACAAAACGGAAGCCATGCTGGTAGGCACTCGCCAGAAACTTTCCCAGCTCTCTCCCTCTCTCCACCTTCAACTCGACAGCACCCCCATCTCCCTCTCGGACTCGGTCAAGAACCTTGGCGTTATCCTCGATTCCTCTCTTTCCACGACCAGCTTCGTCTCCGCCACGGCCCAGGCATGTTATTTCCACCTCCGCCGCATCCGTCAGATCAGAAAATACCTCACTACCGAAGCTGCCACCAAACTCGCTGTCTCTCTC
The DNA here is from genome assembly GCA_036245525.1 of Semisulcospira habei. NCBI lineage: Eukaryota > Metazoa > Mollusca > Gastropoda > Semisulcospiridae > Semisulcospira > Semisulcospira habei. Next base: position 7,030,011 of record BTPG01000004.1, read on the forward strand.
ATCTTATCTCGCATCGACTACTGCAACTCTCTCCTTTCCGGCCTTCCTCACTCCACCACTCTCACTCTCCAGCGCGTCCAGAACAATGCTGCCCGCCTCGTCTTTAGAAAGAAAACATCCGACCACATCACTCCCCTACTCAAGCTCCTTCACTGGCTCCCCATCCCCCAACGCATCCAATACAAGATTCTGTCTCTCTGCTACAAATCTCTGAATAACTACGCTCCTGCCTATCTCTCCAACTTACTTCACCACTACACTCCTCCCCGCTCCCTCCGCTCCGCCTCTGACCCTCTCCGCCTCCTCATCCCCCGCACCAAACTCAGCACTTTCGGCCCATGCTCCTTCTCAGTATACGGTCCATCCACCTGGAACACTCTCCCACTCTCTCTCCGTCAGAAACACTCGCTCTCCTCCTTCCAGTCCGCCCTCAAAACTCACCTCTTTCAACAGTTCTAGCATTATATCACCACACTCCCCACCCCAAGCTGACCGTCGTAATGTATTTTCACAATTTGTGTTACGTGAGTCATTGTCTAAACCGTGCGCATGCGTGTGCGAGTTGTGAGTGCGCGCTTAGAGTTATAATTATTATAAGATAAGCGCATTATAAATATCGTAATTATTATTATTATTATTATTATTATTATTATTATTACCTGGATCACGCCAGATATGACTGACGTCAAAGGAATATACATTTATAGATAATAGACCTATGACGTAATTTAAAATATGTCATGACGTTGCCGTCTCCAGTACTGAGTGTGCTTGTTGTTTCGAACAACACTAAGTAACTTTGTACTTTAGAACGTTTGGCGATCTTTTATATAAAAAAATGGCATCCAAGATGCGTCATCGAGAGGCCTACAACACGTCCGCCATTTTTCGCACAAGGGTTATTATATCACGGTCACATGGTACGGTTTGCGCTAAAGTGACTGGTCGTGTGACGTAGGGAGGAAAACAATACACTGCAATATCTACGTTAACACATTCAGTCCCAACACACCCCAGCAAGATATGGATCGACCATGATATTTCAAGAGTGGTGCCAGAATAGTTTGGCGCCCGTAGGCGCCAATCTATTCTGGCACCACCCTTGAACTATCACGGTCGATCTGTCTCCTGCTATGTACTGCGGTCCTGAGAGGACAACTCCAAAACGTGGGCATTTCCTACCTGAGACACAATGGGTTAAACCAATGACGGTGAAGATTACAAGCCGAGACTGACTTGCTCTCGGCACAGACGTTCTGGTTCCGAGGCTGTCTGTCAAAAGCAAGTCAACGCGCGCGTATCATCAGCGGCCATGGTGTAACACGTGTATCCCACTCCGCAGTGTCGTGCAATCCCTGTATCACGTCACGTTACGCAACATAAAAGTTATACGCACGCGTCAAGTACCACTTAGGGCGGGTTCATATCTGATACCCAAAACTAACTGTAAATGTGATACGTTGGACAACACCTTCGACCGAAATGCCAACTCGAAGCGAAAGCCACGTGCCAACGGTAAATAGATGTAATTCATTGACACTGAGAGTTGCGCCCCCTGAGTACTGTTGAAAATTACTAAACAGGGGTTCTTTCAGGCTACTGAACACAGTGCCGTTTCCGTACTGTCCAGTCTCTTAGCCATAGTCAGTTCCAGTCATCCCCTAATATTTCAATCCCCTAAAAAACACTACCGCCCACCAGCTGCACATTTGCCATGCACAAAATACTCCCCAAAACAGTACATTGACTGTCTCATTTCTTTGCTATGAACCTGATTCCTTACCAACCCTACACCCAAGCACAGCGGAAATCAGCGTGCCCCTCAAATCACCACGTCAACGGCAACTCAACATAGGCCCACAATTGTCCACTGGATAAGCTCAGGGTGGTATGAATAAAAGCACAAAACATGTCTCCTCTCATCTAACCACAAATTTCCAGCAAATTCCAACATTCAGCCCTGCTACAAATTTTCAAACAAGGCAAAAATTCTTGGTAAAAACACCGGTCCTTGCACTGCCTGACATGAACAAATTTGAATATGTAACATGACCTTAAAGGGGACTCTTTCTGCATTTATATTTGTACAGTTGAAGACAAATTAGTACTACGAGTTAGGCTTTGCCAGTGGTTCTTGTCACCTCTCGGGTACGGTCGGGGGGGGGGGGGGTGGAGGGGGGGGGGATGGAGGGGGGGGGGAATGTCTTGGGCTAAAGCACTCGACTCTTATCTGCGACATTGACCACCCCCCTCCCCACCCCCACCCCCCGACCGGACCTGTCGAGGCGACAAGATCTACTGGCAAAGCCTCTCGAAAAACAAGTAATTGTGTAGCATGCGTCATAGTACGGACAGCCAGGAAGCACCCATACCTCGACACAAGCCAGGCCCACAAGGAGAACGGGCGACAATCGCATCCGCATGTTGACAAGTGTGTAGGGACGTGACTGTTGCCAGCTGAAACGGAAGCCATGCGTCAATTAAAGCGCCGTACTCCAGACAGGAAGGGGTTAACATATCACAATATCGAACGGAACACGTAGGTCATATGAATATAGCATGAGATTGTCTATACACAGCCGTGGGACATAGGGATATAGCATGAGATTGTTTACAGACAGCCGTGGGACATAGAGATATAGCATGAGATTGTCTACACACAGCCGTGGGACATAGGGATAAAGCATGAGATTGTCTACACACAGCCGTGGGACATAGGGATATAGCATAAGATTGTTTACAGACAGCAGTGGGACACAGGGATATAGCATGAGAATGTTTACAGACAGCCGAGGGACACAGGGATATAGCATGAGATTGTCTACAGACAGCTGTGGGACACAGGGATATAGCATGAGATTGTCTACACAAGCCGTGGGACATAGGAATATAGCATGAGATTGTTTACAGACAGCCGTGGGACATAGGGATATAGCATGAGATTGTTTACACACAGCCGTGGGACATAGGGATATAGCATGAGATTGTCTACACACAGCCGTGGGACATAGGGATATAGCATGAGATTGTCTACACACAGCCGTGGGACATAGGGATATAGCATTAGATTGTCTACACACAGCCGTGGGACATAGGGATATAGCATGAGATTGTCTACACAGCCCTGGGACATAGCGTGAGATTGCTTACACACAGCCGTGGGACATAGGGATATAGCATGAGATTGTTTACACACAGCCGTGGGACATAGGGATATAACATGAGATTGTTTACAGACAGCCGTGGGACATAGGGATATAGCATGAGATTGTTTACAGACAGCCGTGGGACATAGGGATATAGCATGAGATTGTCTACACAGCCGTGGGACATAGGGATATAGCATGAGATTGTTTATAGACAGCCGTGGGACATAGGGATATAGCATGAGATTGTTTACACACAGCCGTGGGACATAGGGATATAGCATGAGATTGTCTACACAGCCGTGCGACATAGGGATATAGCATGGGATTGTTTACACAGACGTGGGACATAGGGATATAGAATGAGATTGTTTACAGACAGCCGTGGGACATAGGGATATATCATGAGATTGTCTACACAGCCGTGGGACATAGGGATATAGCATGAGATTATTTACACACAGCCATGGGACATAGCGTGAGATTGTTTACACACAGCCGTGGGACATAGGGATATAGCATGAGATTGTCTACACACAGTCGTGGGACATAGGGATATAGCATGAGATTGTTTACACACAGCTGTGGGACATAGGGATATAGCATGAAATTGTTTACAGACAGACGTGGGACATAGGGATATAACATGAGATTGTTTACAGACAGCCGTGGGACATAGGGATATAGCATGATATTGTTTACACACAGCCGTGGGACATAGCATGAGATTGTTTACAGACAGCCGAGGGACATAGGGATATAGCATGAGATTGTCTACACACAGCCGTGGGACATAGGGATATAGCATGAGATTGTTTACACAGCCGTGGGACATATGGATATAGCATGAGATTGTTTACAGACAGCAGTGGGACATACTGATATAGCATGAGATTGTTTACAGACAGCCGTGGGACATAGGGATATAGCATGAGATTGTTTACAGACAGCCGTGGGAAATAGGGATATAGCATGAGATTGTTTACGCACAGCCGTGGGACATACTGATATAGCATGAGATTGTTTACAGACAGCCGTGGGACATATCGATATAGCATGAGATTGTTTACAGACAGCCGAGGGACATAGGGATATAGCATGAGATTGTCTACACACAGCCGTGGGACATAGGGATATAGCATGAGATTGTTTACACAGCCGTGGGACATATGGATATAGCATGAGATTGTTTACAGACAGCCGTGGGAAATAGGATATAGCATGAGATTGTTTACGCACAGCCGTGGGACATACTGATATAGCATGAGATTGTTTACAGACAGCCGTGGGACATAGGGATATAGCATGAGATTGTTTACAGTCAGCCGTGGGACATAGGGATATAGCATGAGATTGTTTACAGACAGCCGTGGGAAATAGGGATATAGCATGAGATTGTTTACAGACAGCCGTAGGAAATAGGGATATAGCATGAGATTGTTTACACACAGCCGTGGGACATATAGATATAGCATGAGATTGTTTACAGACAGCCGTGGGAAATAGGGATATAGCATGAGATTGTTTACACACAGCCGTGGGACATAGGGATAGAGCATGAGATTGTTTACAGTCAGCCCTGGGACACAGGGATATAGCATGAGATTGTTTACACACAGCCGTGGGACATAGGGATACAGCATGAGATTGTCTACACAGCCGTGGGACATAGCGTGAGATTGTTTACACACAGCCGTGGGACATAGGGATATAGCATGATATTGTCTACACACAGCCGTGGGACATAGAGATATAGCATGAGATTGTTTACACAGCCGTGGGACATAGGGATATACAATGAGATTTTTTTTACAGACAGCCGTGGGACATAGGGATATAGCATGAGATTGTCTACACAGCCGTGGGACATAGGGATATAGCATGAGATTGTTTACAGACAGCCGAGGGACATAGGGATATAGCATGAGATTGTTTACACACAGCCGTGGGACATAGGGATAGAGCATGAGATTGTTTACAGTCAGCCCTGGGACACAGGGATATAGCATGAGATTGTTTACACACAGCCGTGGGACATAGGGATATAGCATGAGATTGTCTACACAGCCGTGGGACATAGCGTGAGATTGTTTACACAGCCGTGGGACATAGGGATTAGCATGAATTGTCTACACACAGCCGTGGGACATAGGGATATAGCATGAGATTGTCTACACACAGCCGTGGGACATAGGGATATAGCATGAGATTGTTTACACAGCCGTGGGACATATGGATATAGCATGAGATTGTTTACAGACAGCCGTGGGACATAGGGATATAGCATGAGATTGTTTACACACAGCCGTGGGACATAGGGATATAGCATGAGATTGTTTACAGACAGCCGTGGGACATAGGGATATAGCATGAGATTGTTTACAGACAGCCGTGGGACATAGGGATATAGCATGAGATTGTTACACACAGCCGTGGGACATAGGGATATAGCATGAGATTGTTTACACACAGCCGTGGGACATAGGGATATAGCATGAGATTGTTTACAGCACAGCCGTGGGACATAGGGATATAGCATGAGATTGTTTACAGACAGCCGTGGGACATAGGGATATAGCATGAGATTGTTTACAGACAGCCGTGGGACATAGGGATATAGCATGAGATTGTTTACAGACAGCCGAGGGACATGGGATATAGCAGATGTACAGACAGCCGTGGGACATAGGGATATAGCATGAGGTTTTTTACAGATAGCCGTGGGAAATAGGGATATAGCATGAGATTGTTTAAGCACAGCCATGGGACATAGGGATATAGCATGAGATTGTTTACAGTCAGCCGTGGGACACAGGGATATAGCATGAGATTGTTTACAGAGAGCCGTGGGACATAGGGATATAGCATGAGATTGTTTACACACAGCCCTGGGACATAGGGATATAGCATGAGATTGTCTACACACAGCCGTGGGACATAGGGATATAGCATTAGATTGTCTACACACAGCCGTGGGACATAGAGATATAGCATGAGATTGTTTACACACAGCCGTGGGACATAGCGTGAGATTGTTTACACACAGCCATGGGACATAGGGATATAGCATGATATTGTTTACACACAGCCGTCGGACATAGTGATATAGCATGAGATTATTTACACAGCCGTGGGACATAGGGATATCTCTTGGCTTGACTTCGCGAACGAAGATTTTATAGGAGTTGCCCACGACGTCTGCAGGCTTGTTCGTGGCTGCGGAGGCCAATCCGAGACAGGCAGGTTCGACCGCAGTGGCTGCAGGGGAAGGTATGGCCGGGGTTCTGAGCTGCGGCATCTCTGTTTTTTCTCCTGAGCCGCTTGTCCTTAAGGCTAGCTCTGTGAGAGTCCTCAAAGGAGACAGCTGCCTTGTAAATGGTGGAGCGCCAGGTGTCACGGTCCGCAGCAAGCGAAGACCACTGGTGGTGGTCGATTTGGCAGGCACTAAGTGACTTCTTGAGACAGTCTTTGTATCTCTTCTTTGGTGCCCCTCTGTCACGGTGTCCAGTAGCAAGCTCGCCGAACAGGGTGATCTTTGGTAGGCGATGATCCTCCATCCTGGAGACATGCCCCGCCCAGCGGAGCTGTGTCCGCAACAGCAAAGCCTCGATGCTCACAGTTTCAGCCTGTTCAAGGACCTCGACGTTGGTGACATAGTCACTCCAGTGAATGCCCAGGATGGTACGCAGGCAGCGCTGGTGGAAGCGTTCGAGGAGTCGTAGTTGGCTGCGGTAGAGGGCCCAGGACTCGGAACCATACAGCAGGGTGGTGAGGACCACAGCTCTGTACACGCTGATCTTGGTGCCTGTTTTCAGCTGTTGATTGTGCCACACCCGCTTGAAAAGTCGCCCGAAAGCGCTGTTCGCTTTTGCCAGCCTGCTGTCAAACTCCTTGTCCAGCTTGGCGTCCGACGTGATAATGCAGCCAAGGTAAGTAAACTGGTGCACTGACTTTAGTTCAGACTCGCCAATGGTGATGTGAGGAGGGCGATACACTGTCTTGGGTGCCGGCTGATGGAGGACCTCTGTCTTTTTCAGACTGACCTCGAGTCCAAAGAGCTGGGCAGCATCTGCAAAGCAAGACGTGATGCGCTGCAGGGCTCTCTCTGTGTGTGCAACGAGGGCAGCATCATCAGCAAAAAGCAGCTCACGAATCAGTTGGTCTAGGGTTTTCGTGTGGGCCTGCAGTCGTCTGAGGTTGAACAGGCTGCCATCGAGACGATACCTGATGTACACTGCATCGTCATCATCAAGGTCCACTGTGGCCTGCTTCAACATCATGCTAAAAAAGATGGTGAAGAGGGTCGGTGCCAGCACGCAGCCCTGCTTTACGCCGTTGAGAATAGGGAATGGTTCTGAGAGGTCATTGTTGAGTCTGACCTGGCCTTGCTGGTCCTCGTGTAGCTGGACAATCATGTTGAGGAACTTTGGGGGACAGCCAAGTCGCTCCAGGATCTGCCACATGCCTTGCCTTCTCACAGTGTCGAACGCTTTTGTTAGGTCGACAAATGTTACGTACAGCCCTTTGTTCTGCTCGCGGCACTTCTCCTGTAGCTGTCTCAGCACAAAGA
>BTPG01000004.1:7047726-7062965 GCA_036245525.1 Semisulcospira habei
TATCTTCTTCAAGGTCTGTGCCGACAGCCAGTCCTTGTGGTGGTGTTTCCTGAACCCTACAGTGTCTTTGCAGGTTGAGTTCAGCGCCTCTCTAACTGCCTTCCACTGCTGCTCTGTGGTGACCGCCTCCTCTTCGTTTACTAGCTCCTGTAGCGCTTGAAACCGGTTGGACAGCACCAGTTTGAACTCTTCTCTAACTCCAGTTTCTCTCAGGAGGCATACATTATAGCGCTGTCTTCTTGTTGTCTCTGTGCGGCTTTTCTTTAGCTTGAGCTTCATTCTTAAGGTAAGCAGATGGTGGTCTGAGGCGACATCTGCTCCCCTCCTCACTCGAACATCTTGAAGGGATCTTCTAAATTTCTTGCTAATGCAGATATGGTCTATTTGGTTCTCTGTTGTATGGTCAGGTGAGACCCAAGTTGCTTTGTGTATTCTTCTGTGTGGGAAGATGCTGCCTCCAATGACAAGTCGGTTTAGAGCACAAAAGTCTACAAACCTCTCCCCGTTCTCACTCATCTCCGAGCCTAGTCCCTGTCTCCCCATCACCTCTTCGTATCCGGTGTTGTCCTCCCCTATTTTGGCATTAAAATCGCCCATGACGATGGTGATGTCTCGCTCCGCACATTTGTCCACGGCACTCTGGAGTCGGTCGTAGAACTCTTGTTTCTCTTCCTCGTCACTGTCATTGGTGGGCGCATAACACTGGATGACGTTCAGCTTGAGCTTTTTCTTAGTTCTAAAGGCTGCTGTTATAATTCTTGGCCCAAGAGGTTCCCAGCCCATCAGCGCTCTCTGTGCCACTGGTGACAGCATGAGTGCTACTCCTTCTGTATGGGGGGCATTCTCCTCTTCATGACCTGAATACAGAATCATCTCCCCGGTTAGCGATTCTGACTAAAGCTAAACAACCAGGTTTCAGTAAGCGCCAAAAACATACAAACAAACAACAGCAACAAAATCACAGAAGACGAACCTGCCCCCCCCCCCCCCCCCCCAAAAAAAAAAAAAAAAAAAAAAAAAAAAAAAAAAAAAAAAGAAAGAAAAGAAAAAGGGAAGCAAAAAAGGGGAATACTACATTGTGTGCTTGTGATCAGTCGCCACACACCACCAATGTACATACATGTGGCATAATCTGGCAAGCCATCAGAACTTACACACTAGTGTGTGATTATGAGGAGGGGAACATGAAATAGCTACCCAATTTGGACGTTAAAATTCCTTCAGTATTAACTTTATAAAATTAGCTAGTTTCAATAGGACAGTTTTGCTGCCGCAAGTAAGTAGCTCTTCAAATCTGACTGCATTATTTTGGTCTGCTGTAACAGTATTTTTTTAAAACACAGTTTACGCTTTTCAGCAAAGTAAGGGCAGCAAAATAAATAATGGCATTCATCCCCAAACCCCACTGTTACATTTTTCACATACTCTGTTTTCTCTACTAATCCTTCTGTATCTGAGTGACTGTACAGGTAGAGAGTGATTAAGTGTTCTAAAGTGTAACACTACTGACTACTGTGACCATGGTCGGTGTGAAACTAAGTGCTGCCGATTAGTGTGGTTGTCATTAAATGTCATGCAATTCATTCGAGTTAGCCCACTACAAATCGGCCATTACAATACAACAAACAGGGCACAGTAAACTAGCCTTATGACTGACTCAGATTATTGTCAATGTCTCTGAATGAGCGAGTGTTGTTTCCAACAGGAGCTTAATATTAGCAACACGCGATTCCTGTCATTCCCTGGTTAACTCCGTTCTCACCGTCACGAAAACTAGGTGCACGCCGACACAACACAAAAGATGACTGTTATTGTTGTGAGATAGATGGGATACCCTTTCCCCACCACCACCACCCCCCTCCCGCCACCCCCCCCCCCCCCTCCGCCCAGTTTGAAAGCGTAAAATTGGGCGATCCATGATTGACAAAGAGGACCTCCTGATTTGACCTTGAAGTCCTAAAATCGCCCTCCCGTACCCAGTACACTATTGAGCGTATCGTTACATCGATCAGGTTCTGACTCCCCACAGCTCACCAGCCGTGACTAGTTCAAGTGTGGTGCCGAGAAACAGGAAACTACACCACCCACGAACAAGACGGGAATACAGGCTCTCCCCGGGAGTACAGGTTTTCCCCCCAACGACCCAGCCTCCCTAGGCGCAGGGACGGCCATGACGAGAGGTTAAGGACAAAGCGATGCGCGGACATCAGCGACGAACAGCCAAACATAGACCCCCCCCCCCCCACCACCACCACCACCACCTCCCCCCCCCCCCCGCCCCAATTTCCCCCCTCCCCCGGACGAAATCAGCGAGAGATGGAAGTCCTTATCCTGCAAAATCTGCACTTGCACTTGCAAGTGTGGTGCCGGAATAGCTTGGCTCCTGGCACCACCCTTGAACTATCATGCTCGATCTGTCTCTTGAACGGTTCTGCAGTCTACTGCACTACGGTCCCCAAATTTGGCAGTGTGGTTGAGAACCTGCAAGAGGACCTCGATTAATCCCCTTCGTCGCCGAGAACACGATTTAGCCGCAAGAGACATAGATCCTCAAGAGACCCCGCTAGATCATGAGGATCTATGTCTCTTGCTTATACTTGTTTGTAAGCGTAACATTGGGCGATCCATGTCGCTTGGTCGGGGCCTTTGAGGCTGAATTTACAATGATTAAAAAAAAAAAAACCAGCAACAACAACAAAAAACAACTACGTCACTACAGCAGCGGGAGAATCGGCACAGCTGTAAAGCAAACAAGCCGAGTATAGTGGGAGAGACCGGCTAAATTGCTATCATGCCTCAGCAATGCAGAGAAGAACCCAAGAAAGAAAGAAACACGCTTAGAAAAGTCAGTTACGGCAAAATTTATTAATATTTCGTTTTTGGAAGTAAAAATATGAACAAATTGTGTCGTAACTGTAAAACAGAGCGTTTTAACAAAAGAGACCAAAACAGGACACAGCTTGAAACTGATCCTTTTGTGATGAAAATATGCCACAGTTGCATCTTGCAGAGAATTTCTAAGCGTGTACCATGCAGAGAATAACACAGCCAAGAAAGAAACACGCTTAGAAATTCTCTGCAAATAGTAGGTCCTGCAGGATGGGTTAGAGTAGGGTTATGCAGGATGGGTTAGAGTAGGGTCCTGCAGGATGGGTTTGAGTAGGGTCCAGCAGGATGGGTTGGGTAGGGTCCTGCAGGATGGGTTTGAGTAGGGTCCTGCAAGATGGGATAGAGTAGGGTCCTGCAGGAAGGGTTAGAGTAGGGTCCTGCATGAAGGGTTAGAGTAGGGTCCTGCAGGAAGGGGTAGAGTAGGGTTCTGCAGGATGGGTTAGAGTAGGGTCCTGCAGGATGGGTTAGAGAAGGGTCCTGCAGGAACGGGTAGAGTAGGGTCTTGCAGGAAGGGTTAGAGTAGGGTCCTGCAGGATGGGTTAGAGTAGGGTCCTGCAGGATGGGTTAGAGAAGGGTCCTGCAGGAACGGGTAGAGTAGGGTCGTGCAGGAAGGGTTAGAGTAGGGTCCTGCAGGATGGGTTAGAGTAGGGTCCTGCAGGATGGGTTAGAGTAGGGTCCTGCAGGAAGGGTTAAAGTAGGGTCCTGCAGGATGGGTTAGAGTAGGGTCCTGCAGGATGGGTTAGAGTAGGGCCCTGCAGGATGGGTTACAGTAGGGTCCTGCAGGATGGGTTACAGTAGGGTCCTGCAGGGATGGTTTAGAGTATGGTCCTGCAGTATGGGTCAGAGTAGGGTCCTTCAGGATGGGTTAGAGTAGGGTCCTGCAGGAAGGGTTAGAGTAGGGTCCTGCAGGAAGGGTTAGAGTAGGGTCCTGCATGAAGGGTTAGAGTAGGGTCCTGCAGGAAGGGTTAGAGTAGGGTCCTACAGGAAGGGTTAGAGTAGGGTCCTGCAGGAAGGGTTAGAGTAGGGTCCTACAGGAAGGGTTAGAGTAGGGTCCTACAGGATGGGTTAGAGTAGGGTCCTGCTGGATGGGTTAGAGTAGGGTCCTACGGAAGGGTTAGAGTAGGGTCCTGCAGGAAGGGTTAGAGTAGAGTCCTCTACACACACGCACGCACACATACACACACGCATGGCAGAAGAATACGTATCTAAACAAACCCAGAACCGTATTGGCCTACATGACAGTAACAGAAGCTGGTTTAGCTTTTTAAGTCCCCCCCAAAAAAAACACAGCCTTAAACGGACCGTGAGAATCTGCTGTAAGATCATTGGTGAGCCTCAGAGAACTAAGCAGTCTTTTTTTGACCAGCAGTCAGTTAAGAAGGCAATGTCAATGTCCATTACTAGCCGAACAGACCATATTTTAAATACAAAATTTGAGCCGTTGCCCTCAGCCCGCCAGTACAGATGTCACAGCTGTAAGACAAACAGAAGGAAGTTCTCTTTTATTCCCACCGCTGTTGTTCTTTTGAACAAAGAGTCATAGACTTCTGTTAAATGTATTCAGCTGTGACATCTGTACTCGACCATGAGGGGGATGGAAGGTGCCAGTTTTGTTCTTGTAAGGTTTATGTCATAGCTGTCAGTATTACTATAGTTGTCAGTATTAGTATAGATGTCAGTATCAGTATAGATGTCAGTTTTAGTCTAGATGTCGGTATTAGTAGAGATGGCAGGATTAGTAGAGATGTCAGGATTAGTAGAGATGTCAGGATTAGTAGAGATGTCTGTATTAGTAGAGATGTCAGTATTAGTATAGATGTCAGTATTAGTAGAGATGTCAGTATTAGTAGAGATGTCAGGATTAGTATAGATGTCAGGATTAGTATAGATGTCTGTATTAGTATAGATGTCAGTATTAGTATAGGGGTGTAGGGGGGCTCTGGATAGAGGTAGCACCTTTGCTGTTCGGCAGCTGCGTCCTACATAGGACGGACGGGCATCACTGGTCCTCATCCATCTCCTTAATCTCTCTCGTGTTGGCTCCAAGCGCCACACCCTGGCAAACCACCTCAGCTGGTGGGCTAAACCACGTGAGGGGATGGTGTTCACATTGCACCACTAGGCGGATGAGCTGTTTCTGACAGCCAACGGCTAGAGGACGGAGGAGATCAGGTTGGATCCAACGGCCAAATGTGGGGGAGTAAACCCTTCAAATCAGGAGTGGAGCCCCGAAGGCAGACAGTTGCCTGTATTCACGCACTGTTCTGGCAGCTCCTGCAGCCAAACTGGTGCCAAACGTACTGCTTTGCATTCCTTTGGATACATCAGCGAGGCTGAGAGGGGGATCTTGACGACTGGGCACCCCATGATCTCCATACACTTTGCCCAGGCTTGCGCCCTGGAGAGGTCACTCCAGTGACTGACCCAGCAAGCGCATATACTCCATTGTCTTCCAAGACAGGATGCCAAACAGATTAGTATAGATGTCAGTATTAGTATAGATGTCAGTATTAGTATAGATGTCAGTATTAGTATTGATGTCAGTATTAGTATAGATGTCAATATTAGTATAGATGTCAGTATCAGTCTAGATGTCAGTATTAGTCTAGATGTCGGTATTAGTAGAGATGTCAGGATTAGTAGAGATGTCAGGATTAGTAGAGATGTCAGTATTAGTAGAGATGTCAGTATTAGTATAGATGTCAGTATTAGTATAGATGTCAGTAGTATAGATGTCAGTCAGTATTAGTATAGATGTCAGTATTAGTATAGATGTCAGTATTAGTATAGATGTCAGTATTAGTATAGATGTCAGTATTAGTATAGATGTCAGTAGTATAGATGTCAGTAGTATAGATGTCAGTCAGTATTAGTATAGATGTCAGTATTAGTATAGATGTCAGTATTAGTATAGATGTCAGTATTAGTATAGATGTCAGTAGTATAGATGTCAGTCAGTATTAGTATAGATGTCAGTATTAGTATATATGTCAGTATTAGTATAGATGTCAGTATTAGTCTAGAAGCACAGGGGGAATCCACCATAAGTGTTTCTGATGCCAAAAGTGTTACAAAGGTAACAAAACGTCTGTTACAGTTCATCTCTTTAATTGAGAGTTATGGGTTATTTAATTATTTCAATGAGTGAATGATGATGTCATGTGTTGTATGGGCAGACAGCGAATTTCCCCATGAGGGATTAATAAAGTATTATTTTATTGTATTGTACTGTATTGTATTGTATTGAATTGTATTAGAATAGTTTCTAAATTCTGAATGCATGGGTGCCTGTGTGCCTGAGTGTATGTGTGTGTATGATTGTGTGTGTATGTGAGTGTATGTGAGTGTATGTGAGTGTATGTGTGTATGTGAGTGTATGTGTGTGTGTGTGTGTGTATGTGAGTGTATGTGAGTGTGTGTGTGTATGTGTGTATGTGTGTGTATGTGTGTGTATGTGTGTGTATGTGAGTGTACGTGAGTGTACGTGTGTGTATGTGAGTGTATGTGTATGTGTGTGTATGTGAGTGTATGTGTATGTATGTGTGTATGTGAGTGTATGTGAGTGTGTGTGTGTGTATGTGTGTATGTGTGTGTATGTGTGTGTATGTGAGTGTACGTGAGTGTACGTGTGTGTATGTGAGTGTATGTGTGTGTATGTGTGTGTATGTGAGTGTATGTGTATGTATGTGTGTGTATGTGAGTGTATGTGAGTGTATGTGTGTGTATGTGTGTATGTGAGTGTATGTGAGTGTATGTGTGTATTTGAGTGTATGTGAGTGTATGCGTGTGTATGTGAGTGTATGTGAGTGTATGCGTGTGTATGTGAGTGTATGTGAGTGTATGTGTGTATGTGTGTGTATGTGTGTGTATGTGGGTGTATGTGTGTGTATGTGAGAGTATGTGTGTATGTGTGTGTAGGTGAGTGTATGTGAGTGTATGTGAGTGTATGTCCGTCTTGTCCATGTCTTCACTTGACTTGATATCTACATATATATTTATATGTTCCCGTCCAGACTGAAATTGCCCCTTCGTGTGATAAATACAGTTTTTTGACTTGGCTTCTTTTGATTTGAGAATTTCGCCAGGTCGGTCAGAACTAATAATGACGATGGTCACAGAAACACGGATCGTGCGCGGGCCAATGGCGGCAGACTACGGCCTGTTGGTCTTTTGCGCATTGAGGTTTCTACACATCCAGACTCAGTAAACTTCCTACAAGCCGTTCACTCGACCAACAAAGAAACTTCTCGCCAATCGTATTCAGTTTATTGATATTATTAACACACACTTGAAGCTATATACGAACACATTTGAAGCCATATTATAATTTCCATAGGTAACGCGACCACTTTCATGCGTGAATTCCAACGTGACGGACGGGCATTTTATCATGCAAGAGATTCTAGTAGAAAACTGCACTTCTGTCTACCAAACGAATGTGAAAAACCGAGAGAATCAAATCGTGATCAAATAACCGTCCGTTGTTTCATTTCATTTTCAACCGACCGTTAGGTTGGAATTCACGAGTTCTTGCGTTTCGTTCGGAACATACTGTGTGTTCTCTGTCTGTCTGTCTGTCTGTCTGTCTGTCTGTCTGTCTGTCTCTCTCTCTCTCTCTCTCTCTCTCTCTCTCTCTCTCTCTCTCTCTCTTTCTCTCTCTCTCTCTCTCTCTCTCTCTCTCTCTCTCTCCCCACCCCTTCCCCAACCCCACCTCAAATCCCCATTATACCCCAACCCCTCCCCTGTCATTTTTTTTTGGTTTTATTGTGATTCTCGTCGCTGTATTTTGCTGATGGGCTGATGCCTAAAGCAATAAACAATTTCGAGTTCGAGTCTCTCTCTCTCTCTCTCTCTCTCTCTCTCTCTCTCTCTCTCTCTCTCTCTCTCTCTCTCTCTCTCTCTCTCTCTCTCTCTCTCTCTCTCTCTCTCTCTCTCTCCCCCCCCAAGTGTGTATGCTGCCACATCTACCTGCACGTGTTTAATTGTTCACCTCGTCAAGTTTCGTTCCGCAGAGACCTCTGCGGAATGAACCTTGAAAATCTGAATGCAAAAGGCACAGTTCCTCATGCGCCCCTGCAGCTGCACGGGCCCATGAGGATGCCTGCTGACTCAAAATGCAAATGCAAGAGGCATAGATCCCCATGAGCCCCTGCAGCTGCTCTGGTTCATGCAGATAGATACCTAATGCTGGCCGCGATTACCTGTTCAAATGCAAGAGGCATGGATCCTCGTGGGCCCCTGCACATGCACGGGCTCATGAGGATAAATACCACATGCCATCTACAAGCCTCAAGCGCAAGAGACATAGATCCTCATGAGCTCCTGCAGTTGCACGTGCTCGGAAGGATAGCTGCCTCCTGCAGGTTACGCTTCTCGCGAGTGTAAATTATTCCGTTTAAGTGCTGCATAATAAAAGTGTGTATGGTGCGCTTTCTCTATAGCTTTTGTCGATACACTGACTGACTTGCTCGGACTTCTGGAATCCTTTTATATCTTTTGCGGACTAGACCGAGTGTCTTAATTGAACGCTGCTTTGGGGTAGCGCTTTCACTTACATTCCACTGTGTGGAAGTTTTATTAAATCGTTCTCATCCAAATCGGCGTTTATTAAGCCGTACTGTGAAAGACATTGTGGAAAATTTTACTGTGGACACTGCTGGACTGTTTTATTTACAACGACTCGTTTTATTGTGGGTGCTCCGCGGCTTAAGTTCTGTTTTCGTCGTCATTGCATGTATTTATCCGCGGCAGCACAAACACTAAACAGACGTGGAGTATTTTGACATTGCTCCTTCAGGGTAGCGGACATTGATACTTCCCGTATACACTTCAGCTGTGGGCGCTGTGCTTTTATCTGAACGTGTGAGCATCAAATTTTGTATTCATACTTTTTAAAAATTGTTTTCTTTGTTTTGTTTTCCTTTTACATTGGTTTTACATATTTGATTGACGTTTACTCAACCACCGCTATTGTAGTTGCTGTTTCATTGTGAAACAAAATACAGCTGTTAGCGAAATACTCATGGCTAGAGGCAAACAAAAAGAACAAAAATTACGAGTGGGTCATCTCAACGTTTTCCATCTTTATAATAAGGTATCTGACCTGTCAGCGCAACTTAACAGTCCGACACCGTTCGACATTTTCGGCCTTACCGAGTCACGCCTAAATTCAAATATCAGTGATTATGCCGTAAAAATTCCTAATTTTAGTATCATGAGAAGAGATTCCTCCTGTCACGGTCAAACAGGCATTGCTGTATACGTTCATCACTCTATCAAACACTTAGTCCGTAGGCGTAAAGACTTAGAAACGGCTGAAGTAGAGTGTGTGTGGATTGAGGCCAAGAGTCCGTGGCTCACCGTCATTTGTCGGGTTTCTTTACCGCAATCCGGCGTCTACCTTCGAGTGGTATGACAATTTTACTACTAACCTAGACAAAGTATGTTCAAAGGGCAAAATGACGTCATTCTTCTAGGAGACTTTAATATAGACATGATTAAACCCCATCCCGCATGGGAAACTACATCTTCTCTATTTGGCCTAGTACAGCTAGTTAAATCCCCCACCAGAATTACCGCCACGAGCTCTACGCTCATTGATCACGTCTATACAAACAAGCCGCAGGCGGTGACCGATGTTAGTGTCTCAGATCTTAGTGTTAGTGACCACTGCCCCGTGATTTGTTGCTGGTCTGTTAAACTCCCCAAATTAAAGAAACATAGTCATACTACAACAACCTACAGGTCGTTTAAACATTAAATTTCAATCGTAATGCCTTTCTACATGATCTGTGTGTGTGTGTGTGTGTGTGTGTGTGTGTGTGTGTGTGTGTGTGTGTGTGTGTGTGTGTGTGTGTGTGTGTGTGTGTGTTTAGGAATGTAAGATCATCATAGGACTTTCTTTCCCTAACCTCACAATGCTTTTGTTTGATATACATGTACATTTATATACTTATTTTTGTGTATATTGTCTCGTAGTTTTGTAGCAACTGCAGGTTTGAAAAATGGCTGTCCTCAACGATGTCAATGCCTCTCTCTCTCTCTCTCTCTCTCTCTCTCTCTCTCTCTCTCTCTCTCTCTCTCTCTCTCTCTCTCTCTCTCTCTCTCTCTCTCACACACACACACACACACACACACACACACACACACACACACACACACACACACACACACACACACACACACTCACAGAGCAGAGACACATGTCTGGATGTCCCTGGACACAAGCAGGCTTACAGAGCACAGTGCCAACATGACATGAATGGCGGGGGCTCAGCAGGGTTCGGTCTCTTGCAGCTGGGTGGCATTGGTCTTGCCCCGGCAGTTCTGGGGTTAATAATAATAATAATAATAATAATAATAATAATAATAATAATAATAATAATAATAAATAAATACGGTATTTATAATGCGCTTATCTTATAATAATTATAACTCTAAGCGTGCACTCACAACTCGCGCACACATGCGCACGCCGCTTTAGACAATGACTCACGTACCACAAATACATTACGACAGTCAGCTGGGGGCGGGGAGTGTGGTGATGTTACACTGCTAGGGTTAACCACACATCCCAACTGCAATCGGCGTATCCGGCCTCTCTGAGAATGAATAAGTGCTGCTTGCCGATCAGAGCGGCTGCGGCAGCTGCCGACATAAAGGATGTTATTGAGCGTTAGCTGAAACGGCTGACTTTACCTGGATCCATTGGCGGACGAAGATCCAGTGTAATCTACAGCCGCTTGTAGTAGAGCTTTCAGCACAGCGCCTAGACACACACCGGGGTCAGTTGCATGAGAGCTTAGTCCTGCGCCAGCCACTAAGCAAGGTACTCCGCGTAGCACCTTGCTTAGTGGTTGGCGCAGGACTAAGCTGGCTATAGCGGAGCACCTTGTTTAGTGGCCGGGCAGGACTAAGCTGGCTATAGCGGAGCACCTTGTTTAGTGGCCGGGCAGGACTAAGCTGGCTATAGCGGCGCACCTTGTTTAGTGGCCGGGCAGGACTAAGCTGGCTATAGCGGAGCACCTTGTTTAGTGGCCGGGCAGGACTAAGCTGGCTATAGCGGAGCACCTTGTTTAGTGGCCGGGCAGGACTAAGCTGGCTATAGCGGAGCACCTTGTGTAGTGGCCGGGCAGGACTAAGCTGGCTATAGCGGAGCACCTTGTGTAGTGGCCGGGCAGGACTAAGCTGGCTATAGCGGAGCACCTTGTTTAGTGGCCGGGCAGGACTAAGCTGGCTATAGCGGAGCACCTTGTGTAGTGGCCGGGCAGGACTAAGCTGGCTATAGCGGAGCACCTTGTTTAGTGGCCGGGCAGGACTAAGCTGGCTATAGCGGGACTACGCTGACTATAGCGGGGCACCTTGTTTAGTGGCCGGGCAGGACTAAGCTGGCTATAGCGGAGCACCTTGTTTAGTGGCTGACCCAGGACTAAGCTAGCTATAGCGGAGCAGCTTGCTTAGTGGCTGACCCAGGACTAAGCTGGCTATAGCGGAGCACCTTGTTTAGTGGCCGGGCAGGACTAAGCTGGCTATAGCGGAGCACCTTGTTTAGTGGCCGGGCAGGACTAAGCTGACTATAGCGGAGCAGCTTGCTTAGTGGCTGACCCAGGACTAAGCTGGCTATAGCGGAGCACCTTGTTTAGTGGCCGGGCAGGACTAAGCTGACTATAGCGGGGCACCTTGTTTAGTGGCCGGGCAGGACTAAGCTGGCTATAGCGGGGCACCTTGTGTAGTGGCCGGGCAGGACTAAGCTGGCTATAGCGGGGCACCTTGTTTAGTGGCCGGGCAGGACTAAGCTGACTATAGCGGAGCACCTTGTGTAGTGGCCGGGCAGGACTAAGCTGACTATAGCGGAGCACATTGTTCAGTGGCCGGGCAGGACTAAACTGGCTATAGCGGAACACCTTGTTTAGTGGCTGACCCAGGACTAAGCTGGCTATAGCGGAGCACCTTGTTTAGTGGCCGGGCAGGACTAATCTGACTATAGCGGGGCACCTTGTTTAGTGGCCGGGCAGGACTAAGCTGGCTATAGCGGAGCACCTTGTTTAGTGGCCGGGCAGGACTAAGCTGACTATAGCGGAGCACCTTGCTTAGTGGTTGACACAGGACTAAGCTGGCTATAGCGGAGCACATTGTTTAGTGGCCGGGCAGGACTAAGCTCACTATAGCGGGGCACCTTGCTTAGTGGCCGGGCAGGACTAAGCTGGCTATAGCGGAGCACCTTGTTTAGTGGCCGGGCAGGACTAAGCTGGCTATAGCGGAGCACCTTGTTTAGTGGCCGGGCAGGACTAAGCTGGATATAGCGGGACTAAGCTGACTATAGCGGGGCACCTTGTTTAGTGGCCGGGCAGGACTAAGCTGGCTATAGCGGGGCACCTTGTGTAGTGGCCGGGCAGGACTAAGCTGGCTATAGCGGGGCACCTTGTTTAGTGGCCGGGCAGGACTAAGCTGACTATAGCGGAGCACCTTGTGTAGTGGCCGGGCAGGACTAAGCTGACTATAGCGGAGCACATTGTTTAGTGGCCGGGCAGGACTAAACTGGCTATAGCGGAACACCTTGTTTAGTGGCTGACCCAGGACTAAGCTGGCTATAGCGGAGCACCTTGCTTAGTGGTTAGCGCAGGACTAAGCTGACTATAACAGGACTAAGCTGGCTATAGCGGAGCACCTTGCTTAGTGGTTAGCGCAGGACTAAGCTGACTATAACAGGACTAAGCTGGCTATAGCGGAGCACCTTGTTTAGTGGCCGGGCAGGACTAAGCTGACTATAACAGGACTAAGCTGGCTATAGCGGAGCACCTTGTTTAGTGGCCGGGCAGGACTAAGCTGACTATAACAGGACTAAGCTGACTATAGCGGAGCACCTTGCATAGTAGTTAGCGCAGGACTAAGCTGACTATAACGGGGCACCTTGCTTAGTGGCCGGGTAGGACTAAGCTGGCTATAGCGGAGCACCTTGTTTAGTGGCCGGGCAGGACTAAGCTGGCTATAGCGGAGCACCTTGTGTAGTGGCCGGGCAGGACTAAGCTGGCTATAGCGGGGCACCTTGTTTAGTGGCCGGGCAGGACTAAGCTGACTATAGCGGAGCACCTTGTGTAGTGGCCGGGCAGGACTAAGCTGGCTATAGCGGAGCACCTTGTGTAGTGGCCGGGCAGGACTAAGCTGGCTATAGCGGAGCACCTTGTGTAGTGGCCGGGCAGGACTAAGCTGGCTATAGCGGAGCACATTGTTTAGTGGCCGGGCAGGACTAAGCTGGCTATAGCGGGGCACCTTGTTTAGTGGCCGGGCAGGACTAAGCTGACTATAGCGGAGCACATTGTTTAGTGGCCGGGCAGGACTAAACTGGCTATAGCGGAACACCTTGTTTAGTGGCTGACCCAGGACTAAGCTGGCTATAGCGGAGCACCTTGCTTAGTGGTTAGCGCAGGACTAAGCTGACTATAACAGGACTAAGCTGGCTATAGCGGAGCACCTTGCTTAGTGGTTAGCGCAGGACTAAGCTGACTGTAACAGGACTAAGCTGGCTATAGCGGAGCACCTTGTTTAGTGGCCGAGCAGGACTAAGCTGACTATAGCGGAGCACCTTGTTTAGTGGCCGGGCAGGACTAAGCTGGCTATAGCGGAGCACCTTGCTTAGTAGTTAGCGCAGGACTAAGCTGGCTATAGCGTAGCACCTTGTTTAGTGGCCGGGTAGGACTAAGCTGGCTATAGCGGAGCACCTTGTTTAGTGGCTGACCCAGGACTAAGCTGGCTATAGCGGAGCACCTTGCTTAGTGGCCGGGCAGGACTAAGCTGGCTATAGCGGAGCACCTTGTTTAGTGGCCGGGCAGGACTAAGCTGGCTATAGCGGAGCACCTTGTTTAGTGGCCGGGCAGGACTAAGCTGGCTATAGCGGAGCACCTTGTTTAGTGGCCGGGCAGGACTAAGCTGGCTATAGCGGAGCACCTTGTTTAGTGGCCGGGCAGGACTAAGCTGGCTATAGCGGAGCACATTGCTTAGTGGCCGGGCAGGATTAAGCTGGCTATAGCGGTGCACCTTGCTTAGTGGCCGGGCAGGACTAAGCTGGCTATAGCGGAGCACCTTGTTTAGTGGCCGGGCAGGACTAAGCTGACTCACTCAACAGGCCCGGGACCCACTTCCTCCTCTCGCTTTAAGGACAGGACGGAACAGCGGGCGAGCGAATAAAGAGAGAAGGGCAATTTATGTTGACCCCTTCAACGCCAGTGCACGCCGATACAAAGGAACATGGATACAAAGTGCTTTCCGCAAGAGGCATAGATCCTCATGAGCCCCCGCAAGTGCGGGGGCTCATGAGGCTCTATACCTCTTGCAGTTGTGTGGTATTCAGTTTTCTCGGCAATGAAGGGGTTAACACAAATGTTAGAAGCACAATCTGCGGCCACTAGCTGTGAAGGGGTGCTGTACGCTGCATTGTAACGGACACTGAAGTTGAAGGGGTGCTGTACGCTGCATTGTAACGGACACTGAAGTTGAAGGGGTGCTGTACGCTGCATTGTAACGGACACTGAAGCTGAAGGGGTGTTGTACGCTGCATTGTAACGGACACTGAAGTATTCTCGTCATCGCCCGCAGTTTTCTAGTACTGAAGAACTGGGCCAGTACTTGTAAGGGTCCAACCTCTTCCTACTGCGGCAGTATCCTTTCAAGAGAACAGATGATCACGGACTACAGTGCCGTTTCCGTACTGTCCAGTCTCTTACCCTTAGTCAGTCCCAGTCATCCCCTCATTTTTCAACTCCCTAAAAAACACTACTGCACATTTGCCATGCACAAAATACCCGCCCCCCCCCCCCACCCCCCAAAAAAAACAACAACAAAAAACAAACAACAACAACAACAACAACAAAAACAACACAGCACATCGCCCGTCTCATTTCTTGGCTATGAAACTGGTTCCTTACCAACCCCACACCCAAGCACAGCTGAAATCAGCGTGCCCCTCAAATCACTACGTCAGTCAACGGCAACTCAACATAGGCCCACAATTCTCCATTGGATAAGCTCAGGGTGGTATGAATCAAAGCACCAAACATGTCTCCTCTCAGCAAACCGGACATTTCCAGCAAATTCCAACATTCTGCCCTACTACAAATTTTTAAACAAGGCAAAAATTATTTTTAAAAAAACCGGTCCACTTACTGCCTGAACTGGCCAAATTTGACTATGTAATATGACCAGATATGTCAGTCACATCCGGTGCATGCGCAGACGACATTCACGAAAGTGATACGACGCAAGTCATCTTTATTGGTGCAGGATATCCGGCCAGCTTCTAGCAGCCCTCTGTCAACAGAGCCACATTCACAATTCAACCTGTTAAGGCGACCACA
>BTPG01000004.1:7062985-7097436 GCA_036245525.1 Semisulcospira habei
TGTTCGAGGCTACCACCTGTGTAAAGAGACACTGTCCTAGTCCTCTGGGCAGGGTTGTCTGTACATCTAGCCGCTCGAACTGTCCTATTCAAGACGGACGTATGTTAAGGCACTATGCCACCTATCTATTCATTCATCCACACGCCCTCATTCCCCCCAAAATGGAGGTGCCCAGAATGGCTTGGCGCTTGAAGCGCCAAGCCATTTTGGCACCACCCTTGAACTATCATAGTCAAAGTTAGTTTGTGCACCAGTGCATGGAAAGGGTGAGGCGATCCACTCCATGGTAGACTAGCACTATTTGGCCGCTACAGCGGTTTAGCAATGTTACGTTGCCTCTTCTTTACACAATCCATGTGATTAGCCACGCGAACCGGAGGTTGCCTCAGCTAAGCCTTTCTATCTTCTTTACACAATCCATGTCATTAGCCACGCGAACCGGAGGTTGCCTCAGCTATGCCTTTCTACTCTTCTTTACACAATCCATGTGATTAGCTACGCGAACCGGAGGTTGCCTCAGCTAAGCCTTTCTACCCTTCTTTACACAATCCATGTGATTAGCCACGCGAACCGGAGGTTGCCTCAGTTAAGCCTTTCTACTCTTCTTTACACAATCCATGTGATTAGCCACGCCAACCGGAGGTTGCCTCAGCTAAGCCTTTCTACTCTTCTTTACACAATCCATGTGATTAGCCACGCGAACCGGAGGTTGCCTCAGCTAAGCCTTTCTACTCTTCTTTACACAATCCATGTGATTAGCCACGCCAACCGAATGTTGCCTCAGCTAAGCCTTTCTACTCTTCTTTACACAATCCATGTGATTAGCCACGCCAACCAGACGTTGTCCTCTGCCTTTTGAGCGTAGCGGAAGGAACTCTCCTGTGTACAGAGGAGAGTAAGAGCAGAAAGGTCTTTCAGGCCCTAGTACACAGTGTGCCTCCCCTGCAGTCCCATCTGTTAAAATGCCTTAGTCTTAGTCTGTCCCAGTCATCCCCTAATTTTTCAATCTCCTAAACAACACTACCGCC
This sequence comes from Semisulcospira habei, assembly GCA_036245525.1. Classification (NCBI taxonomy): domain Eukaryota; kingdom Metazoa; phylum Mollusca; class Gastropoda; family Semisulcospiridae; genus Semisulcospira; species Semisulcospira habei. The sequence continues at coordinate 7,064,014 of BTPG01000004.1, forward strand.
CACTTGCTGCACATTCGCCATGCACAAAATAAAAAATAATAATAATTAAAAAAAAAAACCCACATCACCCGTCTCATTTCCTGGCTATCAACATGATTCTGTACCGACCCTACACACAAGCGCAGCCAAACGTGGTACACACCTCAAATCACCATCCGCTTGGCAACTCAAACTAGGCCCAAAAGAGTCCGCTGGTTAAGCCAACGCTGGTACGAATCAAAGCACCAAACATGTCTCTTCTCATCTATCAAGAGATTGTAAGCAAATTCCAACATACTGCCTCTGTACAAAATGCCAAAGAAGGCAGAAGATTTTTGTTTTTAAAACACCGATCCTCTTACTGCCTGACCTACCTCATTTGAATATGTAACGTGACCTGTCATTTTGAAACATTGAAACTTCATCATTGAGGACAGCCATTTTGTCCCGATTATTGGGAGACCTACTTATCACATTTATACAGGAGATACTGTCACCTATTAACCGTGTAATGCCTGGTGTAAGTCGCTATCGCTCGGGCGCCCATGTTATCGCTTTTACCTGAAGAAGAATGCTTCATGAAACCTCTGTATCAGTATTTGTTGTTGTTGCGTACACCACTGTTTCGGACGCGTTAGGAATGCTGCGAGATCACGCGTGAGATGACGACATCCAGTACCGGAGACAAACACCGCCACAGGAATAGGGAGGGTACAGCAGGACAGGGGACATTTGGAACTGGGGATGAGGTTAAGCCTTTCTTGTCACCGGGCGCCTTTTTTTGTGTCTGAAATCTTGGTTCATTCAATGACCAAAAACCACAAACCGCCCAAGCAACATGGACGTAAATTGGTCTCAGCAAGAGGCATAGATCCTCATGAGCCCCCGCATTCGCACTAACTTACCGCATTCGCGGGGGCTGATGAGGATCTATACCTCTTGCAGTTGGATCGTGTTCACTTTATCTGGGAGGTGAAGCGGACCGTGACCTTGTGGCTGGCCAGGCCGGGCGGGCCATGCGAGCGGAGTTCCCCGCGGGACTGTCAGACGAAGCCTGCTGCCGGACTGTGCTGAATGTGTCCCCGCGCTGATCACCGGCGCCCATTCACATGTCACACTCGGTGCGGAGGCGGGAAGGACTGTGACGTGCTGTCTGCCCTGTGTGACCCTACATCTTCTTCTCCTCAGTCGTGGCTTGTGCAATGCTTTGCCGCGATATCTTCTCCCTCTTCTCTACTCTTCTCTCGGTCTTCATCCTCCGTCGTTGTGTCTTCCTGATCCGTGTCCTCATTCTCTCCCCGCCTCATGTGCGCGGCACCACAAGGCGGGTGTCTGGCCAGGAATGCCCCGAGCTCATGCCGGAAGTACCGGTTGAGGGCGCCCCAGGCGTAGAGATTGACGACGTCAATGATAAACATGGATCCCGCCAGCAGGCCGTGTTGGGTCCCAACTAACGCAGCGTCCCAACATCGGAATCGGTGACATAGTACACATGAAATTCCCGCGTCAGATTGCGTAGTACACATACTATTGTGCGCTTTGAGTATAAGACTTTTGTGACATTTTGAAGACGTGAACTCTTGGGTCCCAACCTTGGATACAACGAATGTATGGAGCGGAAGTAATTGTCGTATATGTATATATTATTATGTAATATAACTTAATATTATGCATAGATACAGATATGCATAACCGTGCAAAAAGTTACTATTGTTTGCATTTTACTAAGCAGCCAGTGCTCATTAAAATGTCTGAGTTTCGCACATGAACTTAGCATGACGATTCGTACACTGACACGGTGTGTAAACATGGGACCCTGTCACAAGTGTCAGGCTGGTCTACGAGTATCATTCTAGCATGAGGCGCAGGAGGAAAGACTTAAACTGCGGCGTGTGCATAGTCAGTGGTTACGCATTGTGATTTCGCTATCGCAGTTTTGAGGCGAAAAGTGCCCAGACACGCATGCAGGGTACTTCAGTGTCATTATTGTGTGTGATCAATCTTGAAATACATGTCGCCGTAAGCCCATGGTACATTGATTACAATAGAATTATGAGGTAGGAGGAGTTGTAACACGACATGTACCATGACTAATGGAACAGATTGACATTAATGTTTTCTTTTGTTACAGTTTTGGGGGTGTTTGTGCATCAACAGTGCACCATGAAGCACTGTGCCAGCCAGTGACAAGTGGAGCAAGTCTGTTGTGGTCACAGAACCAGTGCTGGTAAAACATCTGAATATTCCTTTTTTACCTCACTGTCAGCGAGTTTTTGTTTTATAGAGTTGCACGAGTATACCTGAAAAGAAAATGTGTGACACTGTGCGGATACAGTTAATCTACCAGTACAGGTGCTGTGTACCTGCTCAGCTTTCGGGTCCCAACTAACGCCACAACCCAGTATCGGAATAAGTGACATATTACACATTAAATCCCCGCGTCGGGTGATGTAGTGCTCATACTATTGTGTACTTTGATTATAAGACTTTTGTGACATTTTGAAGATGTGAAACAGAGCATCTCTTGGGTCCTAACCTTGGCAGATACAACAAAATGTATGGAGCAGAAGTAATTGTCATATATATTATACATATGCATAACTGTGCAGAAAGGCACTATTGTTTTCATTTTACTACGCAGCCAATGCTCATTAAAAGTCTTTGAGTTTCGCACATGAACTTAACCTGACATTTCGTACGGGCCGAGAGAAAACATGGGACTGGTCAGGCTGGTCTATTATCATTCAAGCATGAGGTGCAGGAGGAAAGACTGAAACTGCAGCATGTGCATAGTCATTGGTTACGCATTGTGATATCGTGACCCCAGTTTTGAGGTGAAAAAGTGCCCAGGCACACACATGCAGGGTACTTCAGTATCATTGTGCGTGACCAACCTTGAATACATTTTGTCATAAGCTGGTACATTGATTACAATATAATTATGAGGTAGGAGGAGTTGTAACATGACTTGTATCATGACTAAAGTAACTGAATGACGTTAATGGGAGTGTGTGTTTTGTTTTGTTTTTACAGTTTTGGTGGTGTTTTATGCATCAGCAGTGCATCATGAAGCACTTACTGTGCCAGCCACTGACAAGTTCAGCAAGCCTGTTGTGGTCACAGCACCAGTGTTGGTAAAACATCTGAATTTTTTTGTTTACCTCACTGTCAGCAAGTTTTTATTTTGTAGAGCTGCACCACTATACCTGAAAAGAAATGTTGACACTGTGTGGATACAGTAAACCTGTATAGGTAATGTGTACCGGCACAGCTGGGCTATTAAGTATATATACATATGTATGGGCCTCTGTCGGTGAACTGACCATAGGTAATGCATCTTAGTTGCTGTTCGGATGCAAGCCTGGGCGTTGTGATATGGAGGATAGGCTGTTGCCCATCCAGCACGTCGTCCCTCTCCACAATACTGATGGATCCAAAGGAACAGCAGATCCATTACAGTTTGGGACCGGCGCCATCGCAGGAGGTGCCAGAACGAAGTTGAAAGCGTTGACGGACTGCCTTAGGGGCTCTGACTCTGGATTTTTACACGAGGTTTACTCCTGAAGCCTTATGGCAGGGCTATTAGGTATATTATTGATATTAGCAGTGAACCAAAATGTTAAGAACAAAAGAAGCATACAAATCAAATTGTCTTGATTCATCCGTGACGTCACATGAGCCCAAAGAATGAAGGTTGCAGGTTAACAAAACACCATATCATATGATCTCCGTAATAATATGATGGTCTTCACATTGCAAAAGATCTCCAAACTGATATGATGTCCTTAACCTTTCAGAAGCACACTGATAACTAGAGCCTGTTTTTCTATTAATAATAATAATAATAATAATAATAATGAGTATTTATATAGCGCTTAATCTTACCCAAAAGCTCTAAGCGCTTTACAATCTGTACACAAAAATAAAAATACAATGACATATGCACATAACAAACAAAGCACAATGCCCGAACACACCACTTTTACAATAAACTAAACAACAATACATACATAATAATTTATATTCTAATTAACATTCAGTCTAAACAAGGAGAATTGCAGAACTACAACTAAGGCATCAAACACTGGCAGTTATTCAAAGTAAAGCTTGAAGAGGTGAGTTTTCAACGACCTCTTGAAGTCAGAGACAGACTCACTGTTTCTGACCTCAAGAGGAAGTGTATTCCATAACACTGGGGCTTGATAAACAAAAGTGCGCTGACCAAATGTTTTAGTTTGGACAGAAGGTACACACAACTTCCGTTTATCAGAAGAGGAGCGGAGCTCACGAGAGGGTGTATACACATGCAGCAAAGAGGACAAGTATTCTGGGCTGGTGCCTGAAAGGCAGTTAAAACAGATTGACATAACTTTGTATTGAATACGTGAGGACACAGGTAGCCAGTGAAGGGACTTCAAGATGGGTGTGACATGCTCAGTCTTACGGACTCTCACAACAAGCCGGGCTGCATTGTTCTGAATTTTTTGGAGGCGATCAATGAGATACTGAGGGCAGCCACAAAGCAAAGAGTTACAATAATCTAGCTTGGACAGCACAAATGCACAAACTAGTGTTTTAGTGGCTTCCACGGTCAGCAGGTGACGAACTGAACTAATACGACGAAGTTCCAGATAAGCGGATCTACACACTGCACTGACATGCTGTGACATAGATAACTCGCTGTCAAGTGTAACACCCAGGTTTCTCACACTCACAGAGAAGCCAATGAGTGTTCCATCCACAGACAATGATGACGGTAAAGGCAGGGACGAAGATAATCTTGGATTAGCTACCAACATTGCTTCAGTTTTGCCATCATTTAACATCAGCTTGTTGGTGGTCATCCATGATTTGACATGGTCAATGCACTGGCTTATACTTTGGACGGCATTCACAGCTCGCTCGACAGTATCACTTTTGTACATCTGCGTATCATCTGCAAATGCATGATGGGAAATGGAGCGACTACAAATCAGGTCGGACAGGGGCTGAACATACAGTAAGAACAATACAGGTCCTAGGACCGAGCCCTGGGGTACACCAAACCGAAGAGGTGATGGCTCAGAACGACAGCCGTCGACAGAAACAATCTGGGATCGTTCAGTCAGGTATGAACTAAACCATGCCAAGACTGTGCCTTAGATGCCAAATACAGATTGAAGACGGCACAGCAAAATTTCATGGTCAATAGTGTCGAACGCACTGGACAGGTCCAGCAAAGCAAGGACTGTGATCTTACGCTCGTCCAAAGCACAAAGCAGGTCATTGAATATCTTCAGCAAAGCTGTTTCAGTGCTACGATGGGGACGATATGCAGACTGGAATACACTGAACAGACTATTAGAGTTGACATGCTTTAAAGTTTGAACAAGGACAATTTTCTCAAGAATCTTTGATAGAAATGTAAGATTGGAAACTGGGCGATAGTTTTTCAGTACATTTGGGTCTAAAGATGGTTTCTTCAATAGGGGTTTTACAGGTGCAGTCTTGAAGCTTTCAGGAAAAATACCAGTGGAGAGAGAGTTGTTGATGACTTGTGTAATGGCAGGCAACACTTCATCCAGGCACTCGTACAACAAGGGAGTGGGTATGGGGTCTAACTCACAAGTTTTGGGGGCAGTGTTTGTGATCACTTTTCTGACCTCATCCTCTAGCACAGGTTCGAAGGCTGAGAGAGGTTCTCCACTAAAGCGTTTTTCGGTGAGCAAAACTGAAGTGGGCATGAGATCCAGAGAATCACGAATTTCGCGGACTTTATCAACGAAGTAATCTGCAAAAAGCTGAGGCAGCTGGCACGGGGGAAATGTAGTGGGAAGAGGTGATGGAGTCTTCTTCACCATAAGCTTATTGGTCACATTATACAATTCTTTGCTTGTTGTGCACTCACTGATCTTCCTGTTGTAAAACGAAGATTTTGCTCCATGAACAATCTCATTTACATGCTTCTTAGAACATGTGTATATCTGCTTGTGAACAGTCAACCTAGTTGAGCACCACATTCTCTCAGCTTGGCGCCGCATCTGCTTAGCCGAACGCAGCTCTTTGCTCACAAACCTATACCACGGGCTGATTCTATGAGCTGACTTTTTACGCTTTGAAGATGGTGCATGATTGTCTAAGACAGTGCGTAAACATGAATCAAACTCCTCGGCACTAGGACTAGGATGGTGAGACAGTGACTGAACGAGGTCAGCCTTGAAGGCTAGTCTGTCAATGGCACGAACATTGCGCACTATGGTAAGCATAGGCACTGGAGGTGGGACTATGGCCCTCAAATGACTGATCACACAGTAATGGTCTGAACATATTGCATCAGAAACCTGTGCTGAGCACAAGATATCATCGTCACATCTATGAAGGATCCAGTCAATAGTATGCCCTTGTCTATGAGTTGGTTTGTCGACAACTTGTGAAAGACTGAACATGTGTAAAATGTCCATGAGTGCAGAGGTGGTGTGGTGCTTCTGATTGTCAAAGTGGATGTTAAAGTCACCAAGGACTATCAGACTGCCAGCAAGAGAATTACAGTGATCGAGAAGATCATGAAATTGATCAACAAACATTGAATCAGTTAATTTGTTCTTGCGGTTTGGCGGAGGTCTGTAGAGGCACAGAAAATGAACAGTTTTCTGAGTTAAAGCTAGAGTAAACTGTACAAGCTCAAAAGACTCATGGGAGAAACTAAAAGACGTTGAGAATGATGCAAAAGGCTGCAGTGCTTCATGGAGGACGACTGCAATACCACCCCCACGAGAATCGCAGGGGAAGGATTTCACAGAGTATCCAGATGGGGCAAGATCAGCACATTTGGCCTCATCACCTGAGGCACGAAGCCAGGTCTCTGTTAAGAACAGAATGTCAACATGATGGTCGGTAACAAACTCGCACACTTCAGAGCGCTTCTTGGCACAACCAACTGAGCGCACATTAAACAGTGCCAAGCACAGTTGACCTGGTACTTTGGTAGTGTCTTGAAGATGAACCTGAATAAGGTTAGATACATTACCAGTCTGGTGAGTATGGCTTGTGATTCTCTTGGAGCTGATGTAGACTGAGACGGGTTGTGATGTTTCTTGGGACAGGTGTGGTCGTTCAAGAAGTTGTGATGGTGATGATGACGGAGAGGTTTGAGGGGGTGGTGATGGTTGGAATGGGGCCCAATGAAGTGGAAGTGGGGGCTGCCACACGAATGATTGTGATGGTGGGGGCTGAAGTACCAGAGGTGGTAGCGGTGGGACACCGGGTGTAGGATGGCCCCACTGGGGTACTGATAATGCAGGCAGCAGGCATTGTGTTGGCGGAGGACCCACGGGCGCTGCAGGCATGTGATGACTTTGCTGCTGTGATGGCGATGGTGAGGCCTGCGGCATGGGCGGTGGTAAATGTAGGGACAGCCGCGGCAGGGGAAGCGGCTTTGGGTGGAGTGGGGGAAACGACACTGGGGTAGGCCACTTGGCTGAAAAAGAGTGAGGCGACTGAAGCACTGAAAACATGTGCTGAGGTACAGCTGAAAACACCGAGTACCCCTGGGGTGGACAGCAGGGCACCGAGTACCCCTGGGGTGGACAGCAGGGCACCGACAACAGGCGCTGGGTTTAAGATGACAATCCCGAGTACCCCTGAGGTGAAGGGTGGGGCACTGAAGACAGGTGATGAAGTGGAGGTGGCATCACTATATGCCCCTGGGGTGGAGGGTGGAACACTTTAGACAGGTACTTGGGTGGAGATGACATCACTGATTGTTCCTGGGGTGGCGGGTGGGACATCGAAGACATGTGCTGGGGTGGTGCGGACATTACTGAGTGCTCCTGGGGTGAAGGGTGGAGCGCGGAAGACAGGCATGAGTGTAGATATGACAATACTGAGTGCCCCTGGGGTGGAGGGTGGGGCACTGAAGACAGGTGCTTGGGTGGAGATAACATCACTGGGTGCCCCTGGGGTGGAGGGTGGGGCACTGAAGACAGGTGCTCGGGTGGAGATAACGTCACTGGGTGCCCGTGCGGTGGAGAGTGTGGTACTGAAGACAGGCGCAGCAGTGAAGCAAAAGGAGGTGACTGAGTCACAGAAGGCAGCAGTGAAGACACCATACCGTGCCCCTTGGGAGGAGACAGGAATTCTGAAGACTGGCTGTTGGAAAGTGCCAAAAGTCCAGAGCGTTGGTGGCACAATTTGCCACCTCTGCAGCCACGTTTACGTCCAGGCTTGGCAAGAATCCCAAGTTCTGATAATACGTCATAAACACACCTTTGGAGTCTAAAGTTCTTTGCTTGGGAAATAAAAGTCCGTATCAGGGTGCTGTAGGTATCCATCTATACAGTATCTGTGCAGTGTACACTTGAATGCCAAAACTAGGCCAGGTCACAAACACTATTGTTATGCAGGGCAGTCTAACAGGCCACACTATTGTGTTGTCTGCACTGTTGACACTGACTACCGAGTACAGTTCATGAACTGCTGAAATGTCACTGAGACAGATTTCAAATGAAAAATGTCTTTTCTTTTCCAATGAAATACTCCAAATGTTTTCACAAAATGAAGAAAGAAATTACACCATGATGATCAGCTGCTGATGACAAACACGTTGATACCAAAATGATGCTTGCAATCCTCCGAGAACCAACAAAAATACACAAAATGTGCAGAGAGCAGTGCTTGATGCAGCCACTAGGCGCAGAACACAACTCACAATGTCGTCTGCTTTGCATTCCACTGACACCATGAAGTGATTCACTTTTGTTTCACAAACCGATGATGCGTATGCACTGCACCCCTTATACAGCTTACAGGTGCATTGGCACATCTGCAAGGCTTTTTAAATAATAGAAGACATTTCAACATCAGAATCAGGTCAACGACAAAAATTAGAGACCCTTGACAGCGAGGGCAGCTTTCGTTTATAAAAGGGATTTTGTGGGTTATGATTCATCCCATCTTGTTGTAATGTAGACAATTGTCAGCTGTTCGACTTGAAACTTTATTGTACAGTCAGTTGTTTTTGTGTGTATTCCAGATCTCGGTACCATCTTCATCTGGTGTACCTGTTTTTTTCAGTACATCAGCTGGCTGGCTGGACGACTTGCCATTCAAGGTTGTGCTGAACAACGAGCAGACATATTCCATGTAACACGACTTGCTGCAGTGGATAAGACAGCTGGCTGGCTGGACGACTTGCCATTCAAGGTTGTGCTGAACATCGAGCAGACATGTTCCATGTAACACGACTTGCTGCAGTGGATAAGACAGCTGGCTGGCTGGACGACTTGCCATTCAAGGTTGTGCTGAACAACGAGCAGACATGTTCCATGTAACACGACTTGCTGCAGTGGATAAGACAGCTGGCTGGCTGGACGACTTGCCATTCAAGGTTGTGCTGAACAACGAGCAGACATGTTCCATGTAACACGACTTGCTGCAGTGGATAAGACAGCTGGCTGGCTGGACGACTTGCCATTCAAGGTTGTGCTGAACAACGAGCAGACATGTTCCATGTAACACGACTTGCTGCAGTGGATAATACAGCTGCGTCAGTGGGGAGGACAGCAGAAGGTGTTAATGGTGCTAGGGCGATGTGAAGTTTTTCTTTATTTAACTTGCGTACAAATTTCTTCTACAAGAAAGTGGCTGTACGCCAATGTTCTGTGAAGTGTGAGTATTGTGAAAAAAGGCAGAGACTCGGTGATCTCTAAAAGACTTGATGAGCAGCAGTGTTTGTGCTCTTGGTATATATATGTTTCATATAAACAAACTGTTGGTCAAGCTGAAATGAAATGGTAGGTGTCGCAACAACAAACAAGATGAGGATTTTATTCCAAAGTCTACCATACTGTTTTGAGCTCACATGTGTTTTTCAGTCTCACCTAATTAGGGAGCCGAGTGTTACCGAAGCTGCTAGGTATTACCACGCTGTCAGAATCAAAAGCATTCGAAGCGTGCCTACTGTGTCCAGGGATGACTGGTTGGATTGAAATGTGTTTGCCAAAATGATTAAAATACAATTTAACAAGTTGAAGATGTACAATCGTGGCTAGTGAACTCATTCTTTGTCTTATTTAATTTAGCTATATGCAAAATATCTTATAAGAATATGAAAAATTACAGACTATTTTGAAACATAAACTTGGTACAGAGATACCTGATGGTAAGACCTTCTATTCATACTGATTTGGTTGACCCACTGGAAAGCTCAATGGTCACATGTGATCTAGAAATAGGTGAAACATATTGTGAAAAAAAAGTTTTTTCTCAAATACTATTTTCAAACCCAAACTTTGTGCAAAGATACCTGATGGTAAGACCTTTATAGGTTACAAGAGGTTGGCAAATGTGTGTGAAATGCCAGTTTCTGATAGATTTTTATTTTTATCAACATTTTTGCAAACTTTTGAATTAAATTTGTTACAAAGGTAGCTGATGATAGGACCTTCCTATGCATACTAATTTAGTGGAATCATCACAAGATTAAAGGTCACTGGAAGGGGGGGGGGGGAGGGGGTGGTGACAGGTGTGTGTGAAATAGCTTTTATTTTGAGAAATCATGGATTTTGCTGTTGCAGAAGCCAACTCTTTACTTACTGTCACAAAGGTCACACATATAAATCTGTCATACATATGAGTTATAAGAGCTTTGCCTTTGTTGTTATCCTTTTACTACACTGTTACTGTTTGGCCCTTGCCCATCTATGTTAATGCATACTAGCTATTGAACGCGTTTTGAACACCCCATTTTCAGTCTGCCTTATTTTCAACCTTTTTATTTTAACAGCGTGCTAGCTTTGATAACACTCACTTGGCTAACTGATTAGGTGATATTGGAAAATGCGTGTGAGCTGAAAATAATGTTAGACTTTGGGATGAAATCCTCGTCTTCTTTATTGCATCACACCCTAATACTTTAAAGTTGAAAGCAGCGCACTTCCCAGCTGCACATGTGTGTCATTTCCATAAAGAATGTTAGGAGACTTAATTATTTCATCACTTTAGCTTCTGCTCTTGTTGGTGAATTGCTGCAAATTGACATCATCAGTTGATGGAGCTAGAGTTTTTATTAAATCACACATTGTTAGTCCACCCTCAAATATGCCATGCAAGTGGTATAATTTTTTTTTCTATCAGTGTTTTTAGAGTTTTTAATCAAGTTTGGTACAAATTAAGGTAGCTGATGAAAAGGCCTTTGTGTGCGTACCCCCTAGCATTGGTCAAGGGTCATGGGATGTTGACAAGTGTGCCAATGCTAACATTTAGAGAGAACATGGATTTTGAAGGTATAAAAGCAAACCTTTTACCTATGTTTGGACACTTGATCAACTGCTGATTTTATTGACTTGTCGGAAATGTCAAAGTCACAAAGGTGAGATTAATTCGCAATCCACTTTGTCAGAAATATCAATCGTACTGGGCGCGTTAGAGCCCCGGGGCCAGTCAGCACCTGTATTGTAATCGGGCACCAAGCGGTTTGGGCCAAGATGTGGCAGGTACTGTAAAAACAGCCAATTTGTTGCTTTCATACATAAAACGGCATCAGTAATTTCTGTTCTTTTAGCCAATTTCGGCAGTACTGGAGATGCCTGAAAAGCACTGTTGTTATGGGCAATGTAAGTCATATTCCTGACAGCCTGAACGATATTCATTTGTGCTGTTATTCTATTCCTAAACCTTTCTCATGACTGGCTGACATGAAAGAGTGTATTAAAGCTTACGGTAGGCAACATGATCAACAACTCTGAGAGAATCACAAGACATTACTGCTTATGCTCTTAACCCTTTTCATCCTGATACACTTCTTCTTGCAATTAATTTGACTATGATAGTTCAAAGGTGGTGCCAGAATAGCTTGGCGTCTGAGGCACCATGCTATTCTGGCACCACCCTTGAACTAAAATGGTTGATCTATCACCTAATCTGTAATGTAGCCTTCATAGGACAATGAGCAAGTAAACAAGATCAGCCACAGGATGAAATGGGTTAAGTAGCATTTCTGCTTTTCCGTATTCCAGCAGCAGTTCTCAGCCTGGGGAAAATGGGTTTTCTGACAGACAGAAATGCTAAGAAGGGCGGTCCGTGGCGCAGTGGTTAAGGCGCCTGCCACCAATGCTAAAGGTGCGAGGTTCGATTCCGGGTTCCGGCGTCGGATTTTTCTCCTCTAGTAAGTGTCACCGTTAATTCGGGCGGACCGTCGGGGGTTCTTTCTCCGGGTACTCCGGCTCTTCCTCCCCCTCCACTTTGGTATCAGTTTCAGCCAACTTAATAAAATTTCAAATACAAAACGATTTCCAAATACCGTCAGTAGCTCGCTTGAGCTTGCCCTTAGCACCACGTGAATCTTCTGTGTTTACGTACAGTGTGTGAGTGAATGCGTGTGATTCACGTGAGCGTGCTTGTTGGGTTCAGTTCGCGGCTACATTCTGCGCATTGAGTTATATTATAAATATGAGAAATACTTACTTACTTACTTACGCCTGTCACCCCTACCCGGGTATAGGCCGTCGACGAGAGACCTCCAGCAACTCCTGTCCTGTGCTTCTCCTTCGATTCTACTCCAGGTGGTTCCCAGTCTCTTGATGTCTGCTTGGAGGTCTCGACGCCAGGAGTTTCTCGGCCTACCTCTTTTCCTCTTTCCCTGGGGGTTCCATGACAATGCCTGCCTAGTGATACTGGAAGCTGGCTTTCTCAGACTGTGACCGATCCATCCCCATCTTCTTCGCCCAATTTCATTCTCTGCTGTTATCTGCTCTGTTCTCTCCCAGAGTCTGACGTTGCTGATCTTCTCTGGCCAGTGGATTTTCAAAATTCTTCTAAGGCAACTGTTCATGAAGGTCTGTACTCTGTTGACTGTGGTTTTTGTCAATCTCCATGTCTCTGCTCCATATAGGAGAACTGCTTTTACATTGGAGTTGAAAATCCGGACTTTGGTGTGTTGTGACAGCTCTCTGGAACTCCACACTTTTTTCAACTGGAGAAAGGCTGCTCTGGCTTTACCGATTCGTGCTCTGACATCTGCATCAGTGCCGCCTTTTTTGTCTATGATGCTCCCGAGATAGGTGAAGGACTCCACCTCCTCCAACGGGGTGCCAGCAAGCAAGACTGGTTCTTCCCTGGTTGCGTTCAGCCTCATTGTCTTTGTTTTCTGTTTGTGAATGGTGAGGCCCACTTGGGACGAGATGTCAGCAAGCCTCGTGGTCTTGTCCTGCATTTGTTGATGAGTGTGGGACAGTAATGCCAAGTCGTCTGCAAAATCGAGGTCGTCAAGCTGTGTCCACAGTGTCCACTGTATTCCACTTCGTCTGTGCTCTGTGGTCATCTTCATGACCCAGTCTACGGCCAGTAGGAAGAGGAACGGAGACAGCAGACACCCCTGCCTGACACCAGTTCTGACCTGGAGCTCTCTGGTGAACTGCCCTTCGTGGATCACGCGACATGTCATGCCATCATAGCTGCTCTTGATCAGGCGGACGAGCTTTGTGGGTACACCGTAGTGTCGTAGAAGTTTCCACAGAGTCTCTCGGTCCACGCTGTCAAATGCTTTCTCATAATCCACAAAGTTGACGTACAGCGGGGAGCTCCACTCCAGAGACTGTTCCACGATGATGCGGAGAGTGGCGATCTGGTCTGTACATGATCGGTTCTTCCTGAATCCTGCTTGCTGGTCTCTCAGCTCGGGGTCAACGGAGCTCTTCATTCTCTCTAGGATGATCCTGTTGAAGACCTTTCCTGGTACTGACAGCAAGGTGATTCCTCTGTAGTTGGAACACTTGCTGAGGTCGCCTTTCTTGGGAAGCTTGATTAGGTACCCCTCCTTCCAGTCAGCTGGCATCACCTCCTCTTCCCAGATCTTTCCAAACAGTGGGTACAGCATCTCAACTGTTGTCTCTAGGTCTGCTTTCAGAGACTCCGCTGGGATGCCATCTGGCCCTGCTGCTTTGCCATTCTTCAAAAATGCCACTGCTTTTCTGATCTCTTCCCGGCTGGGTCTGTCACAGCTGATGGGTAGGTCGGTCTCTGCCGGCTGGATGTCGGGGGGGTCGGGTGGGCTAGGTCTGTTCAGTAACTCTTCAAAATACTCGGCCCATCTGTCGAGTTGGTCTGCTCTGTCTGCAATAGGCTTGCCTTCTTTGTCTTTTACTGGTCTTTCTGTATGGCCATACTTACCCGACAATCTTCTGGTAATGTCGTAGAGCTGTTTCATGTTGCCGCTGCCTGCTGCCTTTTCTGCCTCTGCTGCCAGGCTGTCTGTGTAGGCCCTCTTGTCTGCCCTGATACTCCTCTTCACCTCGCGGTTGGCTTCCGAGTATTCCTCCTGTGCCCTTACTTTGGCTGCTCTCGTGCGACTGTTGTTGACCGCTGCTTTCTTCTGCTTCCTCGCTTCTATCTTCTTCAAGGTCTGTGCCGACAGCCAGTCCTTGTGGTGGTGTTTCCTGAACCCTACAGTGTCTTTGCAGGTTGAGTTCAGCGCCTCTCTAACTGCCTTCCACTGCTGCTCTGTGGTGACCGCCTCCTCTTCATTATTTACTAGCTCCTGTAGCGCTTGAAACCGGTTGGACAGCACCAGTTTGAACTCTTCTCTAACTCCAGTTTCTCTCAGGAGGCCTACATTATAGCGCTGTCTTCTTGTTGTCTCTGTGCGGCTTTTCTTTAGCTTGAGCTTCATTCTTAAGGTAAGCAGATGGTGGTCTGAGGCGACATCTGCTCCCCTCCTCACTCGAACATCTTGAAGGGATCTTCTAAATTTCTTGCTAATGCAGATATGGTCTATTTGGTTCTCTGTTGTATGGTCAGGTGAGACCCAAGTTGCTTTGTGTATTCTTCTGTGTGGGAAGATGCTGCCTCCAATGACAAGTCGGTTTAGAGCACAAAAGTCTACAAACCTCTCCCCGTTCTCACTCATCTCCGAGCCTAGTCCCTGTCTCCCCATCACCTCTTCGTATCCGGTGTTGTCCTCCCCTATTTTGGCATTAAAATCGCCCATGACGATGGTGATGTCTCGCTCCGCACATTTGTCCACGGCACTCTGGAGTCGGTCGTAGAACTCTTGTTTCTCTTCCTCGTCACTGTCATTGGTGGGCGCATAACACTGGATGACGTTCAGCTTGAGCTTTTTCTTGGTTTTAAAGGCTGCTGTTATAATTCTTGGCCCAAGAGGTTCCCAGCCCATCAGCGCTCTCTGTGCCACTGGTGACAGCATGAGTGCTACTCCTTCTGTATGGGGGGCATTCTCCTCTTCATGACCTGAATACAGAATCATCTCCCCACTTAACAGCCTTTTCTGGCCAGACTGCGTCCATCTGGCTTCAATGATGCCTATCAGGGAAAGGTTGTACTTTTGCATTTCCGCTGCTATCTGGGCGGCCTTGCCGCTCTGGTACATGGTCTTGACGTTCCATGTGCCCATGGTTGTATCCCTGGATAGAGAGAGGCGGCTCGGTCCTGTGGCTTCCGAAGACTTCCGTCTTTCACCACAGGACGTCATAAGTCTTCTAGTAGAAGAACCTTCCTCCTCCAGGAAAGGAATTACTGTTAGTCTTTTCGTCGGCGTTTTTGTAGCTATTTCCTTTTTTGCAGGGTGGGGAAGCTACCCCCACGCCCAACCCCCTTACTAGGAGGACCAGGGGTTTTCTGTCGGGGTCACCTTCCCTTAGACCATGTTGGTTCACGGCACCTTATTTCATTCGGTGCACCCCTCTCACGAGGGACCCCCTATCCACCACCCAGGGGACGCGCCTCAACGCCGTATGGTCCCAGCGCGAGGAATATGAGAAATGCGCCATATAAATGCTATGCATTATTATTGTTGTCCACACAGAAAAGTGCACTGATGATTGCGAGCACAAAAATTTCTTTTAGAGGCTACGTATGCCCACCTGGAGGTTGGATAGCAGATAATTTCAGATTGTAAACACATAAAACTGATATTACCAGAGAGCACAACAATGTGTAGCCATGCAAAATTTGAAATGTTTATCCTTTATAGTTTAATCACATTTCAAAATTAGATGATTTTCCGCGTTTCATAAAATGGCAAGTTTCAAGTAACGCACAACATGATCTCTAGACTGACAATATCTCCACTCGCAATACTGATTAAACCCAATTACTAGTTTGTACTGATTTGTTTACAGCTCCTATAATGATTTACTTTACAAGATTTGTCATCGTAAAAGCGTTTTCAATGAAAACCTCAACAATGAGCATCTGTCGAATAAGGTACTTAAATATACTAGCAGTCTACACTCGCACTGTTTTCCGTAATGCTATATGAATGCTTGTACCAAAGTTTGCCGTACATGACTAAAGGGGCAGATTCTAAATATTCACTCTGATAAAGTCGGTCGGTCTATTATGTGGCTTGGTCATATCATGGGCAGATTATCATTAGATAATACATCATTATCAGATTTTCTGACATTGGAACCATATGTCAGGTATCGGGCGTAAAACTGGTCACAATGTCAACTTTGAAGGATGTTTTCAGTCACATTTCACAATGAAGAAAACTACATGCAGACGGAGGCACATGGCATAAATGCGTAGGCAATCACGTTCTCTTGAATTATAAACACAAACATTGTTCACCTCGTATGTTGTTTGATGGAGCCAAAATGATCGGTGCATGTTATTTACACCAAATTTTTATTATCACTATTTAATGGTTGTTCAGCATTTGCAAGTATGTGTGTGTATGAATGCCATGTTTTTGGGTGAGGAAATTAAAGTTTGCATAGTGGATGCTGTTATTGAATAGTTTAACATAGTCTAGGATGATCCACTATCACCAACATACTGTGTGGTTTATATTAATCAAAATAATTTGTTTTTATTCCTACATCACACGACCAATTTTTAACACAAACTGTACCATGTGACCTCGGTACACAAACCCTTATAGCGACTAATGGTGGGCGTCTTGTAGCCCTCTTTATGATGCGTCTTGGGTGCCAGTTTTGAAAGATCACCAAAACGTTCTAAAGTACAAAGTTACTTGTGTTATTGGAAACAATAGCCACACTACTGGAGTTCTTTTCAGCACACATATACAGCAATAGTGTGCAACAGACGACAAAGAGTCTTGGCGGAATCTAAGCACATGAGGGAGTGACGCAACTATTTTGTTTAAAAAATTTATGAAAATCTTTTCCATTGCATTACTCTGACAATTTTGCTGGTCATGCAGGTGGAAACGTCAAGAAAGATGTTATATTTTGTCATACGTCTATTCTCTATATGTGTAAATACTGTTGACGTTGGTCATGTCTGGCGTGATCCAGGTCAGACGACTTCAGCGTGATTTCTTTTATAATAACAGTGGAGGAATGAAAACAAATATATTATCAGGCCTTTTGGAGTACAGTGGTTCCTTTGACCTCCCTCAGGGCTACAAGGGTCCGTGCAGCAAACCCTGCTACCACTAACTTATAATGTACATGTACATGAATCAAGCATGTATAGCAAAATAACCAAATACCGTAGAAGAATAATTCTTGCTGTAACTTTGAGATCAAAAGAATAATTTTGCTTTAACTTTGAGATCATAACTACTGCTAACGGATGCAGCATGCTATGTGAATATTTATTGTTTAATTTTGGATTTATTGAATTTGAAAATGTGAAAAACAGACTTTGCAGTAACTTGGCACCATTTAGCTGGACTTGTGATCTGTAAATGACCAGGAGAACTTATTTTTTTTCTACCAGATATATGTGCCAGCTTTCACCAATATTGTCCGTGGAACTGTACACTTGAGGTTGCTTGGATGCAGGTTCTGTCATGTATTTATTGCAAGACACTGAAGAAGTTTTTACATTTTACATCATAGCTCTTGAGGCTTGATTATCAATGATATGGAGGCCTTGAAACGCTTGTGTGTAGACTGTATCAGGTCAATTCAACAGCGAAACAGGTATGACACTTTGGGCATAGTTATGGCTTCTCAGCAGAACTTTATTATATCCAGAACTTTTGTGTCATAAGCAGGTCTTGGCTTGTAAATCACCATCGCTCATGGTTTAACTTATATGTATATATTAAACCATGATTGCTGATGATTAACGAGCTGAGTAGCTAGAACTGTGCATCAAAAGGAAGTGAAGGCACGTAAATCAGCAGTGGCCATGGTGTAACATTAATCCCACTGTCGGATGATCCCTTTGTTGTATCATGCTGGTTTCACGGTTGGATTGACTTGATAGAGCTTACCCAAGCATTTTGGTTGGTGTGTTTGTTGTTTGGGTTTTTTTTTTCACAAATTTTTAAAAATAATATGAACAACTTTGAAATGGGGCGCAGTGGAGCGCTTTCAGTAGCGAGCACTTGATGTAAATTATGGCAGTAAAGCAACAAGGTAAAAGTTATGTCACATATAAACAGTTGTGTCTGTATAATGTACTTTTGGTACCAAGTGGTGTGTGTATGTGTCACTGAATATGTTCCACTATTTCTGTTCTTGGGGGCTTGAAACTTTTGGAAGTTCTCTCAATCTAAAACTGCGAAGAGAGCCTTGAAGTGGGAGTGCTTATTGCACAGAAATTGTCACATTGACCCCGCATTAGAGTGCATAATTTTTGTCATATTCGCTTGAAAGTTTAGATTTAGCTTCATTCTGAATAGGCTTTGGATGAGTTGTTTAGCCAGTTTTGTACCTCTTCAATTTTCTTGATTGATGATTAATTCATTTATTGAAAAGATCCATGTTAGGAAAAGTTGAAAATTTGCACAGTGATGTAAATAATTGAAATGTGTCTTATTTTGCCCCATGTGAGATATTCTCGTGCATGTCTTCATGTTGATGTGCATATTAGTCCATAATGTTACCATGAATCATATTAGACCATCTGGACCCCCAACCGGGTCTGCCCTGGGGGACTTGGGTGGGGTTAACTGCTTTTTAGTTCCCAGGGTCACCCTGGTCAGCCCCACAGGGTGGGTTTTTCCCTCTATTCTGGGGCGTGTGTTTCTGTCTACCCATGGTTCATTCACCTGTATTTTCCTTTTTTAAACGCTCCCTACTGTCTGCGCTGCATGTAGCTCTTGATATTGGATGTGTGTTGCTAAGTGGTCTTAGGCTTATTTAGCGTATTAGACCGGCTGGCGACATACGTTTAATATTCTGTTTAGTTGTTTTTTTTCACAAGCAGTGCAGGCACGTTCTGGAAAAGTCTTGTTGCTGTCAGGACGTTAAGCAATGTTCAAATACTACTACTAATACTAGACCATCTGGTGACATAATTCAGTATTCTGGTGGTTTTTTAGGGGGTTTCTTCACAGGGGTTTTCTTCACAATCAGTGCAGGAAAGTCCTGAGAAATTCTTGTTTTGACGGGATGTGTGAGCAATGTATACCCAACCATCCATTTACCTTTATTTTCCTTCTTTAACATCTCCTTTGTGCTTCCTAGTCTTTGATAGTGGGTGTTTATTGCGAAATGTTCTAATACATCTAAGAGCTGATAATTTATGCGTTTGTAGTTAACACAATTTTCAATATCATTTTCCATATAATTATGGTGCATATTTTATAATTGTAATGATTTTCTACTCTTTTCTTTGTTAACTAGGATACAACAAATTCAAATTAGCATGAAGGCGCATCGTCCTCAGCATGTCTTATGTTAGTATAGTGTATTGGACCAGCTGGTCACTTAGTTCAGTTTTATTTTTTTATTTACAAGCAGGGCAGGCACATCCTGAGAAAGTATTGTTGCTGTAGGGACGTTAAGCACTCTACAACCAACCATCCAGCTGGCACTATGCCAGTCTACAAAAGTGCAACTAGCGCAAAGTGCTGTGCATCACTTGGTATTTATGTGTACCACTGCCAGCTTGCTTGGATCAGACGGTAGGGTGGGTTAGTGTGGATGAGAATGATAAGCTTACAAATAGGAACAGCTTTGGGCTTGATTATTGCATCATGTTATAATAGCCTGTGTTGTGCCTCCATAACATGAAGTGCTGCAGCTGTGTCATCAACAATTCTGTATTGAGTTTACCATCACATCAACTATGTGCATGTACGTTCAGTTGCAATGCTGTGCCAGAATATATGTCTAATGTTGCCCTGTTGCGAATTGTAGGGTTCCATAGACCATCACAGAATGTAGGGCATGGTCTCGTAAGATGTAAACAAAAATTGTAAAAAAAATTTAAATTGTACTCGGGTGACCACTATGCACGGAGAGCTTGACGTTGTTATTATTCAACACACGAGTGCGCAGACGACCCAGGGCTTGGCTGGCTTTGCTGATGCGAGCTGCAATTTCCTTGTCGATAGTACCGTCAGAAGAGATGATGCTCCCAAGGTACCTAAACTGGTCGACAGTCTTCAGCTCAGTGCCTTCGATATACATTTTTTTTTTGTTTTTTTTTTTGGGGGGGGGCTCTTGTGCCTGGGGCTGGTTGGTGCAGGACCTCGGTCTTGTTGAGACTGATGGTGAGGCCAAACAGTCGAGAGGCTTCCGAGAACCTGTTGACGATGGTCTGGAGGTCAGACGCCGTGTGCGCCATCAGCGCACAGTCATCGGCAAACAGCGCCTCAAGGATCAGCCTCTCGATGGTCTTGGTCCTGGCATTCAGTCGACGGAGGTCGAAGAGAGAGCCGTCTAGTCTGTACTTCAGGTACACTCCCTTCTGAAGGTCGCGTTCTGCATGGGTCAGGACACACGTGAAAAACAGGTTGAACATCACGGGGCCAAGAACACAACCTTGTTTCACACCATTGGAAATGTCGAAGGGTGCAGATGTGTCGCCGTTTGACTGGACAACTCCTACCATTCACGTTGGTGAACTTCCTGGGGTAGCCGAGCTTTGCTTCTCTGTTCACTGTGTCGAATGCTTTGGTCAGATCTATGAAGACAGCGTAGAGGTCCATGTGCTGCTCAATGCATTTCTCCTGGACCTGTCTCACAGAGAAGACCATGTCGACTGTGCTGCGGCCGGGTCTGAATCCACACTGAGCCTCTGGGAGTGCTTCCTCAGATACAGAGCTGATCAGGCGGTTGAGGATGACACTCGAGAGGATCTTGCCAGCAATGGACAAGAGTGAGATCCCTCAGTAATTGGCACAGTCTGCTTTTCTGCCCTTGTTCTTGAACAGGGAGACGATTGTAGCATCTCTAAATTCCTGTGGCATGTTCTCCTCTGCCCAGATGCATGTCAGAATGTGGAGGAAGGCGTCAAGGGTCTCAGGTCCAGCTGCTTTGAAGAGCTCTGCGGGGATGCCATCCATGCCTGCAGCCTTGCCAGACGATAGTCTGGTTGATCGCTTTCTTGACCTAGTCCAGGGAAGGCGGGAGGTCAAGGTCATCCAGTGTCTGCTTCTGGGGAATCATGTCCAGGGCCGCGGGGTCGACAGTGGAAGGCATGTTCAACAGATTTGAGAAGTGTTCTCTCCAGCGCTCAGTGATGCTGCCTTTGTCCTTCAGCAAGGTGAAGCCGTCGGAAGCACATACCTAGAGTACATAACTACCACAAAACAGGCAGACATCCTAATACACTGGTCAGACATCCTACTACACTGGTCAGACATCCTAATACACTGGTCAGACATCGTAATACACTGGTCAGACATCCTACTACACTGGTCAGAAATGCTGAATGAGGTCCTGGTGTACATAACTACCACAAAACAGGCAGACATCCTAATACACTGGTCAGACATCCTAATACACTGGTCAGACATCCTAATACACTGGTCAGACATCCTGATACACTGGTCAGACATCCTGATACACTGGTCAGACATCCTAATGCACTGGTCAGACATCCTAATACACTGGTCAGACATCCTAATGCACTGGTCAGACATCCTAATACACTGGTCAGACATCCTAATACACTGGTCAGACATCCTGACCCCTGGTCAGACATCCTGATACAATGGTCAGACATCCTAATGCACTGGTCAGACATCCTGATACACTGGTCAGACATCCTGATACACTGGTCAGACATCCTGATACACTGGTCAGACTTCCTGATACACTAGTCAGACATCCTGATACACTGGTCAGACATCCTGATACACTGGTCAGACATCCTAATACACTGGTCAGACATCCTGATACACTGGTCAGACATCCTGATACACTGGTCAGAAATGCTGAATAGGGTCCTGGGGTACATAACTTTACACCGTAACATTGCAAGGAACACGCTTTAAATGGCATCCAAATTAAAGAAAAACAAAACAAAATAATAATATTAATAATAATAATACCGTTATTATATAGGCGTTTTTTCTCAATTTTGGGGAAATCGACTCAAAGCGCCGCGCCTGAAACCCAACACACACTCACTCACGAAACACACACGGATTTACGCCATTTAAGACAAACACAGTACAAACAGTACAAGACAAACGAAGGGCCAGTCAGCTACTGAAGTTCCAGAGATTTTTGATCGCTTGTATTTGAAATTTGTAAAGTGGCCTGAGACCGGTACCAAAGTGTGGGGGGTGGGGGGGGGGTGGGGGGTGGAAGAACCGGAGTACCCGGAGAAAGAACCCCCGACGGTCCGCCCGAATTAACGGTGACAAAAAGTCCAACGCCGGAACCCGGTATCGAACCTCGCACCTTTGGTATTGGTCGCAGGCGCCTTAACCACTGCGCCACGGACCGCCCCATACCAGCACAACAGCTGTACTGTATTAATGCACTTCTGTTATTGATTTGTGTGTGTGTGTGTGTGTGTGTGTGTGTGTGTGTGTGTGTGTGTGTGTGTGTGTGTATAGGGGGGGGGGGGATATGCTTAAAAATGGACAGATGGCTGAGTACACAATTTCACAACAAACTGACTAGTATTTGGCAATTTTCCATGGTTAATCATAGGTTGTTTGTTTTTAGTCACAAACTGCATCAGTGTGTAGACCTTGTGTGGAACTCATGATAACTAATACAGTACTGTAACAACATGATGTCATCTCATCCACAACAAAAAATATTGCATATTATGATGATGTGTACATAAACTCACAAAACCGAAAACAATGCTTGTAGTAAAGTTATGCACATCTCTCATTGAATATTTATTATGCAAAGTGCCTCCAAACGACTAAGGTCTGGCAGGTATTATGTTATTGGGATTCTGAAATCCTAGAAATGTGGTATGGCCACATCCATGATAATCTTGGGCAAATTTCAACCAAATGATGAAAATGCTTTGAAGGCCCACTACCGCCGTGAATGTTTAAATATACACTTTTGTAACAGATGTTTATGACACGCTACACACAGGTCTAGTTAGGGTTCATTTAGACACAGGTCTAGTTAAGGATCATTTAGACACAGGTCTAGTTAGGGTTCATTTACACACAGGTCTAGTTAGGGTTCATTTAGACACAGGTCTAGTTAGGGTTCATTTAGACACATGTCTAGTTAGGTTAGGGTTCATTTAGACACAGGTCTAGTTAGGGTTCATTTAGACACATGTCTAGTTCGGGTTCATTTAGACACAGGTCTAGTTAGGGTTCATTTAGACACAGGTCTAGTTAGGGCTCATTTACACACAGGTCTAGTTAGGGTTCATTTACACACAGGTCTAGTTAGGGTTAATTTAGACACAGGTCTAGTTAGGGTTCATTTAGACACAGTTCTAGTTAGGGTTCATTTACACACAGGTCTAGTTAGGGTTCATTTACACACAGGTCTAGTTAGGGTTCATTTAGACAAAAACCGAAAACGAACCAAAAACATCAGCAATTAATTAACTCATTCTACCCCAGACACACCACAGCAAGACAAGGATCGACCATGATAGTTCAAGAGTGATGCCAGAATAGCTTGGCGCCTATGGGCGCCAAGCTATTCTGGCAATACCCTTGCACTATCATGGTCGATCTGTGTCCTGCACTGCAATGCAGTCTTCAGAGGACAACGGCAAAATTTGGGGATTTCGGTGTGGGTTAGAATGAGTTAAACAAATTTGGACAAGAAAAAAATGTCGGTCTAACTTCAACCTTTCGTGTGAAAGCTGCCGGTAGGGCCCTAAGTGTCCCTCTCAGTTTGGTAATGGCTCACGTGTATCGTGTGAAAGCTGCCGGTAGGGCCCTAAGTGTCCTTCTCAGTTTGGTTATGGCTCACGTGTATCGTGTGAAAGCTGCCGGTAGGGCCCCAAGTGGCCCTCTCATTTTGGTTATGGCTCACGTGTATCGTGTGAAAGCTGCCGGTAGGGCCCTACGTGGCCCTCTCAGTTTGGTTATGACTCACGTGTATCGTGTGAAGGATGCCGGTAGGGCCCTAAGTGTCCCTCTCAGTTTGGTAATGGCTCACGTGTATTGTGTGAAAGCTGCCGGTAGGGCCCTAAGTGGCCCTCTCAGTTTAGTTATGGCTCACGTGTATCGTGTGAAAGATGCCGGTAGGGCCCTAAGTGGTCCTCTCAGTTTGGTTATGGCTCACGTGTATCGTGTGAAAGCTGCCCTAAGTGGCCCTCTCAGTTTGGTTATGACTCACGTGTATCGTGTGAAAGCTGCCCTAAGTGGCCCTCTCAGTTTGGTTATGACTCACTTGTATCGTGTGAAAGATGCCCTAAGTGGCCCTCTCAGTTTGGTTATGACTCACGTGTATCGTGTGAAAGCTGCCCTAAGTGGCCCTCTCAGTATGGTGATGACTCACGTGTATCGTGTGAAAGCTGCCCTAAGTGGCCCTCTCAGTTTGCTCATGACTCACGTGTATCGTGTGAAAGATGCCGGTAGGGCCCTAAGTGGCCCTCTCAGTTTGGTTATGACTAAAGTACCGTGCGATCCACACATGTCCGACAATAAGTGATGTCTTCTGCACTTACAAAATCCATTTTAGTTCTCAAGATTTAATCAGTTTTCAGACATCTGTTAAACCCCCGTGACCCTTGCGATTAGTCGACTAAATTAGGATGCGAAGGCGAGTTAAAAAGTAATGCCATTTTGTGTATTTCAGGTGAAGTTTTTGATTAAAAATACCTGAAAATTGTCGCAGTGATAAATGATTATATCATTCACGTCATGAAATATTTTGTTTCTTACTTGCCCGGTTTTTAGACTCGCAAGGATTGATTGATTGATTGTACATTGCTTAACGTCCCGACAGCAACAAGGCTTTCTCAGGACGTGCCTGCACTACTTGTGAAAAAAACAAACAAACAACGAATATTGAATGTATGTCGCCAGCCGGTCAATTACACTAAATATACCTACGACACGGGGCCTAAATAAAGCTAAGACCATTTAGCAACACACATCCAATATCAAGAGCTACAGGCAGCGCAGACAGTAGGGACAGTTTAAAAAAAGAAAATACATGTGAATGCACCAAGGGTAGACAGAAACACATGCCCCAGAATAGAGGGGGAAACCCCACCCTGTGGGGCTGACCATGGTGACCCTGGGAACTAAAAAGTAGTTAACCCCACCCAAGTCCCACAGGGCAGACCCGGGTGGGGTAGAATCGCAAGGACAATTCAAAATGGCTGCCCCTTTAGAGTTGCGTCAAAAACAACGAGCAGTGATTCAATTCTTTGTTGCTGATGGGGACACCCTGTGAACATTCACAGACGATTACAAAATGTGTTTGAGGACAATACTTTAGATTATAGCAATGTATGCAGGCTGGTCCGTCGTCTGAAAGATGAAAATGTGGGAACTGTGAGCATAGCCGATAAACCCCGTTCTGGCCGTCCGTCCTCTTCTGTGAATCCTGCCAGTAAAGCAAAAGCAGATGCTCTGATCAGAGAAGACAGGCGCATAACTCTTGATAAGTTGGCAGAAAACCTTGCAGTGAGCCATGGAAGTGCTTACAACATTGTCGAATCACTTGACCAATCGACAAAGCCCTCCTTCTGCACGACAATGCTCGACCACACACAAGCATCAGGACAAGTGAGACAATCGCTTCATTCGGGTGGACAAATTTACCGCATCCTCCATACTCACCAGATTTAGCGCCTTCAGACTATCATCTCTTCGGCCCCATGAAAGAGGGTTTGAGAGGCAAACATTATTCCAGTGACGAGGAAGTGAAAACTGCAGTGAAGAAGTGGCTCATTGCTATTGAGAGCCACGGTGACTATGCTGAGAAGTAGGGATGTGATCCACAGAGGACCAGCTTCATGTTGGTGTAGGATACATGTTCCTGTGTTGGTAATTATACCTGTCCTAAAGGAAATGGCATTACTTTTGGACTCACCCTCGTACATAGGAAGGTCTTATCATCAGTAACCTGTGTGCCAAATTTGATTGAATAGTTTGAAAAAATGTTGATAATAATTACAATTATTGGCATTTTATACACATTTCTAGACCTCTTGTGACCCTTGACCTTTTCTGTGGGGTCATCCAAATTAGTATGCATAGATAGGTCTTACCATCAGGTATCCCTGTAGCAAGTTTGGGATTGAAATTGTGAAAAGTATTTGAGAAAAAAAATCTTTTGTCAAAATATGGTGATTCTGAACCTATTTCTTGAGCTCTTGTGACCCTTGACATTTCCAAGGAATCAGCCCAATTAGTGTGAGTACAAAGGTCTTACCATCAGGTGTCTTTGTACCAAGTTTGGATTTAAAATTCTGAATAGTATTTGACTGAGAAAAAATTAATTATGTCCAAAAATAGCTATTTTTTATATATTTCCTGATCCCTTGTGACCTTGACCTTTGGTATGTTTAGAAATTAGTTGGTTAGTTATTTGGGTTTAACGCCGAGCAGGCAACTAAGGCCATCTCACGGCGGGAAGGGTAAAAATCTGGTCAGCCAGACTAAAAGAAAGGTCTTAAGACATGATGTAAATATACCTTAAAAATGTCAGGGGTATGTTTAGAAAGGTCTTGCACAAAGTATCCATGGGCCAGGTTTGAAGACTGTAGCTTGAATAGTCTCCGAGAAAATGTCAACGTTAAAGTTTACAGAGCTCTTGTGACCCTAGACTTTCCCGAGGGATCAACCCAAGTTCGTGTGCGTATAGAGGTCTCACCATCAGGTATCTCTGCACGAAGTTTGAGTTTGAAGTTGTAAATAGTAGTTGAGAAAAAATAAATTATTTTCCAAAATAGATATTGTTTTATATATTACCTGATCCCCTGTGCCCTTGACCTTTGTGAGAGGTCACTGAAATTAGTATGTTGAGAAAGGTCTTGCCACAAAGTATCATTAGGCCAAGATTGAAGACTGCAGCTTGAATAGTCTCCGAGAAAATGCAAACGTTAAAGTTTACCACGGATGACGGACGACGGCGAACGGAGACTGACTTCAGACGACGAACATAAGACCACTGACCCAGAACATAGACTCACTTTTGCTTCGCACGTGAGCCAAAAATTGGTTGGAATCATTGGTGATTCTAAAAGAAGAAACGCATTCGACTTGGCCAAAGTAGGGCTGATATTGAGCAGGTTGCTTAAGAGAGCAGCTTTAGCCAGGCAAGAATCTCCTTCCACTTTAAGTTGCCTTGTAAAATGAGTCAGCTTTGGACAGGCAAGAAATCTCCTTCCACTTTAAGTTGCGTTGTAAAATGAGTCAGCTTTGGACAGGCAAGAAATCTACTTCCACTTTAAGTTGCCTTCTAAAATGACTCGGCTTTGGACGCGATTTATTTTCTCGACCTAAGCGTTTTCCGATATGTGCGTTTTGGACTTAAGACTTACGCGTGTGGAACTGTATTTCTTTCGTACCCCCCCCCCCCCCCCTTACACACACACACACACACACACATACACACTGTGGTTGATATGATGCTCAATGGAAAGTTGCAAAGTGGCTTCCCACCCGCCTATCTCCCTCCCCATTGACCGGGCGTTTGATTTTTCACCCCGTGGAAAGGTGCTCTCCTCCCCCCCCCCTCTCGTCCCGCCCTCCCCTCCAACCCTTGCCCCCATTTGCTTCCCACCCAGCGTAAAGGTGTTCTCTACCCCCACCCCTCCACCCGTCGTTTGATTATCCACCCAGCGTGAAGGTGACTGGCTTGTTTTTGCCTTCAGAGTGCAGACAGCAACTCCTCCAGCTAGAGACGTCATCACCCACGTCATATACCTGATGAAATTACGTCATGCTCGTGACGTCGCAGTTCACGTCGTCATGACAACGCGGCAAAATGTATCACAAGTTGGTAACCAGAGGTAAACATGACAAAAATTATCATCATTATGGCGACTGTGTCCGACAGGTTTATTGACCGTTATCTTGTCAACAGTGGAATGGCGGACAGCACAGCCACAGCTGTACAACCCGCAGTCATATACATCATCTATAGACTACAACAACCACTTCTACGCAACAACAACCACAACACTGGGCTAAAACAAACAAAACTGCCGGTTGGATGGGTGGCTGGCTGGCTGGATGGGTGGATGGCTGGCTGGCTGGATGGGTGGGTGGGTGGGTGGGTGGGTGCTGCTACTGGCCAACACGTGGTGCCTGATGGTGGTGGTGGTGGTCGTAGTGGTCATCACCACCATCAGACTATAGAGGATCACCAGCCCAGACCAGGAGGGAGGTGCATCGTGACATGGCGCCAAGTCTCTCTCTATATCACCAACATCATCACCCCACCACCCCATCACCATCACCACCCGCCGCTCCAGTCCGCTGACCACGTTATGGTCTGTCACGGTCACGGCGTCACGCACGGCCAGCGCCACGTCACGGATGGCAGCTTCATCATCACGTGACGTCACCACCTGCACGGGCACGCCACGCGCACGGAGACGGGTGACCACAGGCCGGTCGTCACGTGGGGCGTCACACAGGATGATGGTGTCACGGTACTGCAGGTCACGACCTGGTCACACACACAACAACTAGTATAATAACAGCAGGCAGCAAACAAGCATGGTGGTGTGTTGGTGTTGGCGGTGTTGTTGTTGGTGTTGTTGTTGGTGTTGTTGTTGGTGTTGTTGTTGGTGTTGTTGTTGGTGTTGTTGGTGATGGAGGTGTTGGTGTTGTTGTTGTTGGTGGTGTTGGTGGTGGTGTTGAGTACAAGCTATGACGTCATACCTGGCTGCCCCACCCGGAGTTCGTCCATCAGGTGTGCGATGTGGTCAGCACAACGTTCACAGTCCTCTGGCGGGCCCGCTGTGTGACCAGGTGATCGTGTGGAGGGCCAGACATCCCCCTCCCAGTGACGTATCTCCCTGACCGCGGGGCCGTCTGTAGGTGCGGGGGCGGCGCTGCTGCTGTAGCTCAGGACACGGACATCATCAATCAACTGTGACTCCTGCACCAGCCTGAGGACGGCCGGCGGACACCTCACTGGTGTTGTGACACGTTCCTCACGGAGACAGGCAGGTGTGACGACACGCTCCACTGCGGCGGCCCACAGGTGTAGTGCGGGGACTCGGGCAGCCAGGTGAGTGCAGAACGCGGCGAACCTGCCGCTAGTGTCGACACCGCCATACACACTACCGTCACTGTTACAGAGAATGGAGAGGCAGACAGTCAGTGACGTCATTATTGTCCGCAAGTTCACCCGCTGATGACGTATTTTAGACTGTCTGTGTCTTTGGGGCGTATGACGTCATCACCGCGCTTTTGTTGTCATCGGCTGGTAAAAATTAACACCTCTCTCTGTCTGTCTGTCTCTGTCTCTGTCTCTCTGTCTCTCTGTCTCTCTGTCTCTCTCTCTCTCTCTCTCTCTCTCTCTCTCTCTCTCTCTCTCTCTCTCTCTCTCTCTCTCCATCCACACAAACTGACCGGTCAGCCAGTATAACGGTCTGTTTAATGTCCGTCACCAGTGTCGCGTCATCACAACTCACACACAGTCAAACTTACCGGCCACTAAAGGCTTCGTCAGCGATAACAAACAGCTCCCCGTCACGCGCGGCTGACGCCAGTTCCTCCACAGCGGCCCCCACATCTGTCTCGTTGTCAAAGTCATAGAAATGGGTGTAAACCCGCGGGCCGGGTGCTGATGTTGATGCTGGTGTTGGTGTTGATGTGGACCCAATCCCCAGGGAGTGCTGCAGCTGACGTTCGATGAGCAAGATGGCGGCACGGCTGTGTCTGTGGGAGCTCACCAAATGAACGTCCTTCCCTTGGTGCCCCCACTGCAAGCCCTTTATGACGAGAACGACCGTTTTCCCCGTGCCTGTGTGGACAATGGAGGAACAAAAGGTGTCATAGCAGCTGGGGATGGATCGACCGTGACAATTCAGTCCACAGTAGTGCTTGATAAGGTTCCTTCCATGCTACAGAACTAATCCTGAACATGTACTGAGCTTGAAATGTCGCCACACTATATATCACTATATGTACTGAGTTTGAAATATCACCACACTAATCCTATACATGTACTGAGCTTGAGATGTAGACGCCAAACTTTTCTGGCACTGTCCTTGAATTATCATGGTAGATCCATCCCCTGAAACTGGTGCACAGTCATTAGATGACGCCTCTAAAATTTGGGAAATACGGCGTCGGACTGAGAGAGTTAAAGGAATGTTCTACCTGGAGATTCTACAGGAGCAATCATCGTGTGTGTAATAACAAAGCTATACTCCCAAGTAATCCTCCGTTTGAGGAACACCACAGCCATTTGTAAAAACAGTGATACTGCTCTATACGCCCACTATCCTTCGGACGCCAAGCTAATCTGGCACTACCCTTGAAATATCATGGTCAATGCCTTTCCTGCAACTGGTACATATTCGTTAAGTAACACTTCAAAATTTGAGAAATGCACCCGTGGTGATAACAGGGTTATTTTGTTATGTTGATATTCTTTCAGACATCAGGTTATTGCAATCGCGCCTACCCGGCGGCCCCCAGAGAAACACCCACGGCAGCCCGGGCCTGTTGACAAGATCCACTTGATCAGGGTAGAGAGTCAGCATAGACATTGTCAGTCCTGTCAGCGCCACGGCCTCCGACTGTGTTCTCAGTTCCACAGCACGACGTGGGGTGGTCACCGTCGGTATATCAATCGTTGTTGCCGGGCCACAGAACCTGAGACAGCACGCACAATAAGTGAAGCTCGAGCAAACAGCAAGGAAATCATGAAATGAAGAACAACAAACAAAGCACGTGCCAAAAGTGTCAACACACATGTACGCAAGAATACTGACCTTGCACACCGCCTGTCCCACCCGTCTGGGTGCTTTGTGAGTCTAAAGGTATGGGTGGTGGTTGGGGGGGGGGGGGTGGAGGCAGTATAGCCTAAAATCATGACTCTAGATAGACTTTTTTTTTCGGTTTTCGTGACTGCAGTTTTTCTTTTTGTATCTTCGTGATCCGTGATAAGAGTCGTCATGTAATGTGAAAGCCAAAAGTAGATGATCATGATACGTGACTGGAGTCGCCATGTAATGTGAAAGCCAAAAGTAGATGATCGTGATCCGTGACAGGAGTCGTCATGTAATGTGAAAGCCAAAAGTAGATGATCATGATCCGTGACAAGAGTTGTCATGTAATGTGAAAGCCAAAAGTAGATGATCGTGATCCGTGACAAGAGTCGTCATGTAATGTGAAAGCCAAAAGTAGATGATCATGATCCGTGACAGGAGTCGTCATGTAATGTGAAAGCCAAAAGTAGATGATCGTGATCCGTGACAGGAGTCGTCATGTAATGTGAAAGCCAAAAGTAGATGATCATGATCCGTGAAAAAGCTCTGGTTATTTTGTGAAACGTGGAAGGCTGTCAAAAACAACTGCTGATGCATCTCGCTTTGAGGCTGTGACAGTGTGCCTTTCGTTACCCAGCAGTTTGTGCCCAGCATACTATGGACACATGCAACTGTTATTGTGTACCGAGTGTTGTATGTTGACACCAAAACAGTACAGTGCAGTTGACGTTTAGTATCATCAGCCTATTTCTTTGTCAAGCAGGTATCCGTCTGTAATCACAAAAGTTCACCGTCTTTGATTGACGGCCTGTTCAACAGCGTCACATTACAGACACATCTGGGCATTTTTCTGAATGACGTCATTTTCTAAGGTCACACACACACACATACACACACACACGCATACACATACAGAGAGAGAGAGAGAGAGAGAGAGAGAGAGAGAGAGAGAGAGAGAGAGAGAGAGAGAGAGAGAGAGAGAGAGAGAGAGAGACTGACAATGACAATGATCCTTTATTTGACAACGGTAAAAGTTTTGGTAGTAACAACCATTTTTCGAACTTGCCGTTGCTAATCTACTGATTACAGAGTTACTATCGCATTAATTGTTTTCTACTACTGAAAAGGGGAAAAAAATTACATGACACAGCACAAGCCAAGAATGAAGAAGAAGAAAAAATGTAAGGGGGAAGTGACATAGGAATTACCAACTTTACTGGTCGGGCATAATGACATGTTGTGAGGTTTAATTAAAATAATATAATAAGAATACACACAACCTAATACGCATACATAACGCATGCACATTTGAGCACGCCACTCTCTATCTCTAATATACACGTACGCACACGCACACACGGCGCACAACGCACACGCACGTGCACACACACGCTTACGCGGCTTATAACGATAACAGAGAGAGAGAGAGAGAGAGAGAGAGAGAGAGAGAGAGAGGAGAGAGAGAGAGAGAGAGAGAGAGAGAGAGAGAGAGAGAGAGAGAGAGAGAGAGAGAGTAGGTCATTGGCTATGTTTTAAAAAAAAATCACACAGGGTTTACTAAATGTTTCAATACGAGGGTAAGCTTGTAAGATAAGCGGTTCTTTATGTTTTCATTTTTACCTCAGTAACAAATTATCTTCGGCATATAATGTGGTCCAGTTTTAGAAGAAGTGTCAGCTTTCACTTCTTTTCGATCGCTTTACAAACAGTTGCACTCACCCAAGATGAACTTTGGATTGAATCGAGTGAGAATACACCCTCCTGGATTCCTCCAAAGAAGCAAACCGCAAAATATGTTCACAATAATTCCTTTGGTTATCTGACAAATGTTCGGTCCTAGATTTCGTCCGTACTTTATGCGATTCCAACAGCGACGAGTTGTTTTCCATTCACTTGCCCCATTTTCCTTTCTCGCCGGCTTTCACTTCTGCCATGTTTTGAACAGATTATGAACATAAAATGACGTAATAACCTAGACGGGTGTAAAGAGATTACGACATTACGTCACACTGCTGTGACGTCAGGCCGCCAGATGAGACGTTTGTAAACAAAAGGTAATGTTCTGCGTGTTGGTTTGTGTTGACAAAGCGGTGGCTATTGTTTCCTATACTTTTCGCCACTGACTTGCCTAGTACTTGTTCTTCTTGAATCATTGTGGCTGCTGCCGTTTGTTATACAGACCCATACAGCCAGGCACAAATAAAACATCCCACATTCCTTTTCACTTCGCGATTTTTGGATGTATATAACCAGTTTATGGATACAGGACTCTTGGTGAAGGGCCCTTGTGCGAACAGAGACTAAAAATGTATATAAGAAATGTTATGTGTGTGTTTCGAGGGTTCCGTCCCTGAAGTGACACGTTGTGGCACCCTCGAGACAACGCACCGGCCTTCATCATGATTTCAAGTCGACGCCTCGCATTGTTGGGTGAGCTGACTT
>BTPG01000004.1:7097936-7183605 GCA_036245525.1 Semisulcospira habei
GCAAAGTGATTTTGCGTAGGTGAATGTACAATATATCATAGAGTGCAGAAGATTGCATTCTCCACGCGACCCGCTCCACGCAGTAAAGGCTGATAGCTGTCAGTGTCTCCTTCATAACTGTTGCTAGTATGTCTGACAATAAAGCAATAATAAGGCTCCACGCAGTAAAGGCAGATAGCTGTCAGTGTCTCCTTCATAAATGTTGCTAGTATGTCTGACAATAAAGCAATAATAAGGCTCCACGCAGTAAAGGCTGATAGCTGTCAGTGTCTCCTTCATAACTGTTGCTAGTATGTCTGACAATAAAGCAATAATAAGGCTCAACTTCACTCATTCAGCCCCGACTCACCACAGCAAGACATGGACCGGGCATAATAGTTCAAGGGTGGTGCCAGAATAGCTTGGCGCCCTGCCCATAGGCGCCAAGCTATTCTGGCACCACCCTTGAACTATCATGCTCGATCTGTCTCTAGAACTGTAATACAGTCCTTCAGAGGGCAACTTCAACATCCGGGGATTTCGGTCCTGGGGTACAATGCGTGACATCGTGAAATTGGAATGTCGTGAAAGGTCCCGGTACACAGTGCTGTTTCCGTACTGTCCAGTCTCTTAGCCATAGTCAGTCCCAGGCATCCCCTAATATTTCAATCCCATAAAAACACTACTGCCCACCAGCTGCACATTTGCCATGCACAAAATAACAATAAAAACAGCACATTGACAGTCTCATTTCTTGGCTATGAACCCGATTCCTTACCAACCCCACACCCAAGCACAGCTGAAATCAGCGTGCCCCTCAAATCACTACGTCAACGGCAACTCAACATAGGCCCACAATTGTCCACTGGATAAGCTCAGGATGGTATGAATCAAAGCACCAAACATGTCTCCTCTCATGTAACCACACATTTCCAGCAAATTCTACCATTCAGCCCTACTACATTTCAAACAAGGCAAAAATTATTTTTAAAAACACCGGTCCTCTTACTGCCTGAACTGGCCAAATTTGACTATGTAATGTGACCTGAAAAGGAACTGTCCCACCTGAACACCATTCAATCTGCCATCAGTGCAACCCTTAGACACTAGCTAAGTCAAACCCAAAGTGACACCATTGAATGTTGCTGCATCTTTAAGTTATGGCCCATTATGTTAAGTGCGCTGTTGTGGCGTTCAATATGCTGTTAATGTTTTGGATCATGCATATCTGATGCCATGAAAAACAGACTAGATACGGTCAGAATGCCTCCAAAATTGGCATGTACATCAGGTAATATATCTGATCTTCAGAAATGTTGCATTTGAGACACAGGCACCTGCAAGTCTTTTTTTTTCATATTTTTCCACTACCCACCCCCCTACTTTGTCTGTTTTTCCATGTTTACAAACACATGCAATACAGTCAAACTGACTTCTGGTGGGCTGGACAACTAAAAAAGCTTACCATGACACTGACATTGATGAAAAATGAGCTTTCAGACCCAATGCCATTTCCTTGTGTATCTCAGGGCAGCCAAAAAGACAATGCCCTGGCATCCTCATTGCCCTGTTGTCTGGTGCCAACAAGCAGGAAGAGACCAGTAACCAGCTACCATGCCCTATATACTGCTGGCAATCTTTTCTACAGGCAAAAGGGGTCATGAAACAGCTGTGCAATTTAAACATTAAGTCTACTGAACTAACCCACAGGCAAAAGACTACACAAAACAGCCAAAACTATGCTACGCGAGACACACCGCATACCTAAACAAGTGTGTGGAGTGCTTATTTAGGAGATAGCAGGGAAAAATGGTTATGTACAGTTCATTTTTATATAAAACACACCTGTCAGAGTCTCAAAAGGCCTAAACTCATGTTGCAAATGTAGCAGGCATGTGTGTGCCAAACCTGTGAACACTCCTGTAAAAGCCTGTACTGGTGGCCGCAGCTGCTGGTCCCATAACAATGCACTCAAATGAGCTTTACACAGAGTAAAAATGCTTGTGTTTGGCTCAGAATAGACACCAGAGACATCCTTAATGACAATTACAGCAGAATGACACCTCAGACGCAGCCAGTCTAGCTGGATCATGCAAAATAACACATCTGCATGTCACACTATTTTTCACTCTGAGGTCAGCTGTCTAATAAAATGAACATGCTGACACTGTTTCATTGTAGTTTTGATATTAACCTTTGACCTTAATCCCCACCCCCCCCCACCCGCCACCCCCCCCCCCCACCCCACCCCACTTCACCCCACAACTTCATTAACCGAAAAGTGCCTCTTTTGTTTATGCATTTATAAAACTAACGCCCTAAACCCCACCCCTTTCAAGGTCAAGGTCACAGCTCAAGGTCGAAGGTCAGACTCATGACTACTTGTAAACTCATGACTACTTGTAAGACAAAAAAATAAATCAACAAACACACTAACCATAGCTCACAGTGCAGGTAAACAGGGTGTTGCAACGCAAAATATGCAAAAACGCCTATAAAACTGCAATCGCAGCGATTTTTGGGCGAAATTTGAAATTTTTCATGATTTTCTCAGTTTTCCAACTGCAAATGTCCAAACTGAATGATATGGTTACATTAAACCAGTTTCTGATCTATGTCACATATGGCATGTGGTGCCCTGACAGGTCCCGGTACACAGTGCTGTTTCCGTACTGTACAGTCTCTTAGCCATAGTCAGTCCCAGGCATCCCCTAATATTTCAATCCCCTAAAAAACACTACTGCCCACCAGCTGCACATTTGCCATGCACAAAATAACAATAAAAACAGCACATTGACAGTCTCATTTCTTGGCTATGAACCCGATTCCTTACCAACCCCACACCCAAGCACAGCTGAAATCAGCGTGCCCCTCAAATCACTACGTCAACGGCAACTCAACATAGGCCCACAATTGTCCACTGGATAAGCTCAGGATGGTATGAATCACAGCACCAAACATGTCTCCTCTCATGTAACCACACGTTTCCAGCAAATTCTACCATTCAGCCCTATTACAACATTTCAAACAAGGCAAAAATTATTTTTAGAAACACCGGTCCTCTTACTGCCTAAACTAAACTATAAAATAGTTGCCACATTCCTTCTGCATATGAAGATAAGTAGCGGCTAATGTCTCTGTTTGTTTGTCTATTTTGACAAAGGGTATTTACCCGAAATATTAATAAATTGTGTTGTACCGTTTTTTCTAAGCGTGTTTCTTTCTCCGTTGGGTACTTCTTTGCTTCTCTTCTTCTCTTACTGCCTGAACTGGCCAAATTTGACTATGTAATGTGACCTGAAGGCCTTTTCTTCCTCTCCACTGCACGCAGGAGAGTTACTTCCGTTACGCTCAAAGGGCAGTGGACAACCGCTGGTACGCGCGCCCTCTCACGGGGATCATGAAGACAAGGGCAGGCAAGTCTTCGCAGAGCCAAGACAACACTCACACTCCTTGTATCCGCAAATTCTAGCAAACAAAACCCGACATAGAGCAGATCTCTTTAACTCATTCGAGCCTAACGGCATCCGGATACGCGGCTACATGGAATAGGCTTAAGCCTCGTATCCGGATGCCCTTTGTCTCGAATGAGTTAAATGGGCAGGAGTCAGGAATGACATGCTAGAAATGCACACGTTTCGTCGTTTCCGGGACCATCCCCCCACCCTCCCTCCCTCCACCTGCAGGGAGCAGATATAATGTGGTAAGTCCGGCCTGAAGCCGCAGGGGGTCATGAGAATATAAACCGCTTGTTAGCAAGCAGTGGCACTGTCAACATCGGCAACTAGAAGTCGTCATCCAATTTTCTTCTGTTATTGTTCCAAAACGTCCGACAACTCTCTTGGATTTGTCATCTACAGCGACGTGACACTCAAAGTGACGTCAGCTATAGCTGTCGATGTTTATTGACAGTAGAGCCCGTCTCCGCCACTGCTTACCGTGCTGTGGCTGAATCACAACAGGCAGTTAGCCACTGCGGCGGAGACAGCATGTCCCGAATGTTCACCACATGCGAAAGGCGATCAGGTTGTGTCTCACTGCTGGGGAAAGGAGAGAAATTTTACAAAGTAAATGTCAAATCATTCTTGTGTCAACCTCTGCCTGTCGCCAAACTTTGACAGGATTTTGAAGTTCGCGCCAGCTATTCATCAACATATTACATAATTAATTGGAGGATTTTCAAATTCTACCCAGGACCGAAATCCCCAAATGTTGAAGTTGCCCTCTGAAGGACTGCATTACAATTCTACAGACAGACCGAGCATGATAGTTCAAGGGTGGTGCCAGAATAGCTTGGGGCCTATGGGCGCCAAGCTATTCTGACACCACCCTTGAACTATCATGCCAGATCCATGTCTTGCTGGGGTGTGTCGGGGCTGAATGAGTTAAACATTCCTGTAACTGCGTTCTAATCTGTGATTTCCGACCTTACTGTTTGAGATCGTAAAGTCCAGACTCACAGACCAACACACCAATACTTTTCTTCCCACAGCTGTGCAAGACAGACACTGTTACCAGCACAGTAATATAATTCCATAGACATATATAGATAAAAACAGAAGAATACAGCTTTGGAACAGCCAGTAACACCATGCTTAGGGGAGAGTCTTCGAAACTGGAACGCGGCCGTTGGAGAAAAATCGACCAATGCCAGAGATACTCACAAACCAGATAGGTGAGGCCAGCGCTGGCAGAACTGTCAGCACTCAAACCAAGGGGAATCACAGCGCTGGACAGACAACAGTTAGATCCAATGCCAGAGATACAATTTGGCACACATTACAAAACAGACGGCGCCACTGCAACCAGACACCACACAAATATACATCGCCGCATGCAAGGAGAAGGTAATTAAGTTTTGCATTATTGTCATGACCTTTGGCTAACTTTGTGTTGATGAAAAGTGCATGAACAATGCCATTCACAGACGCATATCTGTGAAAGTAAGTGAAGTGTATAAAGAGCGTTTTCTTGTTGATAACAAAGCGTATACTGAAACCAAAGAGTGTGTGCACTTCGTGACTGCCTTTAGCTCAGGCAGGTTAACTCATTCAGTCCCGACACGCCACAGCAAGACATGGATCGAGCATGATAGTTCAAAGATGGTGCCAGAATAGATTGGCGCCAATAGGCGCCAAGCTATTCTGGCACAACCCTTGAACTATCATGCTCGATCTGTCACTTTATTTGTAATACAGTCCTTCAGAGGGCAACTTCAACATCCGGGGATTTCGGTCCTGGGGCAGAATGTGTTAAGGCTTGAATATTGGAATGATGGGGGCTTAAATATTGGCATGCTGGGGGTTAAATATTGGCATGCTGGGGGTTAAATATTGGCATGCTGGGGGGTTAAATATTGGAAGGTTTATTTCCTTTTGTCAGTTAGTGTACATCGCCCAGTACATATCCAGCTTCATTAGGAAGGGACGGTTTGGGGCTGGGTGGGCCAGAAAACGGGAATACATGTTGAAAGAACGTGAATACATGTTGTTCAAGACATCAGAAGTGGGACAGCCCTGGACATTACGGCCTGGGGCTGCAAGGTTCAACATCACAGACGACCACACATAAAGCGTGTGATCATTGATGACTACACTCGTGTGAATGTCCACATACATTACCCACCGTTTTCACATTCATGGACGACCTCAAGGTTTTGTCACTGAAACAAGAGACACACTACATAGAGACTGAATAGAACCACAGGATAAATTTCCAGACATCGCGACATACGCGGGACATTTCAAGGGCCATAGAAACACTGGTGCACAATTTTTACAAACGTTCACACGTGAACCCCTGATGACTATTTTGTAACCATTCCGCTTCAAGTTCCCCGCTTGACAGTTGTCAAACATCGTGTATCAAGGTTAATATCAATCTTTGCCTGTAAATAGTCTTCGTATTCGCACATCACTGGGGAAAGTGACGTATTTTGTTTCTTGTTAAAAATAGCACTGGAAAGCCCCTAGCTTTGTGGCCCGTCATTGAAGACACAGGGGGATAACGCTGTACAGACCTAATGATAATAATACCGGTTGTTATATTGGCGCTTTACCCAATTCTGCGAATCGGCTCAAAGCGCCGCGAACTAAACGCAACACACACTCACGTGACACACACGCATTCACTCTGAAGACAAATACAGTACAAGACAAAAATGACAATCACGTGGTGCGAAGGGTCAGCTCAGCTACTGAGGTTTGGGAAATTGTGATCGCTTGCACTTGAAGTTTATAAAGTGGCCTGGCACCGGTACCGAAGTGGAGGGGGGAGGAAGAGCCGGAGTACCCGGAGAAAGAACCCCCGACGGCCCGGCCGAATTAGCAGTGACACTAGAGGAGAAAAGTCCGACCGCGGAACCCGGTATCGAACCTCGCACCTTTTTATGCACTGGCGGTAGGCGCCATTACCACTGCGCCACGGACCGCCCCACCTAGTAGTTCTGTAGGGAGCCTACCCCTACACACTGCCAATACGACTGTAGACATCAACGCGTTGTCTTTCGCCTCGAACTAACAACGTAAATAAGGCCGATCTTGTGCCAGCAGGAGACGTCGTTTCTCATCAACACCTACAGTGGCAGTGGCTGATGACCTCATCAACACCTACAGTGGCAGTGGCTGGTGACCTCATCAACACCTACAGTGGCAGTGGCTGATGACCTCATCAACACCTACAGTGGCAGTGGCTGATGACCTCATCAACACCTACAGTGACAGTGGCTGATGACCTCATCAACACCTACAGTGGCAGTGGCTGATGACCTCATCAACACCTACCTACAGTGGCAGTGGCTGATGACCTCATCAACACCTACAGTGACAGTGGCTGATGACCTCATCAACACCTACAGTGGCAGTGGCTGATGACCTCATCAACACCTACAGTGACAGTGGCTGATGACCTCATCAACACCTACAGTGGCAGTGGCTGATGACCTCATCAACACCTACAGTGACAGTGGCTGATGACCTCATCAACACCTACAGTGGCAGTGGCTGATGACCTCATCAACACCTACAGTGGCAGTGGCTGATGACCTCATCAACACCTACAGTGGCAGTGGCTGATGACCTCATCAACACCTACAGTGACAGTGGCTGATGACCTCATCAACACCTACAGTGGCAGTGGCTGATGACCTCATCAACACCTACAGTGGCAGTGGCTGATGACCTCATCAACACCTACAGTGGCAGTGGCTGATGACCTCATCAACACCTACAGTGACAGTGGCTGATGACCTCATCAACACCTACAGTGACAGTGGCTGATGACCTCATCAACACCTACAGTGGCAGTGGCTGATGACCTCATCAACACCTACAGTGGCAGTGGCTGATGACCCCATCAACACCTACAGTGACAGTGGCTGATGACCTCATCAACACCTACAGTGGCAGTGGCTGATGACCTCATCAACACCTACAGTGACAGTGGCTGATGACCTCATCAACACCTACAGTGGCAGTGGCTGATGACCTCATCAACACCTACAGTGGCAGTGGCTGATGACCTCATCAACACCTACAGTGGCAGTGGCTGATGACCTCATCAACACCTACAGTGGCAGTGGCTGATGACCTCATCAACACCTACAGTGGCAGTGGCTGATGACCTCATCAACACCTACAGTGACAGTGGCTGATGACCTCATCAACACCTACAGTGGCAGTGGCTGATGACCTCATCAACACCTACAGTGGCAGTGGCTGATGACCTCATCAACACCTACAGTGGCAGTGGCTGATGACCTCATCAACACCTACAGTGGCAGTGGCTGATGACCTCATCAACACCTACAGTGGCAGTGGCTGATGACCTCATCAACACCTACAGTGGCAGTGGCTGATGACCTCATCAACACCTACAGTGGCAGTGGCTGATGACCTCATCAACACCTACAGTGGCAGTGGCTGATGACCTCATCAACACCTACAGTGGCAGTGGCTGATGACCTCATCAACACCTACAGTGACAGTGGCTGATGACCTCATCAACACCTACAGTGACAGTGGCTGATGACCTCATCAACACCTACAGTGGCAGTGGCTGATGACCTCATCAACACCTACAGTGGCAGTGGCTGATGACCCCATCAACACCTACAGTGACAGTGGCTGATGACCTCATCAACACCTACAGTGGCAGTGGCTGATGACCTCATCAACACCTACAGTGACAGTGGCTGATGACCTCATCAACACCTACAGTGGCAGTGGCTGATGACCTCATCAACACTACACCTACAGTGGCAGTGGCTGATGACCTCATCAACACCTACAGTGGCAGTGGCTGATGACCTCATCAACACCTACAGTGGCAGTGGCTGATGACCTCATCAACACCTACAGTGACAGTGGCTGATGACCTCATCAACACCTACAGTGACAGTGGCTGATGACCTCATCAACACCTACAGTGGCAGTGGCTGATGACCTCATCAACACCTACAGTGGCAGTGGCTGATGACCTCATCAACACCTACAGTGGCAGTGGCTGATGACCTCATCAACACCTACAGTGGCAGTGGCTGATGACCTCATCAACACCTACAGTGGCAGTGGCTGATGACCTCATCAACACCTACAGTGACAGTGGCTGATGACCTCATCAACACCTACAGTGACAGTGGCTGATGACCTCATCAACACCTACAGTGGCAGTGGCTGATGACCTCATCAACACCTACAGTGGCAGTGGCTGATGACCTCATCAACACCTACAGTGGCAGTGGCTGATGACCTCATCAACACCTACAGTGGCAGTGGCTGATGACCTCATCAACACCTACAGTGGCAGTGGCTGATGACCTCATCAACACCTACAGAGGCAGTGGCTGATGACCTCATCAACACCTACAGTGGCAGTGGCTGATGACCTCATCAACACCCACAGTGGCAGTGGCTGATGACCTCATCAACACCTACAGTGGCAGTGGCTGATGACCTCATCAACACCTACAGTGGCAGTGGCAGATGACCTCATCAACACCTACAGTGCCAGTGGCTGATGACCTCATCAACACCTACAGTGCCAGTGGCTGATGACCTCATCAACACCTACAGTGGCAGTGGCTGATGACCTCATCAACACCTACAGTGGCAGTGGCTGATGACCTCATCAACACCTACAGTGGCAGTGGCTGATGACCTCATCAACACCTACAGTGGCAGTGGCTGATGACCTCATCAACACCTACAGTGACAGTGGCTGATGACCTCATCAACACCTACAGAGGCAGTGGCTGATGACCTCATCAACACCTACAGTGGCAGTGGCTGATGACCTCATCAACACCCACAGTGGCAGTGGCTGATGACCTCATCAACACCTACAGTGGCAGTGGCTGATGACCTCATCAACACCTACAGTGGCAGTGGCAGATGACCTCATCAACACCTACAGTGCCAGTGGCTGATGACCTCATCAACACCTACAGTGGCAGTGGCTGATGACCTCATCAACACCTACAGTGGCAGTGGCTGATGACCTCATCAACACCTACAGTGGCAGTGGCTGATGACCTCATCAACACCTACAGTGGCAGTGGCTGATGACCTCATCAACACCTACAGTGGCAGTGGCAGATGACCTCATCAACACCTACAGTGGCAGTGGCAGATGACCTCATCAACACCTACAGTGGCAGTGGCTGATGGCCATCTATGTCACTTGCAGACAAAACGGTCTGAATGAGGACGCACTGAACACGTCGTAGGTTACATCGGGCTGCGTTCAGTCTAATTTCCCCACAGACCTTCCCGGTAGATAAATAGATATGCCGATTGGAACGCAGGTACTAGGCTACGTTCAGTGGATTTAGCAAGTGCACTGAAAGTGTTATGCCCAGTCCTATGACGCTAAATGAACTTCCGTGTTGCGAGCGGTGACCTGTCCTGGCTTCACAACTCGACG
Organism: Semisulcospira habei; assembly: GCA_036245525.1. Taxonomy (NCBI): domain Eukaryota; kingdom Metazoa; phylum Mollusca; class Gastropoda; family Semisulcospiridae; genus Semisulcospira; species Semisulcospira habei. Next base: position 7,107,837 of record BTPG01000004.1, read on the forward strand.
TCTGTTTTTATTGGGATGCAAGTTTACAGGCCGTCATAACTACAGCTTTGTACAAGGTGAGTAGTCTTTGTTTAGAAATGGCCGTCATTATCAACGACACTCAACACTACGGACTGACAATCATGGTGTACAGTGTCACAGCGGCAGATTAGTCAGGTTCGCGTTCAGTTCCAACTATACTGACCAGCAATAAAAACGGGAGAAGTGTCGCACATGTATTTGCAAAAAAAAAAAAAAAAAAAAAAAAAAAAAAAAAAAAAAAAAGAGCCATTGTTATAACAGAACAATCATAAATATTTATTTCTGTTCCATTTAGATATTTAACCAGCTGTCTGCGATACCTACTCGAAACGTTTTAAAGAGTTATCGCCCTCGGGTGTCAGGATAGACACTGAGTTAGTGGTGAAATGAACTAAGCTGAACACATTGCAGCAATTGATTTTTCTGTTTAAGGTGATACCAACGTTATGTGAAGACAACTAATGGCGACCTAAACCCACCGGCCTCGAAAAAATTTGAAATTAAAATAAAACCACTAGAAAAAAAAAAAAAAACTTCCGGCACAAATCAATTCTATTTTATATAAATAAGATTGCCTGAAATGTGCATTACTTTCAAATCAATTTTATCACGCTCCAGTCATGTAAATAGAGATAAGGAACCCTTCCATATCCATGTAATCAGGTCAATATGGCTGCTACATTCAAAAATAGAGATAAGTAACCCGTCCATATCCATGTAATCAGGTCAATATGGCTGCTACATTTAAATAGAGTTAAGGAACCCTTCCATATCCATGTAATCAGGTCAATATGGCGGCTACATTTAAATAGAGATAAGGAACCCTCCCATATCCATGTAATCAGGTCAATATGGCTGCTACATTTAAATAGAGATAAAGAACCCTTCCATATCCATGTAATCAGGTTAATATGGCTGCTACATTTAAACATACTCCATGTTGCTTCTATGTGTGCAAGTCATGTTGATTCCTAGGGTTTTGAAAAACGTAATGTAGTTCACGCCTTAATAGGGCTGATTCTCAATTATACTGACCACAGTGGCACTGTAATAATAATAATAATAATAATAATAATAATAATAATAATAATAATAATAATAATAATAATAATAATAATAATAATAACAATGAATACTTCTTGAATAGCGCAAACTCTTTTTGTGACAAAAACTCATTGCACTAACACACACATTCAAACATGACATAGACGATGTGAAACATTACAAATAAATACAACAGGACCACGGATCTACGACTGAGGAAATGCAAGCTGGTAGAAGTGAGTTTTCAACTGAGCCTTAAACTGAGATGTTGGTTGTTTATTGAGGTTTAACGCCGAGTATGCGACTAAGGCCATCTCAATGCAGCTTAAACTGAGAGAGAGAGAGAGAGAGAGAGAGAGAGAGAGAGAGAGAGAGAGAGAGAGAGAGAGAGAGAGAGAGAGAGAGAGAGTGTACACTCACTGCTTGGTTTTCATCCATGTCAGTATCTTCTGCACTGAAATGATCCACTTTGCACTTTCAATGTCCAGTGATTGATGACGTAATAAGTCATCCACGTGACGTGTTCCAGAATTAAGGCGACATAATCCATGCAGATCGCAAAATATATCTCCTTTACCAATGTTCTGATAGAGTATGTCTTACAGTAACGTTGGACAATATCTCCTTTACCAATGTTCTGATAGAGCATGTCTTACAGTAACGTTGGACAATATCTCCTTTACCAGTGTTCTGATAGAGTATGTCTTACAGTAACGTTGGACAATATCGCCTTTACCAGTGTTCTGATAGAGTATGTCTTACAGTAACGTTGGACAATATCTCCTTTACCAGTGTTCTTATAGTGTCTGTCTTACAGTAACGTTGGACAATATCTCCTTTACCAATGTTCTTATAGAGTCTGTCTTACAATAACGTTGGACAAAAGGGCTAACTTCAATAATGAAGTTTGAATGTTGTAGACTGAAAGGACATAGATATTTTTAAAGTCTTGCAATAAAGTTAATTCCGTTACGCTTAAAATGCATTATTTCTCAGGTGCGTGTGTTTATACACAAGTATTGTGAAAAGGTATTAAAAAATTCATTTTCCTGGATCAATGCCAGCATTGCTAACCTGTTGTACTGGTGAATGTAGAAGTCAGAACCTGCCATGGAGCAGGTGGCTTGAACACACTCTCCATAACATTCTTTAAAAATTCCATCACACAATAACACACTCTCCATAACATTCTCTAACATTCTATCACACAATAACACACTCTCCATAACATTCTCTAACATTCCATAACACAATAACACACTCTCCATAACATTCTCTAACATTCCATCACTCAATAACACACTCTCCATAACATTCTCTAACATTCCATCACACAATAACACACTCTCCGTAACATTCTCTAACATTCCATCACACAATAACACACTCTCCATAACATTCTCTAACATTCCATCACACAATAACACACTCTCCATAACATTCTCTAACATTCCATCACAAAATAACACACTCTCCATAACATTCTCTAACATTCCATCACACAATAACACACTCTCCATAACATTCTCTAACATTCCATCACTCAATAACACACTCTCCATAACATTCTCTAACATTCCATCACACAATAACACACTCTCCATAACATTCTCTAACATTCCATCACAAAATAACACACTCTCCATAACATTCTCTAACATTCCATCACACAATAACACACTCTCCATAACATTCTCTAACATTCCATCACACAATAACACACTCTCCATAACATTCTCTAACATTCCATCACTCAATAACACACTCTCCATAACATTCTCTAACATTCCATCACACAATAACACACTCTCCATAACATTCTCTAACAGTCCATCACACAATAACACACTCTCCATAACATTCTCTAACATTCCATCACACAATAACACACTCTCCATAACATTCTCTAACATTCCATCACACAATAACACACTCTCCATAACATTCTCTAACATTCCATCACACAATAACACACTCTCCATAACATTCTCTAACATTCCATCACAACATAGCACACTCTCCATTACATTCTCTAACATTCCGTCACAACATAACACACTCTCCATTACATTCTCTAACATTCCATCACAACATAACACACTCTCCATAACATTCTCTAACATTCCATCACAACATAAATCGGAACAAACGCTACAGTGAAAACTCGCGCTTAATGTCCTGTCAATAGTCAGGTTTCTTTTGGCGGCGAATGATGCGTAAAACCCAACGAGATCGAAATCAAGGCCAGAAGACAACACTCCAAACATCTTCCAGAGGAATAGATCCTCATGAGTCCGGAGATGTTTGGAGTGTTCTCCGTGCTTATGGAACAAACTGGTTATCCGCCGTGACTGGGCTCTAGGCGTTCGTTGCAAACGGAACCTCGATCACCAGTATGGAGTGTTGGCCAATACGAGAGTTGAGTAGCGATCTTTCTACTGTGAGTGTCACACACAGAAACACACGTTGCGCATTCCTCAAGGTGAAGCCCGTTATCAGGGTTTAACTGTGTGTGTTAGCAAACTCAGCATGACTGTCTTGAGTGCGTGCAAAGAAGGCGATTCAAAACAAGACAGTGCATGATTCGCCAGTCCAAGGTAGCGAAACAATTAATGGGTAGACCATCGAAAACCGATGATGTCGTCATTGTGCATGACTTCTATTTGGGGGTGCGGGTGTGGCTGGCCAAGCCAATCCTGGAGCCACACCTGCGAGGGCAATGATGGCACTGGAACGTAGCTGTGGGGAGAGTCGACGCTGTCTTTCTGCGAGCTCTGGCACAGGTGATCCGTTCGCGCCGATTGTGTTCAAAGAGCGTGCAGGCTTTCCTGGTGGCGGCACGCCAGCCGGATCTGTCTTGTGCTTGTGCTTAAAGTTCCTTTACCGGGAAGACACAGTACTTGCGGCTGTCTTTTATGCAGTCTTTGAAGCGGTTTTTTTTTTTGGCCGTCCTTGCTTCCTGTGGCCTTTTGAGAGTGCGCCATGCAGAAGTTGACGAGGCATGCGAGAATCATCCATGCGTATGACATGACCTGTCCATCGAAGTTGTGTCTTTAAGATCAAGGCTTCAACACTCACTAAGCCAGCATTGTCCAGAACTTCCAGGTTTGTCACCTTGTCTTGCCATTTGATGCCCATGAGTAAGCGCACGAATCTCAAGTGGAAACGTTCAAGCTGCTTGAGGTGCTTTCCGTACAGCCGACTCACAGCCGTAGAGGAGGCTGGGGAGGACTACTGCCTTGTAGACTTTGATCTTGGTGGAGAGCTTAACGTTGTTGTTATTCAATACACGAATGCGCAAACGACCCAGTGCTTGGCTAGCTTTGCTGATGCGAGCTGCGATTTCCTTGTCGATAGTACCGTCAGAAGAGATAATGCTCCCCAGGTACCTAAACTGGTCGACAGTCTTCAGCTCGGTGCCTTCGATATACACTTTGGGGGGGGGGGGAGGGGGGCTCTTGTGCCTGGGGCTGGTTGGTGCAGGACTTCCTTCTTGTTGAGACTGATGGTGAGGCCAAACAGTCGAGAGGCTTCCAAAAGCCTGTTGGCGATGGTCTGGAGGTCACACTCCGTGTGCGCCATCAGCGCACAGTCATCGACAAACAGCGCCTCAAGGATCAGTCTCTCGATGGTCTTGGTCCTGGCGTTAAGTCGACGGAGGTCGTAGAGAGAGCCGTCTAGTCTGTACTTCAGGTACACTCCCTTCTCAAGGTCACGTACTGCATGGGTCAGAACACACGTGAAGAACAGGTTGAACATCACAGGGGCAAGAACACAACCTTGTTTCACACCGTTGTTAATGTCGAAGGGTGCGGATGTGTCGCTTTTTGACTGGACAACTCCTACCATTCCATCATGGAAGAGGCGGATGTTGTTGGTGAACTTCCTGGGGCAGCCGAGCTTTGCGAGGATGACCCAAAGCGCTTCTCTGTTCACGGTGTCAAATGCTTTGGTCAGATTTATGAAGACAGCGTAGAGATCCATGTGCTGCTCAATGCATTTCTCCTGGACCTGTCTCACAGAGAAGACAATGTCGACAGTGCTGCGGCTGGGTCTGAAGCCACACTGAGCCTCTGGGAATGCTTCCTCAGATACAGAGCTGATCAGGCGGTTGAGGATGACTCTCGCGAGGATCTTGCCATCAATGGACAAGAGTGAAATCCCTCGGTAGTTGGCACAGTCTGCTTTGCTGCCCTTGTTCATGAACAGGGAGACGATTGTAGCATCTCTAAATTCCTGTGGCATGTTCTCCTCTACCCAGATGCATGTCATAATGTTGAGGAAAGCATCAAGGGTCTCAGGTCCAGCTGTTTTGAAGAGCTCTGCGGGGATGGCATCCATGCCTGCAGCCTTGCCGGAGCTAGTCTGGCTGATCGCTTTCTTGACCTCATCCAGGGTAGGTGGGAGGTCAAGGTCATCCAGTGTCGGCTTCTGGGGAATCATGTCCAGGGACGCGGGGTCGACAGTGGAAGGCAGGTTCAGCAGATTTGAGAAATGTTCTCTCCAGCGCTCAGTAATGCTGCCTTTGTCCTTCGGGAAGGTGAAGCCGTCGGAAGAAAAGAGAGAGGTTGTGCTGGGTCTGGCAGGGTCGTAGATAGCTTTCATTGCGCTGAAAAACATTGGAGTTGTTGGATTCAGCAAAGTGTTCAAGTTCTTTTGCCTTGCTGTCCCACCAGGTGTCTTGCATGTTGCGGAGCTCTCTATGAGCTTTTCTCTGGAGGTGTTTGAAACGGTCTTTCTTGGACAGGCAGTTGATGTCGTTCTGCCACTCGATGAAGGCACTGTGCTTTTGCTCCAGTAGCTTGTTGATCTCTTCGTTGTTCTCATCGAACCAATCCTGGTGTACTCTCTGCTTGGGTCCAAGCACGTCTTTGGCAGACTCCGTCACCATCCCCTTTAACTGGTTCCACATTTCAGTTGGGTTGCCAGCCAACGGTCCATGGGCAGTTAGCAGGTCATCAAGGTGGGACTGGAAGTTTTCCTTGACGTCCGGGCGCTTCAGCTTGGCCAGGTTGAATGAAGGTCGGGTGAGCTTCGACCTCTTCCTGTGTGCTGGTGCAATGTGCAGGTTGAGGACAGACCGCACCAGCCGATGATCGGTCCAGCACTCGGCTCCTCTCATGGCTCTGGTGATACTGACATCACGAGTATCCCGCTGGCGGACAATGACATAGTCTATGAGATGCCACTGCTTGTATCTGGGATGCATCAGTGCTGTCTTGTACTTACTAGCCAGCCTGAAGAGGGTGTTGGTGATGGCGAGTCCACTCTCAGCGCACAATGTCAGCAGCAGCAGGTCATTGCTGTTATCTTGCCCAGGCCGTGTGGGCCCATCACTCCTTTCCAGCAGTCACATTCGCGCCCAACTCGAACATTGAAGTCACCAAGTACGATGAGTTTGTCACTTGCAGGGGTGGACTTCAGGAGGGAGTCGAGGCTCTCATAGAACGAATCCTTGTCGTCATCGGCGTTTGTGAGTGTCGGAACATAGGCGCTGATGATAGGGAAACAATGCAAAGAACATAACAACCAAGCAACGAAATTTCTACCCCTGGCAACCATGATCGTATACAGGGCGCGCAGTAATACATTCCATCATTAACCTGGTTGTGTTAACCTTTGTCTGTCGTTCCCTGGTCTTCTCTGCCTTTTATTAACCCCCTCACTGCTACTGTGCATAAACTGTACGGTTACAATCTGTGTCTGTTATTACCCCCCGCAAGGCTACTGTGCGTACACTGTACGGTTACAATCTGTGTCAGTTATTAACCCCTCACTGCTACTGTAGGTACACTGTACGGTTACAATATGTGTCTGTTATTAACGCCCTCACTGCTACTGTGCGTACACTGTACGGTTACAATCTGTCTGTCATTAACCCCCTCACTGCTACTGTGCGTACACTGTACGGTTACAATCTGTCTGTCATTAACCCCCTCACTGCTGCTGTGCGTACACTGTACGGTTACAGTCTGTGTCTGTTCAACGCGAAAGAGCTGCAGCCGTCCCATGAACAATGGACACAGGGCGGTTTTAACAAGAGGCATAGGTCCTCATGAGCCCCAGCATCTGCGGGGGCTGATGAGAATCTATACGTCTTGCAGTAGTGTTGTGTCCATTTTTTGTCGGCAGTAAAGGAGTTTAGAACATTGATGTAGTGTTACAGGAATGTACATATATATTGATCACTGGACACTGTTGAAGGCAGATCGCACCAATTGCTGCGGAATCCACTCGGAAGTACTGGGTATACGATGTCAACACTGCAAGCCGTTTTATCACCCCCCCACCAACCCCCAACCCCACCCCCCAAAAAGAAAACAACCAAGCAAACAAACAAACAAACAATCAAACAAATCAATACACAGTAAAGTCCGGATATAACAATTTCGCAGAGGACGGAGATTTGTTATTGTTATAAGCGGAATTTGTTGTAAAGGAAATATCAGACTTTCTACTGTAATAGTCCCAACATGTCGACACAGGCGTGTAATATCAGACTTTCTACTGTAATAGTCCCAACATGTCGACACAGGCGTGTAATATCAGACTTTCTAATGTAATAGTCCCAACATATCGACACAGGCGTGCAATATCTGACTTTCTACTGTAATAGTCCCAACATGTCGACACAGGCGTGTAATATCAGACTTTCTAATGTAATAGTCCCAACATATCGACACAGGCGTGTAATATCAGACTTTCTACTGTAATAGTCCCAACATGTCGACACAGGCGTGTAATATCAGACTTTCTAATGTAATAGCCCCAACATATCGACACAAGCGTGTAATATCAGACTTTCTAATGTAATAGTCCCAACATGTCGACACAGGCGTGTAATATCAGACTTTCTAATGTAATAGCCCCAACATATCGACACAGGCGTGTAATATCAGACTTTCTACTGTAATAGTCCCAACATGTCGACACAGGCGTGTAATATCAGACTTTCTAATGTAATAGCCCCAACATATCGACACAGGCGTGTAATATCAGACTTTCTAATGTAATAGTCCCAACATGTCGACACAGGCGTGTAATATCAGACTTTCTAATGTAATAGCCCCAACATATCGACACAGGCGTGTAATATCAGACTTTCTAATGTAATAGTCCCAACATGTCGACACAGGCGTGTAATATCAGACTTTCTACTCTAATAGTCCTAACATATCGACACAGGCGTGTAATATCAGAATTTCTAATGTAATAGCCCCAACATATCGACACAGGCGTGTAATATCAGACTTTCTAATGTAATAGTCCCAACATATCGACACAGGCGTGTAATATCAGACTTTCTACTGTAATAGTCCCAACATATCGACACAGGCGTGTAATATCAGACTTTCTAATGTAATAGTCCCAACATGTCGACACAGGCGTGTAATATCAGACTTTATAACACAATAGTCCCAACATATCGACACAGGCGTGTAATATCAGACTTTCTACTGTAATAGTCCCAACATGTCGACACAGGCGTGTAATATCAGACTTTCTAATGTAATAGTCCCAACATGTCGACACAGGCGTGTAATATCAGACTTTCTAATGTAATAGTCCCAACATACAGACACAGGCGTGTAATATCAGACTTTCTAATGTAATAGTCCCAACATATCGACACAGGAGTGTAATATCAGACTTTCTAATGTAATAGTCCCAACATGTCGACACAGGCGTGCAATATCTGACATTCTAATGTAATAGTCCCAACATGTCGACACAGGCGTGTAATATCAGACTTTCTAATGTAATAGTCCCAACATGTCGACACAGGCGTGTAATATCTGACTTTCTAATGTAATAGTCCCAACATGTCGACACAGGCGTGTAATATCAGACTTTCTAATGTAATAGTCCCAACATGTGGATACAGGCGTGTAATATCTGACTTTCTAATGTAATAGTCCCAACATGTCGACACAGGCGTGTAATATCTGACTTTCTAATGTAATAGTCCCAACATGTCGACACAGGCGTGTAATATCAGACTTTATAACACAATAGTCCCAACATATCGACACAGGCGTGTAATATCAGACTTTCTACTGTAATAGTCCCAACATATCGACACAAGCGTGTAATATCAGACTTTCTAATGTAATAGTCCTAACATGTCGACACAGGCTTGTTTTTAGCCTAAGTTCATTCATTTACAGAGGGATTTTTAAAGTAGACTCACTGAATTAGTTTGCAATTACCATACGTAAACGATAGTTTATTTTTACTATTTTATCTTTTTCTTTTAACGTTTTATTGCGAGGGAGAGGGCAGGTTTGGGGTGGGGGGTGGGTGGGTGGGGGGGCTGGGGATGGGGGACTTTAGTCAGCTACTCTCCAAATTTGTGTCCTTCCTGAGCCCACCCTCCCTTCTTTGCGGCGTGGGTGCAAGTCTTCTTAGCTTCGATAATGACATGAATTTTCCTTTCGACTGCCTTCGATACGTTTTGTTTTCCCCACAACTACAGCAAACACCGGATATAACACATTGCCAGCGGACAGAGCTTGTTGATGATATCAGCAGAGTTTCAAATGCTATAAATAAGCTCTACAAATGTCTTACATATATATTGTAACAAATATCCTCTTTTCCTCTCTCTCACTCCGCTGCAGCTCTTTCTCTTTGCCTTTCTTTTAGCTGTGGAGGTGGTTCGGGATTTGTTTTTGTTCGTGCGTGCGTGCGTGCACCTGTAATAATCTTGATGCGACACCCTTGCGACGTACTCTTTACGTGGCAGAGGAATCACATCCACATGTCAGGATGGCTAATCGTTACTAATTTGTCAGGATAAAAAACTTCGCATGTGTATTCAATTCCTGCTCATGCAGACACAAACTCACGCACCAACTGTAACTGCGCCATTCAATCTCACGCAATAAACGGTTATCTGATAAATGACAGAGATAATTATTCAGAAAAACAAGGTTCTTTTCTTGGTACTGATTACATCATATTTCTCGTCTCTTCAGGAAGAGACTTCTCTTTTTCTCAAATCACCAAGTCATATAATCTTCTCTTTCTTTTTCGTTCTCAGTCAGGTTACTCTAGAAAAATGCTTGCAGGTTCTCGGCATCTTTCTAACGTTTCTAACAAATAATAGGCAAATAAATAAGCTTTTTCTTACTTTCTTTGCTGGAAAATACCCCTGTCAGTTTTCTCTCTCTCGGTTATATTAAAACGGATCGATTGGTTGACCGTTACGCATTCTAATTGGCTAATTGTCAGCAACCTAGGGAGATAATCTGGTTAGGGTAGTTAATCGGCAGTTCTGGTTGACAAAAATACTAGCGGAAAAATAGAATCCCACCGTGACGACAACGGCGTTACCAAAATTGTATGAAACAAAATTGTGGTGATCTTACATGCGGGGAAGGTTTTCAGCCAACCGTATGAATCTGCTATGACATTCTAATGCCTCCTCTCGACGCAGAAGACCTCTGCAGCCACCATACAAAAATCGTTGCGTAGTTTCGACGTGACCACTGCCTTCGCTCGCAGCCGAAGACCTCTGCAGTCACCGAAGAAAAATCGTTGTGTAGTTTCTACATGACCAGTGCCTCCGCTCGCAGCGGCGAAGACCTCTGCAGTCACCGAAGAAAAATCGTCATGTAGTTTCTACGTGACCAGTGCCTCCGCTCGCAGCCGAAGACCTCTGCAGTCACCGAAAAAAAAATCGTCGTGTAGTTTCTACATGACCAGTGCCTCAGCTCGCAGCCAAAGACCTCTGCAGCCACCGAAGAAAAATCGTTGCATCGGCGAAGCCAGTTGGCGAAAAAATATCTGCGTCAGCGGAGCAGGTAGGGAATTTGGGGGAGCGGGTACCCGGTCTTCACTTTCTGGGTTTTTATACTTTTAATTCCTTCTTTGTCCCTATGTCTGGACACATACATTTAGTTATTCAGTTTCCTTCTAACTGCTTCTAGTAGGCACGCGCAAGGCCGTAGTTGGTCAATCCTACTAGATACTACACAAAAGAAAATAGTCCCTTAGTTTCTCAATTTATAGAGCCTCAAATGAAACATCAAAGTATTTCCAGCTATTTAGTAAGACGTTCCGATCATTCACCATGTCGGGAAAAATCAGATCTATTCTGGAATTTTCTTAGATCTAGCGTAGTCTAACCGCATTACTCATAACAAGTGGTTAGTGGACCGTTACTCGCAAGCATTCTTCTTTACAATGTCGATAATTAGGCATAATAAATCGTATTCCGTGTCAGATAATGTCATCATATAACATCACTGTAATTCAGAATCGTTTGGTTTATAAAAAAATTTCAAATATTCATTCAGGAATCTGTATTCGAATGGAGAGTTTCGTTTCCAGCTGATCAAAAGGGCTACCTTCGAAAGTGAAAGGCTTACACAAGGAGAGAATAAAAGCTTATAACTTCCAAACTGCACTGAAATAAAATCTCAGGAAATAATCTGAGTTAAAGATTAACTACAGAATTCCGATTATAACCACAATTTGTCTTGTCGTTAGCTTTTCTTGCCGATATCAGTAGAAATTCGATCTCCGCTGAAAAATTTGCCTTTGGCATTATTTCCGGTAAAATTAGCTCCCTTAGTTTCGTCTGCTAAGGTGCCAATCACCGTCAAGTTTCAGACTGCTTTCCATAGTTCCAGAAGTAATGAAAAGCTTTGGCCAAAGTCTTGCAATTTTAGCGAACTTGAGAAAGCATTCTAAAGCATCACGAACGTTATGAACAGCAACATTAACGAAAATAATGTGATCGCGTAAGAAACAGAGAACAAGTAAGCCATTTGCTTACACGCTCCCCTCTTTAGCTGGCTGCTCCGCAGTCAGTTAACAGTTAATTGAACAATTACAACTAACTGTTCAAGTATCAAGTGAAATATTCATCTAACCGTATTTTCAACTATATCGTCTAAACAAAATGTTCTTCTACCTTGCAGTTACAAAACAATGGACAACATTTCTAACAAGATGACAAAAAGTAACTTACATGTTACCAAGAGTTGCTCATCTTAATCCTCGTTTCCAAATTTGATGACCAATTCTCCCTCTCCATCCTCACTATTGTCCCTGAAATTTAGACCTTTCACCCTTTTCCCTCCCATTACACCTGCCATGATGGCCGCTTGTCTGCTCGTGCAGCCGAGGGCGATTCTCCTCCTCTTCAAAGCAGGTTCCGTGGTGGTCGGTGAAATCGGTCGTTCCGGTTCCCTTGCAGGTGGTTGTTCTGCTTCTTCTGCAGCTGGGTCTGTTGAATCTGCTGACAAGTCGATCCTAGGCGGCGAGTCCCACAGAATAGGTAGAGGCGCTTCCTGGATCCTCCTTAGGCACGTGATGCGCATTCCAAGGTATTCTGCTATCGATTTTTCTCTACCTTTCACTGGCGAGAAGACGAAGTCTCGGTAGGCAGCCAGTTGGGAAAGCAGCCGCTGAGGTTTCCTCTGCACTGCGGCCAAGTGTCGTGGTGACATTGGATTTAGATCTACTCTGTACATTTTCTCCTTTGTGAAACGATAAAGAAGTATCGCCTCTCCGGATGCAGTCATCCCGTGTAAGTTCATTCTGGATAGACAAGAGGAAACACCTGTCAAATACTTCGTTCTGGGTATGAGTTCATTTTCTTATCTTCCCTTCTAAGGGCAGTCGACTGAAGGACCCCATTTTCGTTGCTGCTTCAGGCCAATACTTGGTAAGAGGAGAGACCTCTATTCTCATCAAGGATACTTGAGTGCCGTTCCCTTACTTTTTTTTCCCCGTTGCATGATAACAAGTACTACAGTAGGTTAATCAGTCTGACTCCCAAAACAAAACTTTTCATCTCGAAACTCTTCGCAGATGAAGCACAAAGTGGTCACCTATTGGCCTAATGACAACCTATGTCAGCCTCAGTGAATAATCAAAGACACAATCCTTATGCGTCTCTACGGGCAGTCGACTGAAGGACCCCATTTTCGTCGCTGCTTCAGGTAAATACTTGGCAAGAGGAGAGACCTCTATTCTCATCAAGGATACTTGAGTGCTGTCCCCTCACGTTTTCTTCCCCGTTGCATGAAAGCAAGTACTACAGTAGGTTTATCAGTCCAACTCCCAAAACAAAACATTTCATCTCGAAACTCTCCGCAGATGAAGCACAACGTAGTCACCTATTGGCCTTATGACAACCTATGTCAGCCTCAGTGAATAAGCAAAGACACAATCCTCATGCATCTTGCCTAAAATGAAAAATAATCTCAATTGCTGATCTCTATTGTCAGCTATCAAATCTTCAGCAGAATAAAAGTTAAGAAAATAAGTTGCTCTCGAGTGTCTCTCAGGTTCATCTTGACGAGGTGCACCACCTGTTCATACTAATTGTTTCTAACGAAATTCACGATCCACGCTGGAGTGTTGTTTCCATTATACTTCAATAGTCTATGTAGTATGCTTTGGCTTGATCCTTGGCCGTTTTCTTGAGGAGGTACGTAAGATCATCAATCTTCTGTGTAATCATGTATGGTCCTTTCCATCTTGAGGTCAATTTCTGGCAGATCCCTGGCTTTCTCTCAGGATTGAAAAGCCAGACTGTTTGTCCATTGCAGAATGTCGTTTTTCGTGCTCGTAGGTCATAGTGCCGTTTTTGATATTCTTGCGCCTTTTTCATGTGCTTTCGTGCAAGTTCATGTACTTCGCAGAATTTCGCTTCCATTCGTTTAACAAAATCTTCTGTGGTAGTTTCGTTCTGCTCTTCCGGCTTGCGAACAGTGAGCTGCATTGGAGCCATGACCTCTCTGCCTAGCATGAGTTTGTTTGGAGTGGCCCCAGTACTGCTGTGAACTGCTGAGCGATATGCTGATGCCACTAGTTGTAAGTACTGATCCCAACATTTTTGGTTTTTCTCACAGTAAGCTGTCAGCATTATCCCATGCGTCCGGTTAAATCTCTCCACCATTCCATTTGTTTGTGGTCTCATACTTGTAGTTCTGCACATGTCGATTCCAACTAGTTCGCACATCTCTTTGAACAAGTTCGATTCAAAATTGGTGCCTTGGTCTGTGTAGATTACCAGCTGGAATCCAAACCGACATGCAAATTGGGTGAGGAAAGCATGCGCGACCGTCTTCGCCTCTTGGTCTGGCAGAGGAATGACTTCGGTCCAATGTGTAAATTGGTCTGTAAGGACTAGGACGATTCTGTTTCCCGAATCCGTTTCTGGAAGTGGACCAAGGATGTCGAGCGAGACTCTTTCCATGGGCTCTCCAGCTCCACATCGCCCCAGTGGTGCTCGGTTTTGTGCTGGTGACGGCATCCTAGCGGCGCATACGTCGCATTGTTTACAATAGTTCTGTATGCTGTCGTCCATCAGGGGCCAGTAGTAAGACTGTTTGATTCTTCCTTGGGTTTTTTTCTGAGCCGAGATGTCCTGAGGTGGGAATATCATGATGATTCTTCATGACTAATTCTCTTTTTGATTCTGGGACAATCAACTGGAGTTTGTCGTCAGCTTTATTCTCTGCTCGTTTTCTATACAGCACTCCATCTATAATTGTAAGTCTGTTCCATTGAGTCCACAAAGTTTCAGCTGTGAACGTTTAGAAGCTACTTCTGCCAATTTTGGTCTTTCATTGGATTGTTCTACTGCTTTCAGGATAGGACCAATGTCTCGATCTGCTAGCTGAGCTTGTCGGACTTCTTCCGCATTCCAGTTGTCTGGTGACAGTGGATGGGACCATACTTCGAGTCCTTTCTTTTCTGTAGATTTCGTTTGATCTTGTGTAGTGCTGCAAGAAGGCATTTCTACATCCGTGACTATGGCTGCTAAGCGCTGCACAGATGGGATTTCATGGATTGTCGTGGCTTCTTTTGCCTCTGCAGATGAATTATCACCTATTGGCTTCTCTGGAATCGTGGAAGCAACCAGTCCCACAGTTTCTGTTTCACTTAAATTTGTGACTTCGTTGTCACACTCGGTATCCTTTTCTTCGTCATTTTCTTTGTCATGGCGGTTCTGCTGTCGTCGACATGTGGCGCATGGTTTTCTGCTCAAGGCATCGGCATTTGCGTGCTTCTTCTCGATGTACTGCTGAGATGTTGTAAGTTCTTCCAGCCATCGAGCTGTTTGCCCGCTTGGATTTTTCAGACTCCTCATCCAACTTACAGCAGAGTTGTCTGTTCGAAGTAGGATTTTCTGCCCATACAGGTATGAGTGAAATTTTCGGAGCGCTACTACTACTGCTAGTAGTTCTTTTCTAGTGACGCAGTAGTTTTCTTCCGCTTGGTTCAAGGATTTGCTCAGGTAGGCAATCACTTTTTCTTGTCCATCTTGTATCTGAGACAGTACTGCTCCTACGGCTTTGTCAGATGCATCAGTGTCAAGTATGTAAGGCTGCGCAGGCTGAGGGAAGGCTAGGACTGGAGCCGATATCAGTTTTTCTTTCAGTGTTTCAAAGGCTTCTTGAGATTCTTCATTCCAGTCGAAACGCCGATTCTTCTTGGTTCGCTCATGTAAAGGTTTTGCTATCTTGGCAAAATCTTTGATGTATCGGCGATAGTATGAGCAGAGTCCAAGATAAGAGCGCATCTCTTTCGCAGATCGTGGTACTGGCCAATGCGTACTGCTTCGATTTTGTCTGGGTCAGTCTCGGTTCCATAGGCGGACACGTAGTGGCCTAGGAAGAGTATTCTTTTCTGGAAAAGATTGCATTTCGAGGGTTTGAGCTTCAATTTGGCCTCAGGTAGTCTTTGCAAAACGTGTTCTAACCTTTGTAAACCATCTTCAAAGGTTTTACTTGGAACAATAATGTCGTCTATGAACAGCAGACATTCATCCCATTGAAGACCTTGTAGGACATTTTCCATCAATCTTTCAAATGTGGCTGGCGAGTTCGTGAGCCCAAATGGTAGAACGTTGAAATCGAACAAGCCCATTCGTGTTCGGAAGGCGGATTTTTCTTTGGCTGACTTCCCCAGGGGTACTTGCCAGAACCCGCTCTGTAAGTCCATGGTTGAGAACCATTGGTGCCCATTCAGTGCATCTAGACAGTCATCCATCCTCGGTATCGGGTATGCATCTGTTTTTGTGACGGAGCTTAACTTTCAGTAGTCAATGCAAACCCGCATGCTGCCATCTTTTTTTTTTGACGAGGGTAACTGGGGATGACCAGCCGCTGTTAGAGGGTGCGATGACATTTCTTTGAAGCATTTTTTCGACTTCTTCTTTTTCAGTGTCTTGCAATGCTAGAGGTTGTCTACGTATAGGCAGGCGAATCGGTTTCGTGTCCCCTGTGTCGATGACGTGTTGGACACGGTCTGTCAGGCCCATGTCTTCATATGATGTAGCAAACACATCCTGGTATTTGATAAGTGTTTGTTTCAGTTCTTCTTTTTGGGTGGCGTCGAGGTGAGCTGATCCTTTCGTCCAAAGGTCTCTTACGTGGTCAGGCATGTCTTCGCTTGCACAGTCTTTTCCACTGGTACTCACGCTTCTGACTTCTGACGTTGGCTGCTCAAATACTGATTCGCAGTGCCCTAATTGCTGATTTGGGTACAACGTTACATCTTCTTCAGACATGTTGATTACTTTGGCTACAATCTGCCCTTCGTTCTCCATGACAGCTGGAACGAGGAAGGTTTTCCTGTTACGCGCCATTGCCGAAGATGGTTCAAGACAGATTTTCTCTGCGAGATGTTCTCTGCCTGGGATTTGCACAGAGATCCACATTACTGAATGTGCTGGAAGATGCTGTGTCTTTTCAGCTCGTACTTGACAGATCATTTCGTTTCTTACCCCAATCCAGCATGGAATGATGGACGAACGTGTACGCAGCTGCAGTTTATTGTAGTCAATGGTGGTTATGTATTTCAGGATGAAATCTTGACCCAAAATTCCTTCAACTGGCAGGTCGCACACTGTGATCTTGTGGTTGTAGGAACTACCACCTATTTCTATTTCCATTTGCGTCGAACCGTATTGCTGGACACTCTGCCCGTTGACGGCTATAAGCACTGTTGCTGGACTTGTAGTTACGTGTCTGTCTGTTTCTTTTAACTTGGAAAACGCAGACGCAGATAACAGTGTTGCACTGGACCCAGTGTCGATCAGAAAGTTGGCCTTGACATTTCCTGGCAATAGGATGGCAACTTACAGGCAAATATCGTTGTCTTTCCCCTTGCTGCCACAGATGCCTAGCCTTTCTGGTGCAATTTGAGATTCATCCTTTTTGTCAAGGGCATTCTCCATTCTGCTTCCGGGACAGACTGTGTTATCTTTTACGTCTTTCCCAATTTCTATCCTGTTATTGGGCCTTGATTCGAATTCCACTGGCATATGGGCCCAAGTGTCAGTGGATTCTAGTTTCCCTGTGATGGCTGTTGAGTTGTGGATGGTCTGGCAGTTCTCGTAGCTCTAGGACTGTGGCTCCACCTTTCTTCTAACGTTTTGCATTTCTGAAAGATAGGGCAGTCCTGCAAGATGTGATCAGTTGCTTGGCAACAATAGCATTTTCTGATTCCCCTTGTAGCTTGTGAAGTCCCTCCTTGGTTGTTACGCCTCTGGAATGACCAGGTTGGTTGTGTTCCATTTTGTAAAGGTTTCTCTTGGTCATTTATGTACAGTTTAGTTTTTTCTACGTCGTTCCCGATGGTTTCTTTTTGAACGTAGCGGATGCTTTTTCGTCTCACGTTTTTGGTCTGCATGACGACCTCGTAGATTTCGACAATTTCTTGGGCTTCACGTAGGGTTTGGCAGTTTTTCTCAACGCATCTCCATTTCAGCTCTGGTTCAAGGCTTTTGTAGAATTGCTGTAGTGCCAGACGCTGTAGTGTGTACTCGTCTAAATGCGGGTGTGCCTTTGTCGTAAGGAGAAGTAGTTCGTCTCCAAAAGATGCGACACTCTCCCCTGGCTGGCGACATCGGTTGACGAATTGGGCTTGCCAGTACACATTGTGTTTTGCCCCACTTCCAAATCGTTGATGAAGTCGGAAGGTCAGGACTTGGTAGTTGCGTTTTTCCATGTCAGCTAGAGCTCCGTAGAACTTTTGTGCTTGGCCCCGTAGGCTGGCTGCAAGTGTCAATGTCTTTTCTCTTTCTGTCCACCCACCAAGCAGAGCGCAGCATTCAAACTGTTCAATGTAATATTCAAAGTCACCTGATCCATCATAGTGCTCGGGTCGCATTTGAAGCCCTCTCCTTGCTGGACCTCGGCTTTCAAATTCTTGGCAGAATCCTGGTGCAGTGTTGCCAAAGTCCGGTCGGGTGTGATTGCGCATAACTCTGCCCACGCAGTGATTCCTGGTATCTGGCCTACTGTTGTAGCTAGTGGTGGGAATGCCTGTATGCACGTCATCAATGTTTGGCCCATGGTGTACAGTAGGACAATTGTCGCATGTTGGTTGGTGACTGTTTCTCAAATGGTCATCTCTGAAAACTGAAGATTGACGGTCGTCTCTGAAGACTGTAGTCGTCGGCTCGTCTCTGAAAACTGTAGTCGTCGGCTCGTCTCTGAAGACTGAAGTCGGCCTATCGCCTTTGAATACTGAAGTCGGACGGTCGTCTCTGTAGACTGAAGTCGGACGGTCGTCTCTGCATACTGAAGTCTGATGGTCGTCCTTGTAGACTGAAGTCGGACGGTCGTCTCTGCATACTGAAGTCTGATGGTCGTCCCTGTAGACTGAAGTCGGATGGTCGTCTCTGCATACTGAAGTCTGACGGTCGTCCCTGTAGACTAGTCGGACGGTCGTCTCTGCATACTGAAGTCTGGCGGTCGTCCCTGTAGACTAAATTCGGACGGTCGTCTCTGCATACTGAAGTCTGGCGGTCGTCCCTGTAGACTGAAGTCAGACGGTTGTCTCCGAAGACTGTATGGTTGTTAGTTGAAAAATCATTTTCTGGTTCTAATAGGCCTACGTTTAATGGCTGTCGCTCCGATCAACATGAACCTCGCCAATCTTCCATCATGGCTCCTTCGTCATCGTCATAAAATGAGTGCATACTCATTCTTCTTCTCAAAAATAATAGTGGGGAAAAGATAGTCTCAAAAACGTAGAGTCGAAAAGGCTTGGCAAAATCTCAATTTAGAGGCTATCAAAATATCCGGGGATCAACTACCTGATCCAACTATTACCTCTGCTAAGTCTAATTCTGCCTAGACTTTATGACTTATCCAAGGCGGTTACGATCGCTGGATTATAAATTAAAAGTTTCTAATCCCACTTCTGACACCATTTGTAACGAATGTCCCACTTCTGGACATCGTTTGTAACAAATCCCAATTCTGACACCATTTGTAACAAATCCCATTCTTCTGACACTATTTGTAACAAATCTATCCTCTCTTACCCCTCTCACTCCACTGCAGCTCTCTCTATTTGCCTTTCTTTTAGCTGCGGAGGTGGTTCTGGATTTGTTTTTCTTTGTGCGTGCATGCAGCTGTGATAATCTTGATGCGACACCCCTGCGACGTACTCTTTACGTGGCAGAGGAATCACATCCACATGTCAGGATGGCTAATCGTTACTAATTTGTCAGGATAAAAAAACTTTGCATGTGTATTCAATTCCTGTGCTCATGCAGACACAAACTCACGCACCAACTGTAACTGCGCCATTCAATCTCATGCAATAAACGGTTATCTGATAAACGACAGAGATAATTATTCAGAAAAACAAGGGTCTTTCATTGGTACTGATTACATCATATTTCTCGTCTCTTCAGGAAGAGACTTCTCTTTTTCTCAAATCACCAAGTCATATAATCTTCTCTTTCTTTTTCGTTCTCAGTCAGGTTACTCTAGAAAAATGCTTGCAGGTTCTCGGCATCTTTCTAACGTTTCTAACAAATAATAGGCAAATAAATAAGCTTTTTCTTACTTTCTTTGCTGGAAAATACCCCTGTCAGTTTTCTCTCTCTCGGTTATCCTAACGGATCGATTGGCTGACCGTTACGCATTCTAATTGGCTAATTGTCAGCAACCTAGGGAGATAATCTGATTAGGGGAGTTAATCTGCAGTTCTTTTTGGCAAAAATTCTAGCTGAAAAACATAATCCCACCGTGACAACAACGGCGTTACCAAAATCGTATGCGACAAAATTGTGGTGATCTTACATGCGAGGAATGTTTGCAGCCAACCGCGTGAATCTGCTATGACGTTCTAATGCCTCCTCTCGAAGCAGAAGACCTCTGCAGCCACGGAACAAAAATCGTTGCGTAGTTTCGACGTGACCACTGCCTTCGTTCACAGCCGAAGACCACTGCAGTCACCGAAGAAAAATCGTCGTGTAGTTTCTACGTGACCAGTGCCTCCGCTCGCAGCCGAAGACCTCTGCAGTCACCGAAGAAAAATCGTCGTGTAGTTTCTACGTGACCAGTGCCTCCGCTCGCAGCCGAAGACCTCTGCAGTCACCGAAAAAAAAATCGTCTTGTAGTTTCTATGTGACCAATGCCTCCGCTCGCAGCAGAAGACCTCTGCAGTCACTGAAGAAAAATCGTCGTGTAGTTTCTACTTGACCAGTGCCTCCGCTCACAGCCAAAGACCTCTGCAGCCACCGAAGAAAAATCGTTGCATCGGCGAAGTCAGTTGGCGAAAAAATATCTGCGTCAGCGGAGCAGGTAGGGAATTTGGGGTAGCGGGTACCCGGTCTTCTTTTTCCGGGTTTTTATACTTTTAATTCCTTCTTTGTCCCTATGTCGGACACTTACATTTAGTTATTCAGGTTCCTTCTGACTGCTTCTAGTAGGCACGCGTAAGGCTGTAGTTGGTCAATCCTACTAGATACTACACAAAACAAAATAGTCCCTTTGTTTCTCAATTTATAGAGCCTCAAATGAAACATCAAAGTATTTCCAGCTATTTAGTAAGACGTTCCGATCATACACCATTTCGGGAAAAATCAGATCTATTCTGGAATTTACTGAGATCTAGCGTAGTCTAACCCCATTACTCATAACAAGTGGTTAGTGGACCGTTACTCGCAAGCATTCTTCTTTACAATGTTGATAATTAAGCATAATAAATCGTATTCCGTGTCAGATAATGTCATCATATAACATCACTGTAATTCAGAATCGTTCAGTTTATAAAACAATTTCAAATATTCATTCAGGAATCTGTATTCGAACGGAGAGTTTCGTTTCCAGCTGATCAAAATGGCTACCTTCGAAAGTGAAAGGCTTGCACACGAGAGAATAAAAGCTTATAACTTCCAAACTGCACTGAAATAAAATATCAGGAAATAATCTGAGTTAAAGATTAACTACAGAATTCTGATTATAACCACAATTTGTCTTGTCCTTAGCTTTTCTTGCCGATATCAGTAGAAATTCGATCTCCGCTCGAAAATTTGCCCTTGGTATTATTTCCGGTAAAATAATAATAATAAAAATAAGCGCATTAAATAGGCGCTTTATCCCAATTGAAAATCGGCTCAAAGCGCCGCCGCGAACTGAACCCAACAAGCACGCTCACGTGAAACAAGCGCATTCACTCACAGACTGTACATAAACACAGAACATTCACGTGGTGCTAAGGGCAAGCTCAAGCGAGCTACTGTAGTTTTTGAAAATTCAAAGTCGTTTGTATTTGAAATTTGATTAAGTGGGCTGAAACTGATACCAAAGTGGAGGGGGAGGAAGAGCCGGAGTACCCGGAGAAAGAACCCCCGACGGTCCGCCCGAATTAACGGTGACACTTACTAGAGGAGAAAAATCCGACGCCGGAACCCGTAATCGAACCTCGCACCTTTAGCATTGGTGGCAGGCGCCTTAACCACTGAGCCACGGACCTTAGTTTCGTCTGCTAAGGTGCCAATCACCGTCAAGTTTCAGACTGCTTTCCATAGTTTCAGAAGTAATGAAAAGCTTTGTCCAAAGTCTTGCGATTTTAGCGAACTTGAGAAAGCATTCTAAAGCGTCACGAACGTTTTGAACAACAACATTAACGAAAATAATGTGATCGCGTAAGAAACAGAGAACAAGTAAGCCATTTGCTTACAATATTGTTGCTGTTGATAGAGTTGATTAAGACGTTTCCACTTTATTCAAAAACAACAAATGATACGAAATGATGTTTTGGGGTTGATTAAGCGTTCACTCACGAGAATCCTTTTTGGCGATGTGGATGCGACTCACCTTTAGATTGAATAAAAAGTTAACTTTTGTTTCACAAGTATTCTCGTTATTGATCGGTCCGGTAAATACGCAATCTTCTGTAAGTTCCAACAGACATTAAACATTAAGCAATCATCTGTAAGTTCCAACATACATTAAACATTAAGCAATCTTCTGTAAGTTCCAACAAACATTAAACATTAAGCAATCTTCTGTAAGTTCCAACAGACATTAAACATTAAGCAATCTTCTTTAAGTTCCAAAAAACATTAAATATTAAGCAATCTTCTGTAAGTTCCAACAAACAGTAAACATTATGTAGTTCGATCCGCCTCAAATACAACAACTAGATTGGAGGTCATTTCAACGAACCTCCTCATAGCCTCACACATTTCACTAATACGCATCCTTTGGCAAAATACATCTCACTTCATCCGCAGCAAAATGACAGAATCCTTTTTCGTGGACAGGCTTGGCACCTACGATCCGCGAGGCTTGAACATTCGCCCCAAGGAGTGTATGCTCGGGCTGATGTGTGGTTGGTGCCAGACTTGACCTCACTGCTGATACTTGATTCTACCGTTGATACTTGATGCTACCGTTGCATTGATTAGTGTGTGTGTGCGTGTGTGTGTGTGTGTGTGTGTGTGTGTGTGTGTGTGTGTGTGTGTGTGTGTGTGTGTGTGTGTGTGTGTGTGTGTGTGTGTGTGTGTGCAAAAGAAACCTAAAATGGGTGCCTTTCTTTACCATCCTTATGGAAAATGGGTGTGTGTAAAATTCTGGGTGACCAAGTCAGGCACCCATTTTTTTCTGAGGGTTGTTTCTGCATTATCTTTTATTTAAAAGTCTGAAAAAATATCAAAATATGATGTCCCCATTTTCAGCGGATTACATGATGTTGTTTGTTTGCAACGCACTGGGCCTGTGTGTTGCCACGGAAGCGAAGGTCTCTATAGATCAACTTGATACCTGATTGGTCAGCTGCGCAGTGACATGAACTGAATTGTTTCCCATTCCCATTGTCTTTCGTCCGGCCGCCAGTGTTCCGTTTGCAAAGGTACAATTTTATGCAATATTTCTTTATTTAAGAGCACGCCTAAGTGTACTTATTCAGCGCAGTTATTTAACTGAGATGCTCCCAATCCGATACAATTGCACAGTCAGCCGATACTGACCCGTTTCGTCAAGAAAACTGAGACGTCTGCTACGGCCGTTCGTCTGCTGCTCAGTCTTGTAGTTAAAGATAATAGAACCCCACGCTTTTAACAATAGCTTTCTTCTTTAATTAAAGGAATTCGTTTAATAACACCATTACAAGGTCAATCTGTCACGCGATTTTGTTGCTTTTTTCTGACATGTGTGACTGTGATCGAAAAGTAACTTCACACATGCACTATGACAAAACCAAAATGACGCCAAATTTCAGTGTGTATTTCAATCCTCGTAAGCAAAACTGCCTTGCGATTCAAAGAACAGACTTCCACGAACAGGTTTTTCTGATTGTGCAACTGAAGTGTCGCTTTTTACTGTATTACCAGTTATTGTTCGTAGGGGGCTGGGGGTACTGCAGTAATTATGTATATATCTGATCCAAAATGTCAAATTTACATGGTTGCATTTTACATGTTTGCAACACTGTTTTGGCCACACTCAGGACTTTCTGCACACACCCAGCGTCAGAAGGCAGCAAGATGTCCAAACCCATCGGGATCTATGGAAGTGGACAAGCACGCCCCTTCCTGGCACATGACCAAGGCCCATGGCAAAATTAGTCACATGGCAAAATTTGTCAGCTGCAGGAGGATAGCCTAGCCTCTGCCGGAGAGGGTGCGTCTGGTAGGAGGGTGCATAGACGGCAGCGGAATGCCATCAATTACAAACTGGTAAGTGATTCTATGATCATCTTCATTTTATTTGCTCGCGTGCGAAGCAAAAATGAGTTTATGTTCTGGGCCACTGGTCGTCCGTTTATCATCCATGGTAAACTTTAACGGTGGCATTTTCTCAGAGACTATTCAAGCCACATTCTTCAAGCTTGGCCCAAGGATACTTTGTGGCAAGACCTTTGTAAACGTACCATTTTGAGTGACCTCTCTCAAAGGATCACGCGGGGTTGACAGATGTGTGAAAACTGCTTACATTTTCAGAAAACATGGATTTTGCTGCTGCAGAAGCCAGTCCTTGTCACAAAGATCACACATATGTCTATCGGTCATACGCGGGATTACTCTTTTTATTCTTGTGCAAGGCCCCTTAAATCCAAATTGAGCTGTTTCTGTCCTAATGCAGCTTTTTTTTCAGTTGGCAAATGGAGCCTTGGATGGACTTGAGAGTGCAAGCGCATCGCAATACAAGGACAGTGATGATGAGGAGTTTGTTCCTGCTTACAAGATGTCCATGCAGATGAGGCAGACGTTGCTAAAATTTTGTCGATGAAAAAAGGGACAAAGCAAAGACGTCAAGCATGGATCAGACTAAAAGATGAGGGTGATTACATGCATAACGTTGCCGTTCTTGAAAAAGAAATCAGGATGTTTGATTCCTAAGTATCGCACCAAAACTAGTAAGGTAGACGACCTTCTCGTCTGTAGCCATTGCAAAGGGCTCTATCAAAAAGAGCTGACCTCTGTACACTCAAAAAGTTGCTGTCAGAAACCAGGAGGGTTTCAATTCGCTAAGAGAGTTGAGGCGGCACGACGTGGGAGGCTAATGCTTCCAATACCCTTAGACGTTGACTTTTCCTATTATTATAAGGTATTAGCCAGATAGAGAGATGATGAGATAGGCCGTCTCATCAGAACTGTCCCCTTGCTCCTTGAGTATGGAAAGAGATTATTTGACCGCAGGGACATTGAAGAACACACGGCTGGACAAATCAGCTCCAGGATGCGGGAGTTAGGGAGACTAATAAAAGATTCTCAGAGTGAGGTCAAAAATGAAAATCGCAAGTTTAAATGTTGTGATCAATTCAGTTAGGTTTGATCATGTTATAATGGCTGTAAAAGAACTAGCAGAATTTGATGAGGACACACATCAGTTCATAAAAGGCAATCTCACAATACGCATAGGCCATGCTTTGAAAAAAATGTTTACAGATCAAACAGTCACAGGCATCCAAACAGCTTGGGCATGGTTCAAATGACAGGTGGCGACAGGACCTCTCTGGGGTGCAGCGGGGGCTGGTATGATTGTGTGTCAGCTACAGCATCCAAATTGGTTGTGAAAATGACCATGAACAAACCCAAGCTGATCCCATCATGTGAAGATGAGAGGAAGGTACAACAGCTTCTTGAGAAAAGGATGGTTTCGGAAGATTATCCGACAGTGGTTAAAGCAACTCTTTGCGCTGTATCACTTTTCAACTGCAAACGAGCGGGAGAAGTTCACAGAATGAAGATATCAGACTTCCAGAATGCTAAGATTGGATCGATAAAAAATCAAGATATCTTTAAAGGTCTCACAGAGGTTGAGAAAAAAATGGTGACTCATTTTCAGCGTGTGGAAATCAGAGGCAAGTTTAATAGGAGTGTTCCCATTTTGCTGATGAAGAAGACGATGACAACTGTGGACAGAATCCATCAAATGAGGCAAAATCAGTGCCAGCTCTCGCTGGTTCCCAGTACATCTTTGCCACACCTTCTGGTCAGAGGCCCTACAGAGGCCATGATGTTCTGAAGGAACATGCACTAGAAGCACGGGTGTCAAACCCAGCCATGTTCACATTTACTCAGTTACGGAAGCAGGTCGCAACTTTGGCTCAGTCAACGGCCATCTCAGAGTTAGACCAGGATCAGCTGGCAGACTTCCTTGGCCATGATATTCGGATACATCGCCATATCTACCGCCAATCTCAAGACGTCCTTCAAAATAGAAAAGTGGCAAAGATTCTTTTGTCAGTTAACAATGGGATGACAGATTTTGAGAGTTGCATTAGAGCTGAGCTGGGCGATAATGAAGCGATTGACTTTGACAATGAAGACACATCAGAAACTTGCAGAGAGGTCTCGGGGGAAACAGCACATGTGAATGAAGCAAGTAGCAAGTCAACAACACAGGAATCAATGAGCATGACAGAGAAAAGACGTCCAGAGCCTGATGACAATCTAGATAGCTTTGATGATGACAATACTGCATCAGCAGAGATAGTTACTAAGAGATTAATAAGAATCAAATTTCAATAAGGCCGCACCCATCATTAAATCTCGCCTTTATTGATAAGAAAATATATGACATCACATAACCTCTCTATTATCACATAATGACCCTTTTGTTTTTTGAAAAAGTGGCGACCATGATGGGTGCGGCCTTATTGAAATTTGATACATTAGTAATCTCTTAGTAACTATCTCTATAACTATTGTCTCTGTAAACACCTTAATTAATTACTAATTACGGCCATTAACTTTTACACTGCCGTTTCTCTCAAATCAAACCAAAATCCTGATAGTGCACTCAAATAAATAAACTAATGACTTTTACACACTCCAAATAATTAGAAAATTATTCTCCATTGTCTCTCAATACTGTCAGAGTCGATTTCCAAAAACTCACAAGCTCTGTACAACACACGTTTACACATCTGACAAACTCCTTTTAATGCATATAATGTGGGCACATGTTTTCACCGCGCTCATTCAAAGGCCACGCTGTGTAAACACTACTTATACAGCAAGAGAGGTCTTTAGAATTTCTGCGTGGGCACAGCCCGAGCATAATGGCATGTTATAACAAAAGCTATTTTATTGACTGTGTCACTGATGTAAAATGTCACAAGTATCTCTTTTTAACACAGGCCTTTTAAGTCTGGTTTCCACTGAAAGTTAGATTGATGGTATCTGGCCTTGTACATAGAGGGTTAGATTAACAGATTTACATGAGCCCCGTATTACAACAGACGCATAACTACACTGTGTTCACTTAACGTGACTATACAGACAGTACAGGGCAACAAGTCATATGTGCCCCAGCGTTGTTTACACTGTCCCCGTTGCTACCGACTTCATTTGAACATGAAAGAACAGGACCCCAGTGCACTTAGAAAATTAATTTACTTGCTTACATAGATCGCTTTAATACATATGTAACATACATCATAGAGCCAAAAAGATGTAGTCAAACCTCCTACACACACACACACACACACACACACACACACACATGCACTGACACACACACACACATACACACACAGACACATGAATAAACACACACACACACATACATACACACACACACACATACACACACACAAGACACACATAACTACAGACAGACACGCACGCAAACACACACACACACACACCTCCCTTCCTCCCATAGACAAAACACCCAGTCAAACCAGTGCTGGTAACCCCGGAGCGATCACATACACAAACACCTCATGTCTAAGCTTAACTGGTTCTGAAAGACCTCCACCTCAATTCAGGTATGTTATGAATAGACTTGTTCTGAAAAGAAAAAAATCAAATGGCCTACAATTATTCACATTTTTCATTTCTGACTAGCTTGCCTTTTGAAACCGGAATCGAATTCTTTTCAATCAGATCGATTTGCACCACACCAGACACGATATTCATAAGAAATTTTTATCTGACATGATATTCAAGAAGGAATTTTTAATTTTTTTCAATTATGTGTACACCCTTCAAACAAATTCAAATGGCCAACACCCAAACACACATACATTCCCCTATGAGCTCCTCACACAGAGAGAGGCCCGCCATAAAGTCAGTGAATAGACGTCATGTTTTAACTGGTATATTTTAAACTGTGTGTACTCACACACCACCATTACCTCCCACCCCTATCTGGGCGAACAGGTTTTCAGTGTCCGTATAGCGTGTTATTTGCTTTCAGTTCCCAGCAAGGTGGAAATTACCCCCACCGTTTCAATTCCAGTGCCATGTGTGTCAAACGTCACTTTGAAAACAAGCTATTTAAGCCAAACAGGTTTTGTTAGAGGTAGGTAGGTAACACACACGCGCACGCACTGACACACACGCATACACACATACACACACACAAACACACAGAACATGTATACACAAAAACACCTAGACGCCAGTGTACGGCAATACACAGCTCAACACACAGTTCAGTTATTTTAGGGTTCACAGGCTGAGTGACGCTATGAGTCGTTCTGCTTTACTGAACAAGTAGAGGAATCCCTTTTATGAGAACATAAAAAACATGTTTTATTGTACATTTTCAGTAGCCCACTCGATCACAGATTCTTATGAGCAGGGCGAGATTCTCAAAGAGACACTGTTTTTATTGGGTTTGAGTCAACTGTAAAGATTTCTGAATCTCTGCATAATCCAAGGAGCACACACACACACACACACACACACACACACACACACACACACACACACACACACACACACACACACATGAGACATGACACTGAGCTAAGCCTACAAGTGTACTGTACAAATGTACATACCTGAAATCACTATCCTCGCTACACACATACAGGAACAATATTCTCAATGAATATTCTCAGGAACTTGCCTCATTGCAAACACACTCACTCACAAATCTGTGACGCATGTCATTTCAGTCCACCAAGGCTATCATAGGGGTATGCCATATATAGTATATGGGAGACAACTCTGTATAGTGGTGGTGTATCTCCAATGATTTAAGTCCCTTATTACATTGACCATGAGCAGAAAATAGTGTTTTTTCCCTGAGTGAGTGTATCTGTGGTTTGAATCTAAATCCATTTAGCTCACATAGAAGCGGTAACACAGTGTAAACGTAAAACGTTACTGACAATATTGCTGGAGTGGTGCAAACGTATAAAATTACTGTTCAGTGTAACTTCCTAGAAAAACATGATTTTGCTTGATAACAATTTTAAAGTTGCCTGCAATTTTGTTTTTTGTTTTAAATTTTATTATTTCATTATAAATGAACCAAGACGAATTACTTCTATTGAATGATATCAATGCTGTAGAAAACAAAGACTTAGACTCGAAAAAACAGCGCCTTCTTTCTGTAATTGTGTCAGGCAAATCAAAGGCTTATCTCGGGAAACAATACATGACAGAGGATATTGAATCTCTTACGGCTGACGAGCTAATCAAGCTTCATTCAAAATATGAAAACCACATCGCTTCGCTAATGACACGTGATTTAAGTCGATCTCTAGTATGCCTATACACAAAAGCAGTGAGTAACTTTCTACCTGTGGATAGTGACAGTCTTTCACACGACCTTGAAAGCAATCCTATTGTTTCAAGTTCAATTGGCAAATTAGCATGCGTCATGTTTTACAAGTTTGGAAATTACCTTGCACCTGTGGTAACTTTGCTGGTAACTGGGAGTCATATTGATTTTTCAAAAATAAATTTTACTGCAGAAGAAAATGGACGAAACCCAGACGACTCCACAACTGAACCCCGACCCTGTTTTGACACAGGTTCAAACTGTGACTAAGGTTAAAAGTCCAGGCCGTGTTGATGCAGGAAAAAGATTAGCCGAATGGAACAAGCAGAAAAAAATTACAGGTTCAAACACAAACAGAAAAGGTTCATGTAACTAACCAGGTGTCAGGACTGTCAGGACCGTCAGGACCAGTGTCACTACTATCACACCCACAACAAAGTGAGAGACAAACAACTAAGTCTACCCCTGACCCTGACCCCGAACCTCAATCAACAAAATATATAATTGCCGGATTTGTTGTCAGATTTGGTTACATAGGGTATCAATTATACAAAAAATACAAACCACAGACTCGTACAGTGACCCAAAAATCAGACACTCCAAAAACAAAACCAGAAGTCGCCACATTACCAGTAACACCCAAAGCCATTGACCCATTTTATATGCAGTAAATAAAAATATTATATTAATTTTTATTGCCTTAGAAAATGAGCGACACAAAGAACATAATGAACCTTGTGTATCATTCTGCCGTAATCAGCGGACTAGCAGTAGCTTATTCTATGCTAGGAAAAAATCTACTCAAAATGAAATCAGCAGACCTCAGTAGATTAGACTTTGAAGACAGCGCTAAGCTAATTGTAGTTGTAACAGCGTCGATTGTGACAAAAGATTTTCTTGTCAAGCAAGGAATTATTCCAGAAAATGTTTCTATGTAAATAAAAAATAATATGGCGACAATAGCTATTATGATTGGTGGGGCAGTTGTTAATGCCCTGGCATTTAGTGGATCAAACTACCTCTTTTCAAAAATGGGTAGAGAGGAATCTGCAGAAGAAATGAAACGTCACAATGAGGCATCAGAAAAATTAGCACAGGCAGAACAGGCGTATGAAAAACAAAGAATTGAGAAATTTGATTTCATCAATGAAAGATTGAAGCTTGAAAGCCACGCACAACATACGTTTTCAAATACAGACGAAGCAATTTGTGAATATTTTCTTGTCATGGGTGAAGACATGTCTATCCCGAAACCAAAACTTAGTGACTATTACAAACCAAGTACAGAACAAAGAAACGGGGAGATAATCTTTGTTCTAGTGGGAATGACATTTGTTTATTTTACTGGACTTTATATTGCTAGAAGAAATGAACCCTGGGGTAGAAAATAAACTATCGAAAATATATTACTCTCCATCAGGGTATTGGAAAGGAGCAACCGCTATTCAGAAATTACATGCCGCTGTGGGCGGAGATATAACACTCAATCAAGTCAAACAATGGTTGCAGAGACAAGCAATTTGGCAGATATATCTCCCTGCTCCAAGAAAGATATCTAGACCCCATTTTGAAAACACTACCCCCAATGACACACATCAAATGGACCTCCTGTTTTTACCCCATGACACAATAAAAAAGAAACGATACAAGTACGCTTTGACTGTCGTTGACATAGCTTCAAGGTATAAAGACGCTGAACCCATATCTGACAAAACAGCTACCACAGTTGCTACAGCATTATCAAAAATATATAGTCAAGGCCCTTTAAGATACCCCAGACTTGTTCAAGTTGATGACAGATCAGAATTCAAAGGCGCAGTTAATCAGTTATTTGCGAAGCACGGCGTAATAGTCAGACGAGGCATTCCAGGTGTACACAGATCACAGGCAATTGTAGAGAACTTTAACGAACAATTATCAGAGAGACTTTTCAGTTACCAGTATTCAAAGGAACTCATGCATGACACGCGTAACACAGAGTGGGTAAAGAGATTACCACATGTGATAAAAGCAATGAACAATGAAGGTCATCCAAAACCTGCTGATGCTATTAAATTGAAAACAATTACAGAACCAAAAACAGGACCAACCCCAACCCCAGCACCAGACACAAGTTTATTTACTAAACAGGTGAGATATTTATATCAGCCAGGGGAGGCTGAGAACGACGACAGACGCAGGGCAACAGACCCCATCTGGTCAACGTCTGTACACAATATAAAAAAAAAAGTCCCCGGTCCTGACGCAACAATATATTACCTGTAGGAGCCTGCACCCCAAAGGGCATTTGTCAGAGAAGAATTACAAATTATTCCCCCAGACACCGTTACTCATTTCAGTAACTAACTCATCAATTAATTCATCAACCAGTTCATCGGCTATGTCTTCAGATAACTTGAGCCTGTAATGTCCAGGTGCATAAGCCTTTTCTTTACTATGAAACACACGTTTCGTGTCCCCAACTGCAAGTGACTTCTTATTTGTTTGGATTATTTCAAGATTATGTTTGTTTGATCTCAGTGACTTGTTTGGATAATCAGGCATTAATGCACCATCTAACACTTGCTTGTAATGTTCATGTCGAATGTCTTTATTTTTTATCGCTGTTTTTTTTATTCCTTTGGCTTTCGACTGACTTCCCTTCTGGTGCAGTATAGAATACATTTTTGATCTCAGTCCAACATACTCAACTATTGGCATACCATTCAGTTCATCTTTAAATTTCCCAGGCACTTTTTTGTTTTGTGTGCTGAACAGTGGATGGTCTTTAGGATAGTCAGATGTGTCATACATGTGTAACTCTGTTTTCATGTCTTCATAAAAGTCTTCAGTACACACATCAATGATCATAGAGTCAGTGTCAGTGTATAGCAGTTGACACTCAGGATACTTTGGTTTAAAGTAATCATAATAAAATTCAAGCATCAGCAATTTTGACAACTCAAGAATTGCCATACCAATGAATACTGGCTTGTCCAGTTTAACAATCTATTTTTTGAGTGACACTGCATACAATGATGAATGAAACTCTTTGTACCCTGTGTACTGTGGCTTGCCTGTAAGATTAATTGCACCTGATTCAGTTGTGACCAGTCTCACATCTTTGCGGTGATGAGGATTTTCCCTAGTCTTTCCAAAACAGGCATTGTTCATAAGCTTAAAGAAGTCTTTGTCAAATGCAGTGTTGCCGTCTCTGGCACGCAATGCTGTGTTCTTCATTATGTAATCTTTCATGAAAGCACTTTGATCAAATTGAATACCCCTGTGAACTTTCTTTAGTACTAACCCGTGTCTGATGTAAAACTGCAGCAAGCGATAGTGACAAACGTAATTGAATTTATCATTCAGATTTGGTACAAGTTTAGTGTCTTCTTTTTTTCCTGTCATACTCATTTTCTCAACAGCTAATGGATAATCATTGTGATAATCATGTAGGTGGTGTGGGTACTCCAAGTCTACTTCAAAGATCCAACCCTTTGCATCGTTTTGGTCAAGATTCATAATATTGTTTGTTAACCCTGACTCTGTTATGTCATACTGTGACAAATCATACAGACAAAAGTTTTTCAAGTCAATAACTCACACATCACGTATCCATAAATGTTATTAGCGTCAAGGTACGTAATGAATGACCTTGACCTTGAGGGGTCAAACCCAAGGTCACCATGACTGTCCAGATATTTGTTGTTGGCCTTGGCATAATTATTTGCTGCAATACTAATCCCTCCCCTCAATCCACGTTCCACCATTTCACCCATCGTACGATCAGACAACAGGTCTATAGATATCTTACTGGATTTCAAAAATGCATCCCATGTCATGCCAGGACTAGTTATGTAACAAGCAGGGTCAAGCTTGTAGTGTAACAACCCCTTTTCACGATAACTTTCAAATACGTCTGCTAGCAAACAAACGTCAGCTTTCAAGTACTGGTCATGATAGTCACCAATAGTCTGACACCCTAACTTCCCCCATGCATCAAGTGCATGCTGGTAATCAGAGTCAGAAATACCTTTACCATTAAGTGTGGAATAAAATTTCTCTTTTGGCGGTAGTCTTGTTTCCTCAAACACAACCCAGTGATCATACAGATACACACCTTTCTTAATCAAGTCTGGCTCAAAATATTTACTCTTATTGGATACTCAGTCAGTCCATCTGCCAGACTAGCAAGACCTAAAGACAAATGTTGCATAGAGTCATAAAATGATAATTTGTCTAACCTAAAAGTCAAATACTTTTCAGTTGTCTGGGCAATACAACTAATTTTTTTGTAAGACTCATCTACAGCCTGCATGATAATGTGTGAATCATACCCTTTGAGATTGTGGAAAAAGATTGGTAACTTATATGCCTTAGGATCTGTTTTTAATAATAAGTTACAATTGTTATGTGCAGCACCTCTGTAACGCCCAGTTATGTGATCATGGTCACGAACTTTATCACATCCCAGGGGCTGTTCACAAATCCAACACATCTCAGCTGTATCAAATTTCAGTTTGTCTTCTTCTGTCATCACCAAAGGCATCTGACATGTTGTGAGATACTGTACTACCTGACTGTACAGATGTCTCATTTCTGTTAAAAACAGACATGCTGCATTTTCACCTCTGTAGATAACGGGTTCTGAATGCTGTCCGTCTGACCTAACAATAATGTATCTAAAAGAACACACCACTTGGTCACTCAACTTTACAGTCTTTGGTAATGACTCTGGAACAGGACCTTCATATGGTACTACCAGTGATTCAAAATCAGCATACACTACAAACGGCAGCTTTTGCTGATTCCCATAGTTATTAAAATATACTTGACTACCAGGATCAGGATACTTAAGTACACTTTGTATGTCATCAGCTGATCTACAATGCAGGACGTGTTTATGTGCCACTGCAATAGAAGAAAATCTTGTAAACATCTTTTACACACTTCCTTTTTGCCATTGTGTTTTGTTGTATGCCCATGAATTAGACGTGACATATTTCTGATAATTGTGTAGTGAAAGTTATCATTATCACCGGCAGGACCGATTAATAACATGTCAACATGTCTATCTTCTGACTGTCCGTAGGTTGGAGCAAGTGGTGATACTCTAATGGGTTGTAACTTGCCGACAGACTCATTATCCCACACAAACACATTTACAGATATACTAGGATTTAGTTTTTCAAACAAGTCTATGTCCTCTATTTTAACAGGGAACTCAATGCCACTAAAGTTGAGTTCATTTACAAATTTAAAGTAGTTAGATACACATTCAGGTTTTGGCTTTGTAAAGTGTAGTTTAGCAAGCACACACCACATGAAACAATAGTTGTCATTGTTCTGTATGTTAACAACAGCCTTTTTGTTTGCAACCTCTGTTGGCAGTGGTATCCATGATTTGCCTAGTATAGGATGATACCTTGACTGTTTTAGTTGTAGTTCATGTACATGACCTTCGTGCCAACCAGACCCCTTCATTTTTGCACTGTCAATTGCCTGGAGGAAGTCTGGTAATAGTCTGTCTCTAAACACGTTTTCTAATTCCCTTCTTGTGTTAACTGTGTGTTGTCTTGTCGAAATATACAATACAATCACTGCACCGTCTACTCTAGTAAATTCTATTTTAGCAACAATCTGAATCTTCACACTGCCTGTAAGAAGATTATCTTGTATGACAGCAAAAGATCTTTCTATTGATTCATTAACATTATTAGTATTAGATATAGGTAAGTCTGTTGTGTGAAACACGTTTCTTAAGCTTGACGAGCCTGATGGGCTTTGAGCATTGTCCGTCATTTTTATTTGTCGGACAAAATAATAAATGAAAAAAAATTACCGCTGACACACCATATGTAATACTGTATTATCTGTAGTTATGATAAACAAGTCAACTACTTTCCTGGTGTTTGTCTTGCAGGTGTAATATCACTTTATTGAATGTAACACTTTCAATGTAACAAATTAGTTTTCTTAATTGATCAAATATGTCTTCACACAGTACCTCAAACCAACGCAAGTGGCCACTGTTAGCATTATAAACTTTAAAAGCATTTGTCTTAAGATCAACAGTCTCATAATCATAACGTGGTAATCCATCTGAATATTCCAAAGTAACATTATATGTCGTGTATATTCTTATTATCGGTGTTGAGAGTTTAAAGCTGGGTTCAAACACACGTGATTTTAAGTCAGTAAAGTGCATAACATCTTTGAAGCATTCTGTAACATCAATCACTTGGGTTTGTCCGTCTGTCATTTTTATTGGACAAACAAATGTATAAATTAATTTACTAACCCATACCCTGTGGGCTGATCTGTCTTTAAAATGAGCTTTAGATGCTTAGTTGATTTCAGGTTATTTTTTACATCATCTCGTTCATTCTTATTTGGGATGACATCATTCTCTCTGAGACAGTCTTCAAATCTGTCATGATCCTTACAGTAAAACAAACAGATAAACTTTAACTGTTCTCGAAAATCTTTCAGTACAGCATTATATTTCTGAGTGAGAATCCATACACTGACGTTTGCATGTCTACCACTGAAAGCAAGTTCTGCAAATGTGTTTCTCTTTTTGACAATGTCTTTCTCTGCAGAACAGTCATCAACAATAAACAATGTTGACTGTCCTTCAAATTGTTTGTAAAAATATTGTAGGTAGTCATTCAGTTTCTTTTCAGGGTCAACTAAGTATATGTTACTGTCAGTCCAAATAAATAAACGGTTGTGATAAGCTTTGTTGTGTTTAATATTAGGACAAAATATTACTATGTTTTCAAAATGGTGGATGTATCTTGTTTGTAATAGGTTAAGAACAAATTCAGTTTTCCCACACCCTGTGGCACCACAAAACAATCCACAGTGTGGGTCAAGGGTCATCAAGCTCCGGTTCATTTTAATACACAATATAATTTTAATATATGTGTCCACTCAGTCTGCTTTCTGCAACATTGAGTTGTGCATCATAAATCAAATACAAATATGTGACCCTCTCTCACGAAACCAGTCTTAACTCGCAGCGAGCCAATCAGCACTACACGCAATAATATGTGGTGGGGGTCAATCTGAGGCATTTTCACTTTTTTGCAAAAATGTATTCCACATACCCCAAAGTATCGTATGGTTGAAATATTTATCACGAAAAATGCCATTAAATAGGTTAAAAATGATTTTAAAAGTCTGCCATTGGCCCCAATTATGCTGCACACAGAAACTTCCCAGGCTGTTTTCTCAAAATGGCCACCAGAGGTTTTAACAAATTTAAACACTAACAACTTCTACAATTTTTGCACTACAGCATACAGCCATATATCACAGTAATCAGCAAACACTGTAGTTTTCAGAAATGTATATATGTCAAAACATCCAAAATGTGAGTTAAGACTGATTTTGTGAGAGAGGGTCACATATATGTTTATGGCTGCAGCAGTTTCAACCTTCTTTTGTATCTGAATTGTTATTCCATCACTGCCGTTCTCAACAGTTTGACCTGACCCATGAAGATAGTCGTCATCTGTACTACGAAGGTCTAGCCAAAGAGCATACTTATTTGTAAGGTATTGACCAATCCTTACGTCATACAGATGTAGATCTTTGCACGCAATGTTTGCTGGTTTATCTCTAATCCTTCCACCTGCAAAATACTTTGTGATCTCATCGTAGTGTTGATAAGGTAACAAACCTGAAGCGTACACTTGATTAGGTCGGCCTTCGATTGTACAAGACAAATGTGTAATCTTTGTATTGTAGAATTTTTCTGAATCCCGTTTGTATGGACTCACCGGTTCAACAAACAACATAAGTATACCTTTCAGTGACCTGGCAGGTGTGTTCAAGTTTATGTTCCACATTGGGTCACTCTTGTCTTTGGGTATTAAACTATGTCTAATCACACGGTCATAATAAATTGGAAGTCTTGACTGGTATTGATTCTGTATGAGTCTGGCTAGTTCAGTATGTGTGACAATTTCGTATTCCAAAGAAATGTTAGAGATCTTATATGTTGCACTAAGATCAGATGATTTTATAACTTTGGAGTAGTCATTGAAAGTTAGTTCAAAGCTCAGATGGTCATTCAGTGCCCCTTGATAATAAGGCAAGTGTGCTGTTAGGATTTGAAACTCAAGTGGAATGTAAAATCTGGTTCCATATGTTTCTGTTAATATAACGTCCTGGGCTGCTGACGTTGATTTATCTCCAGCATTGATTCGAAGTTTACCAACATTATCAGACTGTATGCCTTGGTAAATACGATCTTCTCGTTCTTCTCTTGTGAGCCAAAGGTCTTTGTAACAGTAGAATACATCGGAGTCATCAAGACTAAACACTTCCTGTCCTTCAAGTTTTACTTTAATAGTTCTAACAATTGCTTTGCCAAGATTGTCAACCAGTGTTCTGTTTACATCTGCGTCTGATGATAGTTCAATATTAAATGCTCGGCGTGCAGTGCCAGGAACAATAACGTCACTGGGACCTAGGTTTGGAAACTTAACTGTAAGTGTTTGGTTCTGGTCTATGGTACTTGGATTGTTTGTGATGACGATTGATTGTCTTATGCCCTTAACACCAAGAGGCTCACGTAGTTTTCTGTATGGGTCTAACTTTGATCTGTAAGACTGTGTCATTTTTATTATGCACAATAAAAAATAATAAATTAATAAAACAATGGCAGCGGGAGGATTTAATCATGAAGATTTTGAAATGGATGGCATGTATGATTTTGGTAATACAACAGATATGACAGATATGGCAGATATGACTGGTACAAGAAATATTTACAGTTTACGTCATGAACTTTTAGAAACCAAAGTGAACTCATTTTATGATCATGTTGGTGGCCGCCCAGACAACGTAGATCCTAATCAGTTTGAACTTGATGGCAAGGGTCATTTATATTTAAATACTGTTGACAAAGGAAAAGTACTATTGACTAATAAAAAAGACCCTGGTAAGTTTAGGGCTTTAAGTACAATCAAAAATGAAGGCGGTGTTGGTGCCTTGCGTCAACTTGGAATTGGAGGGTCTCCTGTCACGCCAAGACTTGTTAGTGTTCTTCACGACACGCAAACAAAGTTGCCAACAGGGCAACAAATTGAAATGGCACCAGTAACAAGCCTACCAGAAATAGCAAACACAGTGATACAAGAAACCTCATTTACTGAAGGACAAATAAATGACGCTATGAAAACAATAGATGACCCACCTTTGTCAATGCGGGAGATTATAGGGTTGGATAAATCATTACAGACGATAAGAGGTGAGATGGTGAATAATGTTGCCAAACTGGGTGAGCTTGATAAACACATAGAACGTGAAAAAGAAAAACTGGCTACAGCAGACA
The DNA here is from genome assembly GCA_036245525.1 of Semisulcospira habei. Classification (NCBI taxonomy): domain Eukaryota; kingdom Metazoa; phylum Mollusca; class Gastropoda; family Semisulcospiridae; genus Semisulcospira; species Semisulcospira habei. The sequence goes on from BTPG01000004.1 coordinate 7,146,468, forward strand.
ATGGGAATCTTGACACAGAAATGAAAGAAAGAATACAACACAGATTAAATGATTTGCAGATAGAAAGATCAGGAAGGTTAGAAGTGATTAGTATTGGAAGGCAAAAACTGAAAACACAGGTCAACAGGATTAGAGAAACTATTCAGAAAATACTTCACGAAGACTATACTCTGGCTGAGAGACTTAAAACACTTTTCAGAGAACAGGGTATTACAATTGCTAGTTTAATTACTGCTCTTGGGTTTATTATCAGTACTGTTGTGTTGGCTGTCTCCGGTGCTGGGGGCGGTGGTAGCAGTTCAGCACCGCCACCTCCAGCACCACCAGGCCCCCCACCTCCAACAGACCCAAAAGATTTACAGTGATGGGTAAAGAAACAGTTGTCTCACATATCAGACTTGCTTAAAAAATTGGCTCTGAAAGCAGTGGATGCTTTGCCTGGCATAATTGGCACTGTTGTCAGTTGGATGATTACTACAGCAGCAAAGGCAGTAGGGTTTATGGCAGAGCATGTGTGGGTCTTTTTGGTTACAGTAGGAGGGTTGATGGTGGGTTATTTAATAATAATAATAATAATGAGTATTTATATAGCGGTTAATCTTACTCAAAAGCTCTAAGCGCTTTACAATCTGTACACAAAAATAAAAATACAATGACATATGAACATAACAAACAAAGCACAATGCCCGAACACACCACTTTTACAATAAACTAAATAACAATACATACATAATAATTTATATTCTAATTAACATTCAGTCTAAACAAGGAGGATTGCAGAACTACAACTAAGGCATCAAACACTGGCAGTTATTCAAAGTAAAGCTTGAAAAGGTGAGTTTTCAACGACCACTTGAAGTCAGAGACACAGATAAATGAAATGTTTAATGAAACAGATAAAGAAGTAATACCCCTAATCCTGTTAGACCTATTACCAATGCAGTTCTTTCTGACTCATGTGTGTCAGGGGTTGACTGTACTGGTTGTATGAGTGTCGGTGTTGGGGCCGGGGCCGGGGGTGTTACCGTCTGTAATGATTTTAATGACTGTACATGTGTGGTTGTTGCTCCCAAGTTTACAGATTGATTGAGACCTAATTTTTGACCAACACCTGCAACAATGATTTCATTATTATAATTTGTTATTGTCCCCATTTGGAGTTGAAGATCAAATGGTAACATGTATAACCCGATGCCGACTACAAAGTCAACTTTTGATCTGGCATATCTGAGTACGTCTTGGTAGCGTTGTATGCTTGATGGGAGATCTACTGTTGAATTAATTGAATCTTCCAGGTTTGCGAGAAATTGTTTTTGTGCTTCAAATTTGCCACTTCCATGCAAAATATTTGATTTTGTTAGTGATTGTGCTCCTAGTATACACCAGACATATGTTCTGATAGACTCATTGACGCGCTCGACTCCTGCTTGAGTAAACCCGTCAGTTTTACCTAAAATAAATGTGGTCCAGGCGTTAGACTGTTTCTGCTCTATTGATCCTAACCAGACTTCAGATTTAGATGAGAATGTAGTGTAACCAGGGTAATAATCTTGAGGGTATTGTCTGTGACTCATAGCAAAATACAATGTGCCCATACCATTGTGATCATCAAGTTTTTGTGTGAAGTCATACTTTGTACTGATGTTAAATTCATTACAGATGCGTTCAAACGCTTTCATATCCATAGGGTTATTAAACCTGTTGAAACTGGATTCAGTTGGTAGTGGGGTATGCAGTTCTGACAGTATACGTCTAAGCTGGTAATAAACATGAAAACGATAGACAGACTTAATTAGTTTGTTTGAGTGATACAAGTGGTCTGTAAATGAAACACCACAGCCTGTGGTTGAGCATAGTATAGCAAAGTTAATTTGGTTTTGAAACATCTGTAGTGGACTTGAAGACCACTTTCTTGCAGTTGAGTCGTCTGTTATTGGAGGGTTTAGGTAATGATCAAATGGATTTGGTACTTTGACTTGGAATAGATCTTGTTCACTTACAGCTATGTCGAGCTGATTTAGTTGAATTATTTTCTGTTCATAAGTTGGTGCAACATTATATTTGGCATTCACATTAAATTAAAATGCGTTCGTTGTGGTAATGGTTGGTGATTTAAATTTCATCCCTTTTTATATGAGATAATAAAAATGTTTATCACATTAACAAATCTTGACACAAGCAAACCAGTGTGGTTAACTAATGGGATTGATAATCGTGATGGTAGCAAGGCTGTAGCTATCCATGAAATGGTCTACACAGTAAAATGGTTTAATGTTACAAATGATACAGATTATTATATAGATGGATCTTTTATTGCTAGTTTAAATAGAGTTAATGTTTTACGAGCTGGGTATTATGACTTTTGTACTTTAGCTGAATGGCTACAAAATGAATTTAAAATTAAAGCAACTTTAAATCCGGCTAACTTACTTGTTACATTAGATTTTCCAAAAGATACTGAGTATTCATTATCATTAAGTCTTATAAAATTACTTGGGTTTATGGGTAATGTAACTTCTTTTCCAGATGAAGACTGGACAAAATAGTTAAGTCCAGACAGGCAACAACTACTAAAACAAAAAAAAGAAAAAATAATTGGAAGATATCCTGTTCATTTGTCAGTACACACAGTGCTAAATGTTTATTTGAAAGAACTAAACACAACTGAGAATGTTCGCAATGGAAAGCCTTCAACTTTGTTGAGATGCTTACCGACTGGAACTGCTCCGTATTGTGAAAGTGTGGTTGCTAGATTTCCTAATTTACAGTTTAAGAAATTAGGTTCTAGTTTCTTTGAGTCATTGTGTATATCTGTAACTAATCAAGATGACAAACCAGTTGTTATGCATGATTTTAGTGTAGTGTTAGAAGTTAAATAATTTTATTTTTGTTTATAAAAAATGAGTGGTGGTCCAAAGCGAACAATCATACCAACTGCGTGTCCGGTAACAGAGTTAAAAGATTTGGCTGATGTACAGGATTTTGAGAAGGAGGGAGAAGTAGGGGAGGTGTATGGTTTTGAACTTGATTCAACTGGCATGTACAAGCGGAAAGTAATTGTTGACATGAAAGACGGTGAAAGACAGATTCCTAAACTTGGTCAGCTGCGTGATGTTACTGTACCTACTCCGCCTGTAAATAATGCGCCTTACAACTTAATACATGTGGGAAATAAGTCGGTAGTTTCACCTGTGCCTGTTCCATCACCAACAATTGACTGGGACATAAAGTTGGAATTTATTAGTCCTTATGTATACACTGATGATGAAGGCGCCTTAGTGTTTAGGAAACTTGTTAATTCTGGGCCGCTGATTGTAAGTCTTGTTCCAAGTTTTGCCCCAGACAACAATAGCAGAGCTAAACTGAAAGTTGAAAATTATGAGAGACGGCGGTATCTTCTGTTGTGTTTATGCCAGCAAGCTTAGTCGTGGCTAGAGAAGCGACAATAGTATTTGAAATTATCATGAAATCTGTAACTTCTGCAAAAGAGGCAAATATTGCACAGGGAATAAAACTTACATGGGATGAAACAGTATCAGAATCAACAAAGGTTTTTATTGCTATTAGAAAAAATGTAGATGTTTTTGAAGTTTCGAGCAGTGTTCCAGCTGTCAAGATATTAGTCGACAAAACAACTTTTGCTCGTCTAAGTTACATAAACCTTGAACACATTGATCTTGTTGTATTTTATTATGCAAGTAAATTGTATACTTTTGACGAGTTGCAAAATGTATTTGCTGATTAAATTAAAAAATATTTGTCAATAAAAAAAATGGTAAACTTCTATCTGCAACTACCGACGCTTGAGCCGACTGAATCAATTGCGATGACTAAAACAACTCTTGCGCCTGATCCGCATGCGACAGCTGTGCCAATTGCATCAGATAAAACATTACAGGCAGACGCATTTCGTTTAATGAATATTACAGAAGCAATTAAATATTTGGAAAGTGAAGAGGCGAGGTACTCCAGATGTAAGAGACGGTATCAGACCGTTTTTAATTCTGTTCAAAACACTTCTATGGCTATTGGTGCAGTTTCAGCTAGATGTTCTGTAGGAGGTATTGTTCTGTTTGCCACGGGAATTGGAAGTTTGGCTGGAATAGCAGTTGAGGGTGTTAGCGTTGCTACATGCCTGGCTTGCTTTGGTTTGGAGGTCTTGAACAAGAGGTTTCACACGAAATTACAGAAACATGAAGCATTGAGTACGCTTGCTGGTGCAAAGCTGAGCAGTATGAAACTTATTATCAGTAAGGCATTGAATGATAATTTTATTGATGACGAAGAATTTAAGCGAGTCCAGGATGATTTAAATAATTACAAGAAACAGAAGTCTGAAAAACAAAATAAAATGCGTAGTCAATCTCCTGTGAATGTTGAAGAACTGAAGGCTAGTTTTTTAGAGATGGGGAAACAGATCGGTGTTCAGGAAACCACAGAAAAACTATACAATCTTTTAAACAAATAAAAATCAGATTTGGTAATCAATCAATATTTTTGTCATATGCTTCGCAGAGAGATGACACGTCATTTACACCACTTGTGCCTGATTGTTTAGCCCCATCTGCACCACCGCCAGAGTACTACTGAGAAAAAAAAGTTTTTTTATTGTCCTTGTATCTTGTCAAATCTGACCGAGTAAGTTGTGACTTAAGTCAAGTTGTTGTAAGAACTTATAAGAACTTACAGTAAGTAATTAATAAGTTCTTATGATAAGTAATTAATAAGTTCTTATGATAAGTAACTTAAAGGTTACCTCTGCAGGTTCCTAAAAGTTAGTTGTAACTTGTTAATAAGTATAAAATCACTTAGTAAGGTAAATAATTAGGTGTTCATAGAGACAATAGATATAGAGATAGATACTAAGAGATTTAAAAGATAATTAAATCAATAATGACGCATCGGTCATGCTCGTCACTTTTTAAAATCAAAGGGTTGATTCGGAATAACGGGGGGGGGGGGGGGGGGGGTGTAATGAGGTCAAAAATTTTAATATTAAAAATGACGTAATTTAATGACTGATGCGTCATTATTGAATTCATTGTCTTTTAAATCTCTTAGTATCTATCTCTGCAGCTCATGTTCGAAAGAAAGCTAGATTTTCAAGGAAACCATAGGGGAAAGCTTAAGAGAAAGCTGTTCAAACTCGGTTCAAGACACACCTCATCGTGAACAAACTTCCTGGAAAGGCCGAGATACAGCAGTCAATCACAGAAAAGCCCGCACTTAGACATAGGCACTGGACAAACATTAAGGATTACATCCGCAACAGACTGAAAAAGTTACAAAAGAAATACATTGAGATTGTCCGAAAGAACACATTCGTGGCATTTTCGTTTTCATACAGATTTATTACAAAAGTGTTATTATTGGGTTGGTTTCAGCGTGTATAGCTTGTTGTTATCTGATGGACGCCTGGATCATTTTGTATACTGCATAATCTTTGAATTTGCAAGCTGAACAGCATCTGGGGACAAAAGACAATAATAAGATAAGAAACCCATTGACAACGTAAATATTTATTACAAGTGTGTTATTATGGGGTTGGTCCACCTGGATCATATTGTATACTGTATAACATGTAAAGCTTTCCAAACGGAACAGCGTTTGGAGACGCAAAACAATAATAAGATAAGAAAACCATAAAGATTTATAACAAGAGTGTTACTATGGGGTTGGTCCGCCTGGATCATTTTATATACTGTATAACATTTAAAACTTAGCAAACGGAACCACGGTTGGGGACGAAAGACAATAATAAGTTAAGAAAACCATTGTCAACATAAAGATTCATTACAAGAGTGTTATTATTTCAGTGAGTATAGCTTGTTTTATCTGATGTATGCCTGGATCATTTTGGAAATGTCTGTAACTTTTTTGTTACTATAAAGTACACTTTGCATACTGTGCATTGTTTCAAAAGTCACAGGAAGCATACCTCGCCCATTACGTAGGTTAAACGCACCAGCGGCGCCATTGTTGCTATTTTCACACCAGACGGTCGCTCGGACCGGTCATGTGCACCAGAACTGCGCACGCAGGTTGGCTTCTGCACTTGTAGTGTGGTCTCGTACGTTCATGTGGAAGATTGTGATCGCAGTCGAAAAAAAGGTTTGTTTGCGGTTTTAACTTTTAGCTGCGCCTTTTACCTCCCCTAAAACGCCAGTTTTGTGTTGCCATGGTGGAGGCTTGTTTCATGCCCCACGCCACTGAATCAAGTCCATTGTACATGTAGTGCGCTCATTTCTCGAACTTCAACTATGATGGTGCTTTCTGCCGCAAACGATGCAGATGTCGCAAAATCACCTCCATTGAGGATTAAAATAAGCTATTTTTCAAATCTGCCAAAATCGCGTAATGTTTCGTGGTGCTAGCATAAAGATGGATGCATTATTGCCGGATTGCATATGGGAAAGGGTTTATTTTTTTTATCATGTTATTTTGCAGCAATCAAACGACGGTCACGTGATTCTTTCTCCGAGGTTGCCCATTACAGGTGCAGAAAGCACACGCTCTAAACCGATCGGGTGCACCAGACCAGTCCGAGCGACCGGTCTGGTGCCAAACTAGCAACATTGGCACCGCTAGTGCGTTTACCCTAGGCACTGGACGAGGTATATGACCTCGGCTAAACTTTATTGTGGCACTTGCTAGAACTCAGTATATTTCTCTCTCCATTTTTTGAATAGAGGCACATAAGTCGCTGAAACCCTTTACGTGCCGAAGGCAAGAACTAGTTTTTCTAATCACAAAGTTGCCAGAAAAAAGGTTTGACTGCTCTTGATTGTTTGATTTGAAGTGTTTACAAACAATTACTGTGTTTTTATATGCATGCACCTTTGATGTGATTAATAAAGGCTGAAGTTTCAAGTGATTTCTTATGTTGCCAGTTAATTAATTAATGTTAGTGTTCTGTTTTGTCATTTTAACTCATTCTACCCCAAGACCAAACTCCCCACATTCTGAAGTCGTCCAATGAAGACTGCGTTGCAGTGCAGGACACAGATCGACCATGATAGTTCAAGGGTGATGCCAGAATAGCTTGGCGCCCATAGGCGCCAAGCTATTCTGGCATCACCCTTGAACTATCATGGTCGATCTTTATTTTGCTGTGGTGTGTCTGGGATAGAATAAGTTAAGTGTTAATTTCTTCGTCTGGGTCTTTTTCTATCATTTATATTTTTCCACACTTTATAACCCGCATCATACTGAGGCTAAAAGCTTCAAATTTGTACACTGCCATATATGCAAGCTACTTTACAGTACTTACAGATGAGGACATAGACTAATGGATTTAGTTCAAGGGTGATGCTTGTCGCCTAGAGGTGCCAAGCTATTCTGGCACTACCCTTGGACTATTTTAGTCACACTTGTTGCACACACTGGTGTATTCCGAATGATAAGGGTTAATATTCAAAATGCTCTGTTGCTGCTTGTCTCAAACTCCAGAGTACTTAAAAAAGTCCTTTAATTTCCAGAACACATTATGTTGATTCTCACATAAATGCCATGATAAACTGTTTTGCTTCAGAAGGACAAAACGTACCAATGTTTAAAAGATTTCCTCTGTAAAAATCTTAATCTAAAGGTTACGGGACAGTGTTCATTCAATTTTGCACCATGCAATGTTAAAAATGGTAATGCATACATACACACTGAGTTGAAAAAAAAAAATGAATGTGAAAAAGAAGTATTGAATGAACTTGACCTTATTACAGACGTCTAATGTTGTGAAGACACCTATTTTCACTGTAATACCAGTTTTTGTGTGAGATGTTGCAGTACATAAATATACATATTTACTTTGAGTGGTAGTAGTTCCCAGGCAATCCTGTAAGTCTGATGCTAGACACATGAATTTACAGAAAATGGCCACTTCGAGCGGACACGTGGATGTGGAATGTCCCGTATGTCACGAGGATTTCACGGAAGCCAAGTTTCTACCTTGTGGTCACGTGACCTGTCGGAAATGCATCTTGTCCTGGCTGTCGGCCAGGGGGCAGGGTGGGTGTCCGTTATGTCGTGCCTCCATCCTGCCCACCCCGCAGCCTGGTCTGAAGGAGATGCTAGATGCTGTGGTTGACACGTTCCCCACCGACCTGGTTACTATGGCGCTGGTGGAGAGCAAGCAAGCGCTGGGTAGCAAATTCATCTGTGCGGTGTGTGACGTCAACGCTGCTGCCACGTCATTTTGCCTGGATTGCAGGTCAGCTGTCTTTCACATTAACTGACGTCAATTTTAATCAGAAAACCACGTCCATTCGATAGTTTCCTGTGGACGTGCTTACATGATTATGATCTGAACACACCCCGATGTTTATTTAGAAGTACACATCTCAACATCTTGTCATGCTACAAAACTCAAGATGGGTGTAAGTTTTAAAATGGAATCATGGATAATAATTGTAGCAAAACGAGCCACTGTACTGATCTGAAAATGGCCCAAAGGCGTTGGTCTCCTGTGGACTGTCTTGACGTCATCGTGTATCGTGTCGTATACCTGCCACAGACGTAGATGACGTCATGTCTAATGTATTATACGTGCCATGGTCATTTGATGTATTGATACCAAGGTGTAAGGGATTTTAAATAAATAAATAAACAAATAATCAGCGCATAAAATAGACGCTTTATCCCATTTGAAAATCGGCCCAAAGCGCCGCCGCGAAGTAAACCCAACAAGCCCGCTCACGTGAATCACCCGCAGTCACTCACACACTGTACAAAAACACAGATCATTCACGTGGTGCTAAGGGCAACCGCAAGCGAGCTACGTCCATTTTGGAAATTCAAATCGTTTATATTTAAAATTTGATTAAGTGGGCTGAAATTTATACCAAATTGATACCAAGTTTTACTTGACACATTTTATTGATGGACTGATTGATTAATATCATTGTGTAACGGATTAATATGGTGAAGCGGTTGATGGATGGATTGATTGATTAACACCAAGGTATAACGGATTATACGTGGCACAGTTGATTGGTGGATTGATTGATTTATTGAATGATTGATTGATCTGAAGGTGTAACAAATTATATGTGACACTGGTTCACCTGTGTCCTGCAGCTTCAAGCTCTGCTCGTCATGCACCAAGGCCCACAAGAAACTGCCCTGTTCACGTGATCACAGACTGGAAGAGCTGGACACGCTGACCCCAGGTCGTCTGGCTGCTAGTCGCCGGTCGCCGTGTGTAAGCCACCCCGACCGTCCTGGGGACATGTACTGTCCCGCGCACCTCAGTCTCATCTGTGTGGAATGTTTTTCTGCTTCCCATCACTCGTGTGGAGTGAAACCTGTGGCCAGTACAGCCAAACAAGAACGGGCTGCTCTGTCTAAACAAGCTAGAAGATTTCGTGACAAGGAGTCGGCAAAGGACGAACAGGTAACACAATGGCTGTCATGCACTTGTGTTGCTCAAATTAATTTTGTCTTATAGACAAGCATAAAATAGATCAATATATTAAGTTGACAACAACTTTCTTGTAGTTTGCTTTGACAGCCAGCAGAATGTAAACCGTGCAGTGTAAACGATTCCAGTGATGAAGTTTTCTCATTGAGAGAGCTCTCTAGCTGTGTTGGCTGGTTCATGACACACTCATCATTCAGATGTAAGCTCTCTGTAGGTAATTAAACAAACACATTTCAATGTCAAGATTTATATGAGTTCGAATACATCGATTTCGTTTGTTACATGACAGGAATAACAGTAACGGAACCCAAATAGTTAATGACATGTATTTCGGATATCTCGCTTGTCACTGTGGGCAGTTTTCTTCAATAAGTAACGAGTTTGGTTCCGAGTAAAATGCCATTTCTATCAGTTTCGGTTTTATTGTGTCTTCCTCAGATCCACAAGCTGAAGAAGGAAGTTGGTACTGCGCAGGCGCACTTTAGCACACAGAGATCCGAGGTCAAGGCCAGCTTTGGTCGTCTGCAGCAACGTGTGGAAAAGCGGTGCCGCGAGATTCTCGCCCAGCTACAGCGAGAAGAAGATGACGTCGTGAGCACGAAGCGAGCTGAGATAGCCTCCCTTGAAGAAGAGAAAGCGGCACTGGCGGCCCACTCTGGCTCAGTGGAGCGACTAGTGGTGCCCGCCCCTGATGGGGCCCTGTTAGGGATGCTGGGGCGACTCAAAGCGCGCTTGGATGGCCTGGAAAAGAAGAGCGAGAGTGAGGTGCCTAAGGTCAGTACAGATGTCACTCTGGTGTCGGTCAGCTGGGATTCCGGGATGATGACACGTCTGGAACAAGCCATCGCCGCCTTGGGACACGTCACACGCAAGGTACTCTCGGTGACTCAGGCGTTCAAATGATACCTGCTGTTTTACTGAAATTTTTAAAAACTGCACGACTGTCTTTGGCAAACAGACGGATTCAGTTCATGCCATACTTTGCTAGCGTCTGTGTGTCGGATTACATTCATGATATATCTTGCTACAGTTAGGTTTTGAGTGGTAGAGAGTTTTCAAACCTGTATTTTGTTTTGATGTGTGGGCAGACAACCCAAGCTGTAGCAACACAGGAGTGCCTGGTGTGTGGTATGTACACATCAATCTGTTTCCTGCAAACATTCTTTAATTGTTAAAACATTAACGTGTCCCCGCGTGTTGATTATCGTTCTTGAAGTTCAGTTCACTCGCATGCGTAAAACACCTGTCCACGTGGAGTAGCATATTCCACTAGAACCGTATCGGCAGATCAAAATAGCATCTGAGTGCACACAACTTGACTGAAATACCTTGGTTACAGATATCATGGTTGTTGTCGTATATGGTACAAAGTTGACATAATAGGAATACGACAAAGTCTCGGGGCAGGAACTTAAAGAGGGTTGGGGTGGGGGGTTACGTGGTAGTCGTAGTCATAGTGTGATACAATCACACCAGACGCACACACGTAGGGTTCTTGTAAAGAAACTTTACTCAGCTGCAACTCGGCACACGTGGCACATTGTTGTGGACCACTCGGGAGTAACAGTTCCAACAGTACTTTATTCTCACGATCACTCTCAGCACAGTGCGTCCACAAGTGCATCCAGACTGTGATAAACTGTTTTGTACAATGCATCCACAATTCTGATACACTGCGTCTCCCATACAATGCACACCACATAATTATTTCCTGACACGCTCTTTTATACTATTACAGATTTGCAGAACAGTCTAGCAAATTACACAACTTAACCAATCAGAAAAGACAACGTAACCAAAACTCATAAATATTCATTAAAAAAAACAATCTAGATCTATCTACAGCCTTCCACTAACATCTTGGCGTACACCATAAATGTTGCAAAATTTTACCAACATGTGTACTGCACAACTTTGGCGTCATATCTGAGGTTCTTAGAATAATCGCGTCGCTACTGGAACCTTCCAGTCTAATGTAGGTCAGACGTTTAAACACTGTAACGAAAATAAGCACCATTCTAACTACACAACAAAAGTCGATCGGAATCCTCCATGCAAAAGAAAATGAAAGGTACGTGATACTGATGCGAAACAACTCAACTAAACACAGGGTCTGTCCTAAACAGAGTAACACAATCACAAACGTAACAGTTGTGTTGCGTACGGATGTTGGTTGGGTGTACATTGCTTAACGTCCCGACATCAACAAGACGTTCTCAGGACGTGCCTGCGCTGCTTGTGACAACAACAACAACAACGACAAAAACAACAACCCCAAAACAGAATATTGAATCTATGTCGCCAGCCGGTCCACTATGCTGAACAAGTCTCAGACATGTTAGGGACGCTGCGCCTTCATGCTAATGTATGGTACCCTAGTTTACAACAAGAGTGGACAATCATTACATTACAACATAGGTACATGGAACTATGGTAAAAAAGCCTCAGACATGCTAGGGACCTTCATGCTAATGTATCGTGCCCTAGTTTACAACAAGAGTGGACAATCATTACATTACAACATAGGTACAGGGAACTATGGTAAACAAGCCTCAGACATGCTAGGGACCTTCATGCTAATGTATCGTACCCTAGTTTACAACAAGAGTGGACAATCATTACATTACAACATAGGTACAGGGAACTATGGTAAACAAGCCTCAGACATGCTAGGGACCTTCATGCTAATGTATCGTACCATAGTTTACAACAAGAGTGGACAATCATGACATTTCAACATAGGTACAGGGAAATGATGCATAAAAAATGCACTAACTTCAAACACATAACTTATCATCTCTTAGGTGCAGCAGACCATTTAGTAACACGCATCCAATATCAATGTCTACAGGCAGCGCTGACAGTAGGCAGAGTTTAACAACACACATCCAATATCAATGTCTACAGGCAGCGCTGACTGTAGGGAGAGTTTAACAACACACATTAAATATCACTGTCTACAGGCAGCGCTGACAGTAGGGAGAGTTTAACAAGGAAAACACAGGAGAATGGGCCAACGATAGACAGAAACACACGCCCCAGTAACAAAGAGATAGAGAGAAAAACCCACCCTGTGGGGCTGACTAGGGTGACCCTGGCAACTAACAAGTAGTTTACCTCACCCAAGTCCCCCAGGGTAGACCCGGATGGGAGTGGGAGGGGCGGGGAGAAGGGAAAGGAGAATCGACTGTCCCGGGGGAGGTGGGTGGTAGGGGAGGGGGAGGGGCGGGGATAATAATAATAATAATAATAATAATAATAATAATAATAATAATAATAATAATAATAATAATAATAAAAATTTATAAAGCGCATACTCCCGCGGGCGCGGACGACATTGATGGCCTTGCAGGAACAGAGAAGTAGCTAGCTCAGCTGGTGGAAAAGCTGGATAGTACAGCCATTGCATATGGGATGGAAATCAGTGCAGAGAAGACCAAACTGATGACCAATAACGCCAGTGGTATTGGCACTGAAATCATGGTTGGAGGCCAAAACCTGCAAACCGTTAAGAAATTCAAATACTTAGGAGCCACTGTGACAGATGAGGGATCAAAACCAGAAATACTGTCCAGGATTGCGCAGACAACAACAGCACTGACAAGATTGAAGACCATATGGAAGGACAGAAACATCACACTCTGCTGCAAGATCAGACTAAAGCGCTCCTTAGTCATCTCAGTGTTCTTGTATGCCTGCGAGTCATGGATCCTCACAGCAGACCTTGAAAGGAGGATACAAGCCACTGAAATGAGATCTTTTCGAAGGCTGCTTGGTATTTCATACAGAGATCACATCACAAACGAGGAAGTGGGAAGCAGAATCAGGCAAGCCATCGGGCCCTATAAAGACTTATTAGCCATTGTGAGAAAACGCAAACTGAAGTGGTATGGGCATGTCACGCGTTCAGCAGGGCTTGCCAAAACAATCCTGCAAGGCACTGTGCAAGGAGGAAGAAGGAGAGGAAGACAGAGGAAAAGATGGGAGGACAATATCTCAGAGTGGACAGGACTGAAGCTGGGCGATACGCTGAGAATGGCAGAGAACAGAGAGGAATGGAGGGAGCTGGTTGTCAAGTCATCAGTGGTGCCCCAACGGTCGGCAAGACTACGAGATATAGATAGAGAGAGAGAGAGAGAGAGACAGACAGACAGACAGACAGACAGACAGACAGACAGACAGACAGACAGACAGACAGACAGACAGACAGACAGACAGACAGACAGACAGACAGACAGACAGACAGACAGACAGACAGACAGACAGACAGACAGACAGACAGACAGACAGACAGACAGACAGACAGACAGACAGACAGACAGACAGACAGACAGACAGACAGACAGACAGACAGACAGACAGACAGACAGACAGACAGACAGACAGACAGACAGACAGACAGACAGACAGACAGACAGACAGACAGACAGACAGACAGACAGACAGACAGACAGACAGACAGACAGACAGACAGACAGACAGACAGACAGACAGACAGACAGACAGACAGACAGACAGACAGACAGACAGACAGACAGACAGACAGATAGATAGATAGATAGATAGATAGATAGACACTCCCCGCTCTAAGCGCTGTACAATGCAAATCAAAGTTAAAACATAAACACAAATCAATAGACAGAAAGAACATAAAATACAAATATTACAATACAAATTCTAAAATTAACAGCACATAAACACACCCAAAGCACAAACAACCATCGCAACAACGACTGGCACTGGATCATCGTGATGTTATTGTGAAACAGAAAAGAGACTGGAATTTGGTAAGACAGAGTAGTGAGACTGGAAAAAATGTAAAGAAGTACCCTACGGAGAAAGAAACACGCTTAGAAAAGACGGGTACAACACAATATAATGAAGATAAGTAGCGGCTAATCTCTCTGTTTGTTTGTTTGTCTATTTTGACAAAGGGTATTTACCCGAAATATTAATATATTGTGTTGTACCCGTCTTTTCTAAGCGTGTTTCTTTCTCCGTTGGGTACTTCTTTGCATATTACACGCTTGGCAGTCACCTTTTTGAGTTATCCTTGAAGACGGTTTCACAACTACCTACTCTCCACTTACACCAATATTCTCTTACTGAATTTGATTATTTGCTTTGTTTTCATGACTTATTACTTGTTGTGTACCGTGCTAAATGCTGGGTTTTTTTTCCCCGGGGTCCTCCCGTTTTTCCCCGAGGTAGTCCTCAACTTGAAGGTGATATAAAGTTTGCCTTCGGGTTGGTGTTTAGCAGGCTTTGTGTATTAGACACTCAGCCTACATCGTGCCCAAGGGTACTCCCCGTTCGTTCTCTCTCTCTTTCTCTCTCTCTCCGTCTCGCTCTCTTTCTCTCTCTCCGTCTCGCTCTCTGTCTCTCTCTCCGTCTCGCTCTCTCTCTCTCTCTCTCTCTCTCTCTCTCTCTCGCTCTCTCTCTCTCTCTCTCTCTCTCTCTCTCTCTCTCTCTCTCTCTCTCTCTCTCTCTCTCTTTTTCTCTTTCTCTGGCCTCATCTACACGCCTTTTCTTTCGCTCGCTCCTGCACGTGCTTGCACACACTCTTGTCTCTCGAGTTCAGGTTCTTTCCGAGTCTCTCTCTTACGATTTTTCGTTGACGTCATTTTTACTTTTTCCGCACTTTTGTTCTTCCTTTTATTTTATTTTACGTCACCTCCTTCAGTTGCCACATTCCTTCTGCCAATGAAGATAAGTAGCGGCTAATCTCTCTGTTTGTTTGTTTGTCTATTTTGACAAAGGGTATTTACCCGAAATATTAATAAATTGTGTTGTACTTTCTTTTCTAAGCGTGTTTCTTTCTCCGTTGGGTACTTCTTTGCATATTACACGCTTGGCAGTCACTTTTTTGGTCTGGATTGGAAAAAAATGTGTTTTAAGCTGACTTTCGAAAGAAATTACTCTCGGGGCATCACGAATGTGCCTCGGAAGCGAATTCCAAATGACTGGGGCCTGGAAACAAAAGGACCTTTGACCAAAGGACTCTGTATTTATTTTCGGTACTTTCAAAAGTTTTTCACTGCTAGAATGTAAGGTGCGGGAGGCTTGATAAGTAGTTAACATACTGGAAAGGTAGGGAGGCAGTGTACCATCGAAATGACGGAAGGTGAAAGTAGCTACCTTGTACTCAATATTAGCTTTGATGGGAAGCCAGTGAAGTTGGTACAACAAGGATGACACATTATCTATTTTTTTTCTGAAAAAAAGACGCGAGCTGCACTGTTTAATATTCTCTGAAGTCGAGCCAGTTCTTAAGATGGCAGGCCAGCAAACAAACAATTACAATAGTCAATGTGGCTCAAAATCAGCGAAGACACCAGCTGAGTGGTGGCAGACTGAGTCAGGAAAGATCTTACAGAGCTGATTTTCTTCAGCTGGAAATTGGCTGCTCAATGGATGGAAGTGATATGGACAAAGTATAGGTCCAAAAGAACACCAAGGTCACGAACACAGCTTTGAAAGGTATGCTAGCTTCACCAACAATCAAGCTGCTGCAGGTGACCTGGGAAAGAGTGTGATATGACGCGACACACATTGACTCAGTTTTGCGACCATTCAGCATGAGCTTGTTCATTAACATCCATTTTCTAACAGATGATATACAGAGTTAGACTTCCTTAATTACAAATGTGACATCACATGGCTTGGAATCCCTGAGCAGCTGAGTGTCGTCGGCATATTTGTGGAAACCACAACTATGCCGACTCACAACAGATGACAGGGGCTGAGAATACATTGAAAACAGTACAGGCCCGAAGAGAGAACCCTGGTACACGCCGCAACGCAGGGGTAGTGGTTTGGACTTTGCACCTCCAACAGTCACACACTGAGAGCGGCCTAACAAATAGGAGGCAAACCATCGTAAGGCAGTGTCAGTTATGCCAAAAGTGCACTGCATACGTCTTAAAGAATGTCATGATCGATGGTGTCGAAGGCAGCCGACAGATCCAGTAGGCAAAGAATAGAGACTTTTTTTCTGGTCAGCGGATGCCATTAAATTGCTGACAACATAAAGCAGGGCGGTTTCGGTGGAATGATTTTTCCTGTATGCTGACTGATACATGTCAAGCAAGCCATTGTCATTCAAGTGCTTTTGAAGCTGCTGAAGAAAAACTATCTCCAAAAGTTTAGCAAGGAAAGGCAGATTGGAAATTGGACGAAAATTCGTCAGGCATTCCTTGTCCAGACTTGGCTTCTTAAGGAGAGGAATGACAAGTGCTTGCTTGAAAAGATCAGGAACACAGCCTGACACTAGGGAAAATTTCAGAATTCTGGTTAATATTGGCAGTAATTCGTCTGAACATGCTCTCAGCAACGAAGCAGGAATTGGATCAAGTGCACAACTCTTGCTTGGGCACCGAGTCAAGATATCCTGAATGTATCTCTCTGACACTGGTTTGAACTGAGAGAGGGGTGTACCTGCAAACACAGGATTGGGACAGTCTACACTATCCGTCAAAGTGTCAAGCTCAGCTCGAATATCTGACACTTTCTTGTCAAAATATTCACAAATCCTATCTGGCAGTTCAGAACTGGGAAGGCATAATGGCAGTGAGGAATCTTTACTGTTCCCGAACAGCTCATCAGAGACCTGAAAAACGTTTTTGTAGACTTACATTCGGTGATACGGGCACAGTAAAAATCAGAAGGGGAGGGAGGGTCGAGTGTTAACCCTTTGGTTGTCGGTAGCGCTTATTGTTCCGACAGGAATCACATCGACAATAAGCGCTACCGACAGGCAAAGGGTTAACATTTTAAACTATTTGAAAGACGAACATGACTCAACTTGCTTTTGAAGATTGGCTTTAAACTCCAGTCACTCTCATGCCTCCCCCCTCCCTCCCCTTTTCCCGATCTCAATCTCTCCTTCCCTTCAGTGCGCCCCTGTTCTGACATCATCGCCCCTCTCGGCCAATAAATGGCTGGCCAGAGTTCCGGACCAGAACTTGGGCGAGGTTTTGTCAGAACAGCGCACACGACCACACGCTCTATCACACCTCAGTCTCACGCTCAACTCCACACTACTTCCTCACGCTTATACAATGAACACGCGGCGGCAACACTTTTTCTGTCAGTTGGGCAAAAATAACGGAGGCGTTTTATTCCCGTGACTCTCACTTGTCAAACATGTAAGACAACATCTAACCCAACCAGTAGGTTTACTGGTTGTTTCCTGCCCCCCCCCCCCCCTTCCCTGCAACAATACTCACAAACTAAAGAAACAAAACAACAAATCCGAAAAAAAAAGGGACCTCCATAAAAAACAAAACACCCTGCGTACTACTGAGCCGAGGCAATTCAGCTCAATATAGTACTATCTCATAATAAAAAGAACAACAAACAAAGAAAATGTAAGGTAGTTGCCAGACTTATCATGTGCTACATAGAACATGCTTATCAAAAACAAAGGGAAAACAAATATAATTATGGACACTTTATATGCAGCAGATTACAAAGGTGGTTGCTTGGGGTTGGATGGTGGGTTTTCAATTTCTAGCTGTCGCCTGACTGCTGCTGCTGACTGGCGTATTCGGTCGGTACCGTCCCCTTATCACTCCTGTAACCGCCCACGCATTCACCTCCCACACACTTTCATACCTCGCTCATACTCGCCTACGCACTCACCCCCTACAGGCTTCCCCACCCTCCCTCTCAGAGGCCGAAGAGGGAACCTAAATTATGGACTAGAAACAAGCACAAATTTTTTAGCGGACTCACAGAGTGGTCGCGCCGCGCCGTTGCCTCACCAGGCTATACATGCTGGTTTTTCAGCATGAATTGGAACGATGGAAAGGCAAAGTCGGATTTGAAACTGAGAACGGGCAGAGAAAATCGGCGACAAGAGGCCCCTCTTGCCGAAGAGGGAACCTATTTTTTGGGACGAAGAACATAAAGCACAAAAGTTTAGGCGGACCACAAGAGTGTCGCGCCCGCGCCGGCCGCAACAAGGCTATTCATGCAGCACTGGGAATTTGACGAAGGAAGGCACAGTCGAGAGTTGAAACTTTGAAAACGGGCAAGAAGGCCATCTTGCCGAAGAGGGGAACCTATTTTGGACGAGAAACAAGCACAAAAGTTTAGCGGACCACAGAGTGTCGCGCCGCGCCGTGCCGCACAAGGCTATTCATGCTGGTTTTCAGCAGGAATTGACGATGGAAGGCAAAGTCGGATTTGAAACTTGAAAACGGGCAGAATCGGCGCAGAGGCCTCTTGCCGAAGAGGGGAACCTATTTTGGACGAGAAACAAGCACAAAAGTTTAGCGGACCACAGAGTGTCGCGCCGCGCCGTGCCGCACAAGGCTATTCATGCAGCACTGGGAATTGACGATGGAAGGCAAAGTCGGATTTGAAACTTGAAAACGGGCAGAAGGCCTCTTGCCGAAGAGGGGAACCTATTTTGGACGAGAAACAAGCACAAAAGTTTAGCGGACCACAGAGTGTCGCGCCGCGCCGTGCCGCACAAGGCTATTCATGCTGGTTTTCAGCAGGAATTGACGATGGAAGGCAAAGTCGGATTTGAAACTTGAAAACGGGCAGAATCGGCGCAGAGGCCTCTTGCCGAAGAGGGGAACCTATTTTGGACGAGAAACAAGCACAAAAGTTTAGCGGACCACAGAGTGTCGCGCCGCGCCGTGCCGCACAAGGCTATTCATGCAGCACTGGGAATTGACGATGGAAGGCAAAGTCGGATTTGAAACTTGAAAACGGGCAGAAGGCCTCTTGCCGAAGAGGGGAACCTATTTTGGACGAGAAACAAGCACAAAAGTTTAGCGGACCACAGAGTGTCGCGCCGCGCCGTGCCGCACAAGGCTATTCATGCTGGTTTTCAGCAGGAATTGACGATGGAAGGCAAAGTCGGATTTGAAACTTGAAAACGGGCAGAATCGGCGCAGAGGCCTCTTGCCGAAGAGGGGAACCTATTTTGGACGAGAAACAAGCACAAAAGTTTAGCGGACCACAGAGTGTCGCGCCGCGCCGTGCCGCACAAGGCTATTCATGCAGCACTGGGAATTGACGATGGAAGGCAAAGTCGGATTTGAAACTTGAAAACGGGCAGAAGGCCTCTTGCCGAAGAGGGGAACCTATTTTGGACGAGAAACAAGCACAAAAGTTTAGCGGACCACAGAGTGTCGCGCCGCGCCGTGCCGCACAAGGCTATTCATGCTGGTTTTCAGCAGGAATTGACGATGGAAGGCAAAGTCGGATTTGAAACTTGAAAACGGGCAGAATCGGCGCAGAGGCCTCTTGCCGAAGAGGGGAACCTATTTTGGACGAGAAACAAGCACAAAAGTTTAGCGGACCACAGAGTGTCGCGCCGCGCCGTGCCGCACAAGGCTATTCATGCAGCACTGGGAATTGACGATGGAAGGCAAAGTCGGATTTGAAACTTGAAAACGGGCAGAAGGCCTCTTGCCGAAGAGGGGAACCTATTTTGGACGAGAAACAAGCACAAAAGTTTAGCGGACCACAGAGTGTCGCGCCGCGCCGTGCCGCACAAGGCTATTCATGCTGGTTTTCAGCAGGAATTGACGATGGAAGGCAAAGTCGGATTTGAAACTTGAAAACGGGCAGAATCGGCGCAGAGGCCTCTTGCCGAAGAGGGGAACCTATTTTGGACGAGAAACAAGCACAAAAGTTTAGCGGACCACAGAGTGTCGCGCCGCGCCGTGCCGCACAAGGCTATTCATGCAGCACTGGGAATTGACGATGGAAGGCAAAGTCGGATTTGAAACTTGAAAACGGGCAGAAGGCCTCTTGCCGAAGAGGGGAACCTATTTTGGACGAGAAACAAGCACACAAGTTTAGCGGACCACAGGGTGTCGTGCCGCGCCCTGCCGCACCAGGCTATTCATGCAGCACTGGGAATTGACGATGGAAGGCAAAGTCGCATTTGAAACTTGAAAACGGGCAGAATCGGCGCACAGGCCTCTTGCCGAAGAGGGGAACCTATTTTGGACGAGAAACAAGCACACAAGTTTAGCGGACCACAGGGTGTCGTGCCACGCCGTGCCGCACAAGGCTATTCATGCAGCACTGGGAATTGACGATGGAAGGCAAAGTCGCATTTGAAACTTGAATACGGGCAGAATCAGTGCGGAGGCTTAATCCATATCAGGCAAACCTATTGCCGACGAGAAACCAGTGAAAAAGTTTTGTCGTCCACCAATCCCGCCGGCCCCCTGCAGCCGCCAAAGTTGGGTTTTTCAGCAGGAATTGACGGAAGGAAAGCAAAGTGGCTGTTGAAATGGCCACCCGCGAAACTTGGGACAAATTTCTAACGGGATTCTCTTCACAGTAACTAAGATCCCAAATGTAAAGGGCCAGCAGAAAAACTTGGAAAAAATTCTCTCGCGGTAGGCGGTAGGGTGAACTAGGGTGATGTCAAAAAGTGTATGCCCAGGGGTTGTTACGATTTGTAATGGGTAGAGGGGTGGTAGTGCAATGCTGGGATAGCGTGCGCACTGCGACTTTTTATCATGGGGAAGGTGTGTGGAGGGGTTTTATTGCTATACTGTGCTCGTCAATACCTGTTTAACGTGATCACTATATATATAGGGGGGACGATGGATGGAAGGCAAAGTCGGAGTTGAGACTTGAAAGTTGAAGAATCGGTGCGGAGGATTATTCCGCAACAGAAAATGCTATTTCGGACGAGAAACAACAAGCGAAATAGTTTTGTAGTCCACCAGCCCGCCAGCCCCCTGCAGTCACCAATGCTGGTTTTCAGCAGGAATTGACGATGGAACGCAAGGTGGGATTTGAAACTTGAAAACGGGCAGAATCGGCGCAGAGGCCTCTTGCCGAAGAGGGGAACCTATTTTGGACGAGAAACAAGCACAAAAGTTTAGCGGACCACAGAGTGTCGCGCCGCGCCGTGCCGCACAAGGCTATTCATGCTGGTTTTCAGCAGGAATTGACGATGGAAGGCAAAGTCGGATTTGAAACTTGAAAACGGGCAGAATCGGCGCAGAGGCCTCTTGCCGAAGAGGGGAACCTATTTTGGACGAGAAACAAGCACAAAAGTTTAGCGGACCACAGAGTGTCGCGCCGCGCCGTGCCGCACAAGGCTATTCATGCAGCACTGGGAATTGACGATGGAAGGCAAAGTCGGATTTGAAACTTGAAAACGGGCAGAAGGCCTCTTGCCGAAGAGGGGAACCTATTTTGGACGAGAAACAAGCACAAAAGTTTAGCGGACCACAGAGTGTCGCGCCGCGCCGTGCCGCACAAGGCTATTCATGCTGGTTTTCAGCAGGAATTGACGATGGAAGGCAAAGTCGGATTTGAAACTTGAAAACGGGCAGAATCGGCGCAGAGGCCTCTTGCCGAAGAGGGGAACCTATTTTGGACGAGAAACAAGCACAAAAGTTTAGCGGACCACAGAGTGTCGCGCCGCGCCGTGCCGCACAAGGCTATTCATGCAGCACTGGGAATTGACGATGGAAGGCAAAGTCGGATTTGAAACTTGAAAACGGGCAGAAGGCCTCTTGCCGAAGAGGGGAACCTATTTTGGACGAGAAACAAGCACACAAGTTTAGCGGACCACAGGGTGTCGTGCCGCGCCCTGCCGCACCAGGCTATTCATGCAGCACTGGGAATTGACGATGGAAGGCAAAGTCGCATTTGAAACTTGAAAACGGGCAGAATCGGCGCACAGGCCTCTTGCCGAAGAGGGGAACCTATTTTGGACGAGAAACAAGCACACAAGTTTAGCGGACCACAGGGTGTCGTGCCACGCCGTGCCGCACAAGGCTATTCATGCAGCACTGGGAATTGACGATGGAAGGCAAAGTCGCATTTGAAACTTGAATACGGGCAGAATCAGTGCGGAGGCTTAATCCATATCAGGCAAACCTATTGCCGACGAGAAACCAGTGAAAAAGTTTTGTCGTCCACCAATCCCGCCGGCCCCCTGCAGCCGCCAAAGTTGGGTTTTTCAGCAGGAATTGACGGAAGGAAAGCAAAGTGGCTGTTGAAATGGCCACCCGCGAAACTTGGGACAAATTTCTAACGGGATTCTCTTCACAGTAACTAAGATCCCAAATGTAAAGGGCCAGCAGAAAAACTTGGAAAAAATTCTCTCGCGGTAGGCGGTAGGGTGAACTAGGGTGATGTCAAAAAGTGTATGCCCAGGGGTTGTTACGATTTGTAATGGGTAGAGGGGTGGTAGTGCAATGCTGGGATAGCGTGCGCACTGCGACTTTTTATCATGGGGAAGGTGTGTGGAGGGGTTTTATTGCTATACTGTGCTCGTCAATACCTGTTTAACGTGATCACTATATATATAGGGGGGACGATGGATGGAAGGCAAAGTCGGAGTTGAGACTTGAAAGTTGAAGAATCGGTGCGGAGGATTATTCCGCAACAGAAAATGCTATTTCGGACGAGAAACAACAAGCGAAATAGTTTTGTAGTCCACCAGCCCGCCAGCCCCCTGCAGTCACCAATGCTGGTTTTCAGCAGGAATTGACGATGGAACGCAAGGTGGGATTTGAAACTTGAAAACGGGCAGAATCGGCGCAGAGGCCTCTTGCCGAAGAGGGGAACCTATTTTGGACGAGAAACAAGCACAAAAGTTTAGCGGACCACAGAGTGTCGCGCCGCGCCGTGCCGCACAAGGCTATTCATGCTGGTTTTCAGCAGGAATTGACGATGGAAGGCAAAGTCGGATTTGAAACTTGAAAACGGGCAGAATCGGCGCAGAGGCCTCTTGCCGAAGAGGGGAACCTATTTTGGACGAGAAACAAGCACAAAAGTTTAGCGGACCACAGAGTGTCGCGCCGCGCCGTGCCGCACAAGGCTATTCATGCAGCACTGGGAATTGACGATGGAAGGCAAAGTCGGATTTGAAACTTGAAAACGGGCAGAAGGCCTCTTGCCGAAGAGGGGAACCTATTTTGGACGAGAAACAAGCACAAAAGTTTAGCGGACCACAGAGTGTCGCGCCGCGCCGTGCCGCACAAGGCTATTCATGCTGGTTTTCAGCAGGAATTGACGATGGAAGGCAAAGTCGGATTTGAAACTTGAAAACGGGCAGAATCGGCGCAGAGGCCTCTTGCCGAAGAGGGGAACCTATTTTGGACGAGAAACAAGCACAAAAGTTTAGCGGACCACAGAGTGTCGCGCCGCGCCGTGCCGCACAAGGCTATTCATGCAGCACTGGGAATTGACGATGGAAGGCAAAGTCGGATTTGAAACTTGAAAACGGGCAGAAGGCCTCTTGCCGAAGAGGGGAACCTATTTTGGACGAGAAACAAGCACACAAGTTTAGCGGACCACAGGGTGTCGTGCCGCGCCCTGCCGCACCAGGCTATTCATGCAGCACTGGGAATTGACGATGGAAGGCAAAGTCGCATTTGAAACTTGAAAACGGGCAGAATCGGCGCACAGGCCTCTTGCCGAAGAGGGGAACCTATTTTGGACGAGAAACAAGCACACAAGTTTAGCGGACCACAGGGTGTCGTGCCACGCCGTGCCGCACAAGGCTATTCATGCAGCACTGGGAATTGACGATGGAAGGCAAAGTCGCATTTGAAACTTGAATACGGGCAGAATCAGTGCGGAGGCTTAATCCATATCAGGCAAACCTATTGCCGACGAGAAACCAGTGAAAAAGTTTTGTCGTCCACCAATCCCGCCGGCCCCCTGCAGCCGCCAAAGTTGGGTTTTTCAGCAGGAATTGACGGAAGGAAAGCAAAGTGGCTGTTGAAATGGCCACCCGCGAAACTTGGGACAAATTTCTAACGGGATTCTCTTCACAGTAACTAAGATCCCAAATGTAAAGGGCCAGCAGAAAAACTTGGAAAAAATTCTCTCGCGGTAGGCGGTAGGGTGAACTAGGGTGATGTCAAAAAGTGTATGCCCAGGGGTTGTTACGATTTGTAATGGGTAGAGGGGTGGTAGTGCAATGCTGGGATAGCGTGCGCACTGCGACTTTTTATCATGGGGAAGGTGTGTGGAGGGGTTTTATTGCTATACTGTGCTCGTCAATACCTGTTTAACGTGATCACTATATATATAGGGGGGACGATGGATGGAAGGCAAAGTCGGAGTTGAGACTTGAAAGTTGAAGAATCGGTGCGGAGGATTATTCCGCAACAGAAAATGCTATTTCGGACGAGAAACAACAAGCGAAATAGTTTTGTAGTCCACCAGCCCGCCAGCCCCCTGCAGTCACCAATGCTGGTTTTCAGCAGGAATTGACGATGGAACGCAAGGTGGGATTTGAAACTTGAAAACGGGCAGAATCGGCGCAGAGGCCTCTTGCCGAAGAGGGGAACCTATTTTGGACGAGAAACAAGCACAAAAGTTTAGCGGACCACAGAGTGTCGCGCCGCGCCGTGCCGCACAAGGCTATTCATGCTGGTTTTCAGCAGGAATTGACGATGGAAGGCAAAGTCGGATTTGAAACTTGAAAACGGGCAGAATCGGCGCAGAGGCCTCTTGCCGAAGAGGGGAACCTATTTTGGACGAGAAACAAGCACAAAAGTTTAGCGGACCACAGAGTGTCGCGCCGCGCCGTGCCGCACAAGGCTATTCATGCAGCACTGGGAATTGACGATGGAAGGCAAAGTCGGATTTGAAACTTGAAAACGGGCAGAAGGCCTCTTGCCGAAGAGGGGAACCTATTTTGGACGAGAAACAAGCACAAAAGTTTAGCGGACCACAGAGTGTCGCGCCGCGCCGTGCCGCACAAGGCTATTCATGCTGGTTTTCAGCAGGAATTGACGATGGAAGGCAAAGTCGGATTTGAAACTTGAAAACGGGCAGAATCGGCGCAGAGGCCTCTTGCCGAAGAGGGGAACCTATTTTGGACGAGAAACAAGCACAAAAGTTTAGCGGACCACAGAGTGTCGCGCCGCGCCGTGCCGCACAAGGCTATTCATGCAGCACTGGGAATTGACGATGGAAGGCAAAGTCGGATTTGAAACTTGAAAACGGGCAGAAGGCCTCTTGCCGAAGAGGGGAACCTATTTTGGACGAGAAACAAGCACAAAAGTTTAGCGGACCACAGAGTGTCGCGCCGCGCCGTGCCGCACAAGGCTATTCATGCTGGTTTTCAGCAGGAATTGACGATGGAAGGCAAAGTCGGATTTGAAACTTGAAAACGGGCAGAATCGGCGCAGAGGCCTCTTGCCGAAGAGGGGAACCTATTTTGGACGAGAAACAAGCACAAAAGTTTAGCGGACCACAGAGTGTCGCGCCGCGCCGTGCCGCACAAGGCTATTCATGCAGCACTGGGAATTGACGATGGAAGGCAAAGTCGGATTTGAAACTTGAAAACGGGCAGAAGGCCTCTTGCCGAAGAGGGGAACCTATTTTGGACGAGAAACAAGCACACAAGTTTAGCGGACCACAGGGTGTCGTGCCGCGCCCTGCCGCACCAGGCTATTCATGCAGCACTGGGAATTGACGATGGAAGGCAAAGTCGCATTTGAAACTTGAAAACGGGCAGAATCGGCGCACAGGCCTCTTGCCGAAGAGGGGAACCTATTTTGGACGAGAAACAAGCACACAAGTTTAGCGGACCACAGGGTGTCGTGCCACGCCGTGCCGCACAAGGCTATTCATGCAGCACTGGGAATTGACGATGGAAGGCAAAGTCGCATTTGAAACTTGAATACGGGCAGAATCAGTGCGGAGGCTTAATCCATATCAGGCAAACCTATTGCCGACGAGAAACCAGTGAAAAAGTTTTGTCGTCCACCAATCCCGCCGGCCCCCTGCAGCCGCCAAAGTTGGGTTTTTCAGCAGGAATTGACGGAAGGAAAGCAAAGTGGCTGTTGAAATGGCCACCCGCGAAACTTGGGACAAATTTCTAACGGGATTCTCTTCACAGTAACTAAGATCCCAAATGTAAAGGGCCAGCAGAAAAACTTGGAAAAAATTCTCTCGCGGTAGGCGGTAGGGTGAACTAGGGTGATGTCAAAAAGTGTATGCCCAGGGGTTGTTACGATTTGTAATGGGTAGAGGGGTGGTAGTGCAATGCTGGGATAGCGTGCGCACTGCGACTTTTTATCATGGGGAAGGTGTGTGGAGGGGTTTTATTGCTATACTGTGCTCGTCAATACCTGTTTAACGTGATCACTATATATATAGGGGGGACGATGGATGGAAGGCAAAGTCGGAGTTGAGACTTGAAAGTTGAAGAATCGGTGCGGAGGATTATTCCGCAACAGAAAATGCTATTTCGGACGAGAAACAACAAGCGAAATAGTTTTGTAGTCCACCAGCCCGCCAGCCCCCTGCAGTCACCAATGCTGGTTTTCAGCAGGAATTGACGATGGAACGCAAGGTGGGATTTGAAACTTGAAAACGGGCAGAATCGGCGCAGAGGCCTCTTGCCGAAGAGGGGAACCTATTTTGGACGAGAAACAAGCACAAAAGTTTAGCGGACCACAGAGTGTCGCGCCGCGCCGTGCCGCACAAGGCTATTCATGCTGGTTTTCAGCAGGAATTGACGATGGAAGGCAAAGTCGGATTTGAAACTTGAAAACGGGCAGAATCGGCGCAGAGGCCTCTTGCCGAAGAGGGGAACCTATTTTGGACGAGAAACAAGCACAAAAGTTTAGCGGACCACAGAGTGTCGCGCCGCGCCGTGCCGCACAAGGCTATTCATGCAGCACTGGGAATTGACGATGGAAGGCAAAGTCGGATTTGAAACTTGAAAACGGGCAGAAGGCCTCTTGCCGAAGAGGGGAACCTATTTTGGACGAGAAACAAGCACAAAAGTTTAGCGGACCACAGAGTGTCGCGCCGCGCCGTGCCGCACAAGGCTATTCATGCTGGTTTTCAGCAGGAATTGACGATGGAAGGCAAAGTCGGATTTGAAACTTGAAAACGGGCAGAATCGGCGCAGAGGCCTCTTGCCGAAGAGGGGAACCTATTTTGGACGAGAAACAAGCACAAAAGTTTAGCGGACCACAGAGTGTCGCGCCGCGCCGTGCCGCACAAGGCTATTCATGCAGCACTGGGAATTGACGATGGAAGGCAAAGTCGGATTTGAAACTTGAAAACGGGCAGAAGGCCTCTTGCCGAAGAGGGGAACCTATTTTGGACGAGAAACAAGCACAAAAGTTTAGCGGACCACAGAGTGTCGCGCCGCGCCGTGCCGCACAAGGCTATTCATGCTGGTTTTCAGCAGGAATTGACGATGGAAGGCAAAGTCGGATTTGAAACTTGAAAACGGGCAGAATCGGCGCAGAGGCCTCTTGCCGAAGAGGGGAACCTATTTTGGACGAGAAACAAGCACAAAAGTTTAGCGGACCACAGAGTGTCGCGCCGCGCCGTGCCGCACAAGGCTATTCATGCAGCACTGGGAATTGACGATGGAAGGCAAAGTCGGATTTGAAACTTGAAAACGGGCAGAAGGCCTCTTGCCGAAGAGGGGAACCTATTTTGGACGAGAAACAAGCACAAAAGTTTAGCGGACCACAGAGTGTCGCGCCGCGCCGTGCCGCACAAGGCTATTCATGCTGGTTTTCAGCAGGAATTGACGATGGAAGGCAAAGTCGGATTTGAAACTTGAAAACGGGCAGAATCGGCGCAGAGGCCTCTTGCCGAAGAGGGGAACCTATTTTGGACGAGAAACAAGCACAAAAGTTTAGCGGACCACAGAGTGTCGCGCCGCGCCGTGCCGCACAAGGCTATTCATGCAGCACTGGGAATTGACGATGGAAGGCAAAGTCGGATTTGAAACTTGAAAACGGGCAGAAGGCCTCTTGCCGAAGAGGGGAACCTATTTTGGACGAGAAACAAGCACAAAAGTTTAGCGGACCACAGAGTGTCGCGCCGCGCCGTGCCGCACAAGGCTATTCATGCTGGTTTTCAGCAGGAATTGACGATGGAAGGCAAAGTCGGATTTGAAACTTGAAAACGGGCAGAATCGGCGCAGAGGCCTCTTGCCGAAGAGGGGAACCTATTTTGGACGAGAAACAAGCACAAAAGTTTAGCGGACCACAGAGTGTCGCGCCGCGCCGTGCCGCACAAGGCTATTCATGCAGCACTGGGAATTGACGATGGAAGGCAAAGTCGGATTTGAAACTTGAAAACGGGCAGAAGGCCTCTTGCCGAAGAGGGGAACCTATTTTGGACGAGAAACAAGCACAAAAGTTTAGCGGACCACAGAGTGTCGCGCCGCGCCGTGCCGCACAAGGCTATTCATGCTGGTTTTCAGCAGGAATTGACGATGGAAGGCAAAGTCGGATTTGAAACTTGAAAACGGGCAGAATCGGCGCAGAGGCCTCTTGCCGAAGAGGGGAACCTATTTTGGACGAGAAACAAGCACAAAAGTTTAGCGGACCACAGAGTGTCGCGCCGCGCCGTGCCGCACAAGGCTATTCATGCAGCACTGGGAATTGACGATGGAAGGCAAAGTCGGATTTGAAACTTGAAAACGGGCAGAAGGCCTCTTGCCGAAGAGGGGAACCTATTTTGGACGAGAAACAAGCACAAAAGTTTAGCGGACCACAGAGTGTCGCGCCGCGCCGTGCCGCACAAGGCTATTCATGCTGGTTTTCAGCAGGAATTGACGATGGAAGGCAAAGTCGGATTTGAAACTTGAAAACGGGCAGAATCGGCGCAGAGGCCTCTTGCCGAAGAGGGGAACCTATTTTGGACGAGAAACAAGCACAAAAGTTTAGCGGACCACAGAGTGTCGCGCCGCGCCGTGCCGCACAAGGCTATTCATGCAGCACTGGGAATTGACGATGGAAGGCAAAGTCGGATTTGAAACTTGAAAACGGGCAGAAGGCCTCTTGCCGAAGAGGGGAACCTATTTTGGACGAGAAACAAGCACAAAAGTTTAGCGGACCACAGAGTGTCGCGCCGCGCCGTGCCGCACAAGGCTATTCATGCTGGTTTTCAGCAGGAATTGACGATGGAAGGCAAAGTCGGATTTGAAACTTGAAAACGGGCAGAATCGGCGCAGAGGCCTCTTGCCGAAGAGGGGAACCTATTTTGGACGAGAAACAAGCACAAAAGTTTAGCGGACCACAGAGTGTCGCGCCGCGCCGTGCCGCACAAGGCTATTCATGCAGCACTGGGAATTGACGATGGAAGGCAAAGTCGGATTTGAAACTTGAAAACGGGCAGAAGGCCTCTTGCCGAAGAGGGGAACCTATTTTGGACGAGAAACAAGCACACAAGTTTAGCGGACCACAGGGTGTCGTGCCGCGCCCTGCCGCACCAGGCTATTCATGCAGCACTGGGAATTGACGATGGAAGGCAAAGTCGCATTTGAAACTTGAAAACGGGCAGAATCGGCGCACAGGCCTCTTGCCGAAGAGGGGAACCTATTTTGGACGAGAAACAAGCACACAAGTTTAGCGGACCACAGGGTGTCGTGCCACGCCGTGCCGCACAAGGCTATTCATGCAGCACTGGGAATTGACGATGGAAGGCAAAGTCGCATTTGAAACTTGAATACGGGCAGAATCAGTGCGGAGGCTTAATCCATATCAGGCAAACCTATTGCCGACGAGAAACCAGTGAAAAAGTTTTGTCGTCCACCAATCCCGCCGGCCCCCTGCAGCCGCCAAAGTTGGGTTTTTCAGCAGGAATTGACGGAAGGAAAGCAAAGTGGCTGTTGAAATGGCCACCCGCGAAACTTGGGACAAATTTCTAACGGGATTCTCTTCACAGTAACTAAGATCCCAAATGTAAAGGGCCAGCAGAAAAACTTGGAAAAAATTCTCTCGCGGTAGGCGGTAGGGTGAACTAGGGTGATGTCAAAAAGTGTATGCCCAGGGGTTGTTACGATTTGTAATGGGTAGAGGGGTGGTAGTGCAATGCTGGGATAGCGTGCGCACTGCGACTTTTTATCATGGGGAAGGTGTGTGGAGGGGTTTTATTGCTATACTGTGCTCGTCAATACCTGTTTAACGTGATCACTATATATATAGGGGGGACGATGGATGGAAGGCAAAGTCGGAGTTGAGACTTGAAAGTTGAAGAATCGGTGCGGAGGATTATTCCGCAACAGAAAATGCTATTTCGGACGAGAAACAACAAGCGAAATAGTTTTGTAGTCCACCAGCCCGCCAGCCCCCTGCAGTCACCAATGCTGGTTTTCAGCAGGAATTGACGATGGAACGCAAGGTGGGATTTGAAACTTGAAAACGGGCAGAATCGGCGCAGAGGCCTCTTGCCGAAGAGGGGAACCTATTTTGGACGAGAAACAAGCACAAAAGTTTAGCGGACCACAGAGTGTCGCGCCGCGCCGTGCCGCACAAGGCTATTCATGCTGGTTTTCAGCAGGAATTGACGATGGAAGGCAAAGTCGGATTTGAAACTTGAAAACGGGCAGAATCGGCGCAGAGGCCTCTTGCCGAAGAGGGGAACCTATTTTGGACGAGAAACAAGCACAAAAGTTTAGCGGACCACAGAGTGTCGCGCCGCGCCGTGCCGCACAAGGCTATTCATGCAGCACTGGGAATTGACGATGGAAGGCAAAGTCGGATTTGAAACTTGAAAACGGGCAGAAGGCCTCTTGCCGAAGAGGGGAACCTATTTTGGACGAGAAACAAGCACAAAAGTTTAGCGGACCACAGAGTGTCGCGCCGCGCCGTGCCGCACAAGGCTATTCATGCTGGTTTTCAGCAGGAATTGACGATGGAAGG
The DNA here is from genome assembly GCA_036245525.1 of Semisulcospira habei. Lineage (NCBI taxonomy): Eukaryota > Metazoa > Mollusca > Gastropoda > Semisulcospiridae > Semisulcospira > Semisulcospira habei. The sequence goes on from BTPG01000004.1 coordinate 7,177,521, forward strand.
CAAAGTCGGATTTGAAACTTGAAAACGGGCAGAATCGGCGCAGAGGCCTCTTGCCGAAGAGGGGAACCTATTTTGGACGAGAAACAAGCACAAAAGTTTAGCGGACCACAGAGTGTCGCGCCGCGCCGTGCCGCACAAGGCTATTCATGCAGCACTGGGAATTGACGATGGAAGGCAAAGTCGGATTTGAAACTTGAAAACGGGCAGAAGGCCTCTTGCCGAAGAGGGGAACCTATTTTGGACGAGAAACAAGCACACAAGTTTAGCGGACCACAGGGTGTCGTGCCGCGCCCTGCCGCACCAGGCTATTCATGCAGCACTGGGAATTGACGATGGAAGGCAAAGTCGCATTTGAAACTTGAAAACGGGCAGAATCGGCGCACAGGCCTCTTGCCGAAGAGGGGAACCTATTTTGGACGAGAAACAAGCACACAAGTTTAGCGGACCACAGGGTGTCGTGCCACGCCGTGCCGCACAAGGCTATTCATGCAGCACTGGGAATTGACGATGGAAGGCAAAGTCGCATTTGAAACTTGAATACGGGCAGAATCAGTGCGGAGGCTTAATCCATATCAGGCAAACCTATTGCCGACGAGAAACCAGTGAAAAAGTTTTGTCGTCCACCAATCCCGCCGGCCCCCTGCAGCCGCCAAAGTTGGGTTTTTCAGCAGGAATTGACGGAAGGAAAGCAAAGTGGCTGTTGAAATGGCCACCCGCGAAACTTGGGACAAATTTCTAACGGGATTCTCTTCACAGTAACTAAGATCCCAAATGTAAAGGGCCAGCAGAAAAACTTGGAAAAAATTCTCTCGCGGTAGGCGGTAGGGTGAACTAGGGTGATGTCAAAAAGTGTATGCCCAGGGGTTGTTACGATTTGTAATGGGTAGAGGGGTGGTAGTGCAATGCTGGGATAGCGTGCGCACTGCGACTTTTTATCATGGGGAAGGTGTGTGGAGGGGTTTTATTGCTATACTGTGCTCGTCAATACCTGTTTAACGTGATCACTATATATATAGGGGGGACGATGGATGGAAGGCAAAGTCGGAGTTGAGACTTGAAAGTTGAAGAATCGGTGCGGAGGATTATTCCGCAACAGAAAATGCTATTTCGGACGAGAAACAACAAGCGAAATAGTTTTGTAGTCCACCAGCCCGCCAGCCCCCTGCAGTCACCAATGCTGGTTTTCAGCAGGAATTGACGATGGAACGCAAGGTGGGATTTGAAACTTGAAAACGGGCAGAATCGGCGCAGAGGCCTCTTGCCGAAGAGGGGAACCTATTTTGGACGAGAAACAAGCACAAAAGTTTAGCGGACCACAGAGTGTCGCGCCGCGCCGTGCCGCACAAGGCTATTCATGCTGGTTTTCAGCAGGAATTGACGATGGAAGGCAAAGTCGGATTTGAAACTTGAAAACGGGCAGAATCGGCGCAGAGGCCTCTTGCCGAAGAGGGGAACCTATTTTGGACGAGAAACAAGCACAAAAGTTTAGCGGACCACAGAGTGTCGCGCCGCGCCGTGCCGCACAAGGCTATTCATGCAGCACTGGGAATTGACGATGGAAGGCAAAGTCGGATTTGAAACTTGAAAACGGGCAGAAGGCCTCTTGCCGAAGAGGGGAACCTATTTTGGACGAGAAACAAGCACAAAAGTTTAGCGGACCACAGAGTGTCGCGCCGCGCCGTGCCGCACAAGGCTATTCATGCTGGTTTTCAGCAGGAATTGACGATGGAAGGCAAAGTCGGATTTGAAACTTGAAAACGGGCAGAATCGGCGCAGAGGCCTCTTGCCGAAGAGGGGAACCTATTTTGGACGAGAAACAAGCACAAAAGTTTAGCGGACCACAGAGTGTCGCGCCGCGCCGTGCCGCACAAGGCTATTCATGCAGCACTGGGAATTGACGATGGAAGGCAAAGTCGGATTTGAAACTTGAAAACGGGCAGAAGGCCTCTTGCCGAAGAGGGGAACCTATTTTGGACGAGAAACAAGCACACAAGTTTAGCGGACCACAGGGTGTCGTGCCGCGCCCTGCCGCACCAGGCTATTCATGCAGCACTGGGAATTGACGATGGAAGGCAAAGTCGCATTTGAAACTTGAAAACGGGCAGAATCGGCGCACAGGCCTCTTGCCGAAGAGGGGAACCTATTTTGGACGAGAAACAAGCACACAAGTTTAGCGGACCACAGGGTGTCGTGCCACGCCGTGCCGCACAAGGCTATTCATGCAGCACTGGGAATTGACGATGGAAGGCAAAGTCGCATTTGAAACTTGAATACGGGCAGAATCAGTGCGGAGGCTTAATCCATATCAGGCAAACCTATTGCCGACGAGAAACCAGTGAAAAAGTTTTGTCGTCCACCAATCCCGCCGGCCCCCTGCAGCCGCCAAAGTTGGGTTTTTCAGCAGGAATTGACGGAAGGAAAGCAAAGTGGCTGTTGAAATGGCCACCCGCGAAACTTGGGACAAATTTCTAACGGGATTCTCTTCACAGTAACTAAGATCCCAAATGTAAAGGGCCAGCAGAAAAACTTGGAAAAAATTCTCTCGCGGTAGGCGGTAGGGTGAACTAGGGTGATGTCAAAAAGTGTATGCCCAGGGGTTGTTACGATTTGTAATGGGTAGAGGGGTGGTAGTGCAATGCTGGGATAGCGTGCGCACTGCGACTTTTTATCATGGGGAAGGTGTGTGGAGGGGTTTTATTGCTATACTGTGCTCGTCAATACCTGTTTAACGTGATCACTATATATATAGGGGGGACGATGGATGGAAGGCAAAGTCGGAGTTGAGACTTGAAAGTTGAAGAATCGGTGCGGAGGATTATTCCGCAACAGAAAATGCTATTTCGGACGAGAAACAACAAGCGAAATAGTTTTGTAGTCCACCAGCCCGCCAGCCCCCTGCAGTCACCAATGCTGGTTTTCAGCAGGAATTGACGATGGAACGCAAGGTGGGATTTGAAACTTGAAAACGGGCAGAATCGGCGCAGAGGCCTCTTGCCGAAGAGGGGAACCTATTTTGGACGAGAAACAAGCACAAAAGTTTAGCGGACCACAGAGTGTCGCGCCGCGCCGTGCCGCACAAGGCTATTCATGCTGGTTTTCAGCAGGAATTGACGATGGAAGGCAAAGTCGGATTTGAAACTTGAAAACGGGCAGAATCGGCGCAGAGGCCTCTTGCCGAAGAGGGGAACCTATTTTGGACGAGAAACAAGCACAAAAGTTTAGCGGACCACAGAGTGTCGCGCCGCGCCGTGCCGCACAAGGCTATTCATGCAGCACTGGGAATTGACGATGGAAGGCAAAGTCGGATTTGAAACTTGAAAACGGGCAGAAGGCCTCTTGCCGAAGAGGGGAACCTATTTTGGACGAGAAACAAGCACAAAAGTTTAGCGGACCACAGAGTGTCGCGCCGCGCCGTGCCGCACAAGGCTATTCATGCTGGTTTTCAGCAGGAATTGACGATGGAAGGCAAAGTCGGATTTGAAACTTGAAAACGGGCAGAATCGGCGCAGAGGCCTCTTGCCGAAGAGGGGAACCTATTTTGGACGAGAAACAAGCACAAAAGTTTAGCGGACCACAGAGTGTCGCGCCGCGCCGTGCCGCACAAGGCTATTCATGCAGCACTGGGAATTGACGATGGAAGGCAAAGTCGGATTTGAAACTTGAAAACGGGCAGAAGGCCTCTTGCCGAAGAGGGGAACCTATTTTGGACGAGAAACAAGCACACAAGTTTAGCGGACCACAGGGTGTCGTGCCGCGCCCTGCCGCACCAGGCTATTCATGCAGCACTGGGAATTGACGATGGAAGGCAAAGTCGCATTTGAAACTTGAAAACGGGCAGAATCGGCGCACAGGCCTCTTGCCGAAGAGGGGAACCTATTTTGGACGAGAAACAAGCACACAAGTTTAGCGGACCACAGGGTGTCGTGCCACGCCGTGCCGCACAAGGCTATTCATGCAGCACTGGGAATTGACGATGGAAGGCAAAGTCGCATTTGAAACTTGAATACGGGCAGAATCAGTGCGGAGGCTTAATCCATATCAGGCAAACCTATTGCCGACGAGAAACCAGTGAAAAAGTTTTGTCGTCCACCAATCCCGCCGGCCCCCTGCAGCCGCCAAAGTTGGGTTTTTCAGCAGGAATTGACGGAAGGAAAGCAAAGTGGCTGTTGAAATGGCCACCCGCGAAACTTGGGACAAATTTCTAACGGGATTCTCTTCACAGTAACTAAGATCCCAAATGTAAAGGGCCAGCAGAAAAACTTGGAAAAAATTCTCTCGCGGTAGGCGGTAGGGTGAACTAGGGTGATGTCAAAAAGTGTATGCCCAGGGGTTGTTACGATTTGTAATGGGTAGAGGGGTGGTAGTGCAATGCTGGGATAGCGTGCGCACTGCGACTTTTTATCATGGGGAAGGTGTGTGGAGGGGTTTTATTGCTATACTGTGCTCGTCAATACCTGTTTAACGTGATCACTATATATATAGGGGGGACGATGGATGGAAGGCAAAGTCGGAGTTGAGACTTGAAAGTTGAAGAATCGGTGCGGAGGATTATTCCGCAACAGAAAATGCTATTTCGGACGAGAAACAACAAGCGAAATAGTTTTGTAGTCCACCAGCCCGCCAGCCCCCTGCAGTCACCAATGCTGGTTTTCAGCAGGAATTGACGATGGAACGCAAGGTGGGATTTGAAACTTGAAAACGGGCAGAATCGGCGCAGAGGCCTCTTGCCGAAGAGGGGAACCTATTTTGGACGAGAAACAAGCACAAAAGTTTAGCGGACCACAGAGTGTCGCGCCGCGCCGTGCCGCACAAGGCTATTCATGCTGGTTTTCAGCAGGAATTGACGATGGAAGGCAAAGTCGGATTTGAAACTTGAAAACGGGCAGAATCGGCGCAGAGGCCTCTTGCCGAAGAGGGGAACCTATTTTGGACGAGAAACAAGCACAAAAGTTTAGCGGACCACAGAGTGTCGCGCCGCGCCGTGCCGCACAAGGCTATTCATGCAGCACTGGGAATTGACGATGGAAGGCAAAGTCGGATTTGAAACTTGAAAACGGGCAGAAGGCCTCTTGCCGAAGAGGGGAACCTATTTTGGACGAGAAACAAGCACAAAAGTTTAGCGGACCACAGAGTGTCGCGCCGCGCCGTGCCGCACAAGGCTATTCATGCTGGTTTTCAGCAGGAATTGACGATGGAAGGCAAAGTCGGATTTGAAACTTGAAAACGGGCAGAATCGGCGCAGAGGCCTCTTGCCGAAGAGGGGAACCTATTTTGGACGAGAAACAAGCACAAAAGTTTAGCGGACCACAGAGTGTCGCGCCGCGCCGTGCCGCACAAGGCTATTCATGCAGCACTGGGAATTGACGATGGAAGGCAAAGTCGGATTTGAAACTTGAAAACGGGCAGAAGGCCTCTTGCCGAAGAGGGGAACCTATTTTGGACGAGAAACAAGCACAAAAGTTTAGCGGACCACAGAGTGTCGCGCCGCGCCGTGCCGCACAAGGCTATTCATGCTGGTTTTCAGCAGGAATTGACGATGGAAGGCAAAGTCGGATTTGAAACTTGAAAACGGGCAGAATCGGCGCAGAGGCCTCTTGCCGAAGAGGGGAACCTATTTTGGACGAGAAACAAGCACAAAAGTTTAGCGGACCACAGAGTGTCGCGCCGCGCCGTGCCGCACAAGGCTATTCATGCAGCACTGGGAATTGACGATGGAAGGCAAAGTCGGATTTGAAACTTGAAAACGGGCAGAAGGCCTCTTGCCGAAGAGGGGAACCTATTTTGGACGAGAAACAAGCACAAAAGTTTAGCGGACCACAGAGTGTCGCGCCGCGCCGTGCCGCACAAGGCTATTCATGCGTCAGCACTGGAATTGACGATGGAAGGCAAAGTCGGATTTGAAACTTGAAAACGGGCAGAAATCGGCGCAACGAGAGGGGCCAAGAGGGGCCCAGAGGAGAATCATAAAGTGTAGAGACTCATAGCGAGCCAACGTTAGACGACAAAGGAGGAACAGGCATATACCCTAAAATCTTTAAATACCAGCAAACAACAAGTCAGAGGGCCTACTTGCCGAAGAGGGGAA
>BTPG01000004.1:7183625-7268812 GCA_036245525.1 Semisulcospira habei
ATAGCAGTCTTGAGGGGTAGTTAGCGTTGGCTACATGCCTGGGCATTGCTTTGGTTTGGAAGGCCCTGATACAAGCAAGGTTTACACACGACAATTTACCATCGAGAACATGGAAGCGTTGAGTACGCATGCTGGTTGCACAAGACTGGAGCTCGGTATGAAAACTTATAAATCTCATGCAGTAGAGGCAAAGGATGAATGATAATTTTATTGATGATGAAGAATTTTAGGCTGAGAGTCCCAGGATGATTGTAAAATAATTACAAAAACAGAAGTCTGGAAATACAGAATAAGATTGCGTAGTCAGTCTCCCGTGGAATGTTGAAGAACTGAAGGCTAGTTTTTTAGCTGAGGGAAAACAGATCGTAGGCTGTACAGGAAAACCACAGAAAAACTACACAATTCTTTTGAAACAAATACAAAATCAGATTTTGGGTGAAGAGCCGTTTATTAAGTGTCGACTATACACTTCACAGAAAAAGATGCCATGTCCAACTTTACAAACTCACTTAGGAGCTCTGATTTACTGTAACCCATTCTTTGCGACCGCCGCCAGAGCCACCACTCCAGAGTACTAATTGAGAAAAAAAAGAGTTTTGTTTAGTTTGTTGTCCTGTATGTATCTTGAAGCAAATAACTGAGCGTAGTATCGTTGGGATCCCATTAAGATGTCAAGTTTGTTGTAAGAAGTTAGAGGTATAGTACTTGTGGAAGCGAACCTTAGGTGTAAGTACTTGGTAAGAACTGTAGAGGTAAGTATAATAATATAGGTGTTTCTTCATTGCTCGCAACACTACTCTAAAAGGTTGAACACTCCGGCCAGGTTTCCTATGAAAGTTAGTTGGCAACTTGTTATAATATAGTATTAAGCTTTTCACTTGCTTCACTTGATCAGGTTAATGATTAGGTGTTTGTCAGAGACAATAGTTTTATACCCCCCCACCCTCTCCAAAAAAAAAGCAAACAACAATGTCTTCTCTCAGTTGGCTTATTAAATCATGCTTCAACAGATTTCGATAATTGTTGTGTGTCATGTTCAATAACCCGTGTCCTTTTAAGCAAAACAAACCTGACACATTATGGCGATTATTGGCTTTGCAGTAAATTTTGAAATCACACCCTTGACCTAGGGTGAGAGCCAAAGAAACATCAGACATCCATAGACAGTAACTTGATAATTTTACCATGGACTTGAGCACCAGAAAAGGAAGGAATCACCCCTTTTTTCAGATTACTTTTTCCTTTGAGTACAGGTTTATACTAGGGAATATTTTGTAAAAATTTTCAGTAGACAAAAAAGTTACTTCCCGTGCTTTTTAAAATTTGTAATTTTGTTGAAGGGTGTACGCATAATTGAAAAAAATTAAAAAATTCCTTTCTTGCATAACGTCTTGTCCAGGATTAAAATTATTTAGGATGAATATCATGGTCAGTGTGTTGGTGCATACCATAACCGATCTGGATTGAAACCGATTATGAATCTCAGTTTCAAAAGGCAAGCTAGTCAGAAATGGCAAAAAAATGTGAATAATTGTAGGCCCTTTCCTTGGAATATTTTTTTTTTCAGAACAAGTCTAATCATAACATAACAGAATTGAGGTGGGAGGTCTTTCAGAACCGGTGCAAGCTTAGACAATGATGGTGTCGGACTTTACCATTATTTGGTTCCTGACCTCGACGGACTTGACCACATGACCTCGACGACTTGACCATGACCTTGACCCATGACCTTGGTTGACCTTGAACATGGATCCTTGACATGACCTTGACCTTTGATCTTGACCTTTGAACCTTGGTGTCCTTGACCTTTGAACTTTGACCCTGGTGACCTTGACCCATGACCGTAGCCCATGACCTGACCATGACCTTGGTGACCGTGAACCATTGACCTTGGCCATGACCTTTTGATTTGACCCAGACCTTTGACTTGGTGACCTGACCTTGGTGACCTTGACCCTTGTTCTCTCTCTCTCTCTCTCTCTCAATCTCCATCTCTCATCATAGCATTCCACAGTCGGGAAATTCCTCCACCTACTCAGTACTTCCGCTACCGGACACCGCCACCCACCCACGCATTCAGTCCTCTTTCCCTCCGTTTAAAATATGTTTATCACTCCTCCCTCGTCTAAACACCACTTAAACTCCAGTCACTCCCCCCTCCCTCCCCTTTTCCCGATCTCAATCTCTCCTTCCCTTCAGTGCGCCCCTGTTCTGACATCATCGCCCCTCTCGGCCAATAAATGGCTGGCCAGAGTTCCGGACCAGAACTTGGGCGAGGTTTTGTCAGAACAGCGCACACGACCACACGCTCTATCACACCTCAGTCTCACGCTCAACTCCACACTACTTCCTCACGCTTATACACTGAACACGCGGCGGCAACACTTTTTCTGTCAGTTGGGCAAAAATAACGGAGGCGTTTTATTCCCGTGACTCTCACTTGTCAAACATGTAAGACAACATCTAACCCAACCAGTAGGTTTCCTGGTTGTTTCATGCCCAAACCTAACGGGAAAAACGCCAGTTTTTTTTTCACCCAATTGAGAGAAAAGTCGAGTGTTCAAGGTGTCGGTATTTTCTGAATAAGTACACTTCTGTAGAAATCTTGAATATTTTGAGGTATTTGGTCCAAGTATGATAGGTATGCAGTGCTTTCCCAGTCCCCCAAACACTTCACAACCTCGCCGGGCACCCCACAAGCCAGGGCCCAGGTAGCCCCACCACGCCGCAAGCTGTGGCTTGTATAAACCCCTTCAACAGCAGAGGTCAGTTCTCGCAACCGTTTGTTGAACTCTGATCCCCGAATGAGGAAAGCCGGTGCCTTAGGAGGCGCTGGGCCTAGCGCTCTAAACATACTGATTACTGCCGTCACGGGGCACAGAGGGTGACGCAACATAACCGGTAACGCGATCACTAGAGTTTTTTCGCGTTCCTGAATTGTCTTACTCCACCTAACCAGTATCTTGACACTACTGTTGTCATTTACAACAAAGCAGTCTCTAGTGAGTTGTTTCCCAGGATCGAATCCTGCACCATCTTGGAAAAGACTGGATCGCCGAAGCAGTCCGAAGAACATAACCACAATCACTGCCCAGAAGACACAGTCCTTAGAGCTGCACAAATCAAGTTTTTGTTTAATCTGAAGAAGACGTTGCGGGCTCATCGGCGTCTTGCGGTTAGGAGGGCAGCCTTTTGTTCGCTCAATTCCCCGCAATGTGCTTTTCACCATCCACGAATCCTGGTATGGGTGCGGTTCCCCGCATTCTAAATGGAATAGGCGAACAATGTTGAGGTATTGTGCCACGGAGCTGGCCTGAAGTGTCCTGGCCAAAAAGGCTGCGTACTGCGCCACTGTTCTCTCACACACCGGTACCGGCTGGATGTTCATTTAGTCACAAAACCTAAGATAAGAGCGCAAGTGAGTCTGATAAGTTTTCTTGGTGTTGTCGGCAAAAACACTGGCACGATATCCCGCCACCTCCTGCAGTAGCTGGTGTCTGAGCCTAGACCCGGCACCTAGACAGCACAAAACCAAGAGCTGACTGTGACATGTGATTCAGAAGGTAGGTGTCAGGCGGTCGGCCCCGGTGCCAATTCGTTAGCAATTGTCCTAGCATGGGCAGCCGTCCTTCGTGTAGGCGGGAAATAGTATCGGCAAACACATTCACACTGCCAGCCACGTGCATCGCTGACACGCTGCAATTCCGCGTTCTCACACACTCCCATGCCATCTTCCTCAACAGACTATTGACATAGCGGTCTTTTGAGCGCCCTTTGTTAATGATAGCCTTTGTCACCGTGCTGTCCGTATGAATGACCACCTGTTTCGCTCGCCATGAGGGGGCCCACCGGTTGACTGCCTGCACCACCGCGCACACCTCTTTATAATTAATATGCAAGTCCTTGGCTGCCGGCATGTCTGAAGAGAACAGTGTATAATTCCAATCTCCTTTCCAGAACGCGCCTGCCGCCAGGTTGCATGCATCAACATGGACATGTTCCTTGCTTTGTGAGTCATAATACACAGTGCCATTAAAAACATGCATGTAAGATAGCCACCACTGTAAGTCTGCGTGAAACTCTCGTGCGAGTCTCGCTTTATGCATTTGCTGCTGAAGGGGTTTAATCGTATCAAGAATCCGCCTGAGAAAAAAATTTCCTCCCTTGACGGCTTGACACGCCCAGTTAAGGGACCCTGCTAGTGACTGCAAGCTTTGCTTTGTCGCGCGTGTTTTGCCTTGAAACTGCTGCAAGCGTTTGTGAAGTTGCTGTAACTTGTCGTCGCCCAATGACAAGGTGCTTGTGCTGGTGCAGATTTGGATCCCGAGAAAAGTAATGGTTTGTGTAGGCACCACCACCTTAGGCCAGTAATATTGCACCCTAATCTACGTAAAAGGGCAATGAGCGTCATCATCATTTGAGTGTATTCCTCTTTGGACTTAGCTGCTATGAAGAAATCGTCAATATACGCTACTATCCCTGTCATGCCGCGCCGTAACATACATCTGCGAACTGCCTGCGAGAGTCTGTTAAAGTGCGAAGGGCCCACATTACTACCAAAAGGGAGCCTACTATCGAACAGGTATGTGGGCTTCTGCTCGCCCGTAAAAATCCATTTTAGGCCTGTGACTTGGTAATTATCTGGATGGATACACACAGATCGGTATGCCGCCTTAAGGTCAACTTTCGCGCACCAGTAGCCGGACTTGTCTAGTGCGCACGCGTCCGCTAGAGTCTGGAATTTTACTGTCTCAGGTACTGAGTAATCGTTCATTGCATGTCCTACAGGCTTGCTGCCGTCGTGTATCAGGCGTATGCTATTGTCGTCTTTTGGGATCGCAGCCAAAGCGGTAATTAAGGTTGGTTTTTGAGATGCTACGATATAATGACCTTTGTTTATCTGATCGATGAGCTCCTTTTCTACCGCTACTCTGTTTTTTAAGGCAGAGGTGTGATTTTTCTGCTCTACAGATCTAACAGTCTGATGTTTGTCAGTGATATAAAACCCATGTTCGATCCCTTCAAGGAGAAACTTTTTGTCTTTATCAGAAGCTAATTCGTCTTGCCACACTAAAAGCTTTGAACTAATGGACGCTCCAGAACCTAACAATTGACAGTTGAATGGACTTAGTGCAGGATAAGGGCTATGATAAAAAGTGCTAGAATGGGTGGGGCCTACCTCGCCTTGTGCAACCTGCTGCGCTGTGTCCTAGGCTGTCCCGTGTTTGCCCCTGCCGCTGCTGATGTTCCCGCGCCGAAAGATCTCTCCCGCAGGTGGCACACACATGGTCCAGCTGGCAGCGTGCGCCGTAGGTGCAGTACCCTCTGTTGTACTGCAGGCACACTTCCCTCCCAGAGGGGCCGATGGGGCGTTGTGGGCGCGGTCCGGCCGTCCCTCCTCCTGTTCTGCGAGCAGGTGAGCCAGCGGGCATCGCAGATTGCGCAGTACGGTCGCGCAGCACCACCGTGGACAGGTGTGGGGCGTCCGTGCCCCACTGGAATGCTTCGGCCGCTTGCCGCTGACGATACTCATCGTCGAAACGCAGGACACTTTGCCAGGTGTATCTGGCCGCCAGCAAGAGTCCCCCACCATCGCCGAGTACTTGAGGTAGGCGTACGGCGTGAAACCCGGTGTGGGTTTGTCCATAAGGGCCGCCATAATACGGCTATTTGCCACTATCCAGTGTGCGGGGGAAACCTTGTCCAACTTCGGTTTGCTGTTCACCTTTATAGTGACACCACCCCCAAGTGCCACTTCTTCCTCTGCCACTGCTGCTGAAGACAGAAAGTCTACTATACGTAATTGGGGCCCACCTTTTGCTGCCGCAATACCCCCGCTACTATTGTCACTGACGCACAGGCCGTCGCGCAACAGTTCATCCAGTCCGGCCCCGCTGTGGTGTGTACTGTATAGGGCGTCCTGCAAGGTCTGTGGCGCCCTACTGCCGCTGTTGTCCGCTACTCCTCCCAGTCCGCCGCACAGTGGGCCACCGCCGTTGTCCACCTGGAATTTGGCCACCGCTGCACGGAGCACTGCTCTGTCCCCCCGTTTCAGCGCCAGAGCGTCAATGTCTTCGTCAGACATTAGCAGTAGTGCTTGCCTAGAGATGAATTTTTTCCCTGATCATGGCACTCTGCACCTCTTCGTCGAGGCCCCAGTCACGGAAAATATGGTCCATCTCACTATTTTCTAGTAAAGCCTTCTTTCTCGCTGATTTGGGAGCCATTTCAATTTCTAGCTGTCGCCTGACTGCTGCTGCTGACTGGCGTATTCGGTCGGTACCGTCCCCTTATCACTCCTGTAACCGCCCACGCATTCACCTCCCACACACTTTCATACCTCGCACATACTCGCCTACGCACTCACCCCCTACAGGCTTTCCCACCCTCCCTCTCTCTCTCTCAATCTCCATCTCTCATCATAGCATTCCACAGTCGGTAAATTCCCCCACCTACTCAGTACTTCCGCTACCGGACACCGCCCCCCCACCCACGCATTCAGTCCTCTTTCCCTCCGTTTAAAATATGTTTATCACTCCTCCCTCGTCTAAACACCACGTAATACTTTCCACAGGCCATAAACCAGAGCCAGTGAGAGCGAAACCCACAGGTGCTGCGCTGGCAAAAATCCTGAAGGTTGGGGACCGTGTGAAACGTGGACAGGACTGGAGATCGGAAAATACGGTAAATACAAGTGAACCTGTTAATTAGGCCACCATTTGGATGGAGGAAATAGTGGAGTAATAACCGGAAGGCCTAATAAGCGGAATCCACATCAGTGTAGTCATGACCGGCCCTTGCTATAGACAGATAATAGTGTAGTCATGACCGGCCCTTGCTATATACAGATAATAGTGTAGTCATGGCCGACACTTGCTATATACAGATAATAGTGTAGTCATGACCGGCCCTTGCTATATACAGATAATAGTGTAATCATGACCGTACCTTGCAATACACAGATAATAGTGTAGTCATGACCGGCCCTTGCTATATACAGATAATAGTGTAGTCATGGCCGACACTTGCTATATACAGATAATAGTGTAGTCATGACCGGCCCTTGCTATATACAGATAATAGTGTAGTCATGACCGGCCCTTGCTATATACAGATAATAGTGTAGTCATGACCGGCCCTTGCTATATACAGACAATAGTGTGTCTTTCACCGCTGTGTTTTAACACCTTCACTGCCGAGATAAAATGGAACGCGATCCAACTGCAAGAGAAATAGATCCTCATGAGCTCCCGCGACTGCCGTGTTAGTGCGACTGCGGGGGCTGATGAGGATCTATGCCTCTTGCTGAGACCAGTATGTGTCCATGTTTCTAGGACGGTGCTGGCGTTTGGTCGTTGAATGAACCAAGAACCAAAGTGTGGACACAGTGTACGTACAGTGGCAGGGGAGGGGTTAATGAACCAAGAACCAAAGTGTGGATACAGTGTACGTACAGTGACAGGGGAGGGGTTAATGAACCAAGAACCAAAGTGTGCATACAGTGTACGTACAGTGACAGGGGAGGGGTTAATGAACCAAGAACCAAAGTGTGCATACAGTGTACGTACAGTGACAGGGGAGGGGTTAATGAACCAAGAACCAAAGTGTGCATACAGTGTACGTACAGTGACAGGGGAGGGGTTAATGAACCAAGAACCAAAGTGTGCATACAGTGTACGTACAGTGACAGGGGAGGGGTTAATGAACCAAGAACCAAAGTGTGCATACAGTGTACGTACAGTGACAGGGGAGGGGTTAATGAACCAAGAACCAAAGAGTGCATACAGTGTACGTACAGTGACAGGGGAGGGGTTAATGAACCAAGAACCAAAGTGTGCATACAGTGTACGTACAGTGACAGGGGAGGGGTTAATGAACCAAGAACCAAAGTGTGCATACAGTGTACGTACAGTGACAGGGGAGGGGTTAATGAACCAAGAACCAAAGTGTGCATACAGTGTAAGTACAGTGGCAGGGGAGGGGTTAATGAACCAAGAACCAAAGTGTGCATACAGTGTACGTACAGTGGCAGGGGGTTAATGAACCAAGAACCAAAGTGTGGATACAGTGTACGTACAGTGGCAGGGGAGGGGTTAATGCATGCACGCTTGTAAGGATTAAGCGGTTGGCGTCATACACAGGGTTAACCCTCACAGCGCTACAGTCCTCATATGGACGTGTCATGGATCATCAGCCTCAAGTCATCTTCTTTATTATTTGTATTTTTTATTTGTTTATCTTCTAAACCCCGATTTTTGCTTTTTTTCTTGATACCTGTCGTCGACATAATCATTATCAACATCACCTTCATCATGATTCTTATCACCATCATCACCACCAGGGCAGCATGTACTCTACCAGCACCAGCACCGAAACTGGTCGTCATCATCGTCGTCATCATTATCTACTACACCACAAACATAGATAATGATGGCGATGGCGACGACGATGGCTATAGTAGACAATGGTGAAGATGAAGACGGACGATGACGTCCATTGTTCCACAGCAGTTTTGTTAATTGATGGTGAGTGTTGACTGTCTGCAGGACGGTGGACGACCCGGTACAGTGACACGTGTACTGTCAGGCGAGCATGCGGGCTGTGTGTACGTGAAGTGGGATGCTGGAGTCCTGAGCAGTCACCGTATGGGTTATGAGGGCCGCTACGACCTGGAACTGCTGTGATGTTGACTACTGACAACACTGGACACAATGGAAACTGACATAAACAGTACATTGCTGCTGCTTCCGCTGCAAATAAGTTCAATTTGACAACTGCATGAGACATAGATCCTCATGAACCCCCGTAATTGCGGGGGCTCATGATGATCTATTCCTCTTGCTGGACTGCTTGGTCTGTTTGACGTTGAATGATCAAACATTTTAAAAACACAATCTGCGATCACTGGCAGTGAAGGGGTTATGCGCCCCTCTCGCCTCTCTTATCATTGTGTTGAGCACTTTTTTTCACAGGACAATTTAAACATTTATTTTTTGTCGGTGATCTGTGTATTTGCGCAGGTCAGTCCATTATTGTTATTGACAGTGGCAGATGGGTTCGTGCATGTTCAGACTGTCATGCTACTTATCCCTCCCCTTCCCGCTCACAGTACAGTCTAACTCTTATTCCTTAAACGCCGTATTAAAATTAATATTCCGAAGTGTCCAATGTTCACTTCGCCGAAGTTACTTCGCTAGGTGAACATTAGTTCTTGCGTATTAATAATTATGTCGAAGCATTCTCTTCGCCCGCAGTCCTCAGAGAGTCGCCATATTATTGCCTCGCCTTCCCTCGCACGCCGGCTCGGTTTGAACTTTCTCTGGATAATTCTGCCTGTACTATTGCATTCTTTGTGTTGTGTTGTGTTGTTGCAGGGTGGGTACCTAGGTATCTATAACCCCTGTATATTCGTTTGTAAGCCCCTAAATTTTTTATTAATTTGCCTTTTTGTATCCGGGGGCGTAACGCTGTTGCCCAGTCTCCCAAACGAATGCGTCTGCAAACCGACTGTAGACAGCCCTTGGCCCTGACCGTTTTACTTTTGTATCCTGCATCAGTCGTATTCCAGCTTTTAAACACTACATAACCGACTAGTCGGAGTTTGGGAAGGTCGAATACCAAAGCAAATTCACTGAGCAGGTTCAGCCATGTTCGAAGGCGCTTCGAATATCTTCGCCGAAGTGACCAACGTAGATTCACCGAAGTCTCCGATGTGCCCTTCAGACAGTCTGCGAAGTGTTACTTCGGGATATTAAGACGCGGCTTTACATTGTCATGTCAGACTTACGACGTGTAATGACATCCACCTTCAGATGTCAAGACTTGGCCCAAGCTGCCTTGTCTTTCATTATTATTTGTATTTCCTGCAATAGTAAGGACACAACACTAACTCATTCACAGCTGATAAACTACAGCGGCAGATACAGTTCTAACTCAATGAGTCCCCGCATTCCCCTCAACAGTCAGTCCTCAATGAACAGACTGAGCGCATCCTAAAAATTAGTGAAGCGGGAGGCCAGCTGCCAGCAGTGATGGGTGACATCCCCCCCCCACCCCCTCCCCCCCCCCCCACCCCCAGTCTCGAGCAATGTAAACAATACTGCATGCATGGCTCTGACTACGTACACGGTCCAACATGATGCTAAACTCTTTCCGCCTGTAAGAGGCATACATCCTCATCCTCCGCCAAGGCTGCATTAACTCTAATTCTCTTGTTGGTGTCATTAACGCTGATTTTGATCATCGGTATGAGGCTGCCGCTGCGGACTGGGTCTAGATGCCAGTGTAGTCAGTTTTGTTTTTCCTCTCTCTGAAACGGCGCAGTTCAGCAGTTCACTCCGTCTTTTACACCATTACTTGCGTCTTAAAGCTGAGGTGCAACGAGAAAAACCCGCCCAGCGCGTGTTTTAAAAAGACTCTACAGGACCCAGCTTGGGCCCTGCCCCTAAGTGGGTCAAATCGGTTCGTAACACAGTTGACGGAGTTGGCAACTGCGTATCCCGAGCTTGCAAAACTCTCGGAAAACGACAGACCACTTCCTGTTGCACGGAAATCATCGCGATTAGCAGATCGGACAACAGCAGACGATTCTGTGACACTTTGAAACTGACCGACAGCTACGGATTTTACGCGTTGGGGACTATGATGGCAGAATGTACGGCTGCACATGCTGTAAGTATGACTCCTGACACTTTGTAGTTGTGAACGAATTTTTTCAACACGTACCTCCAGTCCAATATAGGCTAATATAAATAAATAAAGAAGCATTGTGATGTACAACCAACACAGTAAATTGGATGAGAGAGAGAGAGAGAGAGAGAGAGAGAGAGAGAGAGAGAGAGAGAGAGAGAATCGACTGTTTACATAGATGCCAAAAGATACAAGGTCGCCATGGGTCATGCTGATTTTTAGTAGCTGCCCTTCGTATGGAGAATTTTTTTTGCTGTAGGCCACTCCAGATGAAAAGATATAACAACAAACACAAAACGACAAATAACCCCTCCTTCCTCACCCTTCCGATATCGAATAAAGCTTCAGGCTGTGCTGTGTAACTTACGGATAGCTCGGCCTGGTCCATATCCAGTGTGCGTCCAGGCAAGACACAAATGGCCTGCTCTGTCCGTCGGGTGGTCGAGTGTCGTCTGCTACTGTTGCTGTCAGTAGAAATATCGCTGGTTTAGATCAGTGATCGCGGTGCCCACTCCGCGCTGCATACAGGAAGTGGCCTGTCTTTTTCACGGGAGTTTTGCCAGCACGACAAACGCAGTTGAAAACTGAGTCAACTGAGTTCCAAACCGGTTTGCCGAAGTTAGCCGAACGTTCACGAAGACAGGGCCCTCGCTGGGTCCTGCAAAGTTTTTTTAAAACACGTGCGGGGCGGAGTTTTTTGACTGTTTCTCAGCTTTAACTCATTCGAGACGTGTCGACTCCGGATACGCGGCTTAAAGCCGCACGTCCCGTATGAGTTAACAGTCGGCTTAACTGAGCCGGGTATCCGGAGGCGGCACGTCTCGAATGAGTTAACCCTTATCATTTGGAATACACCCGTGTGTGAAATAAGTTTGACTGAATTAATATTGCAAGGGTAGTGCCAGAATAGCTTGGCGCCTCTAGGCGCCAAGCTATTCTGGCACCACTCTTGAACTAAAGCCATTGGTCTATATCTGTAAGTACTATAAAGTAGCTTGCATATGGCAGTGTACACATTTGAAGCTTTTAGCCTCAGTATGATATGGGCTAACGTGTGTAGACGGGGCCTACCTCTGTCAGACCAACTATCGGCCCGTCGGCCCGAAGACCGTTTCCTTACTGGGACACGTCTAAGTTATGGTAGTCGTTGTTTCAAACGCTACTTCACTCGGATGATATGTTTTATAATGGAGTACTAACTGTGAAGAGACCATAATTCTGTCAAACAGCAAGATTGTTTTAAACTCGTTCCACCCCAGACACACCACAGCAAGATAAACATCGACCACGATAGTTCAAGGGTGATGCCAGAATAGCTTGGCGCCAATGGGCGCCAAGCTATTCTGGAATCACCCTTGAACTATCGTGGTCGGTCTGAGACCTGCGCTGCAATGCAGTCGTCAGAGGACAACGGCAACATTTGTGGATTTCGGTCTTGGGGTAGAATGAGTTATGCATTTGTTGTAATGGCTTGGGGTCACAGGCAATTCGTGTAACATTCCTGTTTTAAGTTTTAAAGTCTATGGGTTGAATAGGCTTTGAGAAAACAGAACGTTAAAAGCTTACCACAGACAGACTGACGACGGGTCGACGGATGGTCAGCTCATCTTTGCTATTGCATATGAGCTAAAAATCAACATGAATTCTCTGCCTTTGTTATTAAATGGCAGTAAAAGAACTTCGGCTCTGGATTTGCATTTGCTGTTAACAGATCACGGAATTCATATATATTTCCTGAAATGTAATTTTAGGAAATTCATTAAATTCCATTTTAGTCATTGCATGTCATGTTTGGAGGTCACACGCAATTCACGTATTTCCTAGACTGTGTAGGAGACTCGAGAATTTCCTGATTTTGCTGACTGACTGTATGGTCAGGAATTTTGAAATGAAAGCCATTTACTCCGTGGCAGGTTTTGGTTGCTAAAATACATCTAGTTGCCAATGCTGTCTTGCTTCAACTAAGAGTTGTCTTCCCTTCTTGTCCCAATTCTTGTGAGTAGGCATACATACTAGATGTTTTCCACTGCAAGTCCCATTATTGTTGTAAATATAGCGTTATTACAGTAATAATGTATATGATAATGTTGATAGTCACACGTGACAGAGCAGTTGTTCACGCATTACACGATGGGTTTGGGAAATCCGTGTATAAAATGTCCGACAGTTTTAAGAAATTCATGAAATGCCGCCTGGATGTTCCAGTCATTTCATGTGATGACTGGGGGTTTAGGAAATTCGTGAATTTCCTGACATCATAGATTGCTTGTAACATATACACATCGCGATCTGAGCCTGTGGTTCTCACGGTCAGACGAGCACCCACAAGTTATCAACTGTCAAGAGTCAAGAGGCTCATTTAGGCTACAGGCGGCTTTTCTCGCTTCCTGGTCATTGTCCCACGCACTTTTACCTGTATCAGTTGACGAGCAATAGAAATGTGACATTTTTTGATACACTGGAACGACTTTAGTGTTTACAACCAACCCGCCACTAAACAATTGACCGACCGACAGACCAACCAAACAAAGAAATGCGACATTTTTGGGAATCACTAAAAATGCCAGGTGACACTGGCGAGCAATAAAAATGTGACATTTTGGAATCATCTGAAACACTTGAGTGTTTTCAACCAACCAACCAACCAACCAGCCAACCAACAAATCAACCAACCAACCGACCAACTAAACAAATGACCGACCGATAGACCAAACAATCAAAGAAATTTTACATCCTTGGAACGATTAGAAACACTAAAGTGGCGCATTTCGTTTACTCGCCAGTGTCCCTGGCATTATTGCCTTGACTGTGGGGTCTACAAGGCTAACACTGCAGCTAGTATTATTAGTACCAGTCTATAGTGATGGGCTGACTGCACAGTGGCTGACACTGCAGCTAGTATTATTAGTAAGAGTCTATAGTGACTGCACAGTGGCTGACACTCCAGCTAGTATTATTATTACCAGACTATAGTGACTGCACACTGGCTGACACTGCAGCTAGCATTATTAGTACCAGTCTATAGTGACTGCACAATGGCTGACACTGCAGCTAGTATTATTAGTACCAGCCTATAGTGACTGCACAGTGACTGACACTGCAGATAGCATTATTAGTACCAGTCTATAGTGACTGCACAGTGACTGACACTGCAGATAGCATTATTAGTACCAGTCTATAGTGACTGCACAGTGACTGACACTGCAGATAGCATTATTAGTACCAGTCTATAGTGACTGCACCTATACTGAGTGACTGCACAGTGGCTGACACTGCAGCTAGTATTATTAGTACCAGTCTATAGTGACTGCACAGTGGCTGACACTGCAGCTAGTGTTATTAGTACCAGTCTATAGTGACGGTCTGACTGCACAGTGTCTGACACTGCAGCTAGTATTACTAGTACCAGTCTATAGTGACGGTCTGACTGCACAGTGGTTCGCGAATCAAGTTTTATAGATAACAGGGACGAGACAAAAACTGCCCAACCTTTAGGCAACAAACAAACAAAATCCCCCAACAATAAACCAACCTACCAGCCAACCGACCGACCGACTGACCAGCCAACCAACCAAACAACCAACTAAACAACTGACCGACCGACCGACAGACCAACCAAACAGCTAATCACCCAATCAGCCAACCGACCAACCGACCGACCTACCAACAAAGTAAACAGCCGACCGACCGAGCGAATAAACAAACAAACAAACAAATACACAAACAAACAAAAAACACACACACACAATTAAATATACAAATAAACATAAGAAAAAACCAGCACAGTGTCTAACGGTACTCTTTGGTGCCGATTTTTTTTTAAATCCAGAAACACAATCTAGCCGACTGGCAGTAAACAGGTTTGACGCATATCCTCCCTCGTCGTTGTAAAAATGCCACACTTGAGTTGAAGGAGCTAAATGACCCGTCAGTTGTGAGTGAGCTTCGTCCTGCGCAAACCACTTGGAGCATAAGGTGAAAGAAGTTCTGACATTTTATGGATGTCCTCTAAAAGTTAACATACCAGATATGGAGACAAATCAACCACTATAGTTCAAGGGTGATCCCCGAAAAGCTTGGCGTCTGCAAGACTGAGGGGCCAAGCTATTCTGGCAACCACCCTTGTACTGTCGTGGTCGTGCCATTTCTGGATGTACTGTTTGGCCAGGGTTGAACAGATAAACCCCATGGTATAAGCAGTTTATTTCATTTCAAGGCATAAAATACACTGACAAAAATTTACAGCGCAAAACAACCTCTAAGGAATTTTATCCCAATTAGCCCCAACGCGCTGGAGCAGGAGATGGATCGACCATGATAATACAAGCCGCCAAGCTCATCTGGCTGTGGGGGTAAATGGGTGATACAAACTTCGTAACCATAACCCACTCGCTAACGCAGTAGGAGATGTACGTACTCTGTCACGCCCAGACCCCGCTCGCCTAAAGCAGTAGGTGTACGTACACTGTCACGCCCAGACCCCACTCGCCTAAAGCAGTAGGAGGTGTACGTACTCTGTCACGCCCAGACGCCACTCGCCTAAAGCAGTAGGAGGTGTACGTACTCTGTCACGCCCAGACGCCACTCGCCTAAAGCAGTAGGAGGTGTACGTACTCTGTCACGCCCAGACCACGCTCGCCTAAAGCAGTAGGTGTACGTACACTGTCACGCCCAGACCCCACTCGCCTAAAGCAGTAGGAGGTGTACGTACACTGTCACGCCCAGACGCCACTCGCCTAAAGCAGTAGGAGGTGTACGTACTCTGTCACGCCCAGACCACGCTCGCCAAAAGCAGTAGGAGGTGTACATACTCTGTCACGCCCAGACCCCACTCGCCTAACGCAGTAGGAGGTGTACGTACTCTGTCACATCCAGACCCCACTCACCTAACGCAGTAGGAGGTGTACGTACTCTGTCACGCCCAGACCCCGCTCGCCCAAAGCAGTAGGAGGTGTACGTATTCTGTCACATTCAAACCCCACACGCCTAACGCAGTAGGAGATGTACGTACTCTGTTACGCCCAGACCCCACTCTCCCAACGCAGTAGGAGGTGTAAGTACTCTATCACACCCAGACCCCCCTCGCCTAAAGCAGTAGGAGGTGTACGTACACTGTCATGCCCAGACCCCCCTCGCCTAAAGCAGTAGGAGGTGTACGTACACTGTCATGCCCAGACCCCGCTCGCCTAAAGCAGTAGGAGGTGTACGTACACTGTCACGCCCAGACCCCGCTCGCCCAACGCAGTAGGAGGTGTACGTACTCTGTCACATCCAGACCCCAGTCGCCTAACGCAGTAGGAGGTGTACGTACTCTGTCACATCCAGACCCCAGTCGCCTAACACAGTAGGAGGTGTACGTACTCTGTCACATCCAGACCCCAGTCGCCTAACGCAGTAGGAGGTGTACGTACTCTGTCACATCCAGACCCCACTCACCTAACGCAGTAGGAGGTGTACGTACTCTGTCACGCCCAGACCCCGCTCGCCCAAAGCAGTAGGAGGTGTACGTATTGTCACACCCAGACCCCACACGCCTAACGCAGTAGGAGATGTACGTACTCTGTTACGCCCAGACCCCACTCTCCCAACGCAGTAGGAGGTGTAAGTACTCTATCACACCCAGACCCCCCTCGCCTAAAGCAGTAGGAGGTGTACGTCCTCTGTCACGCCCAGACCCCACTCGCCCAACGCAGTAGGAGGTGTACGTACTCTGTCACGCCCAGACGCCACTCGCCTAAAGCAGTAGGAGGTGTACGTACTCTGTCATGCCCAGACCTCACTTACCCAACGCATTAGGAGGTGTACGTACTCTGTCACATCCAGACCCCACACGCCTAACGCAGTAGGAGGTGTACGTACTCTTTCACGCCCAGACCCCACTCGCCTAACGCAGTAGGAGATGTACGTACTCTGTCACACCCAGACCCCACTCACCCAACGCAGTAGGAGGTGTACGTACTCTGTCACACCCAGACCCCACTCGCCTAACGCAGTAGGATATGTACGTACTCTATTAAGCCCAGACCCCACTCTCCCAACGCAGTAGGAGGTGTAAGTACTCTATCACACCCACACACCCCTCGCCTAAAGCAGTAGGAGGTGTACGTACACTGTCACGCCCAGACCCCGCTCGCCTAAAGCAGTAGGAGGTGTACGTACACTGTCACGCCCAGACCCCGCTCGCCCAACGCAGTAGGAGGTGTACGTACTCTGTCACATCCAGACCCCAGTCGCCTAACGCAGTAGGAGGTGTACGTACTCTGTCACATGCAGACCCCAGTCGCCTAACGCAGTAGGAGGTGTACGTACTCTGTCACATCCAGACCCCAGTCGCCTAACGCAGTAGGAGGTGTACGTACTCTGTCACATCCAGACCCCAGTCGCCTAACGCAGTAGGAGGTGTACGTACTCTGTCACATCCAGACCCCACTCACCTAACGCAGTAGGAGGTGTACGTACTCTGTCACGCCCAGACCCCGCTCGCCCAAAGCAGTAGGAGGTGTACGTATTGTCACACCCAGACCCCACACGCCTAACGCAGTAGGAGATGTACGTACTCTGTTACGCCCAGACCCCACTCTCCCAACGCAGTAGGAGGTGTAAGTACTCTATCACACCCAGACCCCCCTCGCCTAAAGCAGTAGGAGGTGTACGTCCTCTGTCACGCCCAGACCCCACTCGCCCAACGCAGTAGGAGGTGTACGTACTCTGTCACGTCCAGACGCCACACGCCTAACGCAGTAGGAGGTGTACGTACTCTTTCACGCCCAGACCCCACTCGCCTAACGCAGTAGGAGATGTACGTACTCTGTCACACCCAGACCCCGCTCACCCAACGCAGTAGGAGGTGTACGTACTCTGTCACACCCAGACCCCACTCGCCTAACGCAGTAGGAGGTGTACGTACTCTGTCACACCCAGACCCCACTCGCCTAACGCAGTAGGAGGTGTACGTACTCTGTCACGCCCAGACCCCACTTGCCTAATGCAGTAGGAGGTGTACGTACACTGTCACGGCCAGACCCCGCTCGCCTAAAGCAGTAGGAGGAGTACGTATTCTGTCACACCCAGACCCCACACGCCTAACGCAGTAGGAGATGTACGTACTCTGTTACGCACAGACCCCACTTTTCCAACGCAGTAGGAGGTGTAATTACTTTGTCACACCCAGACCCAACTCGCCTAAAGCAGTAGGAGGTGTACGTACTCTGTCACGCCCAGACCCCACTTGCCCAACGCAGTAGGAGGTGTACGTACTCTGTCATGCCCAGACACCACTCGCCTAAAGCAGTAGGAGGTGTACGTACTCTGTCACACCCAGACCTCACTTACCCAATGCATTAGGAAGTACGTCCTCTGTCACATCCTGACCCCAAACGCCTAACGCAGTAGGAGGTGTGTACTCTTTCACGCCCAGACCCCACTCGCCCAACGCAGTAGGAGGTGTACGTTCTCTGTCACACCCAGACACCACTCGCCTAACGCATTAGGAGGTGTATGTACTCTGTCACATCCAGACCCCACGCGCCTAAAGCAGTAGGAGGTGTATGTACTTTTTCTCGCCCAGACCCAACTCGCCCAATGCAGTAGGAGGTGTACGTACTCTGTCACGCCCAGACCCCACTCGCCCAACGCAGTAGGAGGTGTACATACTCTGTCACGCAAAGACCCCGCTCGCCTAAAGCAGTAGGAGGTGTACGTACTCTGTCATGCCCAGACCCCACTCGGCCACCGCAGTAAGAGGTGTACGTACTCTGTCACACCCAGACCCCACTCGCCTAACGCAGTAGGAGGTGTACGTACTCTGTCGCGGCCAGACCCCACTCGATCAACGCAGTAGGAGGTGTACGTATTCTGTCAAACCCAGACCCCACACGCCTAACGCAGTAGAAGTTGTAGGTACTCTGTTACGCCCAGACCCCACTCGCCCAACGTAGTAGGAGATGTAAGAACTCTGTCACACCCAGACCTCACTCGCCTAAAGCAGTAGGTGGTGTACGTACTCTGTCACGGCCAGACCCCACTCGCCTAAAGCAGTAGGAGGTGTACGTACTCTGTCCCGCCCAGACCCCACTCGCCTAAAGCAGTAGGAGGTGTACGTACTCTGTCACGCCCAGACGCTCACTCGCCTAAAGCAGTAGGAGGTGTACGTACTCCGTCACGCCCACACCTCACTTACCCAACGCATTAGGATGTGTACGTACTCTGTCACACCCAGACCCCACACGCCTAACGCAGTAGGAGGTGTACGTACTCTGTCACGCCCAGACCCCACTCGCCCAACGCAGTAGGAGGTGTACGTACTCTGTCACGCCCAGACCCCACTCGCCTAAAGCAGTTTGAGGTGTATGTACTCTGTCACGCCCAGACCCCACTCGCCAAACGCAGTAGGAGGTGTACGTACTCTGTCACACCCACACCCCACTCGCCTAAAGCAATAGGAGATGTAAGTACTCTGTCACGCCCAGACAACACTCGCCTAAAGCAATAGGAGATGTACCTACTCTGTGAGAATGACGTCATATTTAGAGTATAATGTCAGTGTCTGCGTGGTGACAGAGTTGCCTTTTTTACGTCACCACCACTGTCTGGTTTTCTCTAGAAGTAATTTTTTTTTGTTAGTGTTTTAATTCTTTTATGAAAAGATTTAATTTTTACTAAAGAAGTTGAAAGGATACAAAGCTGGCTAACGAACTCATCAAATGTCTTTCTTCCAACTAGCTATATGCAAAGGTTCAAGTAAATATAACAAAAATCTGTAATCTGGGTCAACCGACTTCCAATAAACGATTGTTTATGTCTTCAATGAGACATTCAATTACAAAAGTCGAAGGTTCTCTTAGCCACCCACTTAATAAATATTTCGCCAAGTTTCAGGCTTGTGTGTACAGAAATATCGGAGATTCTCTTGTTTACATACATACGCACACACACACACACATACATACGGACATACATACATAGATACGCATATAAGGCGCTTCGCGCCAAATGTATGTTCAGCAGAGAGGTTAGCGTAACTAGACATGACGTAATTTTTATCTTGTTCCTTCAATTGTTAGAGGTTTAGCCTGCCCGCCTTTGACATCATGGCTATGCTATTAAATTTGCCCCACGCGACCCATATTAAAAAGTCCCTTCTATAAATAGAAGGGACTTAAAAACCAACAACTCAAATCAAACACACACACACACACACACACACACACACACACACACACACACACACACACACACACAACCATTCAAACGACCAAAACTGGCACTATGAAACCGAGACAACTGACCCAGTGTGTTGATATAGGTAATGTCGTTAGATGGTCTTTGCTAGGTCATGGATGCGTGGAAACCTATGTCCTATGTGAGAGCCACATTGGTCGAGGCAAGGACTTATAATGAAGATCGCAAATGGCGCTTTCATCTTCGGTGTAGGATAACGGCAGTGATTTTGACATTAAAGTCAGTGTCATTTTAAAGAGTGAACAAAGTTTCCTATCCACCAAAAGTCGCCCGCTGCTCGTGGGCAGATCTTTTCATTTCAGTTTGGATTAGTAAAGAATTTGTGACATGATATTCGCACCGAGTACACACTCCAGAGATAGATAAAAGGGGGATCCCAGGACAATACATTCAATAAAGCCGCATCCGTCGCTAATTTACGCTATTTTTAATATCAAAATTTAGTCTTCCCATTACACCCTCGTTATTTCCGAATCAACCCTTTAATTTTTAAAAAATGATGAGCATGACGGATGCGACTCTATTGAATTTATTATTTTGGGATCCCCCTTTTATCTATCTCTTTATCTCTATCAAGTGATGACAATAGAAACTTAATACTTATTAACAAGTTGCAACTAACTTTTAGGAACCTACATAGGTAACCTTTAAGTGAGTTGCCATAAGAACTTATTAATTACTTACCCTAAGTTCTTACAACAACTTGACTCAAGTCACTGAGACAGATTTATCAAGATACAAGGTCAATAAAAAACTTTTTTAATACTCTGGCGGTGGTGCAGATGGGGTTAAATAATCAGGCATGACATTTTTCTGTGAAGTGTATGACATTAATAAATGATTACCAAATCTGATTTTTATTTGTTTAAAAGATTGTGTAGTTTTTCTGTGGTTTCCTGAACACCAATCTTTTTTCCTTCTGCTAAAAAACTAGCTTTTAGCTCTTCAATATTTACAGGTGATTGGCTACTCATTTTATTTTGTATTTCAGACTTCTGTTTCTTGTAATTATTTAAATCATCCTGGACCCGCTTAAATTCTTCGTCATCAATAAAATTATCATTCAATGCCTTACTGATAATAAGTTTTATACTACTCAGCTTTGCACCCGCCAAAGTACTCAATGCTTCATGTTTTTCTAATTTTGTGTGAAACCTCTTGTTCAAGGCCTCCAAACCAAAGCATGTTAGGCATGTAGCAACACTGATAGCCTCAATTGCTATTCCAGCCAAACTCCCAATTCCTGTGGCGAACAGAGCTATACCTCCTACAGAACATGAAGCTGAAACTGCACCAATAGCCATAGAAGTGTTTTGAACAGAATTAAATACTGACTTATACCTCCTTTTGCACCGTGAGTACTTAGCCTCTTCTCCTTCCAAATATTTCAAAGCTTCTGTAATATTATTTAATCTGAATGCATCTGCCTGTAATGTTTTATCTGAAGCAATTAGCATATGCGGATCAGGCGCAAGTGTTGTTTTAGTCATCACATTTGTTTCAGTCGGCTCAAGCGTCGGTATTTGTGGATACAAGTTCACCATTTTTTATTGACAAATATTTTTTTAATCAGCAATTACATTTTGCAACTCTTCAAAAGTATACAATTTGCTGGCATAATAAAATGCAACAAGATCAATGTGTTCAAGGTTTATGTAAGTTAGACGAACAAAAGTTGTTTTGTCGACCACCACCTTGACAGCGGGAATACTGCTTGAAACATTAATAACATCATTATTTTTTGTAATGGCAATAAAGACCTTTGATGATTCTGTTACTGTTTTATTCCATGTAAGTTTAATTCCTTGTGCAATTTGAGCCTCTTTAGCAGTAGCAACAGATTTCATGATAATTTCAAATACTATTGTCGCTTCTCTAGCCACGACTAAGCTTGCTGGCATAAACACAACAGAAGTATCTGATCTACCCTTTCTAGTTGTAAGAAGATATCTCCGTCTCTCATAATTTTCAACTTTCAGTTTTTCTCTGCTATTGTTGTCTAGGGCAAAACTTGGAACAAGGCTTACAATAAGCGGCCCAGAATTAACAACCTTCCTAAACACTAAGGCGCCTTCATCATCAGTGTATACATAAGGACTAATAAATTCAATCTTTATGTCCCAGTCAATTGTGGGTGGTGGTGCCGGTACAGGTGAAACCACCCACTTACTACCCACATGTATTAAGTTGTAGGGCACATTATTTACAGGTGGAGTAGGTACAGTAACATCACGAAGCTGACCAAGTTTAGGAATCTGTTTTTCACCATCTTTCATGTCAACAATTACTTTCCTCTTGTACATGCCATTTGAATCAAGTTCAAAACCATATATTTCTCCAATTTCCCCTTCCTTCTCAAAATCCTGTACGTCAGCCAAATCTTTCAACTCTGTTACTGGACACGCAACTGGTATGATTCTCGGCTTTGGACCACCACTCATTTTTTATAAACAAAAATAAAATTATTTAATTTCCAACACAACACTAAAATCATGCATAAGAACTGGTTTGTCATCCTGATTAGTTACAGATATACTCAGTGACTCAAAGAAACTAGAACCTAATTTCTTAAACTGCAAATTAGGAAATCTAACAACCACACTTTCACAATAGGGTGCAGTTCCAGTTGGTAAGCATCTCAGCAAAGTTGAAGGCTTTCCATTGTGTACATTTTCTGATGTGTTTAGTTCTTTTAAATAAACATTTAGCACTGTGTGTACTGACAAATGAACAGGATATATTCCAGTTATTTTAGTTTCAACTGCTGTATAATACCATCCACTAGTACCATTATCTGCAAAACCCATTACCCAATTTATGGGCATTGTATTTCTATCTATTAAACCAAGCAAATATGCAAGTTCACTTGAAAATACTGGTATACTACCTGTAGGAACTTCTAATTCAACAAGTAAGTTAGCCTGATTTAAAGTTGCTTTAATTTTAAATATATTTTGAAACCAGTTAGCTAATGTACAAAAGTCATAATACCCAGATGGTATAAAGTGTGTATTTTTGTCTACACCACTATTACCAGAATTTGCATAAACAGCATAAAAACTTGTATCATCAGTTACATTTAACCACTTTACTGTGTAGAACATTTCATGTATAGCCACAGCCTTGTTACCATCTCGATTATCAATTCCATTAGTTAACCACACTGGTTTCCTTGTGTCAAGATTTGATAAGGTTATAAACATTTTTTTATTATCACATAAAAAAGCATAATGGAATTTAAATCACCATCAATTGCCATTGTAAACGCGTTTCAATTTAACGTGGATGCCAAATACAATGTCGCACCAACATATGAACAAAAAATAATTCAACTAAATCAACTTGATATAGCTTTGTCTGAACAAGATTTATTCCAAGTCAAAGTACCAAATCCTTATGATCATTACCTAAACCCTCCAATTACAGATGACTCTACTGCAAGAAGGTGGTCATCAAGCCCACTACAAATGTTCCAAAACCAACTTAACTTTGCTATACTATGTTCAACTACAGGTTGTGGTGTTTCTTTTACAGAACATTTGAATCACCCAAACAAACTGATTAAGTCTGTCTATCGTTTCCACATGTATTACCAGCTTAGAAGAATACTGTCAGAACTGCATACACCATTACCCACTGAATCCAGTTTCAACAGGTTTAACAATCCCATGGATTTGAAAGCATTTGAACGGATCTGTAATGAATTTAACATTAGTACAAAGTATGACTTTACACAAAAACTTGATGATCACAAAGGCATGGGAACATTGTATTATGCTATGAGTCACAGACAATATCAGAAAGATTATTGGCCTCCCTATTCTTCATTTTCATCAAAATCAGAAGTCTGGTTAGGCTCAATTGAACAGAAACAGTCTAATGCCTGGACTACATTTATTTTAGATAAGAGTGAAGGGTTTACACAAGCAGGAGTTGAACGCATTAATGAGTCTATTAGAACGTATGTGTGGTGTATACTAGGAGCACAAGCTCAAACTAAATCAAACATTTTAAACGGTAGTGGCAAATTTGAAGCACAAAAACAATTTTTAGCAAACATGGAAGACTCAATTAATTCAGTGGTAGATTTACCATCAAGCATACAACGCTACCAAGACGTTCTCAGATATGCTAGATCAAAAGTTGACTTTGTAGTTGGTATTGGGTTATACATGTTGCCATCAGACCTTCAACTTCAAATGGGGACAATAACAAATTATAATAATGAAATAGTTGTTGCAGGGAGTGATCAGAAATTAGGACTCAATCAATCTGTAAACTTGAGTCCAACAACCTCTCACATACAACCAGTAACACCACCAGTAACGCCAGTAACACCAGTATCATCACCATCACCTGTACAGATAGTAACACCAGTAATGTCAATAACAGCCCAAGCATCGGCACCGACACCTGAACCGGCACCAGTACAGACAGTAACAGGCCAAGAAAACACACATGAGTCAGAGAGAACTGCATTGGTAATAGGCCTTACTGGATTAGGAATACTACTTCTTTACCTGTTTCATTAAATAACCCACTATTAACCCTCCTACTGATACCAAAAAGATCCACACGTGTTCTGCCATAAACCCTACTACCTTTGCTGTAGTACTAATAAGCCAACTTACAACACTACCTATAATACCTGGCAAAGCACCTGCTGCTTTTACAGCTAATTTTTTAAGCAAGTCTGATAAATGAGACAACTGTTTTTTTACCCACGACTGTAAATCTTTAGGGTCTGATGGAGTTGGAGGGGTAGGTGGAGCCGGACTGCTACCACCACCACCTGTTACAGCTAAAACAATAGTACTAATAATAAACCCTAAAGCAGTAATTAAACTTGCAATTGTGATACCCTGTTCTCTAAAAAGTGTTTTTAATCTCTCAGACAGAGTAGTGTCTTCATTAAGTATTTTTTGAATAGTTTCTCTAATTCTGTTGACCTGTGTTTTCAGTTTTTGTCTACCATTATCAACTAATTCTAACCTAGCATCTCTTTCTATATACAAATCATTTAATCTGTGTTGTATTCTTTGTTTCATTTCAATGTCATAATTTTCATTGTCAGCTGTATCAAGTTTTTTTTTTCCATTTCTATTTGTTTATCAAGTTCACTAAGTTTGACTACATTATTTACCATCTCACCCCTTGTTGACTGTAGTGCTTTATCCAACGCAGCTATCTCACGCAATGTAAAAGAAGATTCACCTATTTGTAAAGGAGGGTCATTAATTGTTTTTATAGCATCATTTATAAATGATGTTTCTTGTATTGTCTTGTCTACTATTTCTGGTAGTTTTGTGTTATCAGCCATATCAATCTCTTGCCCAGTCGGTAATTTTGATTGCGCATTATTTAGATCGGTAGCAACTCTAGGTGGTATCCTTCTTTCACCAATACCAAGTTGACGCAAGGCGCCAACACCTCCTTCACCTCTGATTGTACTTAAAGCTTTAAACCTACTGGGGTCTCTTTTGTTAGTCAATCGTATTTTTCCTTTGTCAACAGTTTGTAAATATAAATGACCTTTATCATATACTATCATAAAACGAATTAACTTTGTCTTTTAACAGTTCATGATGCATACTACTACTACTAGTTACCATTCCAGTCATATCTGTGATACTGGTATCATAGTCATTCATGTCATCCATTTCAAAATCTTCATGATTAAATCCTACCGCTGCCATTGTTTTATTAATTTAATTTTTTTTTTGTGCATAATAAAAATGGCATCTTCCTACGGATCAAAGTTAGACCCATTCAGAAAACTACGTGAGCCCCTGGGTGTTAAGGGCATTCGACAAACAATAGTCATCACAAACAATCCAAGTACCATAGACCAGAACCAAACACTTACAGTCAAGTTTCCAAACCTAGGACCCAGTGACGTTATTGTTCCTGGCACTGCACGCCTAGCATTTAATATTGAACTATCATCAGATGCAGACATAAACAGAACACTAGTTGACAATCTTGGCAGAGCAATTGTTAGAACCATTAAAGTAAAACTTGAAGGACAGGAAGTGTTTAGTCTTGATGACTCAGATGTATTCTACTGTTACAAAGACCTTTGGCTAACAAAAGAAGAACGAGAAGACCGTATTTACCAAGGCATACAGTCTGATAATGTTGGTAAACTTCGAATCGACGCCGGAGATAAAGTAACTAATACAGCCATGGATGTTATAATGGCCGAAACATATGGAACCAGGTTTTACATTCCACTTGAGTTTGAAATCCTAACAGCTCATCTGCCTTATTATTAAGGGGCACTGAATGACCGTCTGAGTTTTGAACTAACCTTCAATGACTACTCCAAAGTTATTAAATCATCTGATCTTAGTGCAATGTATAAGATCTCTAACATTTCCTTGGAATATGAAATTGTCACACACACTGAACTAGCCAGACTTATTCAAAAACAGTACCAGTCAAGACTTCCAATTTATTATGACAGGGTGATTAGACATAGTTTAATGCAAAAAGACAAGAGTGACCCAATGTGGAACATAAACTTAAACACACCTGCCAGGTCACTTAAAGGTATTCTTATGTTGTTTGTTGAACCAGCAGACCCATATAAACGGGATTCAGAAAAATTCTACAATCCTAAGATTACACATTTGTCCTGCACAATCGAAGGCCGCCCTAATCAAGTGTACGCTTCAGGAATGCTGCCTTATCAGCACTACGATGAGATCACAAAGTATTTTGCAGGTGGAAGGATTAGAGATAAACCAGCAAACATTGCGTGCAAAGATCTACATCTGTATGATGTTAGGATCGGACAATACCTTACAAACAAGTATGCACTGTGGTTAGACCTGCGTAGTACAGATGACGACTACCTGCATGGGTCAGGACGAACTGTCGAGAACGGTAGTGATGGGATTACAATTCAGATACAAAAGAAGGTTGAAAAAGCCGAAGCCATTAACATATATTTGTACCTGATATATGACGCACAACTCAATATTGCAGAAAGCAGACTAAGTGGACACATATATTAAAATTATATTGTGTATTAAAATGAACTTAATGACCCTTGATCCACACTGTGGATTGTTTTGTGGTGCCACAGGGTGTGGTAAAACTGAATTTGTACTTGACTTATTACAAACAAGATACATCCACCATTTTGAAAACATAGTAATATTTTGTCCTACAATCAAACACAACAAAGCATATCACAACCGTTCATTCATTTGGACTGACAACAACATTTACTTAGTCGACCCTGAGAAAAAACTGAATGACTACCTACAATATTTTTACAAACAATTTGAAGGACAGCCAACATTGTTTATTGTTGATGACTGTTCTGCAGAGAAAGACATTGTCAAGAAGAGAAACACATTAGCAGAACTTGCTTTCAGTGGCAGACATGCTAATGTAAGTGTATGGATTCTCACTCAAAAATATAATGCTGTACTGAAAGATTTTCGAGAACAGTTAAAGTTTATCTGTTTGTTTTACTGTAAGGATCGTGACAGCTTTGAAGACTGTCTCAGAGAGAATGATGTCATACCAAATAAACATGAACGTGATGATGTAAAAAATAAACTGAAATCAACTAAGCATCTAAAGCTCATTTTAAAGACAGATCAGCCCACAGGGTATGGGTTAATTTAGCCTTTTGTTTTGTCCATAAAAATGATGGACAGACAAAGCGGGCAAGCATTTGATATCACACAGAGCTTCAGAGGTGTTGTGCGTTTTAATGACTTAAAAAAACAAGTTAAACACCCTTTGATAAAACTCTCAACACCAACGAAAATATACATGGTATATAATGTAACTTTTATATATTCTAATAGACCACCACGTTATAATTACAAGACTGTTGATCTTAAGACACAAGATTTTATAGTTTATGATGCTAACTGTGACTGGTTTGAGATTATGTGTTTACACATATTTTACCAAATAAGTAAACAACATGATTATATTGAATTTGTTACTGTCAATAAAGTGATATTACACCTGCAGCATGAGCACAAGACCTTAAGACACATACCAGGAAAGTGGATGATTTGTTGGGATTACAGTCAATAAAGTGCCATTTTACACTATATAATTTTCTATTTATTTTTTTGTCGGACAAATAAAAAAGATGGACAACCGACAAAGATTAAGAAACGTGTTTCACACAACTGACTTACCTATATATAATATTTACAATGTCTATGAATCAATAGAAAGATCTTTTTTAGTCATACAAAATAACCTTCTTTCTGATAGTGTAAAGATTCAGATTGTTGCAAAAATAGAATTTGTCAGAGATGTTGGTGAAGTTATTGTAACGTATATCTCGACAAGGCAGCACACAGTTAATTCGAGAAGAGAACTAGAGAGAGTGTTTAGAGAAAGATTGTTACCAGACTTCCATGAAGCAATTGACAGAGCAGAAATGCAAGGGTCTGGCTGGCATGAAGGCCTTGTACATGAACTACAACTGAAGCAGTCAAGATATCATCCTATACTAGGTAAATCATGGATACCACTTCCAACTGAGGTTGCAAACAAAAAGGCTGTAGTCAATATTCAAAACAATGATAATTTATGTTTTATGTGGTGTGTGCTTGCTAAACTACATTATGTAAAAACAAAACCTGATCGTGTATCTAACTATACCAATTTTGTAAAAGAACTCAACTTCAGTGGTATAGATTTTCCTGTTAAGGTAGAAGACATAGACTTGTTTGAAAAATTAAATCCTGGTATATCTGTAAATGTGTATGTGTGGGATAATAAATCTGAAAATAAGTTACAACCAATTAGAGTATCACCACTTGCCCCAACCTATGGTCAATCAGAAGATAAGCATGTTGACATGTTGCTAATAAGCTCTGGTGATAACTTTCACTACACAGTTATCAGAAATATGTCACGTCTAATTCACAATCATGTAACAAAACACAAGTGTAAACAGGAAGTTTGTAAAAGATGTTTACAGAGGTTTTCTTCTATTGTAGTAGCAGACAAACATGTTTTAAATTGTAGGTTTGTTGATGACGTACAAACAGTACTTAAGTACCCAGAGCCTGGTACTCAAGTGTATTTTAAGAACTATGGAAATCAGCAAAAGCTGCCGTTTGTAGTATATGCCGATTTTGAATCATTAGTAGTACCATATGAGGGTCCTGTTCCAGAGTCATTACCAAAGACTATAAAATTGAGTGACCAAGTGGTGTGTTCTTTTGGATACATTCTTGTTAGGTCTGACGGTCAGCATACTGAGCCTGTTATCTATAGGGGTGAAAATGCAGCAGCTGAGTTTTTAACAGAAATGAGACAACTGTATATTCAGGTAGTAAAGTATTTTGAAAACTGTCAGATGCCTTTGGTAATGACAGAAGAAGACAAACAGAATTTTGATGAAGCAGTGCTGTGTTGGATTTGTGAAGACGCCCTTGATGGTAATAAAGTTCGCGATCATGACCACATAACTGGTCGTTACAGAGGTGCTGCCCATGGTGATTGTAACTTAAAACTAAAAATTGATCCTAAGACATATAAGTTACCAATCTTTTTCCACAATCTCAAAGGATATGATTCACACATTATCATGCAGGCTGTGGATGAATCTTACAAAAACTTAAGTTGTATTGCCCAGACAACAGAAAAATACTTGACTTTTAGATTAGATAAATTAGCATTTTATGACTCTATGCAACATCTGTCTTTAGGGTTGGCTAGTCTAGCAGAAGGACTGACTGAGTATCCAATAACAAGTAAATATTTTGAGCCAGACTTGATTAAAAAAGGTGTTTATCCATATGAGTACATTGATCACTGGGTTGTTTTTGAAGAAACAAGATTACCACCAAAAGAAAATTTTTATTCTACACTAATTGGCAAAGGTATTTCTGACTCTGAATATCAACATGCACTTAATGCGTGGGATAAATTAGGGTGTCAGACAATTGGTGATTACCACGATCAGTACTTGAAAGCTGACGTTTGTTTGCTAGCAGACGTATTTGAAAGTTATCGTGAAAAGGGTTTGTTACACTACAGTCTTGACCCTGCTTGTTACATTACTAGTCCTGGCATGACATGGGATGCATTTTTGAAATCCAGTAAGATATTTATAGACCTGTTGTATGATCGTACGATGGGTGAAATGGTGGAATGTGGATTGAGGGGAGGCATTAGTCTAGCAGCAAACAATTATGGCAAGGCCAACAACAAATATCTTGACGACTTTGACCCCTCAATGTCAAGGTCATTTATTACGTACGTGGATGCTAATAATTTGTATGGATTTGCAATGTGTGAATTGTTGCCATTAAAAAACTTTTGTTTGTATGATTTGTCACAGTATGGCATAAAAAAATTAACAAAATATATTATGGATCGAGGTCAAAATGATGAAAAGGGTTGGATCTTTGAAGTAGACTTGGAGTATCCACACCATTTACATGATTACCATAATGATTATCCATTAGCAGTTGAGAAACTGAGTTTAACAGGGAAAAAAGAAGACAACAAACTTGTACCCAATCTAAATGACAAATTTAATTACGTTTGTCACTATCGATTGTTACAGTTTTACATCAGACATGGGTTAGTACTAAAGAAAGTTCACAGAGGTATTCAATTTGATCAGAGTGCTTTCATGAAAGATTATATAATGAAAAATACAACATTGCGTGTGAGAGAAGGTAACACTGCATTTGATAAAGACTTCTTTAAGCTTATGAACAATGCTTGTTTTGGCAAGACGATGGAAAATCCTCATCACAGAAAAGATGTTAGACTGGTCACAACTGAATCGGGTGCAATTAAACTTACAAGTAAGCCTCAGTACACAGGGTATAAAGAATTTCATCCATCATTGTATGCAGTGTCACTCAAAAAAAAGATTGTTAAACTGGATAAGCCAGTATTCATTGGTATGGCAATTCTGGAGTTGTCAAAATTATTAATGCTTGAATTTTATTATGATTACTTCAAACCAAAGTATCCTGACTGTCGTCTGCTATACACTGACACTGACTCTATGATCATTGATGTGTGTACTGAAGACTTTTATGAAGACATGAAAACAGAACTACACATGTATGACACGTCTGATTACCCTAAAGACCATCCACTGTTCAGCACACAAAACAAAAAAGTGCCTGGTAAGTTTAAGGATGAACTAAATGGTGTGCCAATAGTTGAGTACGTTGGACTGAGATCAAAAATGTATTCTATACTGCACCAGAAGGGTAGTCAGTCAAAAGCCAAAGGTATCAAGAAAACAGCAATAAAAAAATAAAGACATTCGACATGAACATTACAAGCAAGTGTTAGATGGTGCATTAATGCCTGATTATCCAAACAAGACACTGAGATCAAACAATCATAATATTGAAATGATTCAAACATATAAAAAGTCTCTAGCAGTAGGTGATACAAAAAGAGTGTTTCACACTAAGGAAAAAGCTTATGCACCAGGTCATTACAGGCTCAAGTTATCTAAAGAAATAGCTGATGAACTGTTTGATAAACTAATTGATGAATTGAAATTGTTAAAAATGAGTAACAGTGTCTGTGGGAATAATCTGTAATTCTTCTCTAACAAATGCCCTCTGGGGTGCAGGCTCATACAGATAATATATTGTTGCATTAGCTGAAGGAACTATTTTTTTTA
The DNA here is from genome assembly GCA_036245525.1 of Semisulcospira habei. NCBI lineage: Eukaryota > Metazoa > Mollusca > Gastropoda > Semisulcospiridae > Semisulcospira > Semisulcospira habei. Next base: position 7,215,205 of record BTPG01000004.1, read on the forward strand.
TATTATGAACAGATGTAGACCAAATTGGATCAGTTGCCCTACGTCTAACGTCATTTTCAGCTTCACCTGGTTGATACAAATATCTTACCTGTTTTGTAAACAAGCTAGTGTCTGGAGGTGTTATTGCTTTTATTTCTGACGGTATTGTTTTCAATTTAATAGAATCAACAGGTTTAGGGTGACCATCATTATTCATTGCTTTTATCACAAAAGGTAATCTTTTAACCCACTCAGTGTTACGTGCGTCATGCATGAGTTCCTTAGAATACTGATAGCTAAAAAGTCTCTCCGATAATTGCTTGTTAAAGTTTTCAACAATTGCCTGTGATCTATGCAAGCCTGGAATACCGCGTCTAACCAGTACACCATGCTTTGCAAATAATTGATTAATAGCCCCTTTAAATTCACTCCCATCATCAACCTGCACAAGCCTAGGGTATTTTAAAGGACCTCGACTATATATTTTTGATAATGCAGTGGCCACTGTTACAGCTTTTTTGTCAGTTATGGGTTCTGCATCCTTATACCTTGAAGCTATGTCAACAACAGTTAATGCATACTTGTATCGTTTGTTTCTTATTGTGTCATGCGGAAGAAACAGGAGGTCCATTTGGTGTGTGTCATTAGGGATAGTGTTTTCAAAATGAGGCCTTGTTATTTTTCTTGGAGCAGGAAGATATATTTGCCAAATTGCCTGTTTTTTAAGCCACTGTTTTATTTGGTTAACATCTCCACCCACAGCAGCATGTAATTTTTTTATTGCAGTATTCCCTTTCCAGTAGCCAATTGGGGAGTAATATATTTTTGATAGTTTAGCGTCTGCCATTTTTTCTAGCAATATAAACTCCTGTAAAATATACTAATGTCATTCCTACTAGAACAAATATTATTTCCCCATTTCTTTGTTCTGAGCTTGGTTGGTAATAGTCACTAAGTTTTGGTTGAGGAATAGACATGTCTTCACCAGTTACAAGATAGTATTCTTTGATCGCGTCATCAACATTTGAAAATGTATGCTGTGCGTGACCCTCAAGTTTTAGTTTTTCATTAATAAAATCAAGTTTCTCAATTCTTTGCTTTTCGTAATCTTGTTGAGCTTGAGCTAGTTTTTCAGATGCCTCATTGTGGCGCTTCATTTCTTCTGCTGATTCTTCTTTACTCACTTTTGAAAAGAAATAGTTTGAGCCACTAAAAGCTAATGCGTTAATAACTGCACCACCAATCATGACAGCTATTGTTGCCATATTTTTATTTACATAGAAATATTTTCTGGAATAATTCCTTGCTTGACAAGAAAATCTTTTGTTGCAATTGATGCTGTTATAACAACTACTAGCTTAGCACTGTCTTCAAAGTCTAATTTACTAAGGTCTGCTGATTTCATTTTGAGAAGACTTTTTCCCAGCATAGAATAACCTACTGCTAGTCCACTTATCACAACAGAGTGATAGACAAGGTTCATCAAGTTTTTTGTATCGCTCATTTTCTTATACCATAAAAATTAAAATAATAAATTTTTTTACTGCATTTACTAAATGGGTCCAAAGGTTTTGGAACTGGTAATATTGTGGAGGCTTCTTCTTTTATTTTTGGAGTTTCTGATTTTTTGGACTCTTTTTGAGTGTTTGGTTTGTATTTTTTATATAATTGGTAACCTACGTAACCAAATCCGACAACAAATCCAGCAACTATATATTTTGTTGTTTGTGGGTTAGACTTAGTTGTTTGAGGGTTAGACTTAGTTGTTTGTCTCTCACTTTGATTAGGAAGTGACGGTTCTGGTGCTGATGATGGTGGATCAGATATATTATTTTGTTCTTTTTGAATCTGTAATTTTTTTTGCCTATTCCATTCAGCCAGTCTTTTTCCAGCATCAACCCTGCCTTGACTTTTAACCTTAGTCACAGTTTGAATCTGAGTCGTCTCCTCCATTTGATACTTCTTTTTCTTCTGCAGTAAAATTTATTTTTGATAAATCGATATAACTACTAGTTACCATCAAAGTTACGGCAGGAGCAAGGTAATTGCCAAACTTATAAAACATGTTACATGCTAATCTACCAATTGAACTAGAAACTATGGGGTTGTTTTCTAGATCATGAGAAAGGCCTTCAGTGTCTATCGGTATGAAGTGATTAATAGCTTTTGTGTATAAGAATATGAGAGATCGACTCAAATCACGTGTCATTAGTGAAGCAATATGGTTTTCATATTTTGAATGTAGTTTGATTAGTTCATCAGCGGTAAAAGACTCTATGTCTTCTACCATGTATTGTCTTCCTAAATAAGTTTTTGACTTGCCTGAGACAATTACAGAAAGAATGCGTTGTTTCTTAGAGTCTAAATCTTTGTTCTCAACAGCATTGATATCGTTTAGAAGAAGGAGTTCATCTTGATTCATTTTATAATTTAATATAATAAAAAACATTAATTATTTAATGATTATAATAAAACGTCTTATTAAATGATAATTGTATCGATGATGAAGAATTTAATAGAGTACAAGATGATTTAAATAATTACAAGAAACAGAAGTCTGAAATACAAAATAAAATGAGTAGCCAATCACCTGTAAATATTGAAGAGCTAAAAGCTAGTTTTTTAGCAGAAGGAAAAAAGATTGGTGTTCAGGAAACCACAGAAAAACTACACAATCTTTTAAACAAATAAAAATCAGATTTGGTAATCATTTATTAATGTCATACACTTCACAGAAAAATGTCATGCCTGATTATTTAACCCCATCTGCACCACCGCCAGAGTATTAAAAAAGTTTTTTATTGACCTTGTATCTTGATAAATCTGTCTCAGTGACTTGAGTCAAGTTGTTGTAAGAACTTAGGGTAAGTAATTAATAAGTTCTTATGGCAACTCACTTAAAGGTTACCTATGTAGGTTCCTAAAAGTTAGTTGCAACTTGTTAATAAGTATTAAGTTTCTATTGTCATCACTTGATAGAGATAAAGAGATAGATAAAAGGGGGATCCCAAAATAATAAATTCAATAGAGTCGCATCCGTCATGCTCATCATTTTTTAAAAATTAAAGGGTTGATTCGGAAATAACGAGGGTGTAATGGGAAGACTAAATTTTGATATTAAAAATAGCGTAAATTAGCGACGGATGCGGCTTTATTGAATGTATTGTCCTGGGATCCCCCTTTTATCTATCTCTACTCCACTTGGTAAAATAATTATGGACAATGACATGAACTTCAAAGGTTCAGAATGAAATTGTGAAACTGTCACGGTGGACGAAATGGTTGCTGCCATTTCTGGAAATTTGGCAGCAGTGTCGTTATTTTCTTCTCACCAAATGTTATGTGCTTTTGACACTGGATCGTGTTGCCGGATACCACTGCGGATCAAGTATTGTCTTTCAACCGGCCTCCGTAGCGCATTGGTTAGCGCGTCGGACTGGCGGCCGGGAGATCCGGTTTAAAATCACAGCCAAGTCAAGCGGGACTTTTCCTACCTGGGTCAACTCCTACCCTGAGCGGGTGTGCTATGGACCCAATGGGAAGGTTGATGCCACGCAGCCGAGACTCACCTACTTCACGGGTGCGACTTTGGGGGTGTTACCCGGGTTATGACGCATCGCAAGGTGTGGATGATTACACGGCTGGCACCGCAGGTGTCCGCAAGTCCCGGGGATGGTTAATACCAGGATATTTATGACAGAAAGCGTGGAATGCGGCCCTGTCACGCAGTCCCCAACCACATGGACCATCATGGCATCATCATATCATTCTCATCATCATGCAAAAATTAAAAAAACGCTATTCCAGGTTTCTCTGACCCCTCAAGTCTCCGTCTCATGGTGACCTCAGCCTAGTTCGGCCTCTAGTAGCCCTAGGTGCGCGGTTGTCTTCTGCCAGACCCTGCTGCTGTGCGTGGAAGGACGTAGTGGTTGACTCGCCACCTCTGGGGGGGGGGGGGGGGGAGCTCTCACTCGTCGACTCCGTAACTAGCAGAAACAAAATAAAAAAAATGTCGTAAGTAGGAAGTGACTCGGCAGTAGTGCGGAGTTTCCTGCGGAGGGAGTCCCCTACTACCTGACATATATACAGCAGCGGGGCCGGGAGTCTGGCTGGAGCAACTGGAAGGCCTTGGTGAGCACATTGGGGTTAGTGGGGGTGAGCCGCGTGGGAGGAAGACCTCTGAGGTCGACAGAAGAAACTTGGAAGCAGCAAAAAAAAAAAAAAAAAAAAAAAGTATTGTCGTTAAGATGACATCACACGGTCGTGTGGGGGCCACTTGTCCTAAACATTTTCAATAGTTGCTCTGAGAGGTCCACTTTCTGTTTCTTCTGAGCCTCTGTCGAGAAATTGAGTATCCTTATTACAGAGAATGTTCGGAGGTCAGGATCATCATTCGGAACTAATTAAACAGAAATTCGGGGAGTAAAAAGTATTTTTCAAAATAATATACATCTATGTCGAACTTTTCCTTTATGTAAACAAAGAGCAAGGCTTGCAGGTCCAGCTTAACACTTACAAAATGAACCTGCAATCCGGAGTTAAAAAATCTTCTCTTTCATTGTTGAACTGCCCAACCCACTTGTAGGAATTGCTAGGTGATACAAAAGTAGCCTATCAAACAACTGTCAGAACGGTTTTGATTTTGACAGCAATATCAGAGGGAAACCAACAGAATTAAAAGATGGCAACTACCGTCACTTTACAGGCAAAAATAGACTTGAAACTGATCCAGATGTTGATGCGTTTATCACTGTCTTTACAAAGAGCAGCAAAGATAGATCATTCAAACAGCACGCAGAGCCGGCAGGCGAATTCTGGATATAGTTCGATCCATTGTAATGAACGCCCAATAAACCGGCGCAAAAAGGGTAGAGCTGGACGTTGTACGCGATTCCCGACAGTTTGCACGATATCATCGAGCAGCATGTGTGCCCACTGCATAGTATAACTGAAATTCATCTTCTCCACGCTGATTTTGTTCACTTACTAAATCACGGGCTGAGTATCTGTAAGCGTGCCATGTTCCATTTGTGACGCACTACAACGTTTATAGTCGGGCCGCAGAGCTACAAAAAAGAATTTTTACCTCTTTATTTTGGACATGACTGAATCGTCAATCGACTTGTCCTTACTTCAGTCCTTATTTTCTTTTTCTGTGCGACTTCGTGAAGCGCAGGAGAACAGAAGAAGATGACTATTTACTGACATATTTGCCTTTCCCCGTAGATTACCGGTGATATACCATTACGCACTACGAATGACTGGGAGTTTTTTGTGCAAGAAGGAGATTTGTCATTTAACTTTTTGTTATTGTTTCCAGAAGAGGAAGCCCGACGGTATCTATTGGTGTCTTTTTAAAAATGTAATTCATGGATCTTCATTTACGAGTACCTTTACTTTCCATTACAGATATTTCCACACTTTATATAATGACACTGTAGGTTGTCAGCGACAAATCACACATTTATTCTCTTGGAACTTTGGTATACACAGCTACGGATCATTGGTGGTTTATTTCACTCTTTTTTATCAGAGGGAAAAGCCCAACCTTCCGTATTTCTGCTCTGATTAATCAAAAGGAGACTGAATGTCATTTATAAAAGTTGCTATTATTCATCATGGCAAAAGTTCTCCTCTAAGTGTCGTTCAGGTTTGTTTTTCATGAACACTTTACTGTACAGGTCGAAGAAGGTGTTTTGCTTTAGTATTAAAACAAACACACATACACCGAAAACAAACACACATAGAAACAATCACACAACGAAAACAAACACACTTACACCGAAAACAAAAATAAAAACAAAACTTTGCTTTCGATCCTGCATTTTCTGTGTCTTGTGACAGGTGAATGTTCTATGCATTGCAGATGACAGAAAACCACTAGAAACAAACGTGTAAGGCTTAACGTCTTTTGTCCACCACGAAGGTGATTTCAAAGACGGGGCACCAAAATAGAGTCTGAACAAATTTTGACCAAAGCTGGATTCCAACACGGGACCTTTCGGTCGACAGACCGACACTATACAACCGAGCCACCCAGCTCCCCTAAACAAAAGGTCGATAGCGTCGACCACAGTTGGAGCGAGTGGGTGCAAATGTCCTAAATGACCGTGACCCGTCACTGAAATCACTAACAGCAAGGACAAGGTCACTGTGTGAACACCGCCGCTGTGGTGTTTTTGCGATCACGCAGTCCACATGTGACACCAAGAACCACTCGAGAGAAAAACAATCGTCCGTACAATGCGCCACACTTTCTCAAGTAGACAAGCAATTAATCAGGGGTTGCATTTTGTTTCATATTATTTATATTAGGTCGCTCTTATACTTCACCGACAGAGCACCCTAATTTTGCAAGGCAGAGCAGGGGTGTAGAAACCGGTATGGCATGGTAGTTGTGGGCCCTAGATTCTTTGGGAGAAGTCCATTTCTATATTATAGTGCTGACATTGTGTACAGATCGTTACTTATTATTATAGTGCTGACATTGTGTACAGATCGTTACTTAACCCCTTCGCCGTAAGGAAAAAACCACCACACAACTGCAGTCGCATGGACTTATAATAATAATAATAATAATAATAATAATAATAATACCGGTTATTATATGGGCGCTTTACCCAATTCTGTGAATCGGCTCAAAGCGCCGCGAACTGAACCCAACACACACGCTCACGTGACACACGTGACACACACGCATTCACTCTGAAGACAAACACAGTACAAGACAAACACAGGACACTCACGTGGTGCGAAAGGTCAGCTCAGCTACTGAGGTTTCGGGGATTTTGATCGCTTGTATTTGAAATTCAGTATCAAGTGGCCTGAAACCGGTACCATGGTGTATTTCATGCCTGACGCTGGCCCCAAATCGCTTGCACCGGCTAGGTAATCGTACGTTGAAGCGACATGAATTAAGCGCTATAATTCATGGTCACTGGCAGTGAAGGAGTTACATTAAGCCATTTAACCCTACGACCGTGTGCCACATGCAACGAGGTGGATCGACCATGACGATTCAAAGATAGTGCCAGGTTAGCTTTGGAGCTTGATGGCGCCAAGCTAATCTGGCACTACCTTTGAATTATATGGTCGATCCATCTCCTGCTATAGCGCGTCGTGACTAAATGGGATAAGGGCACAGTGTTACGTTATGCTTGGCATTTCATACAGAGATCACATCACGAACGATGAAGTGGGAAGCAGAATCAGGCAAGCCATCGGGCCCTATGAAGACCTATTAGCCATTATGAAAAAAAGCAAACTGAAGTGGTATGGGTATGTCACGCGTTCAGCAGGGCTTGCCTAAACAATCCTGCAAGGCACTGTGCAAGGAGGACGAAGGAGAGAAAGACAGAGGAAAAGATGGGAGGACAATATCTCAGAGTGGACAGGACTGAGGCTGGGCGATACGCTAAGAATGGCAGAGAACAGAGAGGAATGGAGGGAGCTAGTTGCCAAGTCATCAGTGGTGCCCCAACGGTCGGCAAGACTACGGGATATAGATAGATAGGTAGATAGCTACGTTATATTTACAGACATCCAAATCACGTGCTCTTCGCGGGACTGATCTAACCTCGATCAAACGCGAGCTTTTTATTTTTTATTTTATTTTTTTTTTTTTTTTTTATTTTTATTTTTTTTTTTTGGGGGGGGGGGGGGGGGGGGGCAGCGATCTTCATCACGTTTTTCAAACACCTTCCAGACACTTGCCCTGTGCCTTCAACACATTCAGCCCTGACGCATTACAGCAGGAGATGGGTCGAAAATGAGACTCTATGTCTTTTGAAGTTGGATCGTGTTACACATTTTCCCGTCATTCAAGGGGTTAAAAACCGTGACAAATGACGTCATATACGTCTTAACCCATTGACTGCTGAGAAAAAGTGACGATGATCCGACTGTAGGACACGTAGATCCTCATGTCCCGCGCGACTGCAGGGGCTGATGAAGATCTGTCACTTGCTGAGACCAACGTGTATCCATGTTTCGTGCACTGTGTTGGATTTTGGTCGTTGACCGAACCAAGATTTCAGAAGAAACAAAAATGTTCGTACCGTGGCAGGGAAGGGGTGAATTGTCTTCTTCGGGATGATAGACAACAAACCATCGGCAAAAAAGCGTTCGTATATATACAGTATACGAGCTCTGACAACGAACAGAATGTGCTGTTTGTCCATCTTTGAGTGATTTCCCTCAGTGCGTGTTTTGGGATGATGGTTAACTCATTGTACCCCATCACCGAAATCCTAAAATTTTGCCGTTGTCCTCTGAGGAATGCATTGTAGTGCAGGACACACATCGACCATGATAGTTCAAGGGTGATGCCAGAATAGCTTGGTGCCCATAGGCACCAAGCTATTCTGGCATCACCCTTGAACTATCATGGTCGATCCTTATCTTCCTGTGGTGTGTCTGGGGTAGAATGAGTTAACTCATTCGCGGCCAGCCGACACAAAGGTCCTGGCTTATACCGACACAAAGGTCCTGGCTTATGCCGACACAAAGGTCCTGGCTTATGCCGACACAAAGGTCCTGGCTTATACCGACACAAAGGTCCTGGCTTATGCCGACACAAAGGTCCTGGCTTATACCGACACAAAGGTCCTGGCTTATGCCGACACAAAGGTCCTGGCTTATGCCGACACAAAGGTCCTGGCTTATACCGACACATAGGTCCTGGCATATGCCGACACAAAGGTCCTGGCTTATACCGACACAAAGGTCCTGGCTTATGCCGACACAAAGGTCCTGGCTTATGCCGACACAAAGGTCCTGGCTTATGCCGACACAAAGGTCCTGGTTTATGCCGACACAAAGGTCCTGGCTTATACCGACACAAAGGTCCTGGCTTATGCCGACACAAAGGTCCTGGCTCACAAAGGTCCTGGCTTATGCCGACACAAAGGTCCTGGCTTATACCGACACAAAGGTCCTGGCTTATGCCGACACAAAGGTCCTGGCTTATACCGACACAAAGGTCCTGGCTTATGCCGACACAAAGGTCCTGGCTTATGCCGACACAAAGGTTCTGGCTTATACCGACACAAAGGTCCTGGCTTATGCCGACACAAAGGTCCTGGCTTATACCGACACAAAGGTCCTGGCTTATGCCGACACAAAGGTCCTGGCTTATGCCGACACAAAGGTCCTGGCTTATGCCGACACAAAGGTCCTGGTTTATGCCGACACAAAGGTCCTGGCTTATACCGACACAAAGGTCCTGGCTTATGCCGACACAAATTATACCGACAAAAAGGTCCTGGCTTATGCCGACACAAGGTCCTGGCTTATGCCGCGCATCCGGATGGATAGATAGATAGATAGATAGATAGATAGATAGATAGATAGATAGATAGATAGATAGATAGATAGATAGATAGATAGATAGATAGATAGATAGATAGATAGATAGATAGATAGATAGATAGATAGATAGATAGATAGATAGATAGATAGATAGATAGATAGATAGATAGATAGATAGATAGATAGATAGATAGATAGATAGATAGATAGATAGATAGATAGATAATAGATAGATAGATAGATAGATAGATAGATAGATAGATAGATAGATAGATAGATAGATAGATAGATAGATAGATAGATAGATAGATAGATAGATAGATAGATAGATATGATAGATAGATAGATAGATAGATAGATAGATAGATAGATAGATAGATAGATAGATAGATAGATAGATAGATAGATAGATAATAGATAGATAGATAGATAGATAGATAGATAGATAGATAGATAGATAGATAGATAGATAGATAGATAGATAGATAGATAGATAGATAGATAGATAGATAGATAGATAGATAGATAGATAGATAGATAGATAGATAGATAGATAGATACTGTTTATTGCCATTTGCCTTAAGAACATAACGCATAGGAATGTGTGTTGGTGTCATTACAATTACAAACATGGCAGTCAACAAAAAAACAATTAATACTCTATCACACAAATCCAATGCCCAACACACACTGTAAAAACTTCAAAACTAAACAACTAATATCACAGACCAAAGCGTACCATACACACCCACGCTCATCTTCCACACACACACGCTCCTATTAATCTAGGCAATCGAAATTAATTAAATGTATATCGTTTAAGAAGAAAACAAAATATCTTAGAGTAAATGTCACTATTTCAGTGATCACAGTTGGATGTAAAACTGGTTAATATATATCGTAAGACTAGGCTAATACTGATATACACTATTTTCTCTATATCATAAGACTAGGCTAATACTGATATACACTTTTCTCTGTATATCATAAGACTAGGCTAATACTGATATACACTATTCTCTCTATATCATAAGACTAGGCTAATACTGATATACACTATTCTCTCTATATCATAAGAGTAGGCTAATACTGATATACACTATTCTCTCAACCGTTGGGGGCGCGCCCTGCCGGGGGGGGGGGGGGGGGGAGGGAGGAGACTCATGGAGTCAGCTCGTCCAAATACCACCAACAGCCTAGGGATAGCACAAGGGTTGGGCGAAGTGCACTGTATGCCGGTCACATAATTCCTATGCACATGCGCACACTCACTCAGTCATTAACGCAAACATCAGTCGTCCCCGGCAATGAAACTCTATGATCGGCCCACAGAGCACATCATCGCACGCTTATAACACTGAAAGGGCTCGGACAGCACTAGGATAAAAACTGTTACTAAAACGGTTTGTCCATGCTTTGAGAGCAGAATAACGGCGACCAGACGGAAGCAGGTTAAAGAGACCCTTAGCCGGGTGTGTAGTGTCTGGCCGCAAATGATTTAACCTTAAATTCCTGACATTTATGATGTGCAGCCCCAAGCCGCCTTTCTGTGAATAGTTACCCATTAACCCCTTTCATGCCACGGGACGCGTGTTTTATTTCTGAAGTTTTTGTTCATTCCGCGACCACAATCTACAGCTGTCCAAGCAACATGGGTACACACTGGTCTCGGCACGTGGCATGGATCCTCACGAGCATCCGCAGTCACGGGGGCTGACGAGTATGTATGTCTCTTACAGTCGGATCATGTTCACGTTTTCTCGTGGCGGGGTTAAAGCGTCCCAAACATACTGGAATGTTACCCGGGAAGACTGCACTCTAAAAGAACTCAAAGTCTCCCTTTTGCCGAGGGGTCATGGATCTTGTTCATGAACATCAGAAAAGGGAGGGTTGAGTTGACTGATAGTTCAGTGTAGTTCCCACAGTAAAACGTTCGGCGCGCTGTGATGCCTCTTTCTAACACCACAACTGGTTTGTGTATCCGTTGTAATATGTTCGGCGCGCTGTGATGCCTCTTTCTAACAGCACACCTGATTAGTGTATACACTGTAATATGTTCGGCGCGCTGTGATGCCTCTTTCTAACACCACAACTGGTTTGGGTACCCACCGTAATATGTTCGGCGCGCTGTGATGCCTCTTTCCCTAACACCACAACTGGTTTGTGTACCCACCGTAATATGTTCGGCGCGCTGTGATGCCTCTTTTTAACACCACAACTGGTTAACGTACCCACTGTAATATGATCGGCGCGCTGTGATATGTTCGGCGCGCTGTGATATGTTCGGCGCGCTGTGATGCCTCTTTCTAACACCACAACTGATTAATGTATCCACTGCCTCTTTCTAACACCACAGCTGAATTGTATATCCACGTTTCTTAACTTCCTGACACATCTCGACACACCACAGCCAGATATGGCTCGACCATGATAGTTCAAGGGTGGTTCCAAAATAGCTTGGTGCCTATAGGCGCCAAGCTATTCTGACACCAACCGTTAACTATCATGATCGATATGTCCCCTGAATTGTAAAGCAGTCCTCAGAGTTTAACTCAAAAATGTGGGTATTTCTTTTCTGATACACAATGAGTTAAACGGCTGGGGCTCTTGTGCGTACGATTACCACAGTCTGTAGAAACCCAGTCTGCGTTCCCTGGCAGTGAAAGAGTTGGAGCGCACCAAAGCTAATGTTTGATTGGAGCGCACAGAAGCCAATGTTTGATTGGAGCGCACCAAAGCTGATGTTTGATTGGAGCGCACCAAAGCTAATGTTTAATTGGAGCGCACCAATGCTAATGTTTGATTTGCATTTGACAGACTTGACAAACCTGCAACTACAGTCACAAGATGTGAGGAACCACCGCCCTCAAAGTCTCTGCTATATGAGCTTGCATACATTTCCCCACTGCATGGATCTGCACAATATGCCCGCAGATATCATACGTAACACAGAGATTGTTTTCCTAAATCTGATAGTCAGAGAGAGATTGTCTTCCTAAATCTGATAGTCAGAGAGAGAGAGAGAGAGAGAGAGAGAGAGAGAGAGAGAGAGAGAGAGAGAGAGAGAGAGAGAGAGAGAGAGAGAGAGAGAGAGAGAGAGAGACCAATGAACAATGAACCTTTATTTTATAACGGTAAAAGTATTTGGTAACAGGACCAATTTTCAAACTTTGCGTTACAACCATTAAACTAAGAACTACCATTGAACACTATCACAAACAAAACAACAGTTTCACACGAAAGTAAATAAAAGCTCACAGGCACAACCACTCTCTACATCACACACACACACATTCTACACCACACACATACACACAGAGACACATGCACATACTGCAACACACGCAAACACACATACACACACACACCAACGCACACACAAACTACACAACACGCATACACACATTCACACGACACCCCCCCCCCCCACCCCCCTCCTCTCTCCCCCAGAGCAACAGTGAGGTGCAATTTCCATAGAAAAAAATTTAAAATATAGTTCACAGTCATACAACGCACATAACAAATATTTAAAAAAATATATACATGCATGTCAAAACAGGAAAATTTAAAGAAATACAGAATCAAGCCCAACGACAAATGAAGCTATATACATGTATACCACACACATATGACTATGCACACATACGCACAAACACAAACATGTATACTCACGCGCGCACTCACACATACACATGCACTCACACACACACACACACACACACACACACACACACACACACACACGCACATGCATACACACACATGCATACACACACACACACACACACACACACACACACACACACACACACAATTATGTAAATGAAAAGAAAATGCATGCAAAGAACATCGAAACACCCAAAGTTCAAAAGGCGGTAAATCAAAATGCACATACAGATCAGAAGGGAAAAAAAATTAACACAAACTTTCTATCGACGTCCCCATATTCTGCCACCTTCCATTCCCCCTCCCCTCGATAACTAGTACCTGCACAAACTCACGTTTGTCTCCTTCGACTTTGCTGATAAACAATAGTCACTCGAGTGAGACAGCAGTGAGGTACGTCACTGCATGAAGTCATAGTTGTTATAAGCATTAATGTGAGCGAATAACTATGTATAGCACACCCAAAAATAAAGCAGATGCACGATTCACACGCACTCACATACGCTCGCACTCATGCAACCACGCAAAGAGAGAGAGAGAGAGAGAGAGAGAGAGAGAGAGAGAGAGAGAGAGAGAGAGAGAGAGAGAGAGAGAGAGAGAGAGAGAGAGAGAGACTGTATTTATTATATGAAGGATTGAGATATTAAGCGCGCAGTCCTCTCTTCCTATTTGTCTTTGCTAAAACTACTGACATACAACACCAAGGCCGCATTTTCCTAAATTGGAGGGCTAAACCTAATGACTGTACCAGTTGCAGGTGATGGATCGACCATCGAGCGCCAAGCTAATCTGGCACCCCCTTGAATTATCATAGCTGATCCATCTCCTGCTGGAGTTGGTCGGGGATAATGGGATAACAAATGACACCCAAGCCTTCTGTTTATTTTATTCAGATACACGTACACACGCACAGTTAGACCCTCTCCCTCCTCCTTCCAGTCCGCCCTCAAAACTCACCTCTTTCAACACTTATAGCACTACAACTCCACCACACACCGCACCGCAAGCTGACTGTCGTAACGTATTTGTGGTATGTGAGTCATTGTTAAAAGCGTGCACATGCGTGCGTGAGTTGTGAGTGCGCGCTTATAATTATCATACGATAAGCGCATTATAAATACCGAAATTATTATTATTATTATTATTATTATTATTATTATTATTATTATTATTATTTATTAGACACATGTACACACACATCAGCAGTTAGACACCCATACCCACTCTCATCTTTGGTAAATTTCACAAGAAACATAAACACACACACACACACACACATACACACACACACACCACACACACACACACACACACACACACACACACACACACACACACACACACACACACACACAAATGAAGTTTATGCAGGTCTCGGGGGTGATGTCCTTATTTTTTTGATTTTGTGCATGGCAAATGTGCGGTAGTGTTGTTTAGGGGATTGAAAAATTAGGGGATGATTTTAACAGATGGGACTGCAGGGGATGCCCATTGTGTACTATGGCCTGTCAGAGGCATCACATGCCATAATGACATAGACCAGAATCTGGTTTAATGTAATCATATCATTGAGTTTGGACTTTTGCAGTTGGAAAACTGAGAAAGTCATGACAAATTTGAAATATTGCCAAGAAGTCGCTTCGCTTGCAGTTTTACAGGCGTTTTTGCATGTTTTGCGTTGCAACACCTATTTACCATTCACTGTGAGCCATGTTTAGTGTCTTTGTTCATTTATTTTTTGTCTTACAGGTAGTCATGAGTCTGACCTTCGACCTTGAGCTGCGACCTTTGATCTTGAAAGGGGTGAGGTTTGGGGCGTTCAGTTTGCTAAATGCATGAGAAAAAATGAACTCATTCAGTTATTGAAGTTGTGGGGTGGGGTGGGTGGGTGGGTGGTGGTGATGGTGGTGGTGGTGAGAGGGTGGGGGTGGAGGGAAGGTCAAAGGTTAAGATCAAAACTACAATGAAACAGTGTCAGCAGGTTCATTTCATCAGACAGCTGACCTCAGAGTGAAATCAGCCGCCAAAAAAAATGTGACATGCAGAAGTCATATTGCATGATACAACATAGGCTGCATCTGAGGTGTCATTCTGCTGTAATTGTCATGAGAGATGTCTCTGGTGTCTATTCTGAGCCGAACACAAGCACTTGTACACTGCGTAAGGCTCATTTGAGTGCGTTGTTATGGGAGCAGCAGCTGCGGCCACCAGTACAGGCTTTTACAGGAGTGTTCACACGTTTGGCACACACATGCTTGCTGCATTTGCAACAAGATTTCAGGAGTGGGTTGCATGTAGCGTGCTTAAATATAGTGTGTTAAGCTCGCTGACTTAAGGCCTTTCGTGCTTAGTAAAGCTCTTGCTTAGTGCGCGAGTGTTTTCTGTTGCATGGAGCGACTTAGCGACGTGCGTAGCTCCGAACGAGTTCTTAGCTAGCGGGGATAAGTTATTTATAGCTTATGGTGGGGTTCTCCCCTACGTCATCATAGATTGTAGAAATCGGCCAATAAAAACGCACGGTTTTCGCTTCTTCTGACCTAACGGAAACAAAGTAGACAAAACGCGGGTGAAATGGCGGCGATGGAAAACAAGAAGTCGAAGAGAGCAAATAGCACATTTTTCGTGCAGGCAAGCCTGCTTGTCAGTCTAATGTAGATGTACATTAGTTAAGGAGTACCGTGTAGGCTCCCATAGTATGAGGATCTATATCTCTCTGACAACGGCGGGTGTTGGGTTACACACATCGGTGTGCAGGGTCAATTGCAATCAGTTATGCAGACTTCTCACCGATAATTCCCAGATGTCCGTCAGACGAGGCTGGGTGGGGGTCCGTGCGTTCTCACGTACTTTTCGTGTTCTTCCTTCTCTATCCTAGATGGAAGGCTGTTTCTTCTACAAGGTTTAAGAGAGTGATTTCACATTTCTCAGATTTCAAGTTCTCGCGTTAACACGGCAGCTAAGAACTCTTCCTCAGCTAAGCACGCCGGACGCACGGGGGGGGGGGGGGGGGGGGGGGGGGACCGTCCTTAGAATTAAGCACGCCACTAAGCTCGCTCCAGCAGATAAGCACGCTCATGCAACGCACATTTTCAGCTAAGCTTGCGAACTTAGCGCTAAGCAAGAAATTTGCGCGCTAAGCAAGCATATGCAACCCACCCCAGGTGTTTTGAGACTCTGACAAGTGTGTTCTATATAAAACTGAACTTCACAATAGCCATTTTTCTCTACTAACTCCTAAATAAGCACTCAAGACACTTGTTTGGGTATGGGGTGCGTCCCATGTAGCATAGTTTTGGCTGTTTTGTGTAGTCTTTTGTTTGTGGGATAGCTCAGTAGACAATGTTTAAATTGCACAGCTGTTTCATGACTCCTTTTGCCTAAGGAAAAGATTGCAAGCAGCATATAGGGCATGGCAGCTGGATACACGCTTCTTCCTGCTTGTTGTCACCAGACAACAGGGTCAATGAGGATGCCTGGGCGTTGTCTTTTTGGCTGCCCTGAGATACACAAGGAAACAGCCTTGGGTCTGAAAGCTCATATATGAGTAGAGACATGTTTGGTGCTTTGATTCATACCAGCCTTGGCTTAACCAGTGGACTATTTTTGTCCTAGTTTGAGTTGCCAAACGGATGGTGATTCGAGGTTTTCCGGGCTGCGCTTGGATGTCGGGTTGTTACAGAATCATGTTTATAGCCAGGAAATGAGACTGGTCATGTCATTATTATTATTATTATTATTATTATTATTATTATTATTATTATTAGATTTTGTGCATCGCAAATGTGCAGCAAGTGGGTGATAGTGTTGTTTAGGGGATTGAAAAATTAGGGGATGAATGGGACAGACAAAGGCTAGGGCATTTTAACAGATGGGACTGCAGGGGATGCCCACTGTGTGCTTTGGCCTATAGTTAGCTTCGGCAACAAGGAGGTCGACCCAGTGATGGTCACGTGACTGTAGATAAAGTAAAACGACTCTTTCCTAGCGGACCGCTTTCAGTTCACAGTCGCCATTTGCCTGCCACACTGGGAGCTGGTTTCTGTGCTGATACTTGTGTTGTGCAGACCGGGCACATTGAGCCCTTTCACTGCCGCGGCCGACAAAACACGACTCAGTGAACACCGTGGCGACGCCGCTGCAAGGGAGACACAGCCACATGAGCCCCGCAGTTGCATTAAGGGCTCATGAGGATCTATGCTTGCTGATTCGGAAACCCGCCAGTGTGCATCTATGTTCCGTTCGTGACGGCTGGTGCGGATCTTTGACGTTGAATAGTACGGCCACGATTCTGACATTCACTGAACTGACTTTCATTAATTCCGAAAACAGAATCTGTGTTTACTGCAGTGCAGTCAGTCTCCAGACTCGAGTTTGCCCTGCCGTGAACATATAGTGAGTATGAGCATCGCGCTATTCTACGCCGCACAGCCGGGACGGTCGTCGGATCGCGCGTGTTGACAGCCATGGGTGTCTGGTTTCGGGCTCGGTGGTCGCGATTTATCCCGGCTGCGTAACTAACGTAGTAGCATAGAGGCAACACTAGCAAGATACTTACAGGTTCTTATGACCGCGCCTACTCATAGAAGCGTATGAGCATATGTGACTCTTGCAGCTGTCGACGTTTTGCTTGTGTTTATTCATCACAGCAACCCGACTGAACTACGTAAACATAGCAACATGAAAGTTGTTCGACTCAGAAATACACATAGCTTCTCACAAGCCCCCGCACTGCGCGGAACTCATGAAGATCTAATGCCTCTTGGAGAGTGTTGTCTATGGCTATAGGCAAACGTTGCTAAACAGTGAATGCCATCCGTCTGATATAAAAACAAGAATATACTTATCCTCGTGAAAGATTGCGGAAACAGTGGAATGAATGTTTATTGATATGTTATTTTGTCTCTGTGCACATCAGACGGAACAGAGTAGAACCTTCTGCCGTACCATCTCACCGCAGTTCCGCTGAAAGCCTTCACACTTGTTCAAGGTTGGCTCTAGCACCAGCAGCCCTCCACCAAATAACAGCCCTCTCCAAGCGAGGCCGCAAAATTTGCCGTGCTAGCCCGGGGTCAGCGCGGAACGGACCGTTTACATTTGCGTTAAGCCGTGCTGAAGCCGTGCCGTGCCGAGCCGTGCTGAGCCCTGCTACGGAGCAGGGCTGAGCACGGCTCGGCAGTGCTGTCAATTTGTAACCTGGCCTTTAAATTTCAGAGTTTTCAAAAATGCCCCCCCCCCCGCCCCCCCCCCTTCCCGTATATGCGCCGTTAGCAGATTCAAGTATATTCCGTAGTGAATCCGGCTCTGTCTTTACCACCGAGAACGAAAAAAAAAAAAAAAAAGGGGGGGGGGGGGTTGGGTGGAAGTGTGTTTATTTGTATGGTCAATGATGTACGGTTACTGAAAAACAAAAGAAACGGCTGAAACTCACTGCAAATCACAATAGCGCATCTCCCTCCTCCTCCGCCACTCAGCCTGGAAATTAAGTTTGTGTGAACTGAAAAAGCAAACCTTAGGCACAGATTCTCATGGGTCACTGTCCGGTAACTTGCATCACGGACTCCTGAGGATCTATGCCTTTTCCCATATAAAAAGGACCACTATCACACTATCCTAGATACACTTGCTGATACTCCTGTCTGAAATAAACATAGATCACTATGGCGCCCGCAGATGCGAAAGCTAATGAGAATCCTGACTCTTGCCTGCCTCTATCATTATGCTGGTCCTTACATAGAAGAAGCTGCGCGAGCTGATTCACTGACTGCTTCCATAGTGTATTAGAGGCGTTGACAGCAATTATAAACAAACCGCTCTGCTGGAAAAAGGGGACAGAAACCGAGAATAGCAATAGCTCACATTCCAGCGGATCAAAATTATTAGGCTTTACGCAGCCTGAGTTAAAACGAACTGAATAGTGGCGCTCCGTGCTGGTCCGAGCAGGGGACAGACCGCATGGCATACACAATTTCGATTCCCTCCCCCATGTAGAGAAAACTTGAAGGGAAATGAAAGTCTCTGTCCTATCGCGATAACGATAACGCCACTTTGTTTTTTAAAGGATAAATTCCTCAACCTTTTGGAATAGTCTTCCATGCCGAGATCTCTATGTTATTATTATTATTATTAATGATGTGCACACGTTCTATGACATTGGCTAAGATTCATAATTTTTATATATATATATATATATATATATATATATATATATATACATATATATATATATATATATATATATATATATATATATATATATATATATATATATACATATATATATATATATATATATATATATATATATATATATATATATATATATATATATATATATATATATATATATGTATACACACACACACACACACACACACACACACACACACACACACACACACATATATATATATATATATATATATATATATATATATATATATATAGAGATAGAGAGAGAGAGAGAGAGAGAGAGAGAGAGAGAGAGAGAGAGAGAGAGAGAGAGAGAGAGAGAGAGAGAGACCATCACTGTAGTCCTTATATAATTCAACATTGCACATCCCACAACATAATAACAGTGAAATGCAGTATCCAGCCACCAAACTACATTACACAGATAATGTGCACAATGTTGGCATGAAAATCAAACAATACTGTTACCAGTACCACACTGTGTCCAAAGGACCCATGGGTTTTATACTCCGAGGCCAATGACCATTTTCAGAATGAACCCTGTATATCATTTTGAATCATGCAAAGCGGAGCAGTGATAAGTTTTCTCCTTGTCTCACACCGATGCTGCACAAAATCTATCTGTACCACTGTTTCCTACCCCATAAGTGTCAGCTGTGGAGTACATACTTTGAATGACTGATGTATGCCAGTATTTAGGAATTTGTCACAAAAAAGACCTGTTCATATGATGAAATGTCTTCGAAAAATGAACACATTGTCAGTAAAGGGGGTTTCCTTGGATAATCAAAAACTAATACATATTAAGCTGCGTTTCCAAATCGTGACATGACAGGAGAGTGACAAAAAGTAACTTTTCTGAGGGGGTCATCCAAATAAATATGCACAGGAAGGTCTTACCATCAGGTATCTCTTTACCAAGTTTAGGGTTACAGTTAGGAATACTTGAGAAAAAAACATCTTTGGGCAATATATGGCGATCTTGTACCTATTTCCCGATTTCTTGTGACCCTTGACCTTTCTGACCTTTCATGCATACGAAATTAGTATGCATGAAAAGTTCTTGCCACCTTGTACCAAGTCTGGGTTTGAAGTTGTGTATACTTGAGAAAACATCTTTTTGGTCAAAATACAAATATTTTTTAACCTTTTTACTGCACTACAAATTACAACATGGGTGTCAAATCGCTTTGTCACGTTGTTATATGGAAACACACAAAGCACACCCCCATCACTGTACAATAGCCCCTGAACTGCTCGACTGCACGTTACAATTTTGTCGCCCCGCTGCTTCTATGTCAGGCTTATGGAAACACTCCCTCTTTATTTCTATGTTCTCGAGTTTTGTCATTGTCACTTTGTTGTCACTGCCCCACTGCTGTTGTGTCTGCAGTTGAATAGCCAGGCCTAAAGCCTGCTTGCCCTTCTCCTAATATATGGCTATGCATCAGCTCAGGCAGTAAGTTACAGGCTTTTGCTGCATTGCGAATGATGTGACTGTCCAAAACTTTGACATTGTGGCCAGCCTGGTGGATGGACATCAAAATAACAGGACGTCTGTCCTCATACACAGGACAATCAGTTCACTTCCTTTGCCTTCTCGTCGTTTGGCCATAGCGGAGAGATGTACCCGCTGAACTCTTCTTCCCTCATCTTTCGCAACCTGCAAAAGATAATTTTGTATAAAAAAGGTTTTGACATGCACATATTGCGTGCATATATGTTTGCAAGTATTTATACAAAGTACATACATGCATAATATGACAGTAGTCAGAACATGAACAAGAAAGGCAATGTCCTTATGGTTCACGTGTATGACCAATCCACATAATACGTCTGACCTTTTTCACCTTGGCTTGACTTCTCCAACAGGTCTCCGAAAATGTCTAAACATAAGTATAGGGCTGGATTTTGTACCAGTGAAACCTGAGTTTTTTTTTCCAAATCCCTTCATTTTTCACACATTTGTCAACCCTCTGTGACCCTTGACCTCTGTGAGGGGCTGATTACATTAGTATGCACAGAAAAGTGTTATCATCATGTCAAATGTTATTGAAAAGTTTGCAAAAACATTGATAAAAACTACAACTCTACCCGAAACTAACTTTTGTCACCCTTATCATGTGGTATCTCCATAGCAAGTTTGAGTTTGAAGTTGAAAATACTACTTGAAATGACCTTTGAAAGGTGACAGAAATTGGTATGTTTAGAATTATTTTACCACAAAGTACCCTTGTGCCAAGTTTGAAGTCTGAGGCTTGCATAGTCTTCGAGGAAATGCCAATGTTAAATTTGCCCACAGATAACAGACAGTTGACGGACGACCCATTACAAACACTTACTTTTGCTATCACACGTGCGCCAAAAATTAGACGCCATTGAGCTTGAAATGACCACAAAGGGTGTATACATATATCTAGAATCAGCATCAATATTCAAAGTGTAACTTGCAGAAATTGTTTCAAACAGGACACAACGCATTGCTGTTTAGCAACAGCACACACTGGACCAAATGGGTAGTATTCAGATTTTTCTAGTCCTTGTGTATGCACTAAGTGCTTATTAAAGAAAACGACAGTATTTGCAGACTTGCCCAACCCTCTAGTTTTCAAATCAAATGCAATATGGTGCCACTTGTTGACAGCAAGTGATTTTAGCATTCGGTGTTGTTGAGAATGCTGGTACTAGTACTACACCATCTTCAAAATGAAAGAAAGCATTACAGTGTGATGTGTTTATTCCAACCAGTTGTGTTTTGTTATGAACCTGATTCTATTCACAAATCAATCGGTATGCTTTACCTCGAGTCCAGGACAATAAGTGTCGCCTTCTCTCACTTTAGTTGATCCGCTGGAACTGGAATTGCCTGCGTTTAGCTGTGGCCTTCTCCTTTGAGCAACATGACCTGACTAACTCTTGCCTCTTCTTGGTGTAGGCGTCACACTTCTGTGCTTGTTTGCAAGTATACCCTCTGGGCGTGACTCTGCAGTGAGACGTCAACAGCAGCACTGACCTGAAATGAAATACATGTTTATTATCGTGTTATTCGGCAGCATGGCAATTTCACTTCTGATCTTATTTCAGGGTGGGTCGGTTCAAAACTCCACAAACAGGGACTTTGTTATAGCATTATAAACAATTCGGGGCCGGTGGGGGGAGTCCCCCAAACCCCACCCACCCACCCAATTCGTCCCTACATTTAGTTTACACATTACTACCTTCAAACTAATGTGAAATAAACTGTGAACACCACAAACAACAATGGTGAAGCCTGGATCGCTCGTGTGCATTTAAAACTGATCATTTTCTTAATCTGAACTGTGTGACCTTTCCAATAGGTGACTGAAATTTAAGTGCCATGAGTCTAAGCATAAGTAAAGGGCTGGCTTATGTACAGTTGTGAATAGTATTTGAGAAAAAATATCTTTTGTCAAAATATGGCTTTTTTTTTTTTTTTACCTATTTCTTGATTTCTCATGACCCTTGGCCTGAACTCAAACTGGTAGGCTAAGAGTAAGAAAGTTCTTGCCACAAAGTATCCTTCTGCTACGTTTGAAGACTGTGGTTTGAATAGTCTCCGAGAAAATGCCAACATTAAAGTTTACCATGGACGACCAATGGCCCAGACACTTGCTTCGCACATGAGCCAATGAAAGAAGGCATTACAGTATGATGTGTTCATTCACACCATAGTTGTGTTGTGTTCTGCACCTGATTCTCATCACAGATCTACTGGTATGATTTACCTTGAGTCCAGGAGAATAAGTGTCACCTTCCCTCACTTGACTTGAGCTGTGAGTGTGACCTTGGTCAGTTGGTGTAGGCATCATACTTCTGTGCTTGTTTGCAAGTATGTACTCTGGGTGAAAGTACTCAGACTCCACAGCGAGAGGTCAACAGCAGTATTAGCCTGAAATGAAATACATGATTATTACTGTGTTGTTCAGCAGCATGACAATTTCACTTTGCGTGAACTAAATGCAGGGGCAGATTATTACTTTCAAAATAAATGCGACAAAATCTGTGTAAACCGCAAAGAACAAACAACAATGGCAAAGTCTGTACGCCTCATGTGCATAACTGATTCACATATATAACCTGTGTGACCTTTCCAAAAGGTAGCTGAAATAAGTGTCACGAGTCTCAACATAAATGCTTGCTTTTGTACTAGTCAAATTTGTATTTTTCACACATTCCACGGTCATCCAAAATGGTAGTCAACAAATATTTGGGTTTCAGTCAAAGTAGCGTTTTACTAGGTAACCCTTTTAATCCTGATACAGCCACTGCTTGAAATAAATGTGACTATGATAGTTCAAGGGTGGTGCCAGAATAGATTGACATCTCATCTGCCAAGCTATTCTGGCACCATCCTTGAACTAAAAAAATTCATTTTTCTCTAAAAGGTATTTTTTCGAAAATTAATTACCGATGACATGACTTTGTGGAAATGTCTACTACCAGCTCAATTTTAGCGAAATGTCTACTACTAGCTCAATTTTAGCCTACTTACCCGTTGTGTGCCTACACAACCCGCGAGGCACTCGGGGAACCCCAGAGGGGCCGAGAGTTATCTCCCGCTCCTTCCTTACCGGTTCCTGTCACGAGACCAACCAGTCAGATACTTCGCTCGAAAGTGGCAAGCTGGGCAGGTGGGAGGGCCATCCGAGTCATGTCATCGGTAAGTATTTTTCGAAAAAAAATACCTTTTAGAGAAAAATGAATTTGTTTCCTCAAAAACATTACCGATGACATGACTTTGTGGAAGAATTGCGATGAGGCGGAGGGTGCCGCATGACAACTCCCTAGGAGGGAACAGAGCCGTCCTCCCAGTCGCAAACTCCCGACAATTTTAGCGAAGTGCATACCAACGGCGCCGGTGGCGCCGGGAGGGAGTGTTGCTCCTCGGCGATGTCCCCCGCCATTGCGAGATTCTCTCGCTGGCCCGCCAGGTCCCTGAGGCAGAAGCGGGCGAATACAGACTCAGTCTTCCCGTCCACGGTAGCCACGATGTCCGTGACAGCGCAGTTTCGAACAAACGTGGCGCTCGTGGCCATGGTTCGTACCTCGTGTGCGCATATGTGCAGCCTCTTCGCTCCCTGCAGGGAGATATCTTGATAGGCGGAGCATATGACTCAGGGAGCCAGGAAAAGAACGTCTGGGCTGTTATGTCATTCCGCCGGTCTCAGAGGTAGGGAGAGGCGTGCACGCCCTCTGCGGAAGGCTTTAGATCGTCGCAGAGAAGTCAAAAGGTGCGCACGGGATCCTGTTACCTGGTCTCCTGTGACAGGGGTTTGTTTCGTAGCGGCCGTAAGGTGCAACCTGAGGCGCGGTCAGAGGAGACCTGTTTGGCAAGGAAGGCCGGGGCAGTGAGAAGTAGCACGGACCCGTCCGCTCAGAACTGTAAGTAGATAGGACGCGCCTAAGCGCGTGTAGCTCGCTCCCCGTGACGTGGTAGCCCGGGCCAGCAGGAAGCACGTGTTGCGTGTCACATCTGCGAACGGGCCACTGTAAGGGTTCGAATCAGGCAGAATTCAACCACGTTAGCACCCAGGGTAGGTCCCAGCGGGGGAGGAGCGAGCGGTAGGCCGGGCGCAGGCTGCCGAAGTGTCCCATAAGGTCGGCGAGGTCTGTGCAGGCGCCCGGGTCTGGGTGTCCGCGGTGTCAACGTGTAAGCGAACATGGACAGGTGACCCCTCACCGTGAAGGGGCTAGGTCTAGGTCTCAGCCGAGCCAGATAGAGGTCCGCCAGCTGCGGATTCGACAAATCCGTGAGGTTCATGCCGTGATCGGGGCATCAGGAACACAGGACTCGCCACGTCCCTCGTAGACTCGAATGGTCGAAGGTCTGCGGGCCGCAGCGATCGCCTCCACCGCTGTACCCGAGTAGCCTCTAGCACCGAGGGCTTGCCGCACAACCTCCAGTCGTGAAGGATGAGCCGCTCCGGGCAGGGAGGAACAGCGGCTGACGCGGTGGCTTGAGCATGGTGCGAGGAGTGGGAAGGCGCATGGGGGGGGGGGGGGCCGTGGCGAGGCTGAGAAGGACGGTGTTCCAGTGGCGGATCCTGGCGAACGGAGCGACTAACAGGAGGGCCGCCGAGCAGAGCCGAAGGTTGAGGAGGACTTTGGGTACGAGAACCGTCGGGGGAAAGGCGGAGGCCGCCAGGCCGTCCCAGGGAATGGAGCGCGCATCGACAGCCCAAGCACGGGGATCGGGAATCGGGGAGACGAAGAGGGGACGCCGAAGGTTCCACCTTGTGGCAAACAAGTCGACCTGGGGAGACTCCTAACGGGCGCGGGTCAACCGATAGATGTCCTACCGAAGGGTCCAATCCGCGTGTAAGAGCTGGCCGCGGCGAGACAGCGAGTTGGTCCAGACGTACAGATGTCCGGGAATGTGTCGGGCTCGCCCAGAAAAGCCCAGTCCTCGCACCAACGCAAGCTCTGGTAGAGAAGCATACCAAGATCGGGAGAGCGTGTGCCACCTTGTAAATGGAAGTAATCCACCAACGGTGTGTTGTCAGAGAGGGCGAGCAGCTCCTGGTGTCTGAGGAGGTCATCCCAGCAATGAAGGGCTTGTCAACGGCCTGCATCACTGGCCAGTTGATGAGATAGTGCGTTAATCCGAGTGCCGAGGGCCGGAAGTCGAGAGGAACCGAGGCAGGAGATGAGCATCCCACCCGGAGAGGCTCGCGTCGAACCCAGAGTACTGGGGCGGAGTAGATGCCCGGGGAACTGCCGAAGCTAGCCAAGCGGCGTCGGTCCACCGACGAAGGCGAGGAGACAGAATCTGGGGCACCGGAGCCATCGTCGATACGTCGCCGGAAGCCGGGCGCCCAAGGAGTAGAAGATGCAGCTGAAACGGCTGGGAGTAGAGACGACCTAGGGAAGGAGTGAGACCAGACTTGCCCTCGTTTACTAGGAAGCCCCAAGTGCGTCAGGAGGTGCAGTAGCGCGTCCTGGTCTGTCGCGAGAGAGCTCTCGGACTGGCGGCGTAGGAAGAGGTCTTCTGGACTGAAGGAGGACTGTCTGGCCTTGGCGACTAAGGAGTCCATCGGCCCGGTGAACCACCAGGGCAGAGGTTGAGACCGAACGGGAGCGCGGGAAACTGGAGAAGACGCCGCCGATCGCAACCAGCGAACTTCCCGGAGGCCTGGAGCATCGAGACAGCAGATACACATCGGAAAGGTCCAAGCCGACTGCGAAGTCTAAGGCTGGACCGCTGCTTTCAGGGCTCTGGCAGTCTCCATCCGGAAGGAGGGGCCGTAATTCTGTACAGGCCGAGAGAACGAAACCTGACGCCATCTCCCTCCAGGCTTCGGAACGAAGAACCGGCGGCTGTAGAAGGCTGGCGAGTCTGAGAATCGGAAAACCTCCGTGGCAACGTACCTGAGGAGGGAGGAGACACCTCCCGCCGAGCGGAGGCCTCAGCGAACATTGGGGAACATGAGACCTCGAGGGAATAAGACGGCCAAGGCGGGGGCCTGCCGCCGGGCCGGCTCTGAGGACCAGGAATCACCGGACAGCAGGCCCCCCCCCCCCCCCCCCCCAGCGGAGCAAGACAACGCTGCGCCCGCAGGGCAGGAGGCATCCCCCGGCAGGCAAGCAGTAGGGCGTCTCGAGGCATCAGGGCACAATCGGCGGAGGCAGCCAAGCGTAGACCGACGCGAGGTAGGCGGCGCGGTAGGCGACTCCGCTAAGAAGAGCAGATCAACCCGGAGGCGTGATGGAAGGTTGCCAGGAGTCCTCCACCCGACGAACCATGGCTAGAAAGAGGAGCTCCAGGAAACCGGCGCAGGCTAAGGTGTTCCGGATCAGGGACGCTGTCCTAACCAGACCACGGGGAAGGAAACGTCTAAGAAGCGTGGGGCCGCCAGCTTGTGACCAGGCAGGGGGGGGGGGGGGGGTCCAGCGCAGGAAGAGGGATGGAGAAGCCTGGGAAAGGCCGACAACCAGTCCCGACGGGAGGCGACGTCCAGGCCAGCCGGCCAGCGACGATCGGAGAAGAACACCGGCTCGCGTGCCGTGGCAAGTAGCCGGTGCGCCGAGACAGCATCTCGCAGTTCCTTCAGTCCGGAAGGCTGGGGAAGCAACTTGACCCTCTAGACCTGACGCTCGATAACCATGAAGGCGGAGACCTTCCTCTCGGGGGGGGGGGGGGGGGGGGGGAGGGAGGGCAGGCGTCAGCTGGCCAAGTCACCGCGATGATCCTGGCAGTTCAATCCAAGCAAGAGGGACTTCGCACGTGACACGACGAAAGAGCCGAAGGGCAGCATCCCCGAAGTCCGCGGGGGAAGGGAGCGACCAACCTCGTCCAGAAGGGCCGAGACGGAGTCCTCGGGCAGCAAGCTAAGAGCCTCTACGTCCAGGGGCGGCGAAGGGGCGGGCGAGTCACAGAAAGTCGTAGGCCGACGAGTGTGCAGGGAACCGTCCTGAGTATCGCGGGACGCCCGGAGATGAGCAGGGAGCGACGAGGCGGCCGAGAACGACGAAGCGAACGCCAGTAAGAGCGAGGAAGAGTCCTGTCGGATGCGGAGAACGACGTCTGGACCGTGGATTGCGAACAACGGAAGAGGAGCGCCGCCGAGGGGAGGAGGGCCGAAGACGGCGGCGGCGCGGCGGACGCGTCGAACGGAGGAGGGGCGAGCGCGAAGCGCACGCGAAGCGGAGGGGTAGGTGGCGCGGAGACGATCCCAGTGGGAGGAACAATCCTTCCGAAGGCGCTCGAGCGGCGAGCGCGAGTGTCCTGAACTGAAAGTGGAACGGCAGGAGCCGGGGGCGCGACTGCGTCGCGCAAGCTAGGGCTGACGTTTCTCCTGGCCAGACTCAGTGAGTAGGGCGCTACGCCCGCGTTCAGATCCTCCGGAAGGATCAGCGGGCTTAACGGGGAGAGATGGGTGAGGAAGGCCAGTCAACGTGGGACGGCTCATGGACTGCTGCAGGCCGGGCTCAGTGAGGCGGGCGCTCTGCCGGCAAACAGACCCTCCGGAAGGGTCAGCGGGCGTGGCAGCAGGGCAGTCCTCTGGTCAGCCAGCAAGTGAACTGAAAGTGGAATGGTGGGAGTCGGGGCGCGACTGCGTCGCGCAAGCTATAGCTGACGCCTCTCTTGGCCAGATTCAGAGAGCAGGGCGTTATGCCGGCGTTCAGATCCTCCGGAAGGATCAGCGGGCTTGTGAGGAGAGATGGGTGAGGAAGGCCAGTCAACGTGGGACGGCTCAGGGCAGACTGCTGCAGGCCGGGCTCAGTGAGGCGGGCGCTCTGCCGGCAAACAGACCCTCCGGAAGGGTCAGCGGGCGTGGCAGCAGTGGCAGTCCTCTGGTCAGCCAGCAACACAGAGTCCCAACGGGAATCCTTTCCGTGAGGCCAGGGCGGGAATGGGCGGTCATCACCGTAAGGGCTGCAGAAGAATCAACCGGAGCTGGACGTGAGGAAGCAGGCAGAGGCCGCTCTCGTCGGTAAAGGCTCCAGAGGTCCGACCAAACATCTCCGGTCAGGTCGCACAGACATCACAAAGGTGGTCCGAGTAGCAGCCCGCACAAGAGAGGCAGACCGCATGGTCATCCGTCGGCACTGGAAGTTGCCACATTGGGAGCACATAAGCATTTGGGTTCTGTAACAGACAAAGGGCATAGCAAGGTCGTAAACACAGGCAAGAGGGCGCCGAGCCCCCACACCAATGTACTCCAGGCGCCGTGACCGCCGGCGCGTGAAACAGTGGTTATACTCTCCAAGGGCTAAAGGGCCTTTAAGCTGGGCGAACGGAACGTGGGTGCCACCAGGCCCTACGAAACCAGCGTCTGAAAGGCAAAAGTCTACTCGTAAGCTAACGAGGCATAACCAGGAGAGAGAAGGCGACGTCCCGCTAGGAGAGTCGCAAGAAGGCTGTGCAAGGCACGGAAAATTAAGCTCAATAGTTGGTGCCCTTATGTCGTAACCACAACGAAAGACGAGTAACACGGCAGCCGGCTCTCGACCCGAGGGCCAGCTGTGGGTAGCTACCGTTACCTTACCTCCAAGCCGAAGCGGGAACGCGGGAAAGGGTAGCCATACACCAGTCACAGCACAGAGGAGAGCCGAGGAAACCCGGAACGGCGCAAAGGAAAAAGCAGGCAGCGCTAGAAGGCGGCAGGCACGGAAGAGAAGTCGGTAACGAGCGTAGGCAAGACGAAGACCGGTCGAGGCACAGCGGAGCAAAGCCCGACACGTCTTCTCTGCACGAGCGAAGTAGCAAGACTGGTTGGTCTCGTGACAGGAACCGGTAAGGAAGGAGCGGGAGATAACTCTCGGCCCCTCTGGGGTTCCCCGAGTGCCTCGCGGGTTGTGTAGGCACACAACGGGTAAGTAGGCTAAAATTGAGCTAGTAGTAGACATTTCGCTAAAATTGAGCTAGTAGTAGACATTTCCACAAAGTTATGTCATCGGTAATGTTTTTGAGGAAACAAATGCTGGACCTATCTCCTAATCTGTAATATAGCCTTCATAAGACAGAGAATGGATAAGAAAACTAAGTTACTAAGTACGGAAAGCAGTTACTGAGTTAGTAATTTTCAAATCCAAGCTTAAAACACACCTTTTCTCTGTTGCATATACGTAAAGACCATTTTGTCTGCCGGCTCATCATGCGTGTGTGTGTGTGTGTGTGTGTGTGTGTGTGTGTGTGTGTGTGTGTGTGTGTGTGTGTGTGTGTGTGTGTGTGTGTGCGAGTGTGTGGTGTGAGTTTTTGCCCTTGTAAATTAATGTATATTTTTTGTTGTATGTGCTTGTTTGTGTATTCTGCTTCACTGTTTCATTACTGTGATTGTAAAGCGCCTAGAGCACATTGGTGATTAGGCGCTATACAAATTACCTTTATTATTATTATTATTATTATTATTAATGCCAAATTCTCTCTTAGCAGGACTTTTTACTACACACAGTACGTTTTCCTAAATAATAAGCACTGGCACTGGTTTAATATCACTACAATGTCGACTACATTCCTTCCACCGTATTAGTAAAGGCTCTCTGAGAATATATGGAAATGTTCTACTTCTAGGTGGTGACTGACATGGAGTGCATGCCCTGTCAACCCACAATAAAATGTAGTCTTCTTCATTGCAGGTAGGCTGTGGCGACGGCAATACTGTGGGGACCTAAATTTCCATGCATAAAAGGATAGTTAGCTATTGGGGTTTTACGCCGTGCAGGTGACATCTCACGGCGGTGCATAAAACTTTTTTTTTAAATAGTTGGAAAACCAGTCAGATATGCCACTTACGTACGACATTTCTCTCCCACTACTAGTAACTCGTGTTCTAGTCACTTAGCAAACACCACCAACCTCTTTTTCTACTTTAGTTTACCTTTTCCTTGCTGATGTCTGAAGAGATTTTGTTGTTTTCTTGGCTGCCACGTATACTGCTTTCCGTTCATTTTTTCTTCTTCTGAGAAATGGGTATGCGTTACGCTCGATGACTTGTCGCAACTTATGCAAAAGTATCTTATTTCTGAGGAAACAAAACATTTTATGCATAAAAACAGTCAGCTTACACACCTATTTCAGACAGTATATATCTTTTGTCAATTATCGATAAATTGAGCTTGTTTGCAATACGACTTGCCGTACGGCGGTTTCTTTCGGTGACCTCTAGTCTCAGGTCACGGCAGACGCAAGATAGCGGTATCTAAATGCGCAGAAAAGATGCGCGAAAGACGTGTGTCCTACAACCTTAAGATGCTCATTTGCGAGAAAATGGTCGTTTCACAAAATACGGTTGATCCGCACTGGAGTCGGTCATATTTCTTGTTTTCACTAGATATTTAGCGTTTAGCTAGATAAAATGGAAATATTGAAAGAGTTCGTTAACCAGCGTTGTACCTCTAGAACTTTTTGAGTGATAATTAAATATTTGTTTGAAAAAAAACAACAACAATATTTAATGTTTTTGGGATTAATTTCACGAATTATATGGGTTAATCTTAAACAACTGAATCTATTTTACGAAACAAAAACAACAATCTTCTCATAATACTCGCATAATTTTTTGGTATACGGTATTTACATAAGCCTGCAGTTTGTCTCGGCTGTCGGGTACGATTAGGTCTGTTGTAACCTGTATGCCCTAGGTGTGAAAATCAGATACGTTTCTGCACCATTTTTTTCGGAATTATTTGTAAAACAATTAACATAACTTCAGTTTTTCTTTTACTATAAAAGATATCTTCTCATTAATACCCGCATAATTTTTCATAGACAGTGTTTGCATAAACCTCCTGTTTGTCCCGGATCTGGGGTAGGAATAGCTCAAATTGTGACCTGTAAGCTCTAGGCATGAAAATCAGCAAGAAAATTGTAAAGTTGATCCTCTCATACGTCAAATGTTAGTACTGCGATGATGACTTATAACGTCGAGTCGTCACTATGAACACGGCTTCGTGGGGCTAATGATGCCATGACGTGAAGCTCGAAGTGACGTCATTTCACTGCTCGTGCAGAATAGCTACGCTACGCCAGACCATGAATGGCGGGAATATCCGAATTTTCACAAAAACTGACAATGTTTCACGTGCATTTGACACGTTCGTGGAAACTGATGAATTGTTGTCGATTGTTCCCCGTACAGTGGACTGTCTAAGGTCAAGGTGTAACCCATTTGGATCGAAAGAACATTGTATTTTATTAGCGTACTTGCGACGATAAACAATGACACAAAAAAGTGGGGTGGCCCTTACCTTTTTACCATTAGTATATATCGCCCACTACATAGAGTATTGGCGTGTGGACACTGCAGAAAACAGCTGTTAAAGCGACGCTGGTGTCTGTTTTCACAGTATATATCGCCCACTACATATCCACAGTATTGGCGTGTGGACACTGATCAGAAAAAGCCATTGGAATGTATCATATATCGTCCACTACATAGTAACAGTATTGGCGTGTGGACACTGATCACAAAACAGCTGTTAAAACGCCCCCTGGTATCTACTTTCACAGTATATATCGCCCACTACATAGTCACAGTATTGGCGTGTGGACACTGATCAGAAAACAGCTGTTAACCCCCTGGTGTCTATTTTCACAGACGAGGGCTGAGGCCGATGTCTGCCCGAGGACCTTGAGCCCAGTTATTCGCTGCCTGGTCTGTAAGTTTCAACATTAGAACCGAAATCGTTGGGTTTTCTTTCTCAGAAACATCCAGTTCTGCCATCAGTTGTACTCAATTTAAAATCGATATCGTCTGAAAATGACACTACGAAATGTGCTGGCAGGGGCGGATCAGTTACTTCGAGGGAGTGGGGTGGGGGATGGGGGTGGGGTGGGAGGGGGGAGGAGTCGGTGTTCCAACTGTTTGTTGTGGACCTTCATCCTGACACAAAAGTTCTCCCCGGCGCTAGACCTTCTTCCACTGGCCGAAAAATCAAACGGGGGTGGGGAGGGGGGGGGGGGGGGGGGGTGAAAATCGCCCAAAAATCAAATAGGGAGGGGGGGGGGGGGTGAGGGCAAACGCCCCGAAAAGGGACTTTGTTATAGCATTTTAAATATTGTTGGAGTCGGGGGGCCGGCCGGGGGTGTTCCCGAAAGCCAGTCCCCAGATTCACCCCTGGCTGGTATTCCGTTGGTAATGACTGATTGTCATTGACACACTTAATAGTTATCACCAGTGTCAGTTGTCATTGTGTGTGTCATTACATTTCGTCGCGATTTTTTTTAGGTCATGTAAGAGGAATGTAGGAAATAGCGCTAGTAAGGGAGAGAACTGCCCATCATACACCAGAGATCCTGAAATACGAGCATGTCCGCAAAGAACCACTTCTCTGTACCACTTTAACTCATTACCCCAAGACCGAGATCCCCAAATGTTGCCATTGTCCTTTGAAGACTGCATTGCAGTGCAGGACACAGATCGACCATGATAGTTGAAGGGTGGTGCCATAATAGCTTGGCGCCCTTAGGCGCCAAGCTATTCTGGCATCCCCCTTGAACTATCATGGTCGATCCACATCTTGCTGCGGAGTGTCTGGGGTAGAATGAGTTAAGAACAAACTTAATATGAGTAAGTGCCAATGGACCTAATATGGAATATATTTTACTCAGCTTCTTTGATTGGTCGATTTTGCTCTACATTCGCAAATTGGTGAAAAACAAGATCAAGCCATTTTCAATACCCTAAATAGGGCCCCGGCAGACTTCAATATCGAGGTCAAGCGTGCAGACTTCATGTCTGCCTGCGCTGTTTCAGATTTGAAAACTTGTCCGATTGACGTGAAAATGGATCTTTCTTAGACTGGGCTTAATATATCTGGGGCATATTTAGGGATGTAAAATCAGTCATTTCATGAAATAAATCCAAATTTTACCGACAGTGCAGCGAAACGGACACATTGTTCCAGTTTCTTAAAAGAGAATCGTATTAGGTCATCTGTCACTGAATGATGTTGGTTCTAAGACTGGTATAAAAAAAGTGGGTCTTTGTGGAGATATTGGTTCTAAGACTGGTATAAAAAGTGGGTCTTTGTGGAGATATTTGTTCTAAGACTGGTATAGAAAAGTGGTTCTTTGCGGAGATATTTGTTCTAAGACTGGTATAGAAAAGTGGGTCTTTGTGGAAATATTTGCTGTAAGACTGGTATAGAAAAGTGGGTCTTTGTGGAGATATTGGTTGTAAGACTGGTATAGAAAAGTGGGTCTTTGTGGAGATATTTGTTCTAAGACTGGTATAGAAAAGTGGGTCTTTGTGAAGATATTGGTTCTATGATCGATATAGAAAAGTGGGTCTTTATGGAGATATTAGTTCTAAGACTGGTATAGAAAAGTAGGTCTTTGCGGAGATATTTGTTCTAAGACTGGTATAGAAAAGTGGTTTTTGTGGAGATATTTGTTATAAGACTGGTATAGAAAAGTGGGTCTTTGTGGAGATATTTGTTCTAAGACTGGTATAAAAAAAGTGGGTCTTTGTGAAGACATTGGTTCTATGATCGATATAGAAAAGTGGGTCTTTGTGGAGATATTAGTTCTAAGACTGGTATAGAAAAGTGGGTCTTTGTGGAAATATTTGTTCTAAGACTGGTATAGAAAAGTGGTTCTTTGTGGAGATATTTGTTCTAAGATTGGTATAGAAAAGTTGTTCTTTGTGGAGATAGTTGTTCTAAGACTGGTATAGAAAAGTGGTTCTTTGTAGAGATATTTGTTCTAAGACTGGTATAGAAAAGTAGTTCTTTGTGGAGATATTTGTTCTAAGACTGGTATAGAAAAGTGATTCTTTGTGGATATATTGGTTCTATGACTGGTATAGAAAAGAGGCTCTTTGTGGAGATGTTTGTTCTAAGACTGGTACAGAAAAGTGGGTCTTTGTGGAGATGTTTGTTCTAAGACTGGTACAGAAAAGTGGGTCTGTGCGGAGATATTGGTTCTAGGACTGGTACAGAAAAGTGGGTCTGTGCGGAGATATTTGTCCTTGAACTATCATGGTCGATCCTTATCTTGCTGTGGTGTGTCGGGGCAGAATGAGTTAACTCACTTAGCCTGACGCACGTAATTCTTAAATTGTGGAGGCGTCATGTAACGACTATGCACCTGTTACAGGAGATGGATCGACTGTGATTATTCAAGGGTAGCGCCAGATTAGCTTGGCGCCGATAGGCGCCAAGCTAATCTTGCACTACACTTGAATTATCATGGTCAACCCATCTCCTGCTATAGGGCGTCAGGGCTGAATGGGTTAACGCCAGATGTAAATAACTAAGGACAAATGAACACGCAAGAAAAACTCAAAGCAATTGTTTACAATCTACGTCACGTGATGCGCGGTTAGAATATTGCATAAGCAAAAGGTGTACGGCTGAAATGCGGAATTAATGTGTGTGCTAGTCTGTGAATTTGGACCTTATGGCTTCCATCTGTAAAGTCCAAAGTTACAGACCAGTACATGTTGAATATCGGTCCTAACGTTTTTTTTTTATTATTATTATATTTATTGTTGTGTTGTTTTGTTAATTTTGGTGTTGTTATTTTGTGGGTTTATTTTTGTTGTTGTTGCTCTTGTCGTTGTTTTGGTGCTGTTGTTTTTGATTGTTTTTTTTTATTTATTATTATTATTATTTTTATTTTTTTTTTTTTTGGGGGGGGGGGACGGAGGGTGGGGGGTGGGGGGTGGGGGGTTGTTTTCTTTCGTTTGTATTTTTCATAGATTGTTTTATTTGAAATTGCAATAAATGTCAGTTTTGCGAACAATGTCATTCGTTTCGATCGACATACACCGAGGAGCGAAAAAAAAAAGGGACATTTTTTAATCATTGGAAACACTTAAGATAAAAATGTCGCATTGAATTTGCTCGTCAGTATACATGTATACTCAACGACTTCAAAATAACGCGACATGGTGTTTAGTGGTTACACATAAAGATAACAGATTTTCACAGTTACAATATTCTTCTCTCTCTCTCTCTCTCTTTTTTTTTTTTTCTTTTCTTTTCTTATTATTACCAACAGTAGTTATTGGGCTTGTTGTATGAGCTATACCGCCACCAACGTTTTGAATAGTTATCTCCCTTGTTTGTCGTAGGGGCACTGCTAGTGGACATGAACTATAATAGTTATCTCCCTTGTTTGTCGTAGGGGCGCTGGTAGTGAACATGAACTATACTAGTTATCTCCCTTCACTGTCGTAGGACACTGGTAGTGAACATGAACTACATTAGAATTAACCCCTTCACTGCCATTCATCGCGGGTTTCGCGTCTGAAACCACTGCATACCGAACGAATTCACACCACACTACACACGTTTAGTCACATAGTCATACATTGTGGGTTCGGCGTCAATCAGTCACATAGTCATACATTGTGGGTTTGGCGTCAACCAGTCACATAGTCATACATTGAGGGTTCGGCGTCAACCAGTCCCATAGTCATACATTGTGGGTTTGGCGTCAATCAATCAAATAGTCATACATTGTGGGTTCGGCGTCAATCAGTCACATAGTCAGACATTGTGGGTTCGACGTCAATCAGTCACATAGTCATACATTGTGGGTTTGGCGTCAATCAGTCCCATAGTCATACATTGTGGGTTCGGCGTCAATCAGTCACATAGTCATACATTGTGGGTTCGGCGTCAATCAGTCACATAGTCATACATTGTGGGTTCGGCGTCAATCAGTCACATAGTCATACATTGTGGGTTCGGCGTCAATCAGTCACATAGTCATACATTGTGGGTTCGGCGTCAATCAGTCACATAGTCATACATTGTGGGTTTGGCGTCAATCTGTCACATATTCATACATTGTGGGTTCGGCGTCAATCAGTCACATTGTCATACGTTGTGGGTTCGGCGTCAATCAGTTTGACTAATTCTGATTAACGCATTGCCTCCTGATGCTGATTTTTAAAATTTGCGTATTGTCCAATGAAGGCCACGTTACAGATTAGAAGATACAGAACCCTTTTAGTTCAAGGGTGGTGCCAGAGTAGCTATGCACCTTAGGCGCCAAGTTATTCCGGCACCACCCTTGAACTATCATAGTAAAAAAATGTATGTCAAGCAAAAGCGTATCAGGATGAAAAGGGTTCAAATTTCCTAATCAACCCCTCAATCACATGAATTGTTCTGACCGATTCTAACAGCCAATCAGCGACGCGTTTGCTCTCAAAAAGGACGCTGGGAGACTTGAAAACAGAGAACGCAATAGCTTCATTTTGCCAGATTTAATACAAAAATAGAAACCACAAAGAACAAAAATGATGTCAGCGAACGAAAGAACACTGCCGTCTAACCATTTACCTGTCGAGAAAACATGAATACGACCCAAACCCGGGCGCTGTTAGGATCTACGCCTCTTGCTGAGCCCAGTGCGTAACTAAGTTCCCTGGGCCTGTGCCGCCCTTGGTTGTTGGATGATCACAGATTTCCAAAACAGACCACCCGACCGGTGGCAGTGGAGGGGTCAAAGGTCATATATGGCTTAACCTGTTCAGCGCCGAGAAAATTTGAAGAATACCGTGCTGCATGAGGTGTAGACTCTCACGAGGCCCCCCGCAGTTTCGGGGGCTCATGAGGATCTATGTCTCTCCAGTGTTGACACTGACAGCTAGGACTGTGTTTAGTAGTTATACGGGGGCTCATGAGGATCTATGTCTCTCCAGTGTTGACACTGACAGCTAGGACGTTGTTTAGTAGTTATACGGGGCTCATGAGGATCTATGTCTCTCCAGTGTTGACAATGACAGCTAGGACTGTGTTTAGTAGTTATACGGGGGCTCATGAGGATCTATGTCTCTCCAGTGTTGACACTGACAAACTTGAAGCCACGTCCCTGGGACAGACAGCTAGGACTGTGTTTAGTAGTTATACGGGGGCTCATGAGGATCTATGTCTCTCCAGTGTTGACACTGACAAACTTGAAGCCACGTCCCGGGGACAGACAGCTAGGACTTTGTTTAGTAGTTATACGGGGGCTCATGAGGATCTATGTCTCTCCAGTGTTGACACTGACAAACTTGAAGCCACGTCCCTGGGACAGACAGCTAGGACTGTGTTTAGTAGTTATACGGGGGCTCATGAGGATCTATGTCTCTCCAGTGTTGACACTGACAAACTTGAAGCCACGTCCTGGGGACAGACAGCTAGGACTGTTTAGTAGTTATACGGGGGCTCATGAGGATCTATGTCTCTCCAGTGTTGACACTGACAAACTTGAAGCCACGTCCCGGGGACAGACAGCTAGGACTTTGTTTAGTAGTTATACGGGGGCTCATGAGGATCTATGTCTCTCCAGTGTTGACACTGACAAACTTGAAGCCACGTCCCGGGGACAGCTATGACTTTCTTTCTTTCTTTATTTTTTTGGGTGGTGAACGGACAAAGATTGCAGATACACCGTCTGAACGGGTTAAAACGCTTATCTGACAGTGAGATTTATGTTAACCCTTTCAGGTGGACACGACTCAGCTGCAAGAAACACAGATGCACATGAACCCCGCAGTTGCGAAGCCGCGTGAGGACCTATGGCCTGTCAAGCCTCGTGAGGACCTATGGCCTGTCAAGCCTCGTGAGGACCTATGACCTGTCAAGCCTCGTGAGGACTTATGGCCAGTCAAGCCGCGTGAGGACATATGACCTGTCAAGCCTCGTGAGGACCTATGACCTGTCAAGCCTGATGAGGACCTATGACCTGTCAAGCCCCTTGAGGACCTATGGCCTGTCAAGCCTCGTGAGGACCTATGACCTGTCAAGCCTGATGAGGACCTATGACCTGTCAAGCCTCGTGAGTACCTATGGCCTGTCAAGCCCCGTGAGGACATATGACCTGTCAAGCCTCGTGAGGACCTATGGCCTGTCAAACCTCGTGAGGACCTATGGCCTGTCAAGCCGCGTGAGGACCTATGGCCTGTCAAGCCTCGTGAGTACCTATGGCCTGTCAAGCCCCGTGAGGACCTATGACCTGTCAATCCTCGTGAGGACCTATGGCCTGTCAAACCTCGTGAGGACCTATGGCCTGTCAAGCTGCGTGAGGACCTATGGCCTGTCAAGCTGCGTGAGGATTTATGGTCTGTCAAGCCTCGTGAGTACCTATGGCCTGTCAAGCCCCGTGAGGACCTACGGCCTGTCAAGCCACGTGAGTACCTATGGCCTGTCAAGCCCCGTGAGTACCTATGGCCTGTCAAGCCCCGTGAGGACCTATGGCCTGTCAAGCCTCGTGAGGACCTATGGCCTGTCAAGCCTCGTGAGGACCTATGGCCTGTCAAGCCTCGTGAGGACCTATGTCCTGTCAAGCTGTGTTGACCCCAGTCGGTGTCCACGCTGTTACTTAAACGGCTGGGGCTCTTTGGTGTTGGAATTAACATATTAAGTCCCAACGCCCAACAACGGCAGATGTACTGAACACGATAAGTCAAGGGTAGTGCCAGATTGGCTTGGCGCCTTCATGCGTCAAGCTAATAATGGCACTACCCTTGAATGATCATGGTCCATCCATCTCCTGCAGCTCAGTGGCACTTGGTCGCTGCGTGACACCTCCAGGGGGGGGGGGGGGTTAAATGGGTTAACACACATTGAAGAAGAAGAAGAAAAAAATATTACAACTGCTGGCAGTGACGGGGTTCAGTCAATCAACAGAATCGTGCGGAATGGTTTGCATTTCAACTGAAAATTAGAATATTGAACCGGAAGTCGGGTATCTCTTCTACCATCGACAGTCTTAGGCCGTGTCGGACGTCCTGATTGGTCTACTGTCTACGAGTCCTCTGTGATGCACCTATTGGGAAAATATAAGAACCAGTAGCGAAGGTTGTTACAGGACACGCAACTAATCAACCGGTGGTCATGAATGAAATCTTTTTTTAAAAAATGAAAATTTTAATTAAAATATATGTTTTAAAAAAATAAAATAAATAAGCTGACAAGCCTGCTAACCCACCAGCTTCAGAAACAACAACACAAAGGGACAAGCAACAGACATAGATGCACATCAGCCTCTGCTCTTGTGAGAGATAGAATATAGGAGAATCCCAGGGCAGGTCACTAAGTGCAAGGTCACTAAGTGCAAGTTCACTAAGTGCAAGGTCACTAAGTGCAAGGTCACTAAGGGCAAGGTCACCAAGGTCATGGGTCAAGGTCATGGGTCAAAGTCGTCTAGGTCAAGGTCAGTGACACTGGAACCAAAAATCCCAGAATCCCAGGGCAGCCCTCCCCGTTTTATAGATTTATTATAACCAACTAGCCATTCAGACAAACCCACTCCACCAAATCCCACCAATACCTTTATTACCTAGCCATTTTAGTTCCATTCCATAAATCATTCAAGCTACATTTCCGATCAGCTGCCAACCCGTGATTATTAAAGCAGATACCCCACCCCACCTAAATAATTAATGCTGACATTAACTTCTTTAAACAAAATTATTATATTACATTATAAAATGAATCAAGACGAATTACTCCTTCTAAGCGATATCTGTGCTGTAGAAAACAAAGACTTAGACTTTAAAAAACAAAGGCTTCTCTCTGTAGTTGTTTCTGGAAAATCAAAAGCTTTTCTTGGTAAACAATACATGACAGATGACACAGAATCTCTTACCGCTGACGAGCTAATCAAGCTACATTCGAAATATGAAAATCACATTGCTTCACTAATGACACGTGATTTGAGTCGATCTCTTGTCTGCCTATATACAAAAGCTGTGAGTCACTTCCTACCTGTTGATAGTGACAGCCTTTCACATGATCTAGAAAGCAACCCCATAGTTTCAAGTTCAATCGGAAAATTAGCATGCCTTATGTTTTACAAGTTTGGTAATTGCCTTGCACCTGTTGTAACCTTATTTGTTACTAGTAGTCATATAGATTTTTCAAAAATAAATTTTAAATTAGAAGAAAATGGACGGGACCCAGATAACTCCACATCAGAGTCCTGTCTTGACACAGGTTCAAACAGTGACTAAGACTAAAAGCCCAGGTCGAATAGAGGCTGGGAAAAGATTAGCTGAATATAACAGACAAAAGAAATTACAGCTTCAAGCATTAACAGAAAAAACTGACACACCATCAACAGCACCAGCGTCACTACCGTCACACCCCCAACAAAGTGAGAGACAAACAACTGAGTCTAAACCCTAAACAACAAAATATATAGTTGCTGGATTTGTTGTTGGATTTGGTTACGTAGGTTACCAATTATATAAAAAATACAAACCACAGATGCAAACAGTGTCCAAAAAATCAAGCACTCCAAAAATAAAAGAAGTAGTCGCCACATTACCAGTAACACCCAAAGCCGTGGACCCATTTTACATGCAATAAATAAATTTATTATTTTAATTTTTGTAGCATAAGAAAATGAGCGACACAAAGAACATAATTAACCTTGTCTATCACTCTGCTGTAATAAGTGGACTATCAGTAGCATATTCTATGCTGGGGAAAAGTCTTCTCAAAATGAAATCAGCAGACCTGAGTAAATTAGACTTCGAAGACAGTGCTAAGCTAGTAGTTGTTATAACAGCATCGATTGCAACAAAAGATTTTCTAGTCAAGCAAGGAATTATTCCAGAAAATATTTCTACGTAAATAAAAGTATGGCAACAATAGCTGTCATGATTGGTGGTGCAGTTATTAACGCATTGGCTTTCAGTGGATCAAACTATCTCTTTTCAAAAATGGGAAGAGAGGAATCTGCAGAAGAAATGAAGCATCACAATGAGGTGTCTGAAAAACTAGCTCAAGCTCAACAAGATTACGAAAAGCAAAGAATTGAGAAACTTGATTTTATTAATGAAAAACTAAAACTTGAGGGTCACGCACAGGATACATTTTCAAACGTCGATGACGCAATAAAAGAATATTTTCTTGTCACGGGTGAAGACATGTCTATCCCACGACCAAAACTTAGTGACTACTACCAACCAAGCCCAGAACAAAGAAATGGAGAAATAATATTTGTTCTAGTAGGAATGACATTTGTTTATTTTACAGGAGTTTTTATTGCTAGAAAAAATGGTAGACGCTAAACTATCAAAAATATATTACTCCACAATTGGCTACTGGAAAGGGAAAACTGCAATAGAAAAATTAAATGCGGCTGTGGGCAGTGATGTCACACTCGAACAAATAAAACAGTGGCTACAAAAACAAGCAATTTGGCAAATATATCTTCCTGCTCCAAGAAAAATAACAAGACCTCATTTTGTAAACACTATCCCTAATGACACCCATCAAATGGATCTTCTGTTCTTGCCACATGATACAATAAGAAAGAAACGATACAAGTATGCATTAACTGTTGTCGACATAGCTTCACGGTACAAGGAAGCTGAACCCATAACTGACAAGAATGCTGTAACAGTGGCCACTGCGTTAACAAAGATATATAGTCGTGGTCCTTTAAAATTACCCAGGCTTGTGCAGGTTGATGACAGATCTGAATTTAAAGGCGCTGTTAATCAGTTATTTACAAAGCATGGAGTGCTAGTGCGGCGAGGCATACCAGGCGTGCATAGATCACAGGCTATTGTAGAAAACTTTAACAAACAATAATCAGAGAGACTTTTCAGCTATCAGTATTCTAAGGAACTCATGCATGACACACGTAACACTGAGTGGGTTAAGAGATTACCATCTGTGATAAAAGCAATGAATAATGAAGGTCACCCTAAACCTGTTGATGCTATTAAATTAAAAACCGTTCCATCAGGGCCAGAAATAAAAACAAAAGCACCAGACACAAGCTTGTTTACAAAACAGGTGAGATATTTGTATCAACCCGGTGAAGCTGAGAATGACATCAGACGTAGGGCAACTGATCCAATATGGTCTACATCTGTTCATAATATTAAAAAAAAATAGTCCCTGGCGCTAACGCATCGATTTATTATCTGTATGAGCCTGCCCCTCTGAGGGCATTTGTCAGAGAAGAATTACAGATTATTCCCCCAGACACTGTTACACATTTTTAACCATTTCATCAACTAATTCATTGATTAGTTCATCAGCTATTTCTTCAGATAATTTAAGTACATAATGCCCAGGTGCATAAGCCTTTTCCTTAGTGTGAAACACGCGTTTTGTGTCTCCTACTGCTAGAGACTTTTTATGTGTTTGGATCATTTCAAGATTATGTTTGTTTGATCTCAGTGACTTGTTTGGATAATCAGGCATTAATGCACCATCTAATACTTGCTTGTAATGTTCATGTCGAATGTCTTTATTTTTTATCGCTGTTTTCTTGATACCTTTGGCTTTCGACTGACTACCTTTCTGGTGCAGTATGGAATACATTTTAGATCTCAGTCCAATGTACTCAACTATCGGTACACCATTTAGTTCATCTTTAAATTTCCCAGGCACTTTCTTGTTTTGTGTGCTAAACAGTGGATGATCCTTAGGATAGTCAGACGTGTCATACATATGTAGTTCTGTTTTCATGTCTTCATAAAAGTCTTCAGTAGGTACATCAATGATCATAGAATCAGTGTCAGTGTATAGCAGACGACACTCAGGATACTTTGGTTTAAAGTAATCATAATAAAATTCAAGCATCAATAGTTTTGATAACTCGAGTATTGCCATACCAATGAATACTGGTTTGTCCAGTGTGACAATCTTTTTTTTGAGTGTCACAGCATACAATGATGGATGAAATTCTTTATACCCTGTGTACTGTGGCTTGCCTGTAAGTTTAATTGCACCCGATTCAGTTGTGACCAGTCTCACATCTTTGCGGTGATGAGGATTTTCCATAGTCTTACCAAAACAGGCATTGTTCATAAGCTTACAGAAGTCTTTGTCAAATGCAGTGTTACCATCCCTAGCACGCAATGTTGTATTTTTCATTATGTAAACTTTCATGAAAGCACTCTGATCAAATTGAATACCTCTGTGAACTTTCTTTAGTACTAACCCATGTCTGATGTAAAACTGTAACAAGCGGTAGTGGCAAACGTAATTGAATTTGTCATTCAGATTTGGCACAAGTTTAGTGTCTTCTTTTTTCCCTGTCATACTCATTTTCTCAACTGCTAATGGATAATCATTGTGATAATCATGTAGATGGTGCGGGTACTCCAGGTCTACTTCAAAGATCCAACCCTTCGCGTCATTTCGGTCATGACTCAT
This sequence comes from Semisulcospira habei, assembly GCA_036245525.1. NCBI lineage: Eukaryota > Metazoa > Mollusca > Gastropoda > Semisulcospiridae > Semisulcospira > Semisulcospira habei. The sequence continues at coordinate 7,258,936 of BTPG01000004.1, forward strand.
AATATTGTTTGTTAACTGTGTTATGTCATACTGTGACAAATCATACAGACAAAAGTTTGTCAAGGGCAACAATTCACACATTGCAAAACCATACAAATTATTAGCATCCAAGTACGTAATGAATGACCTTGACCTCGAGGGGTCAAAGTCATTAAGATATTTATTGTTGGCTTTGGCATAATTGTTTGCAGCTATACTAATGCCTCCCCTCAATCTACGTTCAACCATTTCACCCATCGAACGGTCATACAGCAAGTCTATAAAAATCTTACTAGATTTCAAAAAAGCATCCCATGTCATGCCAGGACTAGTTATGTAACAAGCAGGGTCAAGACTGTAGTGTAACAAACCCTTTTCACGATAACTTTCAAATACATCTGCTAGCAAACAAACATCAGCTTTTAAGTAATGGTCATGGTAGTCACCAATCGTTTCACACACTGGTTTATCCCATGCATCAAGTCCGTGTTGGTATTCAGAGTCAGATATACCTTTGCCATTTAGTGTAGAATAAAATTTCTCTTTTGGAGGCAGTCTCCTTTCTTCAAACACAACCCAGTGATCAATGTACTCATAGGGATAGACAACTTTCTTAATCAAATCTGTTTCAAAATATTTACTTGTTATTGGATACTCAGTCAGTCCTTCTGCCAAACTAGCAAGACCTAAAGATAAATGTTGCATTGAGTCATAAAATGATAATTTATCTAACCCAAAAGTCAAGTATTTTTCAGTTGTCTGGGCAATACAACTAATTCTTTTGTAAGACTCATCCACAGCCCGCATGATAATATGTGAATCATATCCCTTTAGATTATGGAAAAAGATTGGCAGTTTATATTTTTTAGGATTTATTTTTATTTTCAAGTTACATTTGTTATGTGCAGCACCTATGTAATGACCAGTTATGTTGTTATGGTAGCAAACTTTATCACCATCAAGGGCATCTTCACAAATCCAACACATCACTGCTGTATCAAAATTTAATTTATCTTCTTCTGTCATCACCAAAGGTATCTGACACTTTTCAAAATACTGTACTAACTTTCCATGAAGTTGCCTCATTTCTGTTAAAAACATAGCTGCTGCATTTTCCCCTCTGTAGATAACAGGTTCTGAATGCACACCGTCTGACCTAACAATAATGTATCCAAAAGAACACACCACTTGATCACTCAATTTTATGGTCTTTGGTAATGATTCTGGAACAGGACCATTATACAGTACAACTAGTGATTCAAAATCGGCATAAACTACAAATGGCAACTTTTGTTTGTTTCCATAGTTTTTAAAATATACTTTATCACCAGGCTCTGGATATTTAAGTTCTGTTTCAATGTCATCAGGTGACCTACAATGTTTAACATGTTTGTCTGCTACTTTTATAGAGGAAAACCTTTGTAAACATCTTTTACAAACTTCCTGTTTACCATTATGTTTTGATATATGATCATGAATTAGTCGTGACATACTCCTAATAATTGTGTAGTGAAAGTTATCACCTGAGCTTATTAGTAACATATCAACATGCTTATCTTCTGACTGTCCATAGGTTGGGGCAATTGGTGATACTCTAATTGGTTGTAACTTGTTCTCAGACTCATTATCCCATACATACACATTCATAGATATCCCAGGATTTAGTTTTTCAAACAAGTCTATGTCCTCTACCTTAACAGGAAAATCTATACCACTGAAATCGAGTTCATTTACAAATTTGGTATAGTTAGATACACGATCAGGCTTTGACCTTACAACATGCAGTTTAGCAAGCACACACCACATAAAACAATAGTTGTTATTGTTCTGAATATTGACTACAGCCTTTTTGTTTGCAACCTCTAAAATAGGATGATATCTTGACTGCTTCAGATGTAATTCATGTACACGGCCTTCATGCCAACCAGATCCCTGCATTTTTGCTGTGTCAATTGCTTCAAGGAAGTCAGACAACAGTCTTTCTCTAAACACTTTTTTCAATTCCTCTGTTGAATTAACTGTGGGTTGTCTTGTCGAGATATACGAAATAATCACTTCACCATCTACCCTAGTAAATTCTATTTTAGCAACAATCTGAATCTTTACACTACCGGAAAGAAGATTATCTTGTATAACAGAAAAAGACCTTACTATCGATTCATAGACACTGTAAATATTAGATATAGGCAAGTCTGTTGTGTGAAACACGTTTCTTAAGCCTTGGGGATTGTCCGTCATTTTTATTTGTCAGTCAAAATAATAAATAGAAAATCACACCATGTGTAATAGCACTTTATTAACTGTAATCCCTACAATAAACAAATTTACTCACCAACAAATCAACCACTTTCCTGGTATGTGTCTTAAGGTCTTGTGCTCATGCTGAAGGTGTAATATCACTTTATTTACAGTAACAAATTCAATATAATTATGTTGTTTACTTAGATGGTAGAATATGTGTAAACACATACTCTCAAACCAGTCACAGTTAGCATCATAAACTATAAAATCTTGTGTCTTAAGATCAACAGTCTTGTAATTATAACGTGGTGGACTATTAGAATATATAAAAGTTACATTATATACCATGTATATCTTCGTTGGTGTTGAGAGTTTTATCAAAGGATGTTTAACTTGTGTTTTTAAGTCATAAAAATGTACAACACCTCTGAAGCTCTCTGTGATATCAAATGCTCGCCCACTTTGTCTGTCCATCATTTTTTATGGACAAAAACAAAAGGTTAAATTAATTCACTAATCCATACCCTGTGGGCTGATCTGTCTTTAAGATAAGCTTTAGATGCTTAGTCAATTTCAGTTTGTTTTTCACAATGTCTCGTTCATGTTTGTTGGGGATGACATCGTTCTCTCTGAGACAGTCTTCAAAGCTGTCATGATCCTTACAGTAAAACAAACAGATAAACTTTAACTGCTCATGAAAATCTTTCAGTACAGCATTATATTTTTGAGTGAGAATCCAAACACTGATATTTGCGTGTCTGCCACTGAAGGCCAGTTCTGCTAAAGTGTTTCTCTTCTTAACAATATCCTTATCTGCAGAGCAGTCATCGACTATGAACAGGGTTGGATGTCCTTCAAATTGCTTGTAAAAATACTGCAGGTAGTCGTTCAGTTTCTTTTCAGGATCAACTAAATAAATGTTGCTGTCAGTCCAAATGAATGAACGGTTGTGATATGCTTTATTGTGTTTTATTGTAGGACAAAATATTACTATGTTTTCAAAATGATGTATATATCTTGTTTGTAAGAGGTTAAGAACAAATTCAGTTTTTCCACAGCCTGTGGTGCCACAAAATAAGCCACAGTGTGGGTCAAGTGTCATCAAGTTCATTTTAAAACACAATATAATTAATATGTGTCCACTTAGTCTGCTTTCTGCAATATTGAGTTGGGCGTCATAAATCAGATACAAATATATATTTATTGCTTCGGCTTTTTCAGTCTTTTTCTGTATCTGAATTGTAATCCCGTCTCTGCCATTTTCAATAGTACGGCCCGACCCATGAAGGTAATCATCGTCCGTAGAACGCAGATCTAGCCACAGTGCATACTTGTTTGTCAGGTATTCACCAATTCTTACATCATACAGATGCAGATCCTTGCATGCTATGTTTGCTGGTTTATCTCTGAGCCTTCCACCAGCAAAATACTTTGTGATCTCATCGTAGTGTTGATAAGGTAACATGCCTGAAGCAAAGACTTGATTAGGACGGCCTTCAATAGTACAAGACAAATGAATAATCTTTGGATTATTGAATTTTTCTGAACCCCGTCCATATGGACTTCCCGGTTCAACAAACAACATAAGAATGCCTTTCAGTGACCTAACAGGTGTGTTCAAGTTGATGTTCCACATTGGGTCGCTTTTGTCTTTTGAAATCAAACTGTGTGTTATCACACGGTCATAATAAATTGGCAGTCTTGACTGGTACTGATTTCGAATTTGGGTAGCTAGATAAGCATGTGTAACAATTTCATATTCCAAGGAAATGTTAGAGATCTTGTATGATGCGTCTGTGTCAGTTGATTTAATAACTTTGGAGTAGTCATTGAAAATTAGTTCGAAACTCAGACGGTCATTTAGTGCTCCTTGGTAATAAAGTAAATGTGCTGTTAGGATTTCAAATTCAAGAGGAATGCAAAATCTATTTCCATATGTTTCTGCTAATATAACGTCCTCATTTGCAGATGTTGATTTGTCAGCGGCATCTATTCTAAGTTTAGCAACATTTGAGGACTGTATGCCTTGGTAAACACGGTCTTCTCGTTCTTGTAGTGTAAGCCAAAGGTCTTTGTAACAGTAAAACACATCAGCATCATCAAGACTGAACACTTCCTGTCCTTCAAGTTTAACTTTAATAGTCTTAATAATTGCTCTGCCTAGGTTGTCAACTAGTGTTCTTTTGTCATCTGTGTCTGATGAAAGTTCAATATTAAATGCAAGACGAGCAATACCAGGAACAACAACGTCACTGGGGCCTAGGTTTGGAAACTTAACAGTAAGAATTTGGTTTGGATCTATAGTACTAGGATTGTTAGTGATAACGATTGATTGTCTAATGCCCTTAACACCAAGAGGTTCACGTAGTTTTCTGTATGGGTCTAACTTTGATCCATAGGACTGTGCCATTTTTATTATGCACAATAAAAAAAATTAAATTAATAAAAACAATGGCAGCAGGAGGATTTGGTCATGATATTGAAATGGATGCCATGAATAACTATGATACTGGTGCAACAGTTAATAGTTCAATGGATATTATAAGTAGAGGGAACCGCGAAGTTTTACTAAGCAAAGTGAACTCGTTTTATGATAGTGTTGGGGACCGCCCAGATGAAATAGATCCTAATCAGTTTGAATATGAAAAAGGTCATTTATATTTAAACACTGTTGACAAAGGAAAAGTACAATTGACTAACAAAAGAGACCCTGGTAAGTTTAGAGCTTTAAGTACAATCAAAAAAGAAGGTGGTGTTGGTGCCTTGCGTCAACTTGGTATTGGAGATAAACAGTTACCACCTCGACTTGCTAGTACTCTTCATGATGTACAAACAAGGTTGCCAACTGGACAGGAATTTGAAATGACTGAAGTAACAAGACTGCCAGAATTAGCAAACACAGTAATACAAGAAACTTCATTTACAGAAGGGCAAATAAATGAGGCTATGAAAACAATAGAAGACTCTCCTTTACCAATGCGGGAAATTATGGGGTTGAATAAAACACTGCAGTCAATCAGAGGTGAGCTTGTGAATAATGTAGCCAAACTAGGGGAGCTTGATAATCACATTGAAAGAGAAAAAGAAAAACTAGCTAAAGCTAATGATGGGAATCTTGACACAGAAATGAAAGAAAGAATACAACACAGATTAAATGATTTGCAGATAGAAAGATCAGCGCGGCTAGAAGTGATTGAAATTGGAAAAGAAAAACTGAAAACACAGATTAACAGGATTAGAGAAACTATACAGAAAATACTTCACGAAGACACAACTTTGGCTGAGAGATTGAAAACACTTTTCAGAGAGCAGGGTATCACAATTGCAAGTTTAATTACTGCTCTTGGATTTATTATCAGTACTGTTGTGTTAGCTGTAGCCGGAGGTGGTGGTAGTCCACCTCTTCCAACACCTCCAGTTCCATCAGACCCAAAAGATTTACAGACATGGGTAAAAAAACAGCTGTCTCATATATCAGACTTACTTAAAAAATTGGCTGTAAAAGCAATGGATGCTTTGCCTGGCATAATAGGAAGTGTTGTCAGTTGGTTGATCAGTACAGCAGCAAAGGTAGTAGGGTTTATGGCAGAGCACGTGTGGATCTTTTTGGTGACAGTAGGAGGTCTAATTATAGGATATTTAATGAAACAGGTAAAGAAGTATTATTCCTAATCCAGTAAGGCCAATTACCAATGCAGTTCTCTCTGACTCATGTGTGTTTGGTGATGGGGGTGTTACTGACTGTACAGGTGATGTTACTGACTGTACAGGTGATGTTACTGGCGTTACTGATTGTACAGGTAATGATGTTACTGGTTGTAGGTGTGTGGTTGTCGGGCTCAAGTTTACAGATTGGTTGAGTCCTAATTTCTGATCATTACCTGCAACAACTATTTCATTATTATAATTTGTTATTGTCCCCATTTGTAATTGAAGGTCAGATGGTAACATGTATAACCCAATGCCAACTACAAAGTCAACTTTTGATCTAGCATATCTGAGAACGTCTTGGTAGTGTTGTATGCTTGATGGGAGATCAACAACTGAATTGATTGAATCTTCTAGGTTTGCGAGAAACTGTTTTTGTGCTTCAAATTTCCCACTTCCATTTAAAATGTTCGATTTTGTTTGAGCTTGTGCTCCTAGTATACACCATACATATGTTCTGATAGACTCATTTATACGTTCAACTCTTGCTTGAGTAAACCCATCACTCCTGTCTAAGACAAACGTGGTCCAGGCATTAGACTGTTTCTGCTCTATTGAGCCTAACCACACTTCTGATTTTGATGAGAATGAAGAGTAGGGAGGCCAGTAATCTTGTGGGTATTGTCTGTGACTCATAGCATAATACAATGTTCCCATACCATTGTGATCATCAAGTTTTTGTGTAAAGTCATACTTTGTACTGATGTTAAATTCATTACAGATGCGTTCAAATGCTTTCATATCCATGGGATTGTTAAACTGATTAAAACTAGATTCAGTGGGCAGTGGGGTATGGAGTTCTGACAGTATACGTCTAAGCTGGTAATATGTGTGGAAACGATAGACAGACTTTATCAGTTTGTTCGGGTGATTCAAATGGTCTGTAAAAGAAATGCCACATCCTGTAGTTGAACATAGTATAGCAAAGTTAAGTTGGTTTTGAAACATTTGTAATGGGCTTGAGGACCACTTTCTTGCCGTTGCATCATCTGTAATTGGTGGGTTTAGGTAATGATCATAGGGGTTTGGAACTTTTACTTGAAATAAATCTGCTTCTGACAAAGCTATATTGAGCTCATTTAGCTGAATTATTTTCTGATCATAGGTTGGTGCGACATTGTATTTGGCATCCACATTAAATTGATATGCATTTACAGTAGCAATTGTTGGTGATTTAAATTCCATTATGCTTTTTTTATGTGATAATAAAAATGTTTATAACTTTATCAAATCTTGACACAAGCAAACCAGTGTGGTTAACTAATGGGATTGATAATCGTGATGGTAGCAAGGCTGTAGCTATCCATGAAATGTTTTATACAGTAAAGTGGTTTAATGTAACAGATGATAACAATTATTTTGTAAGTGATGGTTTAGAAAAGGGCGATATTTTACAAGCTGGGTATTATGACTTTTGTACTTTAGCTGAATGGCTTCAAAATAAATTTAAAATTAAAGCAACTTTAAACCCAGCTAATTTACTTGTTACAATTGAATTTCCGAAAAGTGGTCAGTTTTCTTTATCAATTAGTCTTTTATTATTACTTGGTTTTATAGGTAAAAAAATAACACATCTAGACAAAGATTGGTCACAATCAGACGGACGTCTACTATCACCAAAAAAATTAAAAATAACTGGTAGATATCCTGTTCATTTGTCAGTACACACAGTGTTAAATGTTCATTTAAAAGAACTAAGCACTACTGATAATCTTCACAATGGAAAGCCTTCGACATTGTTGAAATGTGTGTCGACTGGAACTACTCCTTATTGCGAAAATGTAGTTGTTAGATTTCCTAATTCTCAGTTTAAAAAATTGGGCTGCAGTTTTTTTGAATCATTGTGCTTATATGTAACTAATCAGGATGACAAACCAGTTGTCATGCATGATTTTTATGTTGTTTTGGAAGTTAAATAATTTTATTTTTGCAAAATAAAAAAATGAGCGGTCTTGGTCCAAAGCCGATTGATTGATTGTACATTGCTTAACGTCCCGACAGCAACAAGGCTTTCTCAGGACGTGCCTGCACTGCTTGTGAAAAAAAAAATAAACAAACAGAACATTGAATATATGTCGCCAGCCGGTCAAATACATTAAATAAACCTAACACATGGGGCCTAAATAAAGCTAAGACCATTTAGCAACACACATCCAATATCAAGAGCTACAGGCAGTGCAGACAGTAGGGAGAGTTTTAAAAAGGCAAATACAGGTGAATGGACCTCGGGTAGACAGAAACACATGCCCCAGAATAGAGAGAAAAACCCACCCTGTGGGGCTGACCAGGGTGACCCTGGGAACTAAAAAATACCTAACCCCACCCAAGTCCCCCAGGGCAGACCCGGGTGGGGATGGTCCAAAGCCGAGAATTGTACCAGTTGCATGTCCATCAATAGAGTTGAAAGATTTGGCTGACGTGCAAGATTTTGATAAAGAAGGTGAAATAGGAGAGGTGTATGGCCTTGAACTTGTGTCCGTTGGATTGTACAAACGAAAGGCAATTGAAGATGTGAAAGATGGCGCGTTTCCTAAACTTAGTCAACTTCGTGATGCAGGCATCAGAACTGTTCACCCAAAAAAAATCTGAAAACGGCGATTTTGAAGAATTGTAGAGTTATTTAAAGCCATTTCCTGGCACATAAGAAGTCAAAAGTGTTATTAACTAAGCACATGAAGAATCTGAAAATCGCCGAAAATCGGACAGTTCTGATGCCTGGTGATGTTACTGTTCCTACTCCTGTAAGTAATGTGCTCTACAGCTTAAAACATGTGGCTAATAAGTGGGTAATTATTCCTACCCCTGTTCCGCTTGCTCCTATTCCCATTGTATGGGACATAAAGTTTGTTTTCATCAGTCCTTATGTTTATTTTACTGATGAAGGTGCCTTAGTATTTAGAAAAGTTGTTAACTCTGAGCCAGTGCTTGTAAGTCTTGTGCCAAGCTATTCCGAAACCAATAGCAGAGAAAAACTGAAACTTCAAGAGTATGGGAAACGAAGGTATCTTCTTACAAATAGGAAAGGTAGGACAGATACTTCTATTTCGTTCGTACCAACAAATTTTACTACAGATAGAGATGCGACAATAGTTTTTGAAATTCTCATGAGATCTGTGGAAGCTGTGAAAGAAGCAGATATAGCACAGGGAATCAAACTTATGTGGGAAAGCTCAGTAACAGAGTCAACAAAGGTTGTTATTGCTATTAGAAAAATCAATACAGATTTTGAAGTTTCGAGTAGTGTCCCTGCTGTTAAGGTAGTGATTGATAAAACAACTCTAGTTTATCTAAGTTTCATAAACCTGGAACACATAGATCTTGTTTCATTTTATTATGCTAGCAAATTATATACCTTTGAAGAGTTGCAAAATAAATTAGAAGATTAATAAAAAAAATATTTGTCATAAAAAATGCCACCACTGTATCCGCAAATACCACCTGAACGTGATGAAACATTACAGGCAGACTCATTTCGTTTAATAAAAATTACAGACGCATTGAAGTATTTGGAAGAATTGATTTGATTGATTGTACATTGCTTAACGTCCCGACAGCAACAAGGCTTTCTCAGGACGTGCCTGCACTGCTTGTGAAAAAAAAATAAATAAACAGAACATTGAATGTATGTCACCAGCCGGTCAAATACGTTAAATAAACCTAACACATGGGGCTAAATAAAGCTAAGACCATTTAGCAACAAACATCCAATATCAAGAGCTACAGGCAGTGCAGACAGTAGGGAGAGTTTTAAAAAGGCAAATACAGGTGAATGGACAAAGGGTAGACAGAAACACATGCCCCAGAATGGAGAGGAAAACCCACCCTGTGGGGCTGACCAGGGTGACCCTGGGAACTAAAAAATACCTAACCCCACCCAAGTCCCCCAGGGCAGACCCGGGTGGGGTCTATTTGGAAGAAGAACAAGCAAAATACTCCCGGTGCAAAAGAC
>BTPG01000004.1:7271651-7354499 GCA_036245525.1 Semisulcospira habei
TGCTTTTTTCGGCAGTACTTTACAAAGCTACCTTTCAGGTTTAATGTAAATGTGTGTGAAAGAAGGTGGTGTGAGGCCTCAGCTTCCTGGCTCCTCTTCAAACACTTGGTTCCAGTGTTGTTTTTTTTGCCTTATTAGTTACTTTGACTCTTTTAAAGTTGTACATTTTGGCTGCTTGTGGCTTTTGTCGTGATGATTACTGCATGAATTATCATGACAAAAACCGCTACTGACAGCCAGAGGGTTAAACCACTGGGTTCCACTTGAGTTGCAATGTCACATGAACATATTACTATACTTTGTAAATTATATCATGGACCAATTTCATTTACTGAATCTGACTTGATGGGCGACTACAGTCAACATGGAGGGACTGTACCTGCGGTACAGTGTTTCTCCTGGCATAACTGACGCCAGTGACACACAACATCCTACCCTCCCCCCCCCCCCCCTCCCCCCCCCCCCACCCCCAACACAGTTTGAAGCGGTAGAACCTGATGCGTAGTGGGGGTTTCCCTTCACAACAAGCGAAGCATACAAAAATGGCTGTAAGTTTGAAAATGTGCTTTCACTGCACCAGAGATTTTTGGCCTTATTTCCAACGATGAGATTGCGAAGGGGCTGAAAGTGATTATGAGTAAGACCAGTAAGATCTTGATGATTCTGCTGATGAAGAATGGTCACCAGAACCAGAAAATTCTAACAAGAGTCCTTGAACAGATTCAGGAAACACTTGATATTTGTGTCACATCCGCTCCATGTGTATTGTAAACATTGTAAAAGTTGTTTGTGTAATCAATCTGTCAAATTACAATCATAAATATGAACTTTGTCATAAAATTAAAAATTGCCCCCAATATACACACATTTTGTCTTAAATATCTGGAATAGTTTCTGAGAAAAAAGCAACTAAAGATACACACCATCCAGTAGTTCACACTGCTGTAAAAAAATCTGGTGCTGAGATTACTGAGAACAAGCGTTCCTATTTAAATTTGGTGATGAAAGAATTAAACAACTTGTACTAGTATGTTTTCCTTTGATTTTTAAATTAGTAGTGTATTCTGTCATTGCAGAAACCAAGCCATGAGTTCCTTTTACGAGCAAGTTACATGGAGATCTACAATGAGAGGATCTTTGATTTGCTGAGTAATGATGAAAGACGCCTGAAACTGCAGGAAACCCCTGTGAGTACAGTTTTCATTAATGAAAAATCTTTGGCTCACGTGTGAAGCAAAAGTGAGTATGTTCTGGGCCAGTGGTCGTACGACTGTTGGCTATGGTCAACTTTAATGTTGGCATTTTCTTGTAGGCTGTTCAAGCCACAGTCTTCAAATTTAGCCCAAGGATACTTTTTGGCAAGACCTTTGGTCATTTTGTTATTTCGTTGACCCTGTGTAAGGAGATCATACGAGCAGAGGCAATGATTCTCAATCTCATGAGCCCTGGCAGTTGCAGGGTCTCACAGGATTCTGGGTCTTCTATTAGTTTGGATTGATCCTTTGCATGACTGGTTTGTTTGCTACAGTAGAAGGACCTTTTTTTCTGCAGGATCACCAGATTTTTGTCAGCGGCCTCACAGAGACTTTGGTCAACACTTGTGAACAGGTGTTTGCAGTCATCAAAACTGGAGATTGTAAGTGTTTGTTTGTTTCCTCAAAAACATTACCAATGACATTACTGTCTGGAAGTGTCAACTACTTACCCAATTTTAGCCTAAGAACTTGTTGTGTTCCTTCACAACCCGGGAGGCACTCGGTGAACCCTCATTAGGGCTGAGAGTAGCCTCCTGTCCCAGTCCATCTGGGCACCCACTACGTGGCCCAATCACAAATCAGTCGTTTCTACTTAGCTCTAAAGTTCAGACGTGTTAGCCTATCGCTCCACAGACCGTTGCTAACGGTTTTTCACTGGACTACTTTTTGTGGATTACTGTGTTCCTTCAGTCTTGTGTGCTTGGATTTATGTGCCTGTGTGTGTTTTTCAAGGATTGTGCTTCGGGTGAACTGTGTTTTTCTTCGTTCTGGTGAACACGAAAAAAAAAAAAGAAAAAAAAACAGAGATTCCTCTCAGTGGTGTTTACTGTTCCTACTATGGAGCTTCCTCCACCCGTCGCCACGTCACAGGAGAGGTAAGGTCTCGGCCCTTCCCTCAGACGGCCCCGGCCTGGGTGCCTGTTTTGGTTGGTTTGTTTCGTCGGATCGCACAGAGCCTTCGTTCTCGTTTTCGCAACCTCAGAGTACTTGCGCCCGGTCGCCTACTCTTTCTGTTTTTATGTTGCAGTACCCCTGTGCGTCCTGCCAAAAGTGTGGATCTTTCCAGTGGACGTGTGATGACCATGATTTATGCCTTCCTTGTGCGGGCTGCAACTCGGACCATACTTGCACCGTCTGCGCCGCCTGGCCCGAGCAGCAATGGTCGCAGCTTTGGAGTTTTTACAGGCGCGAGCGTCCACATACGCCTAGTGACAAGGCTTCCTTCCTGAAGCCCACATCAGTACTTGGCACTGTTCCCAGCCGGGTGGACGCGGACCATGAGGATCCACTGAGCCGTCGGCCGCTTGAGCTTCACTCATCCTCCCTCACTTCTAATCGGACACCACCTGCTGACTCTTACGGGGAGTCCGCCTTAGGGCGCAGCATTTGCCTTACGGGGGCACGCATACCGTGACATACTTCGCGCAATAAGTTGTCCAAACATAATCGACTTGGTGTTAACCGTGAGGATCAACTGAGCCGTCGGCCGCTTGCGATTTCCATATCCTCCACAATTTCTAACCGGACACAGCCTGCTGACTCTTACGGGAGTCCGCCTTAGGGCTTAGCGTTTGCCTTACGGGGGCACGCATACCGCGACATACTTCGCGCAGTAAGTTGTCCTAACATACTCGAATTGGTGTTCACTGTGAGGATCAACTGAGCCGTCGGCCGCTTGAGATTTCCATATCCTCCGAAATTTCTAACCGGACACAGCCTGCTGACTCTTACGGGGAGTCCGCCTTAGGGCTTAGCGTTTGCCTTAAGGGGGCACGCATGCCGCGACATACTTCGCGCAGTAAGTTGTCCGAAACTAGTCGAGTTAGCATGGACCGTGGGGATCAAACTGAGCTGTCAGCCGCTTGAGATTGCTCATCCCCCAAGATTTCTAAACGGACACCGCCTGCTGACTCTTACGGGGAGTCCGCCTTAGGGCGTAACGTTTGCCTTACGGGGGCACGCATACCGCGACATACTTCGCGCAGTAAATTGTCCGACAATCATCATAAGAGATCTCATTTGCAAAAGCCTGCGTACTCTTACGGAGAGACGCTTATGCGGCAACGTGCCCGCCTTACGGAGGCAGGCGAGATCCAGGTCCTGGCGTCATCGGTTTGATGCAACTTTCTCACTCGACATCCATGTCCACTAGAGCCCCGACTATTAACCGGTGTCCGCGCATACTTACTTACTTACTTACGCCTGTCACCCCTACCCGGGTATAGGCCGTCGACGAGAGACCTCCAGCAACTCCTGTCCTGTGCTTCTCCTTCGATTCTACTCCAGGTGGTTCCCATTCTCTTGATGTCTGCTTGGAGGTCTCGACGCCAGGAGTTTCTCGGCCTACCTCTTTTCCTCTTTCCCTGGGGGTTCCATGACAATGCCTGCCTAGTGATACTGGAAGCTGGCTTTCTCAGACTGACCGATCCATCCCCATCTTCTTCGCCCAATTTCATTCTCTGCTGTTATCTGCTCTGTTCTCTCCCAGAGTCTGACGTTGCTGATCTTCTCTGGCCAGTGGATTTTCAAAATTCTTCTAAGGCAACTGTTCATGAAGGTCTGTACTCTGTTGACTGTGGTTTTTGTCAATCTCCATGTCTCTGCTCCATATAGGAGGTCCGCGCATACACCGATCAGATACTTCTCCGCCTAAGCGTCGCTATCGATCGTCCCTTCATGACACTTTACACGGCGCGGCAAGGCTCCCGGTGTTCCCTAGCGCCCCGGTTTGTAACCGGTCACGGCGCAGCGCCCTGGCTTATAGCCGCTCACCGCGCATATAACGTTCAGAAACTTTTCTGCCTCAGTATCGCCTTCGCGCGTCACTTCATGACCCTTTGCTCGGCGCGGCGGGACTTGCGGTGTCCCATACCGCCCCGGCGGGTAGCCGGTCACCGCGCATACACCGTTCAGACACTCTTCTGCCTAAGCGTCACCATAGCTCGTCACTTTTTTACCCTTTGCTCGGCGCGGCGGGTATTACGGTGTCCCCTAGCTCCCCGGCTAGTATCCGGTCACAGCGCGTTCATCGTTCAGGCGAGCAGTCCTCTCGGCGCCGCTCTTCCCTCTCCAGTTTGCTGCATTCACCTTCCTCCCGGGATATTCAGCGTTCTCCTCTACAGGTCCCGGAGTCTATTGCCATCGACGTCCTCAGTCTCCACCCTGGTGTTTCGACCTCCACTTTTGCAGTTTGGGGTGACCATCCCGTGTCCCTGCTTTTCCTCTCAGCGGACTCTCCTTGCGATGATTCGGACTCTTCCTCCCGCGTCGCTCCGGGTATCGCGACCAGGCGGTCGATTGAGGCGGCCTCGGAACTTATTCTCCGTTTTTCTTTTCCCCGGATGTTTGTCCTTCCACTCCTCCACTCAAGCACAAAGCTTCCGCTTCTGTGGATGCTCTCCTTCCCACCAAGCGAATTAGATCTCTCCCACAACCACCTGCTTTTTGCAATCTCTCTGACGCCTTTTCGGCCCAGTTACCTCTCGCCACTTCGAAGGAGTCGGTTTTCGTTTCTGATGCCAAGTGGCCGGCGGGCATCGATATACATTTTTGCCAGAGCTGGTATGCAGGCCACTCTCAGGTGTTTTAGTGCCCTTTGCCTTTGCTGGATACTGTTGCAGCTTTTCCGGCGGATGGGCGCCTTGCCGCCTTTGCTCGAGTTCCTTGAGGTGTTGATAGGACTGCTGTCCTCATTCGCAACCCCCGCCTCACCCGCACCAGTAGGCGCGACAATCGCCGACGACTACACATCCGCACCATCGGACACGACGCCCGCTGGCTGCTAACTTCTCTCGTCGGGACGTGGCTTGAACGATCTCCGCCAATGGCACACCTCACCAGTCTTCGCTCTCTACGTCTTTTCCCGGAGGTTTCGGTTCCGGCCCTGCTTGGTGTGGACAGTCCCTCGTCTCGCTCTGCTGTGTTGGATGATATTGCATCGCCTAGGATGCGTCACGCGCGGACACGCTTCTCGCCTTTGATGCCGCAGCTCGGCTCATCGCGGCTGCACTACCCAAGGACGCGTGTTCCCCCCCCCCCCCCCTCCTGCTCCAGAGGAAGGTGTCCGCAGGTCTTTACCTCCGCTCCCGGGCTTTAAGGATCTGAGGGATTCCTTTTCATCTTTACTCCCGGCTGATTTCCCGGAGTATCCTTTCTTCGCGGATCGCTAGAGGCCAACTGACCTAGACATCTCCTTCCGCCATTCCTGGTATGCGGGACAGTCCCCGCCTTCGACCGCGCTAGACTCGTTAGGACCTCTGTCCCCGCCTGGCCCAGGTCTGCCCGTAACTGGCTCGTTTCCCGTGGGACTCTCGTTTTCTTTTCATTCTCCCCCCGCCGCTGAGAAGCTCACCCTATTGGACAGATATTCCGTCGGACGGTCTGACAGACTTCACACTGCGCGGAGAGGTCGTCTGGCTTCTAACGACGGCTGCCACAGAGGTAGTGTCTCATTCCGACTCACCAGCATTTTACAGCTGCCTGTTTATGTGGTTCCTAAGCCGGGCGACAGGTGGCGTCCCGTTATCGATCTACCAGACATCTCCCTATCTCACCGGTTACTCATCTAGACATGAAATTTACGACCACCCTCAACATAGTGAGTTTGCCGGAGCCTCGGATCCACAAATTTGCCTCCTGGGCCACCCAGGTAGCACAGGCGGTGTCAGTCCCCGCCAGAGTTTGGCTTCAGCTCCTCGGCTTGATGAATGCAGTGGCGGATCTCCTTCCCCTCGGTCGTCTTTACTCCCGGCCTCTTCAACTGCCCCTTCTGCTTCATTGGCGTCCGTCCTCCGGCGACTTAGACGCACCGGTACCTGTGACTCTTACTTCGCTCATATCGACAGCGCTGGACGGACACCTCACGGCTCGCATTAGGAGTTCCTCTAGACTCTCTGCCTCCTCATCTCTCCCGCTAGGCGTGGACACAAGTCTCCCCGGCTGGGGGGCACATCTGCTACTGAGTTTCCTCTTGACGTCCGGCCTTTGGTCTCCGGAAATAGTAGACAGACACATCAACTGGCGCGAGCTACCAGCGATTTGGCAAGCCCTCATCAAATGGGAATCGCACCTTCGCCACCAGGAGCTCCTAGTCATTTCGGACAACGCCACTGTGGTCTCTTCCATTCAGAAGCTGGGTGGTACACACTCTCCTGAGCAGTACATTCTCCTCTATAGATTGATGCGCTGGGGCGTGGACCGCCGCCTATCCCTCCGAGCTCGACACATCCCAGGTCACCTGAACGGGTTGGCGGACTCCTTATCTCGGGCTCCGAGGTTACCTGTCCATGATTGCTGACAATTACCGTCATATCGGCCACCCCGACCCTGGCACATGTAAAGCTCTCACAGACCTGATGGCACCTTTTGGCCTGCATCGCCCGGTTCCCCGCTGATTTCTCGCTGGGACCTTCCCTGGGTCCTGACATAGCTTAATTTGGACAGGTTCGAACCCCTTGCCCTGTCTCATTTCGCTGATGTGTCGCGGAAGACATGCTTCCTTTTGGCCCTGGCCACGGCGGCCACAGTCGGAGAGCTCCACGCTCTGTCGGCGAGTTCTACCTGCCTCCAGTTTCGTGCGGATGGCTCTGTGCGATTGCTCACAGACCATGCCTTCCTAGCCACGAACAGGTCTTCCTTGACCGCACCCCCCGATCATCACTATTCGGCCGTTGAAATGCGCAAATTTTCTCGGGAGACCTGGCACCAAGATCCTGTGCGCGTCTTTCGCGTTTACATACGCAGATTCAAGCCCGTCCGTCACAGACAGTCACGCCTCTTTCTGCCTTTGGCCCCCGGCAGCACTGACCTCTTAGCTCAGACGATATCTTCCTGGCTTCGTTGGGTCGTACGGTTCGCCTACCAGGTCCTTTCCCAAATGGGTCGGAATTCTGCCTAAATATCCGGCCTGTCATGGCGAACAATCTGAACTAAGTTTGGTTTTGGCTACGGTCATTATACGATGTGATTAATGATGCGCTCTGGGCAATCAAAATGCAAGCTCCACGTCCGCGGGAACCGGACATATAGAGCACGATGACGATGACTGGCCGTAAGTCCGCGGGTGATTGACTTCCCCGGGCTAACAAGGACAGAGAGTGGTCACTTTTTCAGAAAGATGGTGTGAAGAGGTTCAAAATCCGTGCACATGCAGTTCGCGCCATGGCCACGTTCGTCACCTTCGCTAGCAACTGTGCTGTTCGAGCTGTCGTGGCAGCGGTGGGCTGGCGGGCCGAATCAACATTCACCCGCTTCTACCTCAGGGATCTGTCGGGCCAGCGAGACAATCTCGCTCTGGTGGGGGACATCGCCGCAGCGCAAAACTCCCTCCCGGCGCCGGAAGCACTGTAGTGTGACAGTGTGCACTTAGCTAAAATTGTCGGGAGTTTGGCGAATTGGTGTGTGGCTCTGTCGTATGCCCTTTATGGTGGTAACTTGGGCGTGGCACCCTCCACCATTTCGACATTCTTCCAGACAGTAATGTCATCGGTAATGTTTTTGAGGAAACAAATTAATTTTTCTCTAAAATATATTTTTTGAAAAAATACTTACCGATGACATTACTCGAAGGACCCTCCCACCTGCCCCGCTTGCCGCTGGTAAGCTAAGTATCACGACTGATTTGTGATTGGGCCACGTAGTGGGTGCCCAGATGGACTGGGACGGGAGGCTACTCTCAGCCCTAATGAGGGTTCCCCGAGTGCCTCCCGGGTTGTGAAGGAACACAACAAGTTCTTAGGCTAAAATTGGGCAAGTAGTTGACACTTCCAGACAGTAATGTCATCGGTAAGTATTTTTCGACAAAATATATTTTAGAGAAAAATTAATTTTTTGTTTGATTTTCAGACTTTTAATGCTGGTTGTGTGCCTTTTTCTTATAACCCATTACAGCCTGAGGCTGATTTTGTTTAATTTACTTATTGTCCTATGACAGTTACATTACAGATTAGGAGATAAATCAACAATTTTAGTTCAAGGGTGGTGCCAGAATAGCTTGGCACCTGAGGCTGATTTTGTTTAATTTACTTATTGTCCTATGACAGTTACATTACAGATTAGGAGATAAATCAACAATTTTAGTTCAAGGGTGGTGTCAGAATAGCTTGGCACCTGAGGCGCCAAGCTATTCTGGCACAACCCTTGAACTATCTTAGTCAAATTCATTTCAGGCAGTGGTGTATCAGGATGAAAAGGGTTAAACCCTCATAGTGACTGCAATCACCAGAACTGTTTACATTGAAACAGAAGTGGATGCATGCACACAGTTAGTATTGGCTATTTATGTATTGTATGCTTGAATGTTAATTTCATTTTGCTAACCGTTTGCTAAAGAAAGATTGCCACTTGTCTTTGGTGTTTATACAAGTTTATATATATTTGCTTGTTTTTTTTCTAGCCAACCGTCGGGTTGCAGAGACCAAACAAAATGACCGCAGTTCAAGATCTCATTGTATTTTCCGAATTGTAAGTTGTCACTTATGATATGGATTTTACTTTTAGGTCTTTTTTGTATAGAACATTTGTTATAAAAAAATTAGAATGCTTTAAAAATTATACTGATGTGAGAAGCTCTTGAGATAAGTGCCACAGAGCATGGTTTGTAAGTTGTTCACAGAGCGTGGTTTGTAAGTTCTTCACAGAGCATGGTTTGTAAGTTGTTTACAGAGCATGATTTGTAAGTTGTTCACAGAGCATGGTTTGTAAGTTGTTCACTGGGATTATTAACCCCCTTGTGAATCCATTGTTCTATCATTACTGTTGACTGTGCTGCATGTACACATGTAAACCAATGTGGCATTATTAACCCCCTTGTGAATCCATTGTTCTATCATTACTGTTGACTGTGCTGCATGTACACATGTAAACCAATGTGGCATTATTACACTCCTGTATTGAAAATGACCACAAATATAAATTTATGAGTGATATGCCTGAACGAGTAAGAAAGTAAGAAAACATAGGACCTCATAACACACTGAATGTGTTGTGTCTCACATTTGATACGCTCACTGTGATATGTCTCCCTCATAAAACAATCTGCTCAAAATGATGTGTCCATTGCGTCAATACTTGCATGCAAATTGAAAGGTTTGACATCATGTGTGGGTGAATCACGTTAGCACTACATATCACGAGCACTACGACCATTAGAACTACTTGTCAATAGCACTAGGCTCGAAAGCACTGCAGTCGTTAGACCAATGGATGCTGGAACCACGTAGCGATAAACCTACACCCTCCAAACTCTACGTCGCAGTAGCACTACATGTCGATAAAACTACGACCTGTGTTTCAAGAATTACCAGTGGCACTATATAGCAGTTACACTACGTTTGATAGACATATACCTGACGCTGATAATCGCAGTATATTGTAGATTGCTAAGACAGGCCCCACCCATGTGCCCCCCATTGCCTCCTAGTCTCTCCCACACCCCCATTCACCCCCACCCTTCCCATCGCCAACCTACAATGCAGTGACGTGAAACAAGCTAATTTTTGGCTCACGTGTGAAGCAAAAGTGAGTTTATGTTTTGGGCCAGTAGTTGTCTACCGTCGTCCGTGGTAAACATTGGCATTTTCTCAGAGAATATTCAAGCCACTTTCTTCAAACTTGGCCCAAGGATACTTTGTGATAAGACCTTTCTAAACATACCGATTTGAGTGACCTCTCACAAAGGTCAAGGTCAGAGGGGATCAGGAAATAGGTCAAAATAGCTATATTTTGACATAATTTATTTTTTCTCAAATACTATTCACAACTTCAAACCCAAACTTGGTACAAAGATACCTGATGGTAAGACCTTTGTTTCTTCAAAAACATTACCGATGACATGACTACCAGGAGTGTCCACTCCTTGCTCAATTCTAGCCTAAGAACCCGTTGTGTAAACACAACCCGGGAGGCACTCGGGGAACCCCCAGAGGGACCGAGAGTTGTCTCCCGCTCCTACCCACCAGCCCTATTCACCTGTGAACTCCAGTCACGCTTCTTAGGCTCACGCGTTCAGACGTGTTGTCTCTAGCCTCTGGACTTAGAAGTTTTTCGACCGGGTCGGTCTGCTTTGCTTGCTTCGTCTTCGCCGGCCTGGGATTCTGCGCGTGCGACGTTGGTCGACTGCAGCTTCGGTCTTGTTAAGGGTTCCCTCTCTGGCTTGCCGGTCGGGCTGCGGGTGTCATGGAGCTTTCTCCTTCTCGTACCTCTCCGACTGACAGGTAAGGTAGTTAGAGGGCCCTCGGCTGGTTGCCCGGGCGGGGCACAGGCACGAGCAGCTTGCTTTTTGCGTCGCTTCTCCCTCAGTTGGGGTTTTTGGACCTCTGTTTGGTGGCCTGATTAGCTGAAGAATGTTGGCGCCGGTTTTGGCGGGATTTCGCGCCATTGCCAGATGCGAGCGGTGAGTCAAGTTACTGTATCTCGGCCATACCTAACGTTTTTCGGCTTTCGGTTTAGACACCCCTCGTTATGACGAAGGCTTGGATACGCACCTGTCCCGGCAGGGTTTGTTTTCCCTCCGCCGTAGTTTAATTAAATGTTGATGGCAGGTGACCGTACGTTGGTTAATCGGGTGCATAACACCACAGTAGCTTGGGGGCCTAAAGCTTAACGGGGTGATTGGTGGACGCTTGCCGAGTGCCTTCATGTTTTGTGTGTTGCAGTGGCTTACTGATGACATGCACAAAATGCGGAGGCTTCCAGTGGCCGTCGGATAAACATGCAGTCTGTCTCCCCTGCGCTGGGTGTGCGTCCGACCATACGTGTGACGTCTGTGCTACATGGCCGGAACTGCGGTGGTCTAATCTCTGGAACTTTTATAAGAGAGAGCCTTCTACCCTCGCGGGTACCTTGAAGATTTCCGAGACGCCTTCCGCTGTGCCCCCGGCACCGGACGTGCGAGACCAACGGGATCCGACGCAGATAACGCCACTGAGTAATCAAGGGACTAGTGCACGGAGTGGGAGTTCGACCGTCAAGACCGCCTCCGTTCGAGAGCGCGCCCGTACACATTTGGTGGAAAGAACCCGCCTCTCCCAAGAGCCTGGTTTGGTGGGAGGCTCGTGGCGTCCCTCCTCCACCGTCGTTCCCCACTCGTCTCTGAGGAAGCCGCCGGGATCCCGCTGGAGGTCCCCTGGCCGGCCAGTAACCCGCCTCTCCCAAGAGCCTGGTTCAGAGAGACATCATTGCACTCGTCCGGAGCCTCCTGGTTGGGAAGAACGTAGGTACAGGGGTTCTGCTCGACGTTTCCGCTCTCCTTCGCACGATCGTAGGAGGAACTTCTCGCCTCATCGCTCGTCGCACCGGGACTCACCTCGCCGCAGACGGTTTTCACCTTCTTCGCGTCCCCCCTCTCGGTTGGACCCCCGCTCGTCCCGTCCCTCTTCCCAGCGACCGGCCACTTCCCCCCCTCCTCGTACTCACCGCTCCGTTCCATCTCGTCGCAGCCGTTCTCCTCGTCGGGATCCGCCTTCGGCTCGCAGGAGGTCCTCACCGCATCGTTCAGACTACCGCTCTCCACTGCGGAGGGAGTCTTCGTCCGCTGCGGTTCTCCGACGGGATTCCCGGCCTCGGAGCCCTCGTCGCCCTCTTCGGTCGCCGGTTTCCGGACAGCGGGACTTCGACACCCTCAGTTTGGCACCGGAGGATGCTTCGGACTGGTTACTTGGAGGTCTTAGCCGTTCTTCAGCTTCTCCCTCTTCGGCCTCCAGTGTGTCGGCTTCCGTCAGACAGGTCTCTTCTTCCCGGATGGACACGCGGCTGGCACTGGACGGAGCAGCCAAGCTGATCGCCGCCGCCTTACCGGAGGATGTTTGTCCAGCTTCACCTCCTGTGAAGAGGAAGATTTCCGCCTTCGTGGACGCGGATAGGACGGTTAAGAGGTTCAAGTCCCTCCCACAGCCGGCTAGTTTTTTGGATCTGCGGGACGCCTTCTCGTCTCACCTGCATGCGGAGACTCGGAACTCGGACTTCTTCGCGGACGGGAGATGGCCTTCCGCTCTGGACATCGCTTTTCAGCAGGACTGGTACGCCGGCCATTCGCAGTCGTTCCTCTGCCCGCTTCCTCCAGTGGATCCCGCCGCTCTGATGCAAGCCGGAGGGGCTTCTATGTTGAAACGGTCCTTCCCACGGGGACTGGATAGGACGGCGTCGCTGGTCCGGAACACGCTCGCCTGCTCCGGTTTCTTGGACTTGCTGACTCAGGCTTTCATCCGACGTCTCGAGGAAGCTTGGCAACCTGCTTTGTCTCCCCTCCTGGGAGACCTACTACTCATGGCGGAGGCTGGGAACCGCGCTGCTTATCACTCATCGGTCAACGCGATGGCGGCTGCGGCTAACTGCGACCTCATGCGACGAGACGCCGTCCTACAAGCTTGCAGTGGTATGCCGGTCGACCTGAGTACTCAGCTACGTCGGGCCCCTCTGGGAGGGTCTCTGCTCTTCGGGGATACTTGGCAGACGGTGAAGGACTCCAACTCCGACCGTTGGCCTCGCAAGACTGTCAAGCAGCGCTTTCCTCCCGCCCGCACGGCCCTGGGGCGCTCCTTGCGGGCCCGGAAACGTGTCACCGCGGACCCGTCTGCCCCACCACGAGCTGCGCCGCGCCGTCGCCCGTCCTTCCGTCGCCCTGGCCCAGCTAACGCCCCTGCCCCCGCCTGGCCCCGTCCCGCCCGTCGCCCTGGGCGCGGGCGGGCCACCTGACTTGTCCCCATTTCCGCCCCCGCCGACCGTCGTCGGGGCTCCAGTCGGCGGGAGGCTAGCACGATTCAGCGAGGAGTGGCGCTCGCTGTTTCGAGACGAGCCCTGGGTTTTGGACGTAGTCACCAGAGGATTACGGATCTCGTTCCGCTCTCCTCCGCCCTTGCGCTCCATTCCTCTTTGGACAGAGGTTCCGTCCGACGCCCTCAAGGCCGCCGCTCTGCGAGGAGAAGTCGCGGCTCTCCTTTCAAAGGAGGCCACAGAGATAGTGCAGCGTCCGGACTCGCCCGCCTTTTACAGCCGACTGTTTGTGGTCCCCAAACCCGGCGGCAAGTGGCGGCCAGTCATAGATCTGTCGGCGCTGAACGCCTTCATCGCGGCCCCTTCCTTTCGGATGGAGACGACCAGGGCTCTTCGTGCGGCGGTGCAACCCATGGACTACGCGGTCAGTTTAGATCTGTCCGACGCCTACCTACATGTCCCCATGCACGCTTCGGCCAGGAAGTACCTGCGCTTCGCGTTCGAAGGAGTGATTTACCAGTTTCGCGCCCTGCCGTTCGGTCTCAACCTCAGCCCCTGGGCCTTCACCCGCATCATGGATGCTGTAGTGGCCAAGGCGAGGCAGTCGTCGTCAAGTCCGACCTCGAATTATCTCGACGACCTTCTTTTGAGAAATCAGGAGGAGACCGCGCTTGCGGCGGACAGGGACGCTCTTTTACAGCTGCTTTACCGGTTGGGTTTCCTGGTCAACACCGGAAAGTCGGACTTCACCCCGGCGCGCCACTTCATCCACTTAGGCATGGAGTTTGTCACGGACCGCAACAGGGTACTTTTGCCAGAGAAACGGATTGTGAAGTTGTCCGCTCTCGCCGCGTTGATAGATCAGCAACAGGCAGCCCCCGCCAGGGTCTGGCTTCAGCTTCTGGGCCTGATCAACGCAGCGGCGGATCTTATCCCCCTCGGGCGTCTCTACTCCCGACCGCTACAACTTCATCTCCTACTGCTCTGGCGTCCCTCCTCGGGCGACTTGACCACGAACGTCCCCGTGTCCCCGTTGGTACGCCCCCACCTTTTACGGTGGACCGACAGAGCCTGGTTGGCTCTGGGAGTCCCCATTTCCTCCCCATCCCCGCACCTCTCCCTGTGTGTCGACGCGAGTCGGGCTGGTTGGGGAGCCCACCTGCTTCCTCAGTTCACCACGACGTCCGGCCTCTGGCCTCCGGAGTTCGCGGACAAACACAGCAACTGGTTGGAACTGCAAGCGGTGTGGCAGGCCATCATCGTTTGGGAAGAGCAGCTCAGACACCAGCATCTTCTCGTCCTTTCGGACAACTCGACAGTGGTAGCGTATATACAGAAGCAGGGAGGAACTCATTCACCCGATCTATGCATGCTACTCTTCCGATTGATGCGATGGTGCGAGGACCGCGATCTGACTCTCAGCGCTCGCCATATTCCCGGTCGCCTGAACGTCTTAGCGGATTCCCTTTCTCGCCGAGGACAGCTCATTCACACGGAATGGACGCTACGCCAGGACATTTTCCGGATGATTTGCTCTCACTGGGAGACCCCGATGGTGGACCTGTTCGCCACGAGGTGGAATCACCAGCTTCCCCTCTTCGTTTCCCCAGTACCGGATCCCCTGGCTTGGGCGGTCGACGCCTTATCCATTCCCTGGGACGGACTCATAGCGTACGCCTTTCCCCCGACAGTCCTTGTCCCCAAAGTCCTCCTAAAGCTGCGAGGAACCAATGCGATCCTGCTCCTGGTCGCCCCGTTCGCTTGGACTCGTTCCTGGTCCACCGACCTGATCAGCCTCGCCACGCACCCTCCGCTACTGCTCCCCACGCCCCGCACTATGCTCAAGCAGCCACGCCAGGCGCTGTTCCACCCCTGTCCGGAACGCTTACTGCTACACGCCTGGAGGTTGTGCGGCAAGCCCTCTCAGCTAGAGGTTTCTCGGGTGCTGCAGTGGAAGCGATCGCTACAGCTCGCAAGCCCTCGACTAGACGTATCTATGAGGGGAAATGGAGGGTACTCTGTACCTGGTGCAGCGACCGTCGTCTCTCCCCCACCGAACTGACAAACCCCCAACTTGCGGACTTCTTCCTCTGGCTCTTCGAAGACCAAGGACTGGCCCCTATTACCATTCGGGGATATCTCTCGATGATTGCCGACACCTACCGGCACCTCGGCCGCGCGGACCCCGGCGCATGTAAGGACCTGGCAGATCTTATGTCACACTTCGGACTACAAAGGCCTGCCTCTCGCTCTCTTCTTCCCCGCTGGGATTTACCATGGGTTCTTACCTGGCTAAACTCACCACGTTTCGAACCACTACCGTTGGCCAGGCTTGCGGATGTGACGCGGAAGACCTGCTTCCTGCTGGCGCTTGCCACCGCGGCACGAGTAAGTGAGATACACGCTCTATCAGTCCGGCCTACATGCCTGCAATTTCGAGCTGACCACTCGGTCCAACTGGTGACCGACCCTGCCTTCATTGCCAAGACTAGGTCTCCACTGACGGCGCCACAGGTTATCACCTTACGACCGTTACGCGGGAAAGACTTCCCCAGTGAGACCAGGCAACAAGATCCTGTACGAGCCCTCAGAGTGTACTTGCGACGAACCAGAGCCGTCCGGAGGGGACGCTCTCGCCTCTTCCTTCCTTTAAAAACAGGAAGAAACGACATTACGGCACAGACAGTCTCTTCCTGGCTTCGCTGGGTGATTCGCTCAGCATATGTCGATCTCTCCCCTCAGGGAGCGAAGAGCCTAAAGATTCGGGCGCACGAAGTACGGGCCATGGCCACGAGCGTAGCCTTCGACAGGAACTGCGCTGTCAAGGACATCGTGGCTGCGGTGGGCTGGCGATCAGAATCTACTTTCGCCCGCTTCTATCTACGGGATCTGGCAGGGCAGCGAGACAACCTCGCCTTGGTGGGGGACGTCACGGCGGCACAACACTCCCTCCCGGCGCCACAGGCGCCGTAGGTATGCACCTATTAGGGAGGGCAGAGTGTCGGAAGAGAGGAGGGGGCCATGAGCCTAGAGAAAACCATCTGGGGGTGCGGCACCCTCCTCCTGTTCGGCATTCTCCTGGTAGTCATGTCATCGGTAATGTTTTTGAAGAAACAAATTCATTTTTCTTTAAAAGGTATTTTTTCGAAAAATACTTACCGATGACATGACTCGAAGGACCCTCCCACCTGCCCCGCTTGCCGCTGGTGAGCCTAATTTCGTGACTGGAGTTCACAGGTGAATAGGGCTGGTGGGTAGGAGCGGGAGACAACTCTCGGTCCCTCTGGGGGTTCCCCGAGTGCCTCCCGGGTTGTGTTTACACAACGGGTTCTTAGGCTAGAATTGAGCAAGGAGTGGACACTCCTGGTAGTCATGTCATCGGTAAGTATTTTTCGAAAAAATACCTTTTAAAGAAAAATGAATTTTTATACGTACTAATTTCGTTGATACCTCAGAAAGGTCAAGGGTCACAAGAGCTCAGGAAATAGGTGAAAATAGCCATATGTTTTTTTTTTCAAATACTATTTACAACTTCAAACCCAAACTTGGTACAGAGATACCTGATGGTAAGACCTATCTATGCATAGTACTGTGGATGACCCCTTGGAAAGGTAAAGGGTCACAAGAGGCTGGCAAGTGTGTGTATAATGCTGATTTTTGATAAAATTGTAGGTATTCCCAAATATTTTGCAAATTTTTCAACCAACTTTGGTACAAAGCTGATGATAAGACCTTCCTATGCATACTAATTAAATTTAGTCAACTCATCACAAAGGTCAAGGGTCACTGGGGGGTTGACAGATGCGTGAAAAATGCTTATATTTTCAGAAAACATGGATTTTGCTGCTGCAGAAGCCAGCCCTTGTTTCAAGGTCACATCTGTAAATCGGTCATACGTGTGAGCCATAATGGCTTTGCCTTTCTTGTTAAAATGTAGATTGCTAAGTCTGTTCCCACCCCTGTGCCCCCATTGTCTCCTAAGCTCCCCCAACTTCCCCACCAACATTCTTAAGACATTTTGTTCTCTTTTTGATGTTTACAAAGTAAATTTGAGATGGTGTGGGGAAATTTTCAGTTCAGGGTAATATAAGTTCTACAGGTACAAATACTGTGCTGTTTGAAGAGAAAATATTGAACACAAACTGATTACAGCGTGCTTTGAGGAACTGGTCAGTTTGCCACTGTTCTTCTAAAGCATAGTAAGTTTACAGCGATGTATTATTTGTGTTTTGTGAAAAGATGCTGTTGTCATGGTGATTGCAGCAGTCTTTATTTGACTAAAAGTAATTTATAATCTTGTCAGTAATTTTTTTTACTCTGCCCCCACTTACCTCATGATCTGTTCAAACTTTACACTTCTTTTAGAGAGAGACCCCCTTAGCACTTTAGTTGTGTTTTTGTGTCTCGTTTTTGTGTTTGTTGTTAAGTGCTTAGAACCAACGTGATTAATGTTGAGTTATAGGACTATATAAATGCAGTGATTATTATGATTATTATTATTATTTTATTGTATTCTCTATGTGTGTGTGAGCGAGCATGTGTGTGTGTGCTGGAGTGCTTGCATATTAGAACGTTCTTTGTTATGTGTGTTACTGAGAATTAGCAGTAGAACTGTGTATCACTAGAACTAAGTGTCAGTAATACTATGTGTCAATAGCAACAGTTTATGTTTAATTTTCTTGATCAACTTGATCATATCAGCATGCTCTATTTATCTTGCATTGCAGATCATTGAGAGTCGACTGAGAGGGGAAACTGATTCTGCGGTCATTGTTGCACACTTGGTGAGTAATGGACGAATAGTAGTTTCTGTAACCAAATTTGGCACAAAGATAGCTGATGATAAGACCTTCCTATGCATACTAATTTTGTTAATTCATCACAAAGGTTAAGGGTCATGGGGGGGTTGACAAATGTGTGAAAAATGCTTACATTTTCAGAAAATATGGATTTTTCTGCTTCTGAAGCCAGCCCTTGTCACAAAGGTCACACATAATTATCTGAATCGGTCATACACGTGCGCTATAATGGCTTTGCCTTTCTTGTTGTAGTAAGCACTGATAGTTGTTTTTTTTTAAATCAATAAGATATGTCTTTTGAAGGAGCTGTAAATTTGTAGAAATATAAATTGCTGTTGTATTTGTTGACTCGCTCATTTGTTTCCTCAAAATACATTACCGATGGTATTACTATATGGAAGATACACTTAGCTGTTACCAAGACACCCTGAGTAGCCTCCCTTCCCTCCCCATCTGGGTACGTGTGCAGTGGTGCCACGCTAGTCGAACGCTTAGCTTTGTAGTGGTAGGTTGTTCCTACTCGTGCTCGGCCCTTTGGATACCTTGGATACCCTTGGTCTACCCTTGGACTATTCTTAGATACTTGTGCCTTCTGGTGCTTGCTTGGTTTACGTGGCGCTTTGTGCTTACCCCTCGGACTACCTGTGGTTGGTGTTTCGGACTACCGGGGGGCCTTGGGTTGGTGTTTCTCTTCACTTCCGTCGCTTGGGATATGGCTAGGTAAGGTCTCGGGGCTTGCCTCGTCCAGTCGGGTGCCTTGGCCGGCCCCTCGCATTCCTCGTATATCGACAGCCGACTGATTCGCGGAAACCGGTCATGAGTTCTCGCTCACGGGGCCCGTCGCCTCTACGGGCCACGTGCCGTTGCTTTTCTTGCGCTTTGTTTCTGTTGCAGTGCGCAGTTATGTGCTTGCCATGGGTGTAAGGGGTTTCACTGGCCCTCGGATTCCCACACCTTGTGCCTCCCTTGCTCGGGCTGCTCCTCTGCATGGCCGTGCGAGAGGTGCGCTTTGTGGAAGGAGGAACATTGGCCTCTTCGGCGGAGACTTGCCCGGCGCTCGATGTGTCCAGGCTACCAGCCGTCAGTTGGATCGACAGTATGCTCGCTTCGACGCTGTCGCTCTCGTCGGTCTCTGTGTCTCGTTCCCCACTGGGGCCAGCGAGTGGTACCACGCTGTCCCCCGAGACCTTTCGCAGCCCGGCCTGTCTTTAGGACAGAGCGGATGCCAGCGATCAGTGGGACCTACACTGGCTACAGCACAGGTCGGCTCCCCGAGACCGCCGGCAGCCTGCCGGTCTACAGACCAGGGCAGATGTCAGCGAGCAACGGGATCCAGCCTGGCTACAACACAGGTCGTCTCCCCGAGACCAAGGGCGGCCTGCCGGTCTTCTGACCTCTGCAGATTTCAGCAAGCAACGGGACCCTGCCTGGCTACAGCACAGGTTCACGTCCCAAGACCAGCGGGACCTAGACTGTCTTCAGCACAGGTCAGTGTCCCGGGATGGGCTTGATTCTTCAAGTGTCGTCTGTCCCTGCCTTGTGCACCTCAGTTGTTGCGTTCGGACGCCCACCAGCGCCCCCCTCTCTGGAGGCCGGCCCCCGAGGACGCCAATACCTTTTGCCTCCTCCTGGAGGACTCGGCGTCTGCACCTTGTCGCGCAACCTTTCCCATGCATCAGCCCCTCGCGGGTTCTGAACCCCCTCGCGCCCTTGACCACGCGTCTCGCCTGATATGCCCGTTCCTGCCTCCAGACGTCTGCCCTTCGTCCCCGCGGGTGAAGAGGAAAGCCTCCGCCCGTGTGGACGCGCGTGGCTGACTAAGGAGTTCAGTCCCTCCCTTCTCCCCCCCCCCTCCCCCCCCCCAACTTTCAGGATCTGACGGAGGTATTCAACGCCCAGCTTCAGTAAGTCTGGCAGTCGGATACGGGCTTCTTTTCCGACACGCGTTGGCCGGCGGACGTCGATATTAATTCCGGCAGGACTAGTACTCGGGTCACTCTCAGTTGTCTGGGCTCTTCCATTGTGGACCTGGCTGCTGAGACGTTGCTTGGAGGCCGGCGGCACTGCATCCCCCTCGGGGCTCTACAACACGGCAACCTTGGTCCGTAACTCCCTGGCCTCCACGGGTTTTTGGTACTGGCGATACGGGCCGTGCTCCACTGCGTGGGGAAGTCCCTGGAGCGCCCGGTCTGGATCCCCGGCGTGACTCCAAGCCTTGGCGGTCGCGACCTACCGAAGCGGCTTACCTGCATCCTCCTCCACCCTCGCCGCGGCCGCGACCTGTGACCTTATGCGCCGGGATGCCTGTTAGATCAGCGCTCCCTCACCCTCGCCGACCCCTGTTGAGCTCCCAGTCGGCGGGCAGCTGGACCTGCTCAGTGACAAGTGGCGGTCTTTGCTGCCGGGCGACCGTTGAGTGTTCGCTCAGTTCGGAGGGCCTGCGGATTCCTTCCGGGTCTCTCCCATCTGTTTTCCTGTCGGGACACGTGTCCTTGCCGACCAGCTCCAGGCGGATGCTCTGCGGGATAATACTGTGGCCTTGCTCCTCTATCCGCGATGGAGGTGTCCGTCCAGCGCGACTACTGGCCTTTACTGCCGCCCTTTCCTGCCAACGGTCTTACCATGTTGGATACACTAGTTCTTGTCTGATCACCGAAGTTGGGCAACGTCGGGCTCGGTTAGTACAAGGATGAGTGACCGCCTGGGAACACCCAGGCTGTGGGCGTCCTCCCTTTTACTGGTGCTGGTGGCGCCCTACTTCAGTCTGTCTGCGTTCTACAGTTTCTTAGCCGCCGCCTCATTTGGATGGTGATGGCATGGGCTTTGAAGGCCACCTTGCGCCCCATGGGCTTTGCCCTCAGCCCCGCTCTGGCAGTCCCCACCCACCCTGCCTCTCGGCCGTTCCTACGCTTTGCCTATGGTGGGACGGCCTTCAGTTCCAGGCTCTTTTCTTCGGCCTCAACCTCAGCCCTTGATGCTCTCCCGGATTGTGGATGCTGTGGTAGTTTCCAGGCCTATCTCCGTTTATTGGGACAATCTCCTCCTCCGGAGCCATGACTCAGCCTCCCTAGCCACGGTCCGGGATGCATTCTAACCCTCCTCCATCGTCTCGGGTTGTTACGTGGTGGAGTTGTAGTCGAAGTATGATAAACACACCAGACACACACGCACGTAGAGTTCTTAAAAGTAAACCTCGTTCAGCTGCAGTCCGTCACACGTGGCTTAAGGATGTAGACAATACTGGAGTAACAGTTCCAACAATATTTAATTCAGCGATGCGATATCCACACAATAATGCACTTTCAAATGCACAAACTACTGATACAAAGTCTCTTCTTCTATGTCCACACTACGACTCAAAGTTTCTCATACACGGCGTCTCTCGTAATAAACTGCGTGTCTCTACAACTGACAAAGCAAGACAATGTACTACTGGGCTTTCCCAGCGCCCTCCTTATATAATACTACGAAATTCCAGAACCGTCTATGCAAATCATACAACGCGACCAATCAGAACGAAACACGCAGCCGAAGCTCATTAACATAAACTTTCCAGAAACAATACAACAGGCTACAAAAATTCGGCTGCTTACTTCAGCTCTAAATTCTAGCGTATAATTAAGTCACATAAAAGTATGGTATCCCTATCACCTGGTAGCTCAAAAAGGTACGAGAACATTCCCAAAACAAAATAAAGGCTGCTCAATACACGCGCACAGGAAAACAAAAAGTAGCGAAAAATGTAGCGAAGTGTTGCAATGTCAACTAACCGATGTGACACTTACGAGGCCACTAGACAGTGCGACCTTTCTAGAACGCACCGGACTAACCACAACAAAACGAAATCGGCTCTACTCACGAACAAAAGAAAATCTTACTAAAAAAAACATGTGAAACGTAACCGTGATAGCTCAAATAAACAACGGATCGTTACCTACGATCAACACACGCACGCCCTCACAGGATAACACAACCACAATCGTAACACGGGTTCCTGATCAACAGGGGCAAGTCCGATCTCTTCCGTCCCATCGGTTCGCCCCTCTCAGTTGGAGGTTTTTGACCGGCCGCCACCAAGTGCCATTACTGGAGGTGCGCGTCACAAGTTGGTGAAGTTCCTCTGCTGAGTGTCCCTTTGGGACGTGGTCCCGGCCCAGGCCTCATAACATTGCCTCACCTGGGCCTTGTGATCGCCGCGGCGGACCTGCCCTGGGCCAGCCCTTCTTGCTTCCTCCACCTGCAGGTTCTGATCATGTCCGACTGGTGACGGTCATCGGTGCATCCAGAAGCGGGAGGGGAGGGGGGGTCACGCTTTGCTCCTGTGGTGCGGGTATCACGGCTTTTCTCTCCGGGCTTGCCATTCAGGGCCGCCTGCCTGTCCTAGCGGACTCCCTCTCGCGGCCGGGTCAGCACAGAGTGGTCACTGGGGCCGGAGATCTTCCGTCTGTTGCGCGCGCTGGGAGACCCCGAGGCTCGGCCTGTTCGTGATTCATTGGTACGGACGGGGTGTGTGCTCTTAGGTCTTGCCGCAGCACCGGCGTGACAGCGTGATCCTTTTCCTCGTCACTACGTACAGCTGGGTCAGGCGCTGGGCCACAGGCCCTCCCCCTTGCCCTTCCCCCGCTTGATGGGACCCAGGACTCCTGCGGTAGCAGCTCCGGCAGGAGCTCTTCTCCTGTGCCCAGAGTGGCTCTTCTTCCATGCCTGGAGGGTGTGCGGCAAGCCCTCTCCACAGGAGGTTTCATGCTTGCAGCGGTGGAGGCCTTCACTGCGTCCTGCAGATCTTACTCCCGCCACATGCTCTCGGCAGAGTGGCGAATCTTCCGGGATTGGTGTGAAGCGGTGCGCCTCTCTCTACGGAGCTGTTTGCTCCCGCTCGCAGAGGGACTTTCTGTGCACTTCGAGGTCCGACGCCCAGTCCCACCCACTGATCCCTCGCAGTGGGACCTCCCTTCCTGGCCGGATGTGAGTGGGTTTGAGCCTCTGCCCTCGGCCAGCCTGGCAGACGTAACCAGGACGATCGGTTGTCCTGCAGACACTTGCTACAGCGATCGAGTCAGCGAGCCGCAAGTGATCTCCGTAGACCCTGCCTGTCTACAGCTTGGGTTCGTTGGTTCCGCGCGCGTCGCCTAGCATGCCTCGCCTTGGCCTCCCTAGCGGGCGGAACCAGGCAGACCTGCTTCCAGCGGGCACTTGCTGCAGCGTCCTGAGTCCGCTAGCTGTGCGCGCTGTCGGTTGATCCGCCCTGTCTACAGCACAGGTTTGATGGTCCCACGCGCCTCCTTGAGCACCGCTTTGGCCAGCCTGGCGGACGTAACCAGAGGACCTTCTTCCGTCTGACGCTAGTTACAGCATCCAGTCAGCAAGCTGCACACGCTTGCAGTGGACCCAGTCTGTCTACTGCACAGGGCTGTTGGTTCCGTGCGTCTCCTATGAGCCCCACCTGGGCCAGCCAGGTGGCCGTAACCAGGAAAACCTGCTCCTTGCTGGCTCGCGCTACAGCCTCCAGAGCCAGCGCGCTGCACGTGCTCTCAGTGGACTCGGCCTGTCTACTGGGCAGGCCCGATGGCTCCGTGTGTCTCCTTATGAGCCCCGCCTTGGCTGGCCGGGCGGCCGTAACCAGGAAGACCTGCTCCTTGCTGGCTCACAAGACAGGGCCAATGGCTCCATGCGTCTCCTTATGAGCCCCGCCTTGGCCGGCCGAGCAGCCATAACCAGGATGACCTGCTCCTCACTGGCTCACGCTACAACATCAAGAGCCAGCGCGCTGCACGCGCTCTCGGTGGACCCGGTCTGTCTACAAGACAGGACTGATGACTCTGTGCGTCTCCTTACGAGCTCCGCCTTGGCCGGCCTGGCGGACGTAACCAGGAAGACCGGCCCCTCGCTGGCTTTTGCTACAGCGTCCGGAGTCAGCGCGCTGCATGCGCTCTCAATGTCTTCAGGACAGGGCCGATGGTTCTGTGCGTCTCCTATCGAGCCCCGCTTTCTTGGCGCGGATCAGATCCCCTCGGCCAGGGGAGAGAGAGAACAATAGAGTCCCGATAGACAATGAATTCAATAGAGCCGCATCAGTCATTAATTTACATCATTTTTTAATATCATATTTTTGGCCCCAATTTTACCCCCGTTAATTCCGAATCAACCCTTTGATTTTAAAAAAAGTGATGAGCATGACTGATGCGGCCTTATTGATCTGATTATCTTTCGGGACTCTATTGTTCTCTCTCTATAACTATTGTCTCTGTCAACACCTAATCATTTACCTGATCAAGTGATGCCAAGTGAAACTTAATACTTATTAACAAGTTGCAACTAACTTTTAGGAACCTGCAGAGGTAACCTTTAAGTGTGTTGCCATAAGAACTTATTAATTACTTACCCTAAGTTCTTACAAGTACTTACCCTAAGTTCTTACAAGTACTTACCCTAAGTTCTTACAACAACTTGACTCAAGTCCCAAGACACTGAGACAGATTTATCAAGATACAAGGACAATAAAAAAACTTTTTTTTCTCAGTAATACTCAGGTGGTGGTGCTGATGGGGTTAAATAATCAGGCACAAGTGGTGTAAATGACATGTCATCTCTCTGCGAAGCATATGACAAAAATATTGATTGATTACCAAATCTGATTTTTATTTGTTTAAAAGATTGTGTAGTTTTTCTGTGGTTTCCTGTACCCCTATCCTTTTTCCCTCTGCTAAAAAACTGGCCTTCAGTTCTTCAACATTGACGGGAGATTGACTACGCATTTTATTCTGTATTTCAGATTTTTGTTTCTTGTAATTATTTAAATCATCCTGGACTCGCTTAAATTCTTCGTCATCAATAAAATTATCGTTCAATGCCTTACTGATAATAAGTTTCATACTGCTCAGCTTTGCACCAGCCAGCGTACTCAATGCTTCATGTTTCTGTAATTTTGTGTGAAACCTCTTGTTCAAGGCCTCCAAACCAAAACAAGCCAGGCATGTAGCAACGCTAACAGCCTCAACTGCTATTCCAGCCAAACTCCCAATTCCTGTGGCGAACAGAACAATACCCCCTACAGAACATGAAGCTGAAACTGCACCAATAGCCATAGAAGTGTTTTGAACAGAATTGAAAACGGTCTTATACCGTCTTTTGCACCGTGAGTATTTCGCCTCCTCACTCTCCAAATATTTCAAAGATTCTGTAATATTATTTAATCTGAATGCATCTGCCTGTAATGTTTTATCTGAAGCAATTGGCATATGTGGATCAGGCGCAAGTGTTGTTTTAGTCGTCACATTTGTTTCAGTCGGATCAAGCGTTGGTAGTTGCGGATAGAAGTTTACCATTTTTTTTTATTGACAAATATTTTTTTTTATTTAATCAGCAATTACATTTTGCAACTCTTCAAAAGTATATAATTTGCTGGCATAATAAAATGCAACAAGATCAATGTGTTCAAGGTTTATGTAAGTTAGACGAACAAAAGTTGTTTTGTCAACCACCACCTTGACAGCTGGAACACTGCTCGAAACATTAATAACATCATTATTTTTTGTAATAGCAATAAAGACCTTTGATGATTCTGTTACTGTTTCATCCCATGTAAGTTTAATTCCTTGTGCAATTTGAGCCTCTTTAGCAGTAGCAACAGATTTCATGATAATTTCAAATACTATTGTCACTTCTCTAGCCATGACTAAGCTTGCTGGCATAAACACAACAGAAGTATCTGATCTACCCTTTCTAGTTGTAAGAAGATATCTCCGTTTCTCATAATTTTCAACTTTCAGTTTTTCTCTGCTATTGTTGTCTGGGGCAAAGCTTGGAACAAGACTTACAATAAGCGGCCCCGAGTTAACAACCTTCCTAAACACTAAGGCACCTTCGTCATCAGTGTATACATAAGGACTAATAAATTCCAACTTTATGTCCCAGTCAATTGTGGGTGGTGGAACAGGTACAGGTGAAACCACCCACTTATTTCCCACATGTATTAAGTTGTAGGGCGAATTATTTACAGGTGGAGTAGGTACAGTAACATCACGTAGCTGACCAAGTTTAGGAATCTGTTTTTCACCATCTTTCATGTCAACAATTACTTTCCTCTTGTACATGCCATAGGAATCAAGTTCAAAACCATATATTTCTCCAATTTCTCCCTCCTTCTCAAAATCCTGTACGTCTGCCAAATCTTTCAATTCTGTTACTGGACATGCAACTGGTATGATTCTCAACTTTGGACCACCACTCATTTTTTATAAACAAAAATAAAATTATTTAATTTCCAACACAACACTAAAATCATGCATAAGAACTGGTTTGTCATCCTGATTAGTTACAGATATACTCAGTGACTCAAAGAAACTAGAACCTAATTTCTTAAACTGCAAATTAGGAAATCTAACAACTACACTTTCACAATACGGAGCAGTTCCAGTAGGTAAGCATCTCAACAAAGTTGAAGGCTTTCCATTGTGAACATTCTCAGATGTGTTTAGTTCTTTCAAATAAACATTTAGCACTGTGTGTACTGACAAATGAACAGGATATCTTCCAATTATTTTTTCTTTTTTTGGTTTTAGTAGTAGTTGTTGCCTTTCTGGACCTAACCATTTTGTCCAATCTTCATCTGGAAAAGAAATTATATTACCCATAAACCCAAGTAATTTTATAAGACTTAATGATAATGAATACTCACTACCTTTTGGAAAATCTAATGTAACAAGTAAGTTAGCCGGATTTAAAGTTGCTTTAATTTTAAATTCATTTTGTAGCCATTCAGCTAAAGTACAAAAGTCATAATACCCAGCTCGCAAAACATTAACTCTCATTAAACTAGCAACAACAGATCCATCTATATAATAATCTGTATCATTTGTAACATTAAACCATTTTACTGTGTAAAACATTTCATGGATAGCTACAGCCTTGCTACCATCACGATTATCAATCCCATTAGTTAACCACACTGGTTTGCTTGTGTCAAGATTTGTTAAGGTAATAAACATTTTTATTATCTCATATAAAAAAGGATGGAATTTAAATCACCAACCATTACCACAACAAACGCATTTCAATTTAATATGGATGCCAAATATAATGTTGCACCTACTTATGAACAGAAAATAATTCAACTAAATCAACTCGACATAGCTGTGTCGAACGCAAGCGTACAAGACCTATTCCAAGTGAAAGTACCAAATCCGTTTGACCATTACCTAAACCCTCCAATAACAGATGACTCAACTGCAAGAAAGTGGTCTTCAAGCCCACTACAGATGTTTCAAAACCAACTCAACTTTGCAATACTATGTTCAACTACAGGCTGTGGTGTTTCATTTACAGACCACTTGAATCACTCAAACAAACTGATTAGGTCTGTGTATCATTTCCATGTTTATTACCAGCTTAGACGTATACTGTCAGAACTTCATACACCACTGCCCACTGAATCCAGTTTCAACAGGTTTAACAACCCCATGGATATGAAAGCGTTTGAACGCATCTGTAATGAATTTAACATCAGTCCCCGGTATGACTTCACACAAAAACTTGATGATCACAAAGGCATGGGTACATTGTATTATGCTATGAGTCACAGACAATACCCTCAAGATTACTACCCTGGTTACACTTCATTCTCATCAAAATCACAAGTCTGGATAGGATCAATAGAGCAGAAGCAGTCAAACGCATGGACCACATTTATTTTAGATAAATCTGACGGGTTTACTCAAGCAGGAGTCGAGCGCGTCAATGAGTCTATCAGAACATATGTCTGGTGTATACTAGGTGCACAATCACTAACAAAATCAAACATTTTGAATGGAAGTGGAAAGTTTGAAGCACAAAAACAGTTTCTTGCAAATCTTGAAGATTCAATTAATTCAACAGTCGATCTCCCATCAAGCATACAACGCTATCAAGACGTACTCAGATATGCCAGATCAAAAGTTGACTTTGTAGTTGGCATCGGGTTATACATGTTGCCATCAGACCTTCAACTCCAAATGGGTACAATAACAAATTATAATAATGAAATAGTTGTTGCAGGTGTTGGTCAAAAACTCGGTCTCAATCAATCTGTAAACTTAGGAGCAACAACCACACATGTTCAGTCATTAAAATCATTACAGACAGTAACACCCCCGGCCCCGGCCCCAACACCGGCACTTATACAGCCAGTACAGTCAACCCCACCACCAACCCCTGATACTCATGAGTCAGAAAGAACTGCATTGGTAATAGGACTCACTGGATTAGGAGTATTACTTCTTTATCTGTTTCATTAAATAACCCACCATTAACCCTCCTACTGTAACCAGAAAGACCCACACATGCTCTGCCATAAACCCTACTGCCTTCGCTGCAGTACTAATCAGCCAACTGACAACAGTACCAATTATGCCAGGCAAAGCGTCCACTGCTTTCAGAGCCAATTTCTTAAGCAAGTCTGAAATGTGAGACAGTTGTTTCTTTACCCATGACTGTAAATCTTTTGGATCTGTGGG
Organism: Semisulcospira habei; assembly: GCA_036245525.1. Classification (NCBI taxonomy): domain Eukaryota; kingdom Metazoa; phylum Mollusca; class Gastropoda; family Semisulcospiridae; genus Semisulcospira; species Semisulcospira habei. Next base: position 7,299,906 of record BTPG01000004.1, read on the forward strand.
AGCCGGTGGGCCCGGGGGTGGCGGTGCCGGTGCTGGGGCTGGACCACCACCACCACTGCCGGAGACAGCCAACACAACAGTACTAATAATAAATCCAAGAGCTGTAATTAAACTAGCAATTGTGATACCCTGCTCTCGGAAAAGTGTTTTTAGTCTCTCAGCCAGAGTAGTGTCTTCGTGAAGTATTTTCTGAATAGTTTCTCTAATTCTGTTGACCTGTGATTTTAGTTTTTGTCTTCCAATACTAATTGTTTCTAACCGTCCTGATCTTTCTATCTGCAAATCATTTAATCTGTGTTGTATTCTTTCTTTCATTTCTGTGTCAAGATTCCCATTGTCTGCTGTAGCCAGTTTCTCTTTTTCACGTTCAATGTGTTTATCAAGCTCACCTAGTTTGGCAACATTGTTTACCATCTCACCTCTTATCGTCTGCAGTGATTTATCCAATCCCATAATCTCCCTCATTGACAAAGGCGGGTCATCTATTGTTTTCATAGCATCATTTATTTGTCCTTCAGTAAATGAGGTTTCTTGTATCACTGTGTTTGCTATTTCTGGTAGGCTTGTTACAGGTGCCATTTCAATCTCTTGCCCTGTTGGCAACTTTGTTTGCGTGTCATGAAGCACACTAGCCAGTCTTGGCGTGACAGGAGACCCTCCAATTCCAAGTTGACGCAAGGCACCAACACCACCTTCATTTTTTATTGTACTTAAAGCCCTAAACCTACTAGGGTCTTTTTTGTTAGTCAATAGTACTTTTCCTTTGTCAACAGTATTTAAATATAAATGACCCTTGCCATCAAGTTCAAACTGGTTAGGGTCTACGTTGTCTGGGCGGCCACCAACATGATCATAAAATGAGTTCACTTTGGTTTCTAAAAGTTCGTGACGTAAACTGTAAATATTTCTTGTACCAGTCATATCTACCATATCTGTCATATCTGTTGTATTACCAAAATCATACGTGTCATCCATTTCAAAATCTTCATGATTAAATCCTCCTGCTGCCATTGTTTTATTAATTTATTATTTTTTATTGTGCATAATAAAAATGACACAGTCTTACGGATCAAAGTTAGACCCATACAGAAAACTACGTGAGCCCCTGGGTGTTAAAGGCATTCGTCAATCAATAGTCATCACGAACAATCCAAGTACCATAGACCAGAACCAAACACTTACAGTCAAGTTTCCAAACCTAGGCCCCAGTGACGTTATCGTTCCTGGCACTGCACGCCTAGCATTTAATATCGAACTATCATCAGACGCAGACGTAAACAGAACACTGGTTGACAATCTTGGCAGAGCAATTGTTAGGACTATTAAAGTAAAACTTGAAGGACAGGAAGTGTTTAGTCTTGATGACTCAGATGTGTTCTACTGTTACAAGGATCTTTGGCTCACAAGAGAAGAACGAGAAGACCGTGTTTACCAAGGCATACAGTCAGATAATGTTGGTAAACTTCGAATCAATGCCGGAGACAAAACAACTACTGGGGTACCAAAGGAAGTTATTATAGCAGAAACATATGGAACCAGATTTTACATTCCACTTGAGTTTGAAATCCTAACAGCACATTTGCCTTATTATCAAGGGGCACTGAATGACCGTCTGAGCTTTGAACTAACTTTCAATGACTACTCCAAAGTTATAAAATCATCTGCCACAGATGCAACATACAAGATCTCTAACATTTCCTTGGAATATGAAATTGTTACACATATTGAACTAGCCAGACTCATTCAAAATCAGTACCAGTCAAGACTTCCAATTTATTATGACCGTGTGATTAGGCATAGTTTAATACCCAAAGACAAAAGCGACCCAATGTGGAACATAAACTTGAACACGCCTGCCAGGTCACTGAAAGGTATTCTTATGTTGTTTGTTGAACCGGTGAGTCCATACAAAAGAGATTCAGAAAAATTCTACAATCCTAAGATTACACATTTGTCCTGCACAATCGAAGGCCGCCCTAATCAAGTGTATGCTTCAGGAATGTTACCTTATCAACACTATGACGAAACCACAAAGTATTTTGCAGGAGGAAGGATTAGAGATAAACCTGCAAACATTGCGTGCAAAGATCTACATCTGTATGATGTTAGGATTGGACAATACCTTACAAACAAATATGCACTGTGGCTAGACCTTCGTAGTACAGATGATGATTACCTTCATGGGTCAGGACGAACTGTCGAGAATGGTAGTGATGGGATTACAATTCAGATACAAAAGAAGGTTGAAACTGCTGCAGCCATTAACATATATTTGTACCTGATATATGACGCACAACTCAATATTGCAGAAAGCAGACTGAGTGGACACATATATTAAAATTATATTGTGTATTAAAATGAACCAGAGCTTAATGACCCTTGACCCACACTGTGGATTGTTTTGTGGCGCCACAGGGTGTGGTAAAACTGAATTTGTACTTAACCTATTACAAACAAGATACATCCACCATTTTGAAAACATTGTAATATTTTGTCCTACAATCAAACACAACAAAGCTTATCACAACCGTTTATTCATTTGGACTGACAGCAACATATACTTAGTTGACCCTGAGAAAAAACTGAATGACTACCTACAATATTTTTACAAGCAATTTGAAGGACAGTCAACATTGTTTATTGTTGATGACTGTTCTGCAGAGAAAGACATTGTCAAGAAGAGAAACACTCTAGCAGAACTTGCTTTCAGTGGCAGACATGCAAATGTTAGTGTATGGATTCTCACTCAAAAATATAATGCTGTACTGAAAGATTTTCGAGAACAGTTAAAGTTTATCTGTTTGTTTTACTGCAAGGATCGTGACAGCTTCGAAGACTGTCTCAGAGAGAATGATGTCATCCCAAATAAGCATGAACGAGATGATGTAAAAAATAAACTGAAATCAACTAAGCATCTGAAGCTCATTTTAAAGACAGATCAGCCCACAGGGTATGGGTTAGTAAATTGATGTAAATTAATTTATTCTTTTGTTTGTCCAATAAAAATGACAGACGGACAAATCATACAAGTGCTTGATATCTCACACTGTTTCAAAGATGTTATGCATTTTACTGACTTAATATTACCCAAACAGACTAACATAAGCCTTTCAGCACCATCAGAAATATATGCTACATATAGTGTGACTTTGGATTATGTCGATGAGCATCCAAATGTGGAGCACATGACAGTTGATTTAAAGACACCTACTTTTAAAGTTGATGATACCAACTATGGCTGGTTAGGGGAAGTTTGTTATAGCATATTTAAGCAACTACGCAAACTAAATGTTTATATTGACAGTGTTACAGTTAATAAAGTGGTATTACACAAGGTGAGCCAGCAGTAATATTTTTTCATTTATTATTTTGTCGGACAAATAAAAATGACGGACAATGTTCAAAACCCTGGCTCATCTAGTTTAAGAAACGTGTTTCACACAACAGACTTGCCTATATCCAATACTAATAATGTCTATGAATCAATAGAAAACTCTTTTTCTGTCATACAACAAAATCTTCTTACAGGCAGTGTAAAGATTCAGATTGTTGCAAAAATCGAATTCACTAGGGTCGACGGTGAGGTGATTGTTTCGTACATATCAACAAGACAACACACTGTTAACACAAGAAGAGAACCGGAGGTGGAGAACGTGTTTAGAGACAGACTATTACCAGACTTCCTCCAGGCGATTGACAGTGCAAGAATGAAGGGGTCTGGTTGGCACGAAGGACATGTACATGAACTGCAACTAAAGCAGTCTAGGTATCATCCTATATTAGGTAAAGCATGGTTGCCACTGCCAACAGAAGTAGTAAACAAAAAGGCTGTTGTTAACATTCAGAACAATGACAACTATTGTTTCATGTGGTGTGTGCTTGCTAAACTACACTTTGTAAAAATAAAACCTGAACGTGTTTCTAACTACACCAAATTTGTAAACGAACTCGATTTTAGTGGCATTGAGTTCCCTGTTAAAATAGAGGACATAGACTTGTTTGAAAAATTAAATCCTGGCATATCTGTAAATGTGTTTGTGTGGGATAATGTGTCTGTTGACAAGTTACAACCCATTAGAGTATCAGCACTGGCACCAACCTATGGTCAGTCAGAAAATAAGCATGTTGACATGTTGCTAATCGGAGATGACAATAACTTTCACTACACAATTATTAGGAATATGTCACGTCTAATTCATAATCATACAACAAAACACAAGGGCAAACAGGAATTTTGTAATAGATGTTTACAGAGGTTTTCCTCTATTGCTGTGGCACACAAACATGTTTTACACTGCAGGTCAGCTGATGACATTCAAACTGTACTTAAGTATCCAGAGCCTGGTAGTCAAGTGTATTTTAAGAACTATGGGAATCAGCAAAAGCTGTCGTTTGTAGTGTACGCAGATTTTGAATCATTAGTAGTTCCGTATGACGGTCCTGTTCCAGAGTCATTACCAAAGACTATAAAACTAAGTGACCAAGTGGTGTGTTCTTTTGGATACATTCTTGTTAGGTCAGATGGTTTGCATTCAGAACCTGTTATCTACAGGGGTGAAAATGCAGCATGTCTGTTTTTAACAGAAATGAGACAACTGTATAGTCAGGTAGTACAGTATCTCACAACATGCCAGATGCCTTTGGTGATGACAGAAGAAGACAAACTGAAATTTGATACAGCTGAGATGTGTTGGATTTGCGAACAACCTCTGGGAGGTGATAAAGTTCGTGACCACGATCACATAACTGGTCGTTACAGAGGTGCTGCACATAACAATTGTAACTTATTATTAAAAATAGATCCTAAGACATACAAGTTACCAATCTTTTTCCACAATCTCAAAGGATATGATTCACACATTATCATGCAGGCTGTAGATGAGTCGTACAAAAACATTAGTTGTATTGCCCAGACAACTGAGAAATACTTGACTTTTAGGTTAGATAAATTAGCATTTTATGACTCTATGCAACATTTGTCTTTAGGATTGGCTAGTCTTGCAGAAGGGCTGACTGAGTATCCAATAACGAGTAAATATTTTGAACCAGACTTGATCAAGAAAGGTGTCTATCCATATGAGTACATTGATCACTGGGTTGTGTTTGAGGAAACAAGACTGCCACCAAAAGAGAAATTTTATTCCACACTAACTGGAAAAGGTATTTCTGACTCTGAATATCAACATGCACTTGATGCATGGGGGAAGTTAGGATGTCAGACAATTGGTGACTACCACGATCAGTACTTGAAGGCTGACGTTTGTTTGCTAGCAGATGTATTTGAAAGTTACCGTGAGAAGGGTTTGTTGCACTACAGACTTGACCCTGCTTGTTACATAACTAGTCCTGGCATGACATGGGATGCATTTTTGAAATCCAGTAAGATATCTATAGACCTGTTGTCTGATCGTACGATGGGTGAAATGGTGGAACGTGGATTGAGGGGAGGCATTAGTATTGCATCGAACAATTACGCAAAGGCAAATAATAAATATCTGGACAACTTTGACCTTGGCCGGGACTTTGACCCCTCAAACCCTGGGTCAAGGTCATTCATTACGTATTTGGACGCTAATAACCTTTATGGCTGGGCGATGTGTGAATTATTGCCCTTGAAAAACTTTTGTCTGTATGATTTGTCACAGTATGATGTAACAGAGTCAGGGTTAACTAACAATATTATAAATCTTGATCAAAACGACGCGAAGGGTTGGATCTTTGAAGTCGACCTGGAGTACCCACACCACCTACATGATTACCATAATGATTATCCATTAGCAGTTGAGAAAATGAGTATGACAGGAAAAAAAGAAGACACTAAGCTTGTGCCAAATTTGAATGACAAATTCAATTATGTTTGTCACTATCGCTTGCTGCAGTTTTACATCAGACACGGGTTAGTACTAAAGAAAGTTCACAGAGGAATTCAATTTGATCAGAGTGCTTTCATGAAAGATTACATAATGAAGAACACAACCCTTCGTGCCAGAGACGGCAACACTGCATTTGACAAAGACTTCTTTAAGCTTATGAACAATGCCTGTTTTGGCAAGACAATGGAAAATCCTCATCACAGAAAAGATGTGAGACTTGTTACAACTGAATTGGGCGCAATTAAACTTACAGGTAAGCCACAGTACACAGGGTACAAAGAGTTTCATTCATCATTGTATGCAGTGTCACTCAAAAAAAAGATTGTTAAACTGGACAAGCCAGTATTCATTGGTATGGCAATTCTTGAGTTATCAAAACTGTTGATGCTTGAATTTTATTATGATTACTTCAAACCAAAGTATCCTGACTGCCGTCTGTTATACACTGACACTGACTCTATGATCATTGATGTGTGTACTGAAGACTTTTATGAAGACATGAAAACAGAACTACACATGTATGACACGTCTGATTACCCTAAAGACCATCCACTGTTCAGCACACAAAACAAGAAAGTGCCTGGTAAGTTTAAAGATGAACTAAATGGTGTGCCTATAGTTGAGTATGTTGGACTGAGATCAAAAATGTATTCTATACTGCACCAGAAAGGTAGTCAGTCGAAAGCCAAAGGAATTAAAAAAACAGCAATAAAAAATAAAGACATTCGTCATGAACATTACAAGCAAGTGTTAGATGGTGCATTGATGCCTGATTATCCAAACAAGTCACTGAGATCAAATAAACATAATCTTGAAATGATCCAAACACATAAGAAATCACTTGCAGTTGGGGACACGAAACGTGTTTTTCACACTAAGGAAAAAGCTTATGCACCAGGTCATTACAGGCTCAAGTTATCTGAAGACATTTGTGATGAACTGGTTGATGAATTAATTGATGACTTAGTTACTGAAATGAGTAACGGTGTCTGGGGGAATAATCTGTAATTCTTCTCTGACAAATGCCCTCTGGGGTGCAGGGTCATACAGATAATATATTGTTGCGTCTGGACCGGGGACTATTTTTTTTATATTGTGTACAGACGTTGACCAGATAGGGTCTGTTGCCCTGCGCTTTACGTCGTTCTCGGCCTCTCCGGGTTGATATAAATATCTCACCTGTTTAGTAAACAAGCTTGTGTCTGGTGCAAGCGGTGCCTGGGTTGACATTGTTTTTGGCTCTGTAATTGATTTTAGTTTAATAGCAACTGCGGGTTTTACTTGACCTTCATTGTTCATTGCTTTTATCACATGTGGTAATCTCTTAACCCACTCAGTGTTCCGGGTGTCATGCATGAGTTCCTTAGAATACTGGTAACTGAAAAGTCTCTCTGACAACTGTTTGTTAAAGTTCTCTACAATTGCCTGTGATCTGTGCACACCTGGAATGCCTCGTCTGACCAGTACACCATGCTTAGCAAATAACTGATTAACAGCACCTTTGAATTCAGATCCATCATCAACTTGTACAAGTCTGGGGTATCTTAAAGGGCCTCTTTTATAGATACTAGATAAAGCAGTAGCAACTGTACTGGCTGTTTTGTCAGATATGGGTTCAGCGTCTTTATACCTTGAAGCAATGTCTACAACAGTCAGTGCATATTTGTATCGTTTCTTTCTTATTGTGTCATGGGGTAAGAACAGGAGGTCCATTTGGTGTGTGTCATTGGGGGTAGTGTTTTCAAAATGGGGTCTTGTTATCTTTCTTGGAGCAGGGAGATATATCTGCCAAATTGCTTGTCTCTGTAACCATTGCTTGACTTGATTGAGTGTTATATCACCGCCCACAGCGGCATGTAATTTCTGAATAGCTGTTGCTCCTTTCCAATAGCCTGATGGAGAGTAATATATTTTTGATAGTTTATTTTCGGCTGCCATTTTTTCTAGCAATGAAAACTCCTGTAAAATAAACAAATGTCATTCCCACTAGAACAAAGATTATCTCCCCGTTTCTTTGTTGTGTGCTTGGTTTGTAATAGTCACTTAGTTTCGGTTTTGGGATAGACATGTCTTCACCTGTGACAAGAAAATATTCCCTGATTGCTTCGTCTGTATTTAAAAACGTATGTTGTGCGTGGCCTTCAAGTCTGAGTTTTTCATTGATGAAATCAAGTTTCTCAATTCTATTCTTTTCATATTCCTGCTGGGCTTGAGCAAGTTTTTCTGTTGCCTCATTGTGACGTTTCATTTCCTCTGCTGATTCTTCTCTACCCATTTTTGAAAAGAGATAGTTTGAGCCACTGAAAGCCAATGCGTTAACCATCGCTCCCCCAATCATAATAGCTATCGTCGCCATATTTATTTTATTTACATAGAAACATTTTCTGGAATAATTCCCTGCTTGACAAGAAAATCTTTTGTCGCAATCGACGCTGTGACAACTACAATTAGCTTAGCACTGTCTTCGAAATCAAGTCTACTCAAGTCTGCTGATTTCATTTTGAGTAGACTTTTCCCCAGCATAGAATAAGCTACTGCTAATCCACTGATTACGGCAGAGTGATACACAAGGTTCATCATGTTCTTTGAGTCATTCATTTTCTAAGGCAAGAAAAATTAAAATAATATTTTTATTTACTGCATATAAAATGGGTCAACGGCTTTGGATGTTACTGGTAATGTGGCGACTTCTGGTTTTGTTTTTGGAGTGTCTGATTTTTTGGTCACTGTACGAGTCTGTGGTTTGTATTTTTTGTATAATTGATAACCTACGTAACCAAATCCGACAACAAATCCGGCAATTATATATTTTGTTGATTGAGGTTCGGGGTCAGGGTCAGGGCGAGGGTCAGACTTAGTTGTTTGTCTCTCACTTTGATGAGGGTGTGACGGACCTGGCTGTCCTGACGGTAGTGTCACCAATGATGTTATTGACTGTGGGTCAGTTACATGTACCTTTTGCAGTAGTTCTAACTTTCTTTGTTTGTTCAATGCAGCTACTCTCTTTCCAGCCTCAACCCTCCCCGGACTTTTAACCTTAGTCACAGTTTGAACCTGTGTCAAAACAGGGTCGGGGTTCGGTTGTGGAGTCATCTGGGTTTCGTCCATTTTCTTCTGCAGTAAAATTTATTTTTGAGAAATCAATATGGCTCCCAGTAACAAGAAGGGTTACGACAGGTGCAAGGTAATTTCCAAACTTGTAAAACATGACACATGCTAATTTGCCAATTGAACTTGAAACAATAGGATTGCTTTCAAGGTCGTGTGATAAACTGTCACTATCCACAGGTAGAAAGTGACTCACTGCTTTTGTGTATAGGCATACAAGAGATCGACTCAAATCACGTGTCATTAGTGAGGCAATGTGGTTCTCATATTTTGAATGAAGCTTGATTAGTTCGTCAGCCGTAAGAGATTCAATATCCTCTGTCATGTATTGTCTACCCAGATAAGCCTTTGATTTGCCTGAGACAATCACAGACAAAAGCCGCTGTTTTTTTGAGTCTAAGTCTTTGTTCTCTACAGCATTGATATCATTCAATAGAAAGATTTCATCAGGGTTCATTTATAATGTAATTAAAAAATTAAAACAAAAAACAAAAATTGTTATCAAGCAAAATCATGTTTTCTAGGAAGTACATTAATAGTAACTTTATACGTTTGTACCAATCAGCTATGTTGGCAGTAACGTTTTTCATTTACACTGTGTTACTGCTTCTATGTAAGCTAAATGGATTTAGATTCAAACCACAGACACACTCACTCAGGTATAAAACTCTATGTATTTCCTAGTCAATGTCATAAGGGGCATAAACACTTGAAAGATTTAACCACTGTACAGAGTTGTCTCCCATAGACTATATGTTGCATACCCAAGTTGGTAGACAACTGCGTCACTGATTTGTGAGTATTCATTGAGGATATCCTGTTTATGTGTAGCAAGGATAATGATTTCAGGTATGTTCATTTTGTAGTCTTAGCTCAGTGACATGTCTATTTATGTGTGTGTGTGTGTGTGTGTGTGTGTGTCATTGGATTATGCAGAGATTCAAAAATCTTTACAGTTGACTCAAACCCGATTAAAAACAGTGGCTCTTGAGAATCTCGCCATGCTCATAAGAATCTGTGATCGAGTGGGCTACATGTGAGAACATGTTCTGTGTGTTTGTGTATACATGTTCTGTGTGTTTGTGTGTGTGTGTGTGTGTGTCAGTGCGTGTGTCAGTGCGTGTGTTTGTCTGTGTGTCAGTGTGTGTGTGTGTGTGTGAGAGAGAGAGAGAGAGAGAGAGAGAGAGAGATTGTGTGTGTGTGTGTGTGTGTGAGAGAGAGAGAGAGAGAGAGAGAGAGAGAGAGAGAGAGAGAGAGAGAGAGAGAGAGAGAGACCACCCTTTGATTTCACAGACATGAGTACATTAAGCCCACTTGAAATCACCCCTTCTTTGAAATCATGATGTTTCCCTGTTGACTTTTGACATTACTTAGCAATTTGAAAGGGTATAGCTATAAAGGCCATTGACGGGTAAGAGCCTTTTCAAAATGCGGCTCGTGTCTGAATTGAAAAGGAATGGAATGTGGCCGCTAAAAGCGCGGTGTGAGGGCAACACAAAAGGCGATCAACCGTGACACTAGCCGGCAGCTCAGGCTTACGGTAAAATTGTACTGACATGAGTGTCTGTAAGTGTGTTTGTAAGTAAGTGTGTCTGTTTGTTTATGCGTCTGTTTGTTTGTGTGTGTATGTGTGTGCGCTAGTGTGTGTGTATGTGTGTGCGCGCGTGCATGTGCGCATGTGTGCGTGCGTGCGTGTGTGTGCGCGTGCGTGCGTATGTGCGTGTGTGTGTGCGTGCGTGCGTGCGTGTGTGTGCGCGTGCGTGTTCGCCTGCACGATTACATGGCATGCGTGTGACTGAGGGCTCTTGCAACTTCTCACCGAAACTGAAAATCAACAACACACATACAGAAACCCCCAGCTCACAAAACTTGCTCGACAAGTCTGGTCGGGTAGCATAAGACTCGTCAGGCTTGTTCCGCATTTAGACATAACATTTTGGAAAGACCAAGATCGATTTTAGGATCAGGTTTTGCCGGATCGGACTTATTCTTGCCGGTTAGTGTTTGAAAATGACCGGTTGTTTTTTTTATAATTTATTCATTGGACTATTAGCCGGTTGAGATGTATGACGTCAGCTCTGTAAACCGGTTAGTTGTTTATGCGTGTCTATGTTGTTTGAGTGATAGTGTGTGCGACAGTGTGTGTGTGTGTGTGTGTTTTGAAAGTTCCACTTGGTCCCGACCTGACCAGGGTGCTGGTTGCGCAAATAACGCCAGTAGCAACAGACGGTGTGTGTACATAGAAACGCAAATGCTTTTGTCCACGTATGGGTTGATTCAAAGCGCCGTGTACATGAATGCACTTAGATCTTTGTAGTCAAGTTACGACGACCTAACCATATTGAAATCTGTCTGCATAGAATTCTAAAAGATATGTTATGAAAAGAAATAACAAGCCATTATGCTCGGGACGTGCCCACGCAGGGCTGTCCCCTACCCGACAAATTCTAAAGACCCTCTCTTGTCAAGCGTAGCATGAAAGAAATGGGGACAGTGTACTGAATTGTATGCATAAACGTCTACTGTAAAAGGGTAGGCTAGCTAACAGAAAAATCTGTTCCTCATAAATCGTCTCTGACAGTATATACCAAATGACAGTATATGCTTGTTTATGTTAGTATGTACGTACGTGCGTGTGCATGTGCGTGTGTTTATGTGTTGGTATGTGTTGGTATGTGTGTGTGTGTGTGTGTATGCCTGTGTATATAACTTGTATGACAATCTGGCACTGCCCTTGAATTATCTTGGTTTGCAACTGGCGTGTCTGTGCTTGTGCGTGTGCACGTATATTTGACTGTTATGTTTCAGAGTCGTGCTTAAACAGAGCCAATTGTATATACAGAGCCAAGTGTTTGCACTGAGCGGTCCCCCCCCTGCACAACACAATTCTATAGGCCTTTTGACGCGTGACGTGTGAATGGCGCTGTGAAAGCTTTTACCCAACTCATTGAAAGAGGGTTTGGCATTGAGTCTTGTCATGCGTGAACTGAAATGATATGTGTGGGACATAGCATGTGAGTTTTCGGAAATCGACTCTGGCAGTATTGAGAGAAACGGTCATGTAAAAGTTAATGACCGTAATTAGTAATTAAGGTCATTAGGTGTTGACAGAGACAATAGTTATAGAGAGAGAACAATAGAGTCCCGAAAGATAATCAGATCAATAAGGCCGCATCAGTCATGCTCATCACTTTTTTTAAAATCAAAGGGTTGATTCGGAATTAACGGGGGTAAAATTGGGGCCAAAAATATGATATTAAAAAATGATGTAAATTAATGACTGATGCGGCTCTATTGAATTCATTGTCTATCGGGACTCTATTGTTCTCTCTCTAGGGGCCCAGGTTGGCTCTGCGCCCCTCGGGGGGCCCTGCCTGGACCCAGGACTCCTGCCGTCAGGACTCGGTCTGGGCGCTGCGAGTCTACTTGCGCTGGGCAAGCCTTCTGGCTTGGCCGGACTCGCTCTTCCTGCCCTTCTCCTGACAGGGGCGATATCACTGCGCAGACGATCTCTGCATGGTTGCGCTGGGTCCCCCACTGTGCGTGCAAGCAGCTAGTCCCAGCGGAGGCTTTGGGGCGGTATTTACCAGCTCGCAAGGTCTGTGCGGTCTCCTCGAGCGGCGCGTTCGTTCGGACTGTGCCGTACTAGGACATTGTAGCTGCGTTCGGGTGGTGGGCAGATTCCTCCTTTGCCCGTTCTACATCAGGGACCTCTAGGGCCAGCGGGTCTCCTGGCCCTGGTGAAGACCATCACTGCGGCGCAACTCTCGCTCCCGGCACCTCTGGCGCCCTTGGTCCGCGTAGCTGAAATCGTCGGGAGGTTGCTCCTGCTTGCGATTGTTAAGCACAAGCAGTGACAGGGCCTAGCAGGCGGCATCATCCTCTTTTCCCTATTCTTCCATATACATGGGTGGGACTTTTCAAGCTATAGCCGGATTTCCGGATTAAATTTTTTTCACTTAAAATGTGCCCCAAGACCCTCGCTTCAGGATTCAACTCTTTTTTCGGTCCCACCCATGCAAATAGTAATGCCATCGGTAATGTATTTTGAGGAAACAAATGTATATTTCTCTAAAATGTATTTTATTTCGAAAAATACGTACCAATGGCATTACTTGTATGGCCCTCCCCCCTGCCCCGCTTGCCACCGGAGCGCTATAGCATTTGACTGGCGTGGCACCACTGCACACGTACCCGGATGGGGAGGGAAGGGAGGCTACTCAGGGTGTCTTGGTAATGGCGCCCTAGAGTCGCCTCCCTGGTTGTGTATGTATACACAACTGATTCTTTGGCTGAAATCATTAAGCTAAGTGTATCTTCCATATAGTAATGCCATCGGTAAGAATTTGTTTCTTCAAAAACATTACCGATGACATGACTTTATGGAAGTGTCTACTACTTACTCAATTCTAGCCTAAGAACCCGTTGTGTTACCACACAACCCGGGAGGCACTCGGGGAACCCCGAGAGGGGCCGAGAGTTGTCTCCCGTTACTGCCCATCTGGTTCCGAGTCACGAGGTGACTAACCAGTCAGTCTACTTAGGCTCACACCGTTCAGACGTGTTTGCTCTAGCCTACGGACTTTGGAATTTTCGACTGGTTCGCCAGTCTTCCAGACACTTGGCTTCTTGTTCGACTTCTACTTCGTCGGCCCTACCTGTGCCCTGTGTGGGTCTGCTGGTCCCCTCATCGTTAGCTGCTGCCCTCTCCTGCGTCTTGGGTTGTTGGGCTGCTCGGTGAGCTTTGCTGGGACTTCGCCCCGTGGGTGTTATGGACGTTTCTTCCCCCGTTCCCACTCCGGCGGAAAGGTAAGGTAGCTGGGTTGGCCCTCGGCCGGCTCCTGGGCTGAGCGCCGGTTCGAGCAGGAACGAAGACCGTCTTCATCTTCGCTGTAACTTTCGCGCCAAAATCTCCCCTTAGCTTGGCGGGGCCATGTGCCCGCGCTCACTCACCTTTCAGCTGATTGGTGTGGCAAGATTTGGCGCTTGCTTGCTGGCTTGTACCTTGTGTGTTTTGTGGGATACGTTATGCGTCCATGGCTCGATTAGCTTGGCGGGACCCCTCGTGCCCGAGCCCTGTCGCTATTGCGTTGGTAATTGTTGCTGTGCCAGACACTTGCTGTATGCCTGTGTACCTGTCATGACATGCTTGACTTTTGTTGTACATAATGCGTCGTATGCTCGCCTTTGCTTGGCGGGGCCCCACGTGCCCGCGCCCTGTCGCCATTACGTTGGTAATTTTACTGTGACAGACGCTTGCTTCATGCCTGTACCTGTCGTGACATACTTGAGTTGTACATGATGCTTCGTATGCTCGCCTTAGCTTGGCGAGGCCCTATGTGCCCGCGCCCTGTCGCCATTACATTGGTAAATGTTACTGTGCCAGACGCTTCCTTCATGCCTGTACCTGTCGTGACATGCTTGAGTTTTGTTGTACATGATGCGTCGTATGCTCACCTTAGCTTGGCGGGGCCCCACGTGCCCGCGCCCACTATGCTCTCCAGACCAAAGGGGTGACTGCCAAGCGTGTGGAATGTAGGGAGGTACCCAACGGAGAAAGAAAAACGCTTGGAAAAGACGGGTACAACACAATTTATTAATATTTCGGGTAAATACCCTTTGGCAAAATGGACAAACAGAGAGATTAGTCGCTACTTGTCTTCATTCGCAGACGGAATGTCGCAAATGTAGTATGCTTGCCTTAGCTTGGCGGGGCCCCTCGTGCCCGCACCCACTAGCTTACGGGGATGGATATTGCAGGCCCAGACGCTTACTGACAGGCTTGTACCTCGCTGTTTGGTGCCTTTTGGTGTTGCGAAGGCTAGCCTTACTAGGGCGGGGTCCCACAGGCCCTCGCCCGCGTGCCTTCAGTTGTGTGTTGCAGTGGCCTGTTGATGACCTGCACGCAATGCGGAGGGTTTCAGTGGCCGTCAGATTACCACAGGTCTGTCTCCCCTGCACTGGATGCGCCTCCGACAACGCTTGCGACACCTGCTCCACCTGGCCTGAGCTGCGCTGGTCGCAGTTATGGAGTGTACAGACACGAGCGACCGGCACCTGTGTGTGATTCGAATCCAGTCGAGGCACCATCCCCCGTGCCCTGCGTACTGACTGCATGAGACCGCACTGACCTTATGGAAAGACGCCACACTGGACGCGGGAGCCTAGCGCTCGGAGCGGGAGTGCTTTCAACGTGATCGCTCCCAGTAGGGAGCCCGCCCGGACATAGCCTACTGACAGGCAGAGAGCCCGCCTAACTGAGCCCGGTTCGGAGAGACGCGCCATGCGCCGACCCATGTCCGCTTTCGGTCCCCGCTCGTCTCCAGGAAAGCCCGCTGACTCTTACGGGGAGTCGCTTCGCCGGCAGAGAGCCCGCCTCATTGAGCCCGGCTCGGAGAGACCTTTACCCACGCGTCTGACGAGTTGGGGCAGGAGCCTCGCACTTGGAGCAGGACTGCTATCAACGCAATCACTTCCTGTAGGGAGCCCGCCAGGACAAGCTGCTTGTCGGCAGAGAGCCCGCCTCACTGAGCCCGGCTCAGAGAGACGCGCCACGCGCCGTCCTATGTCCACTGTCGGTCCTCGCTCGTCTCCAAAAGCCCGCTGACTCTTACGGGGAGTCGCTTCGCCGGCGGAGAGCCCGCCTCATTGAGCCCGGCTTGGAGAGACCTTTGCCCACCCGTCCGAGGACTTCGGCCAGTTCAGAGCCCTCACGCCACTCCAGCTCTACCAGACGCTCTCGCTCTCCCTCTTCCGACTCCTCGGTTCTCGCAAGCCGGCCTCTTCGTCGCGTACGGACACCGTGCTGGCCCTGGACAAAGTGCTTATCTCATCACCACCACGCTTTCCGCGGTTGGCTGCCCCCCGCTCAAGAGGAGGATCTCCGCTGGTGGACGCTGGAAGACGGGAGGAGTTCATGTCCCTGCCGCAGCTTTCGTGACCTGCGCTACGCCTGCTCAGCGCTCCTCCTGTCGGGTTCCCGGGACTCCAAATTCTTCTCCGTTCGTAGGTGTCCAGCCGGACTCGACATTGCCTTCGTCAGGACTTGTACTCGGGACTCTCCCAGGCTGCCCTCTGCCTGCTGTGGATCCGCGCCCGGCTCTGCGGTTGGACTGGATTGCCTCGCTCGTCCGTAACACCCTAGCCTGCATGGGATTTCTGGAGCTCCTGACCCAAGCCTTCGTCCGCCGCTTTGAGGACGCCTGGCTCCCCTACTTGACTCCCCTCCTCAGAATCCTACTAGCTCTCGCGGAAGCGGCCGTCCGGGCAGCGTTTCTCTCGTCGGTCAACGCCATCGCTGCCGCCTCCGGCTGCGACCTGTGGCGTCGGGATGCCGTCTTGCTGGCCTCCCGCGGAATGCCCCCTGTGCTGCGCCGTGCTCCCCTGGGTGACCTCTGCTCTGAAGTGCGACCGGGCAGACCGAAGTATACATCTCGGACCATTGGCCTCCCAAGACACCTCCACATCGCTTCAGGCCGCCTGCTAGGCCGTGGTTCTCGCCCTTCGGACACCGGCCCCACCGTACAGCCCATGGACTACGCGATCAGTCTGGACTTATCCGACACTTATCTCCAGGTCCCCATACGCCCGGCCTCCAGGAAGTATCTCTGATTTACCTGCGACGGAGTAGTTGCCAGTTTCGGGCGCTGCCGTTCAGTCTTCACCCGCATCATGGACGCAGTGGTGACCAAGGTGCGGCAGCCGTCTTTCAGCCTGACGCCGAACTACCTTGACCTCCTTTGCGCAACCGATTGGAGGCCACCGCACATCGGACAGAGATGCACTGAGACGGCTGTTGTCGTGGTTGGGATTCCTAGTCAACGGAGGTAAGTCGGACCTCGCTCCCTCTCATCTCTTTGTCCATCTCGGCATGGAGTTCGCCACCAACCTCTACAGGGTGCGTTGCCGGAGCCACGGATCCTAAGTTGGCCACCTAGCCGGCCAGGTAGCCCAGCAGGACGCAGCCTCCACCAGTCTGGATTCAGCTCCTTGGTTTGATCATTGCGGCGGTGGATTTTATCCCCCTCGGTCGTCTCTACGCCTGGCCGCTACAGCTGCACCTCCTGCTTCTCTGGCGTCCCTCCTCAGGAGATCTGACCGCCATGGTTCCCGTGTCTCCGTTGATTCGCCCCCATCTCCTGCATTGGACGGACACGTCGTGGCTTGCTTCGGGAGTCCCCCGGACCTCTCCGCCTCCTCGACTCTCCTTGTGTGGCGATGAAAGTCTTGCTGGTTGGGGAGCCCACCTGCTACTGCGGTTCCTCACGACGTCCGGCCCCTGGCCTCCGGAGTTAGCGGACAAGCACATCCTCGGGTTGTAGCTACATGCAGTCTGGCAAGCCCTCATCGCGTGGGAGGAACAACTTAGTCCCCAGGAACTGCTCGTCCTTCCGACGACGTGACAGTGGTGGTTTACATCCAGAAACAGGGCGGGACATGCTCAGCCGACCTGTACATGCTCCTTTGCCGTCTGATGTGCTGGAGCAAGGACCGCAACATTACCCTCCGTGCGCGACACATCCCCAACCACCTGAATGTGTTGGCCGACTCGCTCTACCGACGCGGTCAGTTGCTACACATGGAGTGGACCTTACGCCAGGACTTCTTTCGGATGATCTGCGCGCAATGGGAGACGCCATGGTCGACCGATCCCAGACCCTCTGGCCTGGGCAGTCAACGCGCTGTCCATCCCGTGGGATGGACTCTTCGCTTACGCGTACCCCCCAACAGTCCTCGTCCCCAAGTCCTCCTCAAGCTTTGGGGATGCTATGCGGTCATCCTGCTGGTCACCCCATTTTCTTGGAACCGGTCCTGGACCACCGACCTCCTCAGCCTCGCCACGGACTCCCCACTGCTGCTTCCTGCGCCCCGCACGATGCTCAAGCAGCCCCGACAATCACTGTTCCACCCGTGCCCGGAGCGCCTACTCCTTCACACTTAGTGGTTGTGCGGCAAGCCCTCGCCGCTAGAGGCTTCTCAAGGGCAGCAGTGGAAGCTATCGCTACAGCCCGCAAACCCTCGACACGATGCGTCTACGACGAGGAAAAATGGCGAGTACTGTGCTCCTGGTGCGACGACCAACGTCTTGCCCCCACCGACCTAACTAATGCCCAGCTCGTGGACTTCTTCCTCTGGCTCTTCGGAGACCAAGGATTGGCCCCTATAACCATCAGGGGGTACTTGTCCATGATTGCCGACACCTACCGGCACCTCGGCCGCCCAGACCCGGCGCCTGTAAAGACATCGCCGACCTTATGACTCGCTTCGGCCTGCTGCGTCTAGTACCCCGATCGCTCATTCCTCGCTGGGACCTACCCTGGGTACTGACTTGGCTGAATTCTGACAGATCCAAACTGCTGCCTTTGGCCTGCTTTGCGGATGCGACTTGTAAGTCATGCTTCCTGTTGGCCCTTGCCATGGCAGCCCGAGTTGCGAGCTACACGCGCTGTCACCGCGCCCTGCCCGCCTGCAGATCGAGCGGATGGTGCCATGCAGCGGCTTACGGACCCTGCCTTCATTACCACGACCAGGTCTCCTTTGACCGCGCCACAGGTGTTCACCTTACGGCCGCTGAGAGGGACAAACTTCCCCCAGGAGACCAGGCAACAAGATCCTGTGCGAGCCCTACGCCGAACCAAAGCCGTCCGGAGAGGACGCTTACGCCTCTTCTGCCTTTAAGCCCGGCAGAACTGACATAACAGCCCAGATGATCTCTTCCTAGCGACACTTAGTCATACGGTCCGCCTACCAGGACCTCTCCCTGCAGGGAGCGAAGAGGCTAAAGATACGTGCACACGAGGTACGCGCCATGGCCACAAGCGTCGCGTTCGACCGGAACTGCGCTGTCATAGACATCGTGGCTGCTGTGGGCTGGCGGGCAGAATCTACCTTCGCCTGCTTCTACCTCCGGGATCTGGCAGGCCAGCGAGACAACCTCGCACTGGTGGGGGACATCACTGCGGCGCAACACTCCCTCCTGTAGGTATACACCTAGCTAGGGTTGTCGGGAGTTTGCGGCAGGGAGGATGGCTCTATTTGGCCCTAAAGGGGTGCTGAGGCACGGCACCCTCCTCCTTATCGCAATTCTACCATAAAGTAATGTTTTTGAAGAAACAAATTCATTTTTCTCTAAAAGGTATTTTTTCGAAAAATACTTACCAATGACATGACTCGGATGACCCTCCCACCTGCCCCACTTGCCGCTGGTGAGCTAAGTATCCTGACTGGTTAGTCACCTTATGACTCGGAACCGGATGGGCAGTAACGGGAGACAACTCTTGGCCCCTCTCGGGGTTCCCCGAGTGCCTCCCAGGTTGTGTGGTAACACAACAGGTTCTTAGGCTAGAATTGAGTAAGTAGTAGACACTTACATAAAGTCATGTCATCGGTAAGCATTTTTCGAAGAAAAAAAACCTTTTAGAGAAAAATGAATTTTTCGAAAAAATACATTTTAGAGAAAAATACATTTTTGTTTGCAGAATTTTGTTGACCTTGCCGGCTCGGAGAAAGCTGGTGAAAACTCTGGCGACCGGTTCAAGGAAGGTTATTCCATCAACAAGAGTTTGTTTTGTCTTAGCCAGGTCATCAGTAAACTCAGTGAAGGCGCAGGGTACGTTTTAGATTGCATTTTGTTACTCTTAGATTAATTTCACTTTCAGCCCTGACTTGCTACAGCGGAAGATGGATCGATCATGAATTGAAAGTTTCAGCATTTTGCTTTTTAAGTGTCATTGTCCAACGATATTCTGTGTGAAGTTCATAGGACACCAACCAACTTTGAACAACTGGGCCCAAGAGTAAGGACCTTCAGCTAATGTGCAATAGCAGGTCCATCAGTCATCATCTGTTTTTAAATTGCATTTTCCTAGACTGAGGTTGAACCCACATACTTCAGACTTGGCCCAAAGACCTTGGTGGCAAGACCTTTCTATACATACATGTACTAATTTGATGGACCTCGTTCAAAGGTCAAGGTCACAGTAGATCAATAAATTAGGTCCAGAATTGTCTTATTTGACCAAAATAGTCTTTTCTCAAGTAATATTTTAATCTTTAAGGCCACACTTGGTACACATATACTTGATAATAAGACCTCCCATGCACACTAATTTGGGTGATCCCTCGCAAAGGTCAAGAGTCAAGAGGTTGGCAACTGTGTGAAAATGTGTAGCTTTTGAAAGAATGGTTGTTGCTTTTTTGGACTTTCACAAACTTTTTAATCAATTTTGGCACACAGGTAGTTGATGATAAAACCTCGTATGCATGCTAATTGGTTACTTAATTACTTACGCCTGTCATCCCTCCCAGGGTATAGGCCATCGACGAGAGACCGCCAGCGACTCCTGTCCTGTGCTTCTCCTTCAATTTTACTCCAGGTGGTTCCCAGTCTCTTGATGTCTGCTTGGAGGTCTCGACGCCAGGTGTTTCTCGACCTGCCTCTTTTCCTCTTTCCCTGGGGGTTCCATGACAATGCCTGCCTAGTGATACTGGAAGCTGGCTTTCTCAGACTGTGACCAATCCATCCCCATCTTCTTCGTCCAGTTTCATTCTCTTTTGTTATCTGCTCTGTTCTCTCCCAGAGTCTGACGTTGCTGATCTTTTCTGGCCAGTGGATTTTCAAAATTCTTCTAAGGCAACTGTTTATGAAGATCTGTACTCTGTTGACTGTGTTTTTTTGTCAATCTCCAAGTCTCTGCTCCATATAGGAGAACTGCTTTTACGTTGGAGTTGAAAATCCGGACTTTGGTGTGTTGTGACAGCTCTCTGGAACTCCACACTTTTTTCAACTGGAGAAAGGCTGCTCTGGCTTTACCGATTCGTGCTCTGACATCTGCATCAGTGCCGCTTTTTTTGTCTATGATGCTCCCGAGATAGGTGAAGGACTCCACCTCCTCCAACGGGGTGCCAGCAAGCAAGACTGGTTCTTCCCTGGTTGTGTTCAGCCTCATTGTCTTTGTTTTCTGTTTGTGGATGGTGAGGCCCGCTTGGGACGAGATGTCAGCAAGCCTCGAGGTCTTGTCTTGCATTTGTTGATAAGTGTGGGACAGTAACCTCGCGCTGGGACCATATGGCGTTGAGGCGCGTCCCCTGGGTGGTGGATAGGGGGTCCCTCGTGAGAGGGGTGCACCGAATGAAATAAGGTGCCGTGAACCAACATGGTCTAAGGGAAGGTGACCCCGACAGAAAACCCCTGGTCCTCCTAGTAAGGGGGTTGGGCGTGGGGGTAACTTCCCCACCCTGCAAAAAAGGAAATAGCTACAAAAACGCCGACGAAAAGACTAACAGTAATTCCTTTCCTGGAGGAGGAAGGTTCTTCTACCAGAAGACTTATGACGTCCTGTGGTGAAAGCCGGAAGTCTTTGGAAGCCACAGGACCGAGCCGCCTCTCTCTATCCAGGGATACAACCATGGGCACATGGAACGTCAAGACCATGTACCAGACCCAGATAGCAGCGGAAATGCAAAAGTACAACCTTTCCCTGCTAGGTATCAGTGAAGCCAGATGGACGCAGTCTGGCCAGAAAAGGCTGTTAAGTGGGGAGATGATTCTGTATTCAGGTCATGAAGAGGAGAATGCTCCCCCCCCCCCCCCCCCCCATACAGAAGGTGTAGCATTCAAGCTGTTACCAGTGGCACAGAGAGCGCTGATGGGCTGGGAACCTCTTGGGCCAAGAATTATCACAGCAGCCTTTAGAACCAAGAAAAAGCTCAAGCTGAACGTCATCCAGTGTTATGCGCCCACTAATGACAGTGACGAGGAAGAGAAACAAGAGTTCTACGACCGACTCCAGAGTGCCTTGGACAAATGTGCGGAGCGAGACATCACCATCGTCATGGGCGATTTTAATGCCAAAATAGGGGAGGACAACACTGGATACGAAGAGATGATGGGGAGACAGGGACTAGGCTTGGAGATGAGTGAGAAAGGGGAGAGGTTTGTAGACTTTTGTGCTCTAAACCGACTTGTCATTGGAGGCAGCATCTTCCCACACAGAAGAATACACAAAGCAACTTGGGTCTCACCCGACCATACAACAGAGAACCAAATAGACCATATCTGCATTAGCAAGAAATTTAGAAGATCCCTTCAAGATGTTCGAGTGAGGAGGGGAGCAGATGTCGTCTCAGACCACCATCTGTTTACCTTAAGAATGAAGCTCAAACTAAAGGAAAGCTGCACAGAGACAACAAGAAGACAGCGCTATAATGTAGGCCTGAGAGAAACTGGAGTTAGAGAAGAGTTCAAACTGGTGCTGTCCTACCGGTTTCAAGCGCTACAGGAGCTAGTAAATGAAGAGGAGGAGGTCACCACAGAGCAGCAGTGGAAGGCAGTTAGAGAGGCGCTGAACTCAACCTGCAAAGACACTGTAGGGTTCAGGAAAAGCCATCACAAGGACTGGCTGTCGGCACAGACCTTGAAGCATCCTGGGCATTCACTGGAGTGACTATGTCACCAACGTCGAGGTCCTTGAACAGGCTGAAACTGTAAGCATTGAGGCTTTGCTGCTGCGGACACAGCCCCGCTGGGCGGGGCATGTCTCCAGGATGGAGGATCATCGCCTACCAAAGATCACCATGTTCGGCGAGCTTGCTACTGGACACCGTGACAGAGGGGCACCAAAGAAGAGATACAAAGACTGTCTCAAGAAGTCACTTAGTGCCTGCCAAATCGACCACCACCAGTGGTCTTCGCTTGCTGCAGACCGTGACACCTGGCGCTCCACCATTTACAAGGCAGCTGTCTCCTTTGAGGACTCTCACAGAGCTAGCCTTAAGGACAAGCGGCTCAGGAGAAAAAACAGAGATGCCGCAGCTCAGAACCCTGGCCATACCTTCCCCTGCAGCCACTGCGGTCGAACCTGCCTGTCTCGGATTGGCCTCCGCAGCCACGAACAAGCCTGCAGACGTCGTGGGCAACTCCTATAAAATCTTCGTTCGCGAAGTCAAGCCAAGAGAACACTGGATGATGTTCAGCTTGATCTTTTTCTTGGTTCTAAAGGCTGCTGTGATAATTCTTGGCCCAAGAGGTCCCCAGCCCATCAGCGCTCTCTGTGCCACTGGTGACAGCATGAATTCTACTCCTTCTGTATGGGGGGCATTCTCCTCTTCATGACCTGAATACAGCATCATCTCCCCACTTAACAGCCTTTTCTGGCCAGACTGCGTCCATCTGGCTTCACTGATACCTAGCAGGGAAAGGTTGTACTTTTGCATTTCCGCTGCTGTCTGGGCGGCCTTGCCGCTCTGGTACATGGTCTTGACATTCCATGTGCCCATGGTTGTGTCCCTGGATAGAGAGAGGCGGCTCAGTCCTGTGTCTTCCGAAGACTTCCGGCTTTCACCACAGGACGTCATAAATCTTATGGTAGAAGAACCTTCCTCCTCCAGGAAAGGAATTGCTGTTTGTCTTGTCATCTGCGTTTTTGTAGCTATTTCCTTATTTGCAGGGTGGGGAAGCTACCCCCACGCCCCACCCCCTTACTTAGGATGACCAGGGGTTTTCTGTCGTGGTCACCTTCCCTTAGACCATGTTGGTTCACGGCATCTTATTTCATTTGGTGCACCCCTCTCACGAGGGACCCCCTATCCACCACCCAGGGGACGCGCCTCAACGCCATATGGTCCCAGCGCGAGGATGCTAATTGGTTGCTTACTCATAAAAAATCAAAGGTGGAAGGTCTCTAAACATGTGAAAATGCACATTTGTTGACAAAATGTAGTATATACTGTTGCCAACTCTGTAATTATACCAGAACACAAAACTAGCTGAGTTGAGTGACCTTTTGTCAAGGTCACAGAATGTTGGAGAAATTATGTGGATCGGTCATGCATGTGAGCCATGAAGGCTTTTCTGTTCTTGTTTGAAAGATAAGTTATCTTTATTTTCTTTCTTCAGAAACCAGTTTATACCATATCGTGATTCCAAACTGACCCGGATTCTACAGAATGCCCTCGGAGGCAACTCCAAGACAGCAATTGTCTGTACTATTAACCCTACTACTGTTGAGGAAAGCCACTCTACCTTGAAAGTGAGTGCAGTGTGTTTGCTTGATATGGACTTGAGTATGTGCTAACATTACATTGTGTTTCTTATTTTATTTTCCACAGCGAAATCTCAAACAAATCAAAAGGCACAATCATGAAAGTCTTACAGTTATGATTGATTTGTAAATTCATTGCACCTATGATACTAAAAAGCCATTTACGTCCCAGTATATGTGTTTGACAGGGTCTTGATCACACTCAGGTATGGTAGAAATACAAGAATAAAGCTTTTTTCTTTTTGTAAGACTTTACTATAGCTGTCATTTAAAGGTAGTGTCTTCTCTCAATGTACTAATAATAATTTTCAGTTTGCAACAAGAGCGAAGACTATCAAGAACAAACCAACAGTGAATGAAGTTCTGTCTGATGCAGCCATGCTGAAAAAATACCGCAATGAAATCTCGCGCCTCTCAAAGCTAGTGAAAGAGGTGAGTCATCCTAATTGCACTCTGGTGGCGCACTATTGTAGTGGACTCCTTTATCTTCCATTCGCAAGAGGCCTTGTAGACTTTGGTGATTATTTATGTAATTTACTTAGCAAAGGGTATTGTTGGCTCACATGCGAAGCAAAAGTGAGTATGTTCTGGGCCAGTGGTCGTCTGTCCAGCCTCTGTCGTCCGTCCGCCGTCGTCCGTGGTAAACTTTATCGTTGGCATTTTCTCTAAGACTATTCAAGCTACAGTCTTCAAACTTGGGCCAAGGATACTTTGTGGCAAGACCTTTCTAAACATACCAATTTTAGCACAGCGGTTTCTCTCTGCGGGCTTTGGCCCATGTTTCAACGGCTACGTGTGTGTGCGAGCTAACCTGCCACTTGCCCGCGCGCGCAAAAAAATATTCACGCAAACGCAGAGGATAATTTACAGCGACAAGATGGCGGGCTCAGACTAGCGATTAAAGACTAATTTTCCCTCTAATGAGAAGGCTATAGGAGGTTCCTTATGGGTGAAAGAAGCAGTTTAGCCTCTATCAACCTTTTCTTCATAGTTATACCTTGATGTAAGACTGAAAAAGTACCATAAGTTGGATTTTGGGATGGGAAAGGGGAGGTCTGGTTTACGTCTGTTGTCACTCTCTGGGGTATGTGACTTGCATTCCCCCCACCCCCCTTCCCTCCCTGCCAGTGCTCCCAGATGGTGTGGTTCTTTTATGTGATTTACTCTTCACGTTTGGGATGTGCAACTCCACACCTTTCAGAATCAAAGACCTTATTAATGCCCAGAATTTTGTTTCCTCAAAACACATTACCGATGACATGACTAACTGGAAATAGTCTACTTGCTTACCAATTTTAGCCTAAGACCCAAAGGGTCCCCCCAGGAGGCTCTCGGGGATCCCTGAAAGGGACGAGAGAGCTATCGGGGATCCCTAACAGGGACGAGAGTAGCCTCCCCTGCCCATCCGGTCAGGCGCCAGGTGGTGTCTCCTTTAGCCAGTTGTCTACTTCGCTGTTAGCGTTCGCACGCGTTTACCTGAGCCTCTGACCCTTGGATAGACTGTGTACGGTTCGACCGTCCTTCCAGCCTGCCTTCGCCTAGCCCTCGTCTACTGGCTCTGACGTGGCCCGTCTTCCCTGCTAGCCCTCGTCTGTGCCTCGTGCAGTTGGCTGGCCCTGGAACCTTCTAGGCTTTCGTCGCGCGGTGGTTTGTACTTCGTCACCCCGCCATTCCGCCATGGACAGGTAAAGTCTCGCCGCTTCCTACGTCTCGCCTGGCTGGGCCGGACGTTGGGATTCGCTCGAGCGGCTGTTCTTTTCTCTCCGCATTCGGCACTGACAGTTCACATGTTTCTTAATTTCGAAGCTTGTAATGGCGGAGTTCGTTTACCGCCGTCGGTCGCCTTTCTTGTGGGGGTATGGGTTGCGGTTACTTAGTGCGCCTCTTCCCTCTGCGGCGACTTCCAGTGACTTAGTGTCCGGTGCTTTGTGCTTCGTCACTCGGCCATTCCGCCTTGGAAAGGTAGAGTCTCGGCCGCTTCCTACGTCTGGCCTGGCTGGGCCGGACGTCGGATTTCGCTCGAGCTACTGTTGCTTTCTCTCTGCTTTCACTATGACCGCCGTGACATGGCCTTAGCCGCCTGCTCGGCGTTGCACCCAAATAAATAACCAAATTTCACTCTGAATTAGCGTGTCTCTCATATTTCGAAGCCTTAAATGGCGGGGGTTGTTGCCCGCTACGGGTCGCCTTTCTTGTTTGGGTTTGGGTTGCAGTTTCCAAGTGCGCCGCTCCCCAGTACGGCGACCTCCAGTGACCTAGTGGCCGGTGCCTTGGGCTTCGTCACTCTGCCGTTCCGCCATGAAAAGGTACAGTCCCGGCCGCTTTCTACGTCTCGCCCTGCTGGGCCGGACGTGGTGCTTGGCTCGGCCTTCTGTTTATTTCTTCCGCATTTCACGGTGAGTTTCGCTTGTTACTTCGGAGCTTTAACTGGCGGTGTTAGCTAACCGCCACCCGTCGCCTTTCATGTATGGGTATGTTTGCAGTTACCAAGTGCGCCTCTGCCCCGGACGGCGACTTCCCGTGACCCGGTGTCCACCACACAGTATCGACCGGGTGCCTGCTGCCCCTCTGTCATCGGCTGCGCGGGCTGCGCATCTTGCCTGGAGGTTCTTGGTCTCTACCCTGGTGTTCCCCGCGGATCGACCCGCGACTGCCCGTCTTCCTTGGGACCTCCTGCAGCTCGGTGGGATTGTTCAAGCTCCCCTCGGACTTGGGATAGCACCCAGCTCGCATCCCTGGTAAGTCGTGCCCCGCTCCTTGTGAAGGAGCTACGTGCACTGCGACCCCTGTCGCCTGTTAGCAGACACGTCGGCCTTCGGCCTCTCTGTCTACTCATGCCCCGCTCCTTGTGAAGGAGCTCCGTGCACTGCGACCCCTGTCACCTCTTCACAGACGCGTCGGCCTTCGGCCTCTCCGTCTAGTCGTGCCCCGCTCCTTGAGAAGGAGCTCCGTGCACTACGACCCCTGTCGCCTGTTAGCAGACACGTCGGCCTTCGGCCTCTCCGTCTAGTCGTGCCCCGCTCCTTGTGAAGGAGCTCCGTGCACTGCGACCCCTGTCGCCTGTTAGCAGACACGTCGGCCTTCGGCCTCTCCGTCTACTCGTGCCCCGCTCCTTGTGAAGGAGTCCCGAGCACTGCGACCTCTGTCACCTCTTCGCAGACGCGTCGGCCCTCGGCCGCTCCGTCTAGTCGTGCCCCGCTCCTTGTGAAGGAGCTCCGTGCACTGCGACCCCTGTCGCCTGTTAGCAGACATGTCTGCCTTCGGCCTCTCCGTCTAGTCGTGCCCCGCTCCTTGTGAAGGAGCTCCGTGCACTGCGACCCTGTCGCCTGTTAGCAGACACTTCGGCCTTCGGCCTCTCCGTCTACTCGTGCCCCGCTCCTTGTGAAGGAGTCCCGAGCACTGCGACCTCGGTCATCTCTTCGCAGACGCGTCGGCCTTCGGCCTCTCCGTCTAGTTGTGCCCCGCTCCTTGTGAAGGAGCCCCGTGCACTGCGACCCCTGTTGCCTGTTCGCAGACGCCTTGGCCTTTGGCCCCTCCGTCTAAGTCGTGCCCCGCTCCTTGTGAGGGAGCCCCGAGCACTGCGACCTTTGTCGCCGGTAGTTATACGCATTGGCCTTCGGCCTCTCCGTCTAGTCGTGCCCCGCTCCTTGGGAAGGAGCCCCGAGCACTGCGACCTCTGTCGCCTGGTTCTAGACGGGTTGGCCTACGTGCCCCTCCTTGAGGCGGCCCCTCCTAAGTCGGCGGACCCCTCCACACGTGTCGGCGTTAAGGCCACAGCTTATGTCCGCTGACTCCTTCGGCGGGTCGCCGGCCCGCTTGGTGCCCCCTCCTTGAGCCCTGGGCACCGCGACCCTTATCGCCTGTTGGTACCCTAGTCGGTCATTGGCCCTCCTCCCAACTCGCTGACTCCTTCGTTGAGTCGCCCAGCCAGCTACGGGCCCCCTCCTTGAGCCGCGGGCACTGCTTCGGGATCGTCCTTCTTGTTTACGCCCTTCCACGTTCACCGGTTCTCATCTGTTCACCGAAGTGAAGCTACGTCGCGCTGTTGGCGCTTGGATGGGTGCCCCTAGGGGTACACCCAGTGCAGTGGGGATCGACGTCCTCTCCCTCGTCGCCTGGATAGTTGCGGCGCCCGACGTTCGTCGCCCGCCCACTCGACTCCCTCCAGTGTCCCTGTCGACCTTCGCCTTGTGCTCGGCGCTGTCGTGCTCCTCGGGACATCCTCTTCCCCACTTCCTGCACCTTTCGCCTCCAGCGTCTCCCCGACCCTCTCCGGTGGATGACTTGGCGTCCGGCGTTCGCCGTTGGCCTGCCGGCGTCTTAGCCTTCGGCTTCCCGGTTCGCTGGCCTCTCGCTCCCCTTCGCGCTCGCTGCCTCCGGTGTTCTGCCGGCGCTCGTGCTTGCGGCAACCCTTCCCAGCTCTAGTGGATCTTCCGCTGGGCTTCGAACCCTCCGCCCTTGCCTTCCTTCGTTCGTGGCGGCGTGGCTCCTTCCTGACCATCTCCCCTGATGCGACGTCGCAGCTCTACCGTGCTCCTGTGGGTACCCGCGCCCTTCGGCCCTGCCTGGCAGTCTCTGAAGGAACCCTTCTAGGCCTGTGGGCCCTGCGTCAACCTTGTGGGTTGTGTTCCCGCCCTTCGGACCAAGGCCCTCGCCCTTCGCGTGCAGGTCTCCACTCTTCCGTGGGAAGTTGCGATGCTGCGCCTCGCTCGGTACGGCTCCCCCGCCTCGGACCCTTCGCGTCGCCTTCAGCCCTGAGTCGTCGCCGCCAGCCGGGACCTACCCTTTGCTTCTTCACGTCCCCAGGCCTCCCGCCCCCGCCGTTGTCTTCGCTTGCCGTCGACGGGACCGTTCCCAGCTCGGCCTCTCTGGTGTGGTCTCCCCTCAGCCCTGAGTCCTTGCGTGGATCGTGGATGCCTTGGTTGCCCGAGACCTTCGATCTTCCGCCAGCCATTCTCCGCCTTGGTGGACCTGCTTCTGCGGTTTCAGTCAGTGCTCCCTCTTCGTAGGGCAGGGATGCTCTCCTCCTCCGGTTGCTCACCTGGTCGCCCTGGTCAGCGCCTACTGTCCGACCTCTCGCCCTCTCGCCACCTGTTCACCTGGGATTGGTTTGGCGACCGACCGCAACTTGGTGCGTCTTCACGAGCCTCGGATCCAGTTCGTGCCGTTCTAGCCCGTGGGTAGCTGCGGACGCGGCGGTCCCCTTCTGACTGCGGCTCCAGCTCCTCCTCCTGATGAGTGCGGCGGCTGATCTCCTTCCCTCGGTCGTCTGTACTCCGCCTCTGGAGACCGTCCTCCGGCGATCTCTCTACCCTGGTGCCGATCTCTCCTGTGCTGTGCCACTTCGGCTTCGCTGGACGGACATTCTTGGCTCGGCTCCCGGATTCCCCTGACCTCGCCACTGCCTGGCTCGCTCTGCGTCGTTGCCGGTCTCGCCGGTTGGGGCGCTCTCCCTCTTCCGTATTCCGCTCGTCGGCCGGCCGCTGGCCCGTGAACCTGACTTCGCGGCACGTCAACCCGCTGGGACTGGTTGCAGTTGGCAGGCCCTCTGCGCTTGGCGATACGATCTTCGGACACAGGACCTCCGCGTCCTTCCGACAACCCCCTTCGTGGCTTGCCTTCAGACGCAGGAGGAACCCGCTCTCCCGACCTCTGCTTCCTCCTCTATTGCCCCCTTTGCTGGCGAGTGGACAGCGACTTCTCCCTCCCAGCCCGCCACAGTCCAGGGCACCTGTTCGTTCTGGCAGACTACCGCTTGCGACGGAGGCAGCTTTTTCACACGGTTTGCGCCCTACGCTGGGAAATCCTTCGCTGGTTCTGCGCTCATTGGAAGACTCCCCCCTGGTTCTCTTCGCCACGAAGTGGAGCCTCCGGCTTCCCCTCTTCATCTCCCCGTTCCCGACCTCTGGCCTGGGCAGTCGATGCACTTCGTTCCCTTGGGACAGACCGGTCGTTTACACCTACCCTCCGGCGGTCCTGGTCCTCATGTCCTCCTCAGCCTCTGGGGATGCAACGCAGTCCTTCTCCGGGTGGCCGTTCTCCTGGACCGGATCGTGGACTTCCGACCTTCTCAGTCTCGCCGCGGGCTCACCCTCCCTCTCCCCACCCCCCGCACGATGCTCGAGCTGCGCCGACAGCCGCTCTTCCACCCCTGCCCGAGCGACTTCTCCTACACGCCTGGCGATTGTGCGGCTAGCTCTCTCCGCTGGAGACGTCTCGAGCGCGACAGCGGACGCTAGCGCTTCAGCCCGCTGACCTGCCAGACGTGTCTACGAGGGAAAGTGGCGTGTTTCGTGCCGGGTCCTCTGACCGCCGCCTCTCCACCGTCGGCCTGACGACTCCTCAGCTCGCGGACTTCTTCTCTGGCTCGTCCAAGACCACGGTTGGCTCCCCTTGGTGCACCAGCCCCCCTCTGGATCGCCGACGCCTACTGTCACTTCGGCCGTCCCGACCCAGCGCCTGCAAGGACCTGCCCGACCTTATCGCGCGTTGGCGTGCAGCATCCGGTCTTCCGCCCCCTTGGCCCGCGCTGGGACCTCCCTGGTCCTCCCCTGACTGACTTCGGACCGTTGAATCGCTCCATCTGGCCCGCTTCGCTGACGTGACTCGGAGACCTGCTTCCTGATGGCCCTCGCCTTGGCGCCCTGCGTCAGCGAGCTCCACACACTCTCGTCTCTCCCCGCCGGCCTGCAGCTCCGAGTGGTTGGCTCCGTTCAGCTTCTTCCGGATCCTTCCTTCTCGCTCAGCCTCGGTCTCCCTTGACAGCGCCTCTGGTCTTCGCCACTCGGCCGCTTACACGACCCGGCTTCCTCGGGGGACTCCGCAGCAAGACCCGGTGTAGGCTCTTCGTATCTACCTGCGTCGCTCCAAGTCCGTGCTGAGGGGACGGGCTCGTCTCCTTGCCGCTGGCAGATCCGACTTCTCAGCCCAACGTTCTCCTCCTCGCTCCGCTGGGGTTTTCGGTCCGCCTTCGCGACCTTTCCCACAGGGAGCTGAGACACTCGCGGTCCGCGCCTTGAAGTTCGCGCCTTGGCCGTAAGTCTCGCCTGCGGCCGCACCTGTGCGGTGAAGAACTTGGCTGTAGTGGGGTAGGGGGCCGAATCTACCGTCGCCCACTCCTACCGTCACGCCCTGACGTTCCAGCGCGACAACCTTACGCTGGTGGGCGGCTTCTACGGCGCAACACTCCCTCCAGGCGCCCTCGGCGCTTAGGCGGCACTTCGCTAAAATTGTCGGGAGTGGGTGATCAGGAGTGATGGGCCGTCTTCGTCCCTGAAGAGGTTTCTAAAAGGGGATTGTGCGGCACCCTCCTCCTCTTTGCCATTCTTCCAGTTAGTCATGTCATCGGTAATGTGTTTTGAGGAAACAAATTTATTTTTCTCTAAAATGTATTTTTTTCGAAAAATACTTACCGATGACATGACTCGGAGGTCCCTCCCTCCTCCCCGCTTGCCGCTGGTAACTCCGTAGACAACTGGCTAAAGGAGACACCACCTGGCGCCTGACCGGATGGGCAGGGGAGGCTACTCTCGTCCCTGTTAGGATCCCCGATAGCTCTCTCGTCCCTTTCAGGGATCCCCGAGAGCCTCCTGGGGGGACCCTTTGGGTCTTAGGCTAAAATTGGTAAGCAAGTAGACTATTTCCAGTTAGTCATGTCATCGGTAAGTATTTTTCGAAAAAATACATTTTAGAGAAAAATAAATTTTCCACTCCGCAATTTTCAGGTTTAGCAGTTGTAAAGTCGATATTTGCCATATATGCTCTCAGACTTTCATAGTCTCCCTTCCCAAGGTTAAGGGAATGTTTATTACTCTGCGTCACCTTAACCTTAGGTACATACAGCTGGAAGAGTAAAACATCATGGTCACTCTTGCCAATGGGATTAATTAATGTTAGTGTTCTGTTTTGTCATTTTAAGTGTTAATTTCTTCCTCTGAGTCTTTTTCTATCTTTCGTATTTTTCCACACTTTTTAACCTGTAGCCTCAGTGGCTAAAAGCTTCAAATTTGTACACTGCCATATTCAAGCTACATTTCAGAACTTACAGATAAGGACATAGACCAATGGCTTTAGTTAAGGGTGGTGCCAGAATAGCTTCTGGCACTACCCTTGAATTATTTTAGTCACACTTGTTGCACTCACTGGTGTATTCCGAATGATAAGGGTTAAAATTATTCAAAATGCTCTGTTGCTGTTTGTCTCAAACACATTAAAAAAATGTCCTTTAATTTTCAGAATACATTATCTTGATTCTCACATAAATGCCATGATAAACTGTTTTGCTTCAGAAGGACAAAACGTAGCAATGTTTAAAAGATTTCCTCTGAAAATCATAATCTAGTTAGGGGCCAGTGTTCATTCAGTTTTGCACAATAAAATGTTAAAAATGTTAATGCATACATGCACATTAAGTTGAAAAAAAAATGAATGTGAAAAAGAAGTATCAAATATTCCATGAACTTGACCTTATTACAGACGCCTAATTTTCTGAAGACACCCATTTTCACTGTAATGCCAGTTTTTGTGTGAGAGGCACCCGCTTTATTGGTAGAAACCCATTTTTTTCTCCATCCAGTTGCTCTGTTTCTAGAAAATGTATTTTATTTTAAGTTAAAGAGCTTAGTTATAAGGTGAGTTCTAAACATTAGCATCAATTCCATAGCCCTAGAATAAATAGAAATATTGGAACCCATTTTCACATAAAATGGTAGGTAACCCACTCTGAGGCTTTTGTCTCTGTGTGTGTGTGTGTGTGTTCCTGTTATATTTGTTGTTGTGTGTAGCAAGGACAAGATTGAAAATAGGTCTGTGACCTAATCTTTTATCCTTGTAAAATAAAATTTCATTTCTCTCTGTCTCTCTCTCTCTGTCTCTCTCTATGTCTCTCTCTCGCACGCACGCACGCACGCACGCACACGCGCACACACACACACACACACACACACACACACACAGAGGCTGAGCAAAAGGGAAAGAGAGAGATTTCTGCGTTCTCAGATGAAACTTTTTCTTGGATATTGTCGTGTGTTCTTTCTGTGCTGTGAGTGTACCTGTTTTAACTGCAGATATTTCACTTGGACTTTGACATTTGTTTCTGTGGTGTGCACATTACAGTTTGGATGTCCGTAGGTGTAAACAAACTATGCAGAATATGTGACTGGCGGGCAGAACAGCGAGACAACAAACATTACATGAAGGCATGTCCCTGCCAGCTGTTTCATTTTGAGATCAAAGACATGTTTGGTATTGACATAGGTGAGGACAGTGAAGGTACACATTCCGCATGTCTCTGTCCCAAATGTAAATCAGTACCAAGCTTTAGAAGGCGTGGCAATGATATTTCGCGGTACAATGATCACACTGGATTCAGAGAAGAGAGAATCAAAAGAACAATGTGCCAATGCTGAAAAACACACAGTACATGTCATTTTACCAGGTGCCTGGGGCCATACACTGCTTTCAGTGCTTCGTAGAAGCCCCTGTAGTCACCATTGTCAGCGCAAAGCTGGGTCCTCTGTGCAAGTCTGGTCCACCACTCATTCTGGAGATCTCTGAGCTTGCGCGGGAGACTGCTGCAGACGAGGCGGAAGGCAGACTTCTTCACAGGGCAGGAAGGCTGGGCCTGATGGGCGGCTCTTTTTTTTGCTAGGTGTTCCTGGATCTCTACATCGTTTTCGTCAAACCAGTCTTTGTTCTTCTTTCTGGCGAAACCCAAGACTTCTGCAGAGGATTTTGCAATAGCAGTTTTCAGTTGTTCCCAAAGTGTTTCAGGGGAGGAGTCTACTGGGTCCGCTGTGTCTTTGAGCCTGCGCTGTAAATCTGTCTGAAAGGCAGCTTTCACATCGTCACGCTGAAGGCTGGCAACATAAAGCTTTTTCTTGGGGGGCCCCCATTTCTTGGGTTTTGGCTTGAAGTGGAGCCTGAGTTTGCAGCGGACAAGACGGTGGTCAGTGTGGCACTCTGCGCTGGGCATCACTCTGGTGAGGAGGACGTCACTGCGGTCCCTCTGACGCACTAGGACATAGTCGATAAGGTGCCAGTGTTTGGAGCGAGGATGCATCCAGGTGGTCTTTCGACTGTCCTTTTGCTGAAAAGTAGTGTTGGTGATGACCAGTTGCTGCTCCGCACAGAACTCCAACAGCAGGCGGCCATTGTCATTGCAGTTCCCCACGCCATGCTTGCCGAGGACTCCTTTCCAGGCTTCAGAGTCCTGGCCCACTCTGGCGTTGAAGTCGCCAAGGATGATGACTTTGTCGTCTGCAGGGGTACTCTGTAGGAGGCTGCGCAGGTCAGTGTAAAACTTGTCCTTTTCAGCAGGTTCTGCCAGGAGGGTTGGGGAGTACACACTGAGAAGGGTGACGTGTTGCTGGTGTCTCAGTGGGAGGCGCATGGACATGATGCGGTCTGAGTGGCCCGTTGGTAGGTTTTCCAGCTTAGTCGCAATGGATGTCTTGACCATGAAACCCACGCCTGAGAGCCGTCTTTCTGATGCAGGCCTGCCTGACCAGTAGAGGGTGTACCCAGCACCAAGTTCTTGGAGGCTGCCTTCGTCCGGAAGGCGTACTTCGCACCTGGTACAAAGTCCCCTGCGAAGCGCGAATGGCCAGGCACTCCTCACAGATAATACCTCCATCTTGAACCGCTGGTCGGAATACTTTCAGAGCCTCTTCAGCGCTGAGCGCACTGTTCAAGAAACAGTCGTCCTACAAATCCCACACCTCCCAGTAAAGGTTGAATTGGACGAACCACCCACCGCTGAAGAGACCCTCACAGCCATCCACCAGCTCAAGAGTGGCAAAGCAGCAGGCATTGATGGAATACCGCCAGAGATCTGGAAACATGGAGGCACAACACTGCACAACAAGCTCCATGACCTCTTTCTCTGCTGCTGGGAGGAAGGAACACTACCAAAAGATCTCCGTGATGCAGTCGTTATCACCCTGTACAAGAACAAAGGCGAGAAGTCTGACTGTTCCAACTATCGGGGAATTACCCTGCTGTCCATTGCTGGGAAAATCCTTGCAAGGCTGCTCCTGAATCGGCTGGTACCTGCCATCGCTGAAGACCAACTCCCAGAGGGCCAGTGTGGCTTCAGAGCAAACAGGAGCACCACCGATATGGTCTTTGTGCTGAGACAGCTACAGGAGAAGTGCCGCGAGCAGAACAAAGGGCTGTACGTAACATTTGTCGACCTAACAAAAGCGTTCGACACTGTGAGCAGGCAAGGCATGTGGCAGATCCTGGAGCGACTTGGCTGTCCCACAAAGTTCCTCAACATGATTGTCCAGCTACACGAGGACCAGCAAGGCCAGGTCAGACTCAACAATGACCTCTCAGAACCATTCCCTATTCTCAACGGCGTAAAGCAGGGCTGCGTGCTGGCACCAACCCTCTTCACCATCTTTTTTAGCATGATGTTGAAGCAGGCCACAGTGGACCTCGATGATGACGATGCAGTGTACATCAGGTATCGTCTCGATGGCAGCCTGTTCAACCTCAGACGACTGCAGGCCCACACGAAAACCCTAGACCAACTGATTCGTGAGCTGCTTTTTGCTGATGATGCTGCCCTCGTTGCACACACAGAGAGAGCCCTGCAGCGCATCACGTCTTGCTTCGCAGATGCTGCCCAGCTCTTTGGACTTGAGGTCAGTCTGAAAAAGACAGAGGTTCTCCATCAGCCGGCACCCAAGACAGTGTATCGCCCTCCTCACATCACCATTGGCGAGTCTGAACTAAAGTCAGTGCACCAGTTTACCTACCTTGGCAGCATTATCACGTCGGACGCCAAGCTGGACAAGGAGCTTGACAGCAGGCTGGCAAAAGCGAACAGCGCTTTCGGGCGACTTTTCAAGCGGGTGTGGCACAATCAACAGCTGAAAACAGGCACCAAGATCAGCGTGTACAGAGCTGTGGTCCTCACCAGGACAGGTAGGCTGTTTAGATGTTCAGCATGTAATAGAGTCTCCGCGCAGCGCCCTGGCTCGTAGCCGGTCACCGCGCATAGAACGTTCAGACAATTTTCCGCCTAAGCGTCACCATAGCGCATCACTTCATGACCCTTTGCTCGGCATGGCGGGACTTGCGGTGTCCCATAGCGCCCCGGCGGGTAGCCGGTCACCGCGCATAACCGTACAGACACTCTTCCGCCTAAGCGTCACCATAGCTCGTCTCTTTATGACCCTTTGCTCGGCGCGGCAGGTCTTACGGTGTCCCTTAGCGCCCCGGCTAGTAGCCGGTCACCGCACTTACATCGTTCAGGCAAGCAGTCCTCTCAGCGCCGCTCTCGCCTCTCTAGTTTGCTGCATTCACCTTCCTCCCGGGATATTCAGCGTTCTCCTTGACCGGTCCCGGAGGATATTGACATCGACGTCCTCAGTCTCCACCCTGACGATTCGACCTCCAATTTTGGAGTTTCTGGTGACCATCCTGAGTCCCTGCTTTCCCTCTCAGCGGACTCTACGTGCGATGATTTGGACTCTTCCTCCCGCATCGCTCCGGGTATCGAGACCAGGCGGTCAAGTGAGGCGGCCTCGGAACTTATTCTCCGTTTCCTTCCCCCGGATGTTTTGGGTGCGCGCTCGCGTATGTGTGTGTGTGTGTGTGTATATTGTATGTGTGACTGTCTGTGTGTGTGTGTGTG
Organism: Semisulcospira habei; assembly: GCA_036245525.1. Classification (NCBI taxonomy): domain Eukaryota; kingdom Metazoa; phylum Mollusca; class Gastropoda; family Semisulcospiridae; genus Semisulcospira; species Semisulcospira habei. The sequence continues at coordinate 7,336,571 of BTPG01000004.1, forward strand.
TGTGTGTGTGTGTGTGTGTGCGTGCGTGCGTGCGTGCGTGTGTGCATGCTGTGTGTGTGTGTGTGATTGAGTGAGAGAGAGAGCACCTACATACATATTTGCCCTTGCTGTATGAACTCTAATGTACTTAATGATTTGTTTCATCAAAAACGTTACCGATGGTATTACTGATAGGAAGATATACTTAGCTTGTCAATTTCAGCCTCCAAAAGTGTTGTGTGTTGCTACACAACCAGGGACGTAATTCTAACTAGCAGATACCCCATCCCCTGAGTGGCCTCCCTATCCTCCGGATAGCCTCCCTTCCTGATCTCGCGAGAGGCCGTTATTTCCAAGTTCATACTTAGCTGCCATTTTGTCGGTTTCGTTATCTTTCAGTCTCCGTGTTTATTCGTGTTTATCATTCGTTTTTGTCGGTTTCGATCATCCCTGATGGCCAGGTAAGGCCTCGGACATTGTCTCGCCCAGCGATTACTGATTCCTGGGGCAATTTCCGTGGAATTACGGCGTTTTGGCCTTTTCTTTTGACTTCGTGATCGGTCGGTTGCAACGGTCGTACTCTTGGCCTTCGTGGCCCCGACCCCGCGCGGTTATCCTCTGTTTGCATGATTGGTTGCAGTCACCAACTCGGAGCGTGCACCTCCTGCGGCAACTTCCAGTGGCCTTCGGATTCCCATTTGCGCTGCCTTCCGTGCTTGGGCTGCGCATCTGATAGAACTTGCCCTACTTGCGCGGTTTGGGAGGAAGACCGTTGGTCTCAGATGTGGAGCTTCTATCAGTGCAAGCGCCCCATTCCTTCTTCTACGGCTCCAGTCCCACCAGCCCCTCCCAATTCGGCCACAGTCGACGAGTTGTCCAGTCGCTCTCGGTCCCCGGACTCTGTTCGCTCCCTCACCCTACACTCCCATGTCCCGGTTCAAGTACCCTTGCAGGTATCTTCATCTATCGCACCGGTTACGGACGCTGTCCCTTCTGCTGTGGGAGGTAAGTTTTTTTTCCTCTCCTATGCGTTCCCGCTCTCAGGAGCGCTGTTTACTATTGGTCCCACTCACCCGCTCTACGGAGACGGGTCACTCGTGGCGACTTCCTTCTATACCTCGGGGGACGGGACACCGGCATCCGATTAACCCTAACACGGTTACCGATCAGACTGGTGTGGCCTTGCCCACCTCCACTTTTCCGCTAGTAGCCGGTCACCACCGTGCTTACATCGTTCAGGCGAGCAGTCCTCTCGGCGCCGCTCTCACCTCTCTAGTTTGCTGCATTCACCTTCCTCCCGGGATATTCAGCGTTCTCCTCGGGCGGTCCCAGAGGATATTGACGTCGACGTCCCCTGCTTTCCCTCTCAGCGGACTCTACATACGATGATTCGGACTCTTCCTCCCGCGTCACTCTGGGTATCGAGACCAGGCGGTCGATTGAGGCGGCCTCGGAACTTATTCTCCATTTCCTTCCCCCGGATGTTTGTCCTTCCGCTCCTCCACTTAAGCGCAAAGCTTCCGCTTCTGTGGATGCTCTCCTTCCTACCAAGCGAATTAAATCTCTCCCACAACCGCCTGGTTTTCGCGATCTCTCCGACGCCTTTTCAGCCCAGTTACCTCTCGCCACTTCGAAAGTAGGTTTTCTTTTCTGATGCCAAGTGGCCGGCGGGCATCGATATACGTTTTCGCCCTCGCTAGATACTGATGCGGATTTTCAGGCGGGTGGGCGCTGTGCCGCCTTTGCTCGAGTTCCTCGAGGTGTTAAGACTGCTGTCCTCGTTCGCAACACCCTGGCATGCTCCGGTTTCCTAGACCTCGCAACACAGGCGATTGTTCGGGCACTAGAAGATAATTGGGACCCTAGTTCTACCGCTCCTCTTCGTGAGATCCATTCTTTGGCTGTGGTAGCAAACCGGGCTTCTTACCACGCCTCGACCAATGCAATGGCTGCTGCCATCAACTGCGACTTAATCCGCCGAGATGCTGTGCTCGACGCTTGTGTGGGATTGCCTGATCCTGTTAAATCTAAACTACGCCAGGCTCCCATTGGGGGTCCTGTCCTTTTCGGCTCCACCTGGCAGGCTGTGAAGGAGTCACACAAGGATATCTGGCCTACGTCTCGCCCTTTCTCGCGCTTTAGTTCGGCCCGCAAGGCCGTGGGTCGCGCCCTGTGGTTCTACAGACCCGCCCCTCGTCCCACTTCCAGTATGCCTTTCGGCACTTCCCGTCCCAAAGCATTTGGCCGCTCCCACGCCCTCCCCGCCCAAAACTCCTCTTGGCCTGGTCGGGGCCGACGGCCCGGCCGGGGGAGGGCCCGCTGACTCTTCCCTCTCTGCCCCCGCCGACTAAGCTCGGATCACCAGTCGGCGGGCGGCTATCACGGCACAGCGCGGCGTGGCGCTCACTGTTCCCGGGCGATCCTTGGATACTCTCTACAGTTACGGCAGGACTCCAACTCACTTTCCAAAGCCCTCCACCTTTGCGGCGCTCCCCGCTTTGGACTCGGGTGCCGAGCGATCCGGTGAAAGCCGCGGCTTTACAGTGGGAAGTGACGGCTTTACTTCCAAAATCCGCCACGGAAGTGGTCCTACGTCACGACTCTCTGGCTTTCTACAGTCGTCTCTTCATCGTTCCAAAACCCGACGGCTCTTGGCGTCCTGTGATCGATCTCTCCACTTTGAACAAGTTTCTGGCCGCTCCTTCCTTCCGGATGGAAACTACAAAAGCTCTCCGGACCGTGGTCAGACCCATGGATTTCGCGCCTACCCGGCACCGGCCTCCACGTGGCGTGGGTGGGTAGTCCGCTCAGTCCCTGACTGAGTGGGCTAGCAGACGGGTGCCATCTTTGTCCAGGATTAGGACTTGATGTCAGCAGATATGTTGTTCAGTCTTTTTCACTGGTCCGGTTTTTGAGGAGCTGTACTAACCCAGGTCGTACCATGTTGGATTACTTACTTACTTATGCCTGTCACCCCTACCCGGGTATAGGCCGTCGACGAGAGACCTCCAGCAACTCCTGTCCTGTGCTTTTCCTTCGATTCTACTCCAGGTGGTTCCCAGTCTCTTGATGTCTGCTTGGAGGTCTCGACGCCAGGAGTTTCTCGGCCTACCTCTTTTCCTCTTTCCCTGGGGGTTCCATGACAATGCCTGCCTAGTGATACTGGAAGCTGGTTTTCTCAGACTGTGACCAATCCATCCCCATCTTCTTCGCTCAATTTCATTCTCTGATGTTATCTGCTCTGTTCTCTCCCAGAGTCTGACGTTGCTGATCTTCTCTGGCCAGTGGATTTTCAAAATTCTTCTAAGGCAACTGTTCATGAAGGTCTGTACTCTGTTGACTGTGGTTTTTGTCAATCTCCATGTCTCTGCTCCATATAGGAGAACTGCTTTTACATTGGAGTTGAAAATCCGGACTTTGGTGTGTTGTGACAGCTCTCTGGAACTCCACACTTTTTTCAACTGGAGAAAGGCTGCTCTGGCTTTACCGATTCGTGCTCTGACATCTGCATCAGTGCCGCCTTTTTTGTCTATGATGCTCCCGAGATAGGTGAAGGACTCCACCTCCTCCAACGGGGTGCCAGCAAGCAAGACTGGTTCTTCCCTGGTTGTGTTCAGCCTCATTGTCTGTGTTTTCTGTTTGTGAATGGTGAGGCCCACTTGGGACGAGATGTCAGCAAGCCTCGTGGTCTTGTCCTGCATTTGTTGATGAGTGTGGGACAGTAATGCCAAGTCGTCTGCAAAATCGAGGTCGTCAAGCTGTGTCCACAGTGTCCACTGTATTCCACTTCGTCTGTGCTCTGTGGTCATCTTCATGACCCAGTCTATGGCCAGTAGGAAGAGGAACGGAGACAGCAGACACCCTTGCCTGACACCAGTTCTGACCTGGAGCTCTCTGGTGAACTGCCCTTCGTGGATCACGCGACATGTCATGCCATCATAGCTGCTCTTGATCAGGCGGACGAGCTTTGTGGGTACACCGTAGTGTTGTAGGAGTTTCCACAGAGTCTCTCGGTCCACGCTGTCAAATGCTTTCTCATAATCCACAAAGTTGACGTACAGCGGGGAGCTCCACTCCAGAGACTGTTCCAAGATGATGCGGAGAGTGGCGATCTGGTCTGTACATGATCGGTTTTTCCTGAATCCTGCTTGCTGATCTCTCAGCTGGGGGTCAACGGAGCTCTTCATTCTCTCTAGGATGATCCTGTTGAAGACCTTTCCTGGTACGGACAGCAAGGTGATTCCTCTGTAGTTGGAACACTTGCTGAGGTCGCCTTTCTTGGGAAGCTTGATTAGGTACCCCTCCTTCCAGTCAGCTGGCATCACCTCCTCTTCCCAGATCTTTCCAAACAGTGGGTACAGCATCTCCACTGTTGTCTCTAGGTCTGCTTTCAGAGACTCCGCTGGGATGCCATCTGGCCCTGCTGCTTTGCCATTCTTCAAAAATGCCACTGCTTTTCTGATCTCTTCCCGGCTGGGTCTGTCACAGCTGATGGGTAGGTCGGTCTCTGCCGGCTGGATGTCAGGGGGGTTGGGTGGGCTAGGTCTGTTCAGTAACTCTTCAAAATACTCGGCCCATCTGTCGAGTTGGTCTGCTCTGTCTGCAATAGGCTTGCCTTCTTTGTCTTTTACTGGTCTTTCTGTATGGCCATACTTACCCGACAATCTTCTGGTAATGTCGTAGAGCTGTTTCATGTTGCCGCTGCCTGCTGCCTTTTCTGCCTCTGCTGCCAGGCTGTCTGTGTAGGCCCTCTTGTCTGCCCTGATACTCCTCTTCACCTCGCGGTTGGCTTCCGAGTATTCCCCCAGTGCCCTTACTTTGGCTGCTCTCGTGCGACTGTTGTTGACCGCTGCTTTCTTCTGCTTCCTCGCTTCTATCTTCTTCAAGGTCTGTGCCGACAGCCAGTCCTTGTGGTGGTGTTTCCTGAACCCTACAGTGTCTTTGCAGGTCGAGTTCAGCGCCTCTCTAACTGCCTTCCACTGCTGCTCTGTGGTGACCGCCTCCTCTTCATTTACTAGCTCCTGTAGCGCTTGAAACCGGTTGGACAGCACCAGTTTGAACTCTTCTCTAACTCCAGTTTCTCTCAGGAGGCCTACATTATAGCGCTGTCTTCTTGTTGTCTCTGTGCGGCTTTTCTTTAGCTTGAGCTTCATTCTTAAGGTAAGCAGATGGTGGTCTGAGGCGACATCTGCTCCCCTCCTCAGTCGAACATCTTGAAGGGATCTTCTAAATTTCTTGCTAATGCAGATATGGTCTATTTGGTTCTCTGTTGTATGGTCAGGTGAGACCCAAGTTGCTTTGTGTATTCTTCTGTGTGGGAAGATGCTGCCTCCAATGACAAGTCGGTTTAGAGCACTAAAGTCTACAAACCTCTCCCCGTTCTCACTCATCTCCGAGCCTAGTCCTTGTCTCCCCATCACCTCTTTGTATCCGGTGTTGTCCTCCCCTATTTTGGCATTAAAATCGCCCATGACGATGGTGATGTCTCGCTCCGCACATTTGTGACCCGCCACCACGAAATGAGTCGTAATGTCCCTGACCCGATTTCCCGCTATTCGTGAAAATTGTCGGGTGGCATAGTCGGGTACATGTGCGGGGTCCCCAGTTTCTAAAAACCATAACTCGGTGACCAATCGTCCGATTCACATGTTATTTGCACCATTAAAAAGGGTTTTCTTTCTAGTTTCTGCTGATATCAATATCTCAATATGTCCAAAAAGTGACTTTAGACTCATTTTGAAAATTGTCGGGTGGCGTGGTCGGGTACATGTGTGGGGTCCCCAGTTTCTATAAACCATATCTCGGTGACCAATCGTCTGATTCACATGTTATTGGCACCATTGAAAAGGGTTTTCTTTCTAGTTTCTGCTGATATCAATATCTCAAAATGTCCAAAAGGTGACTTACGACTCATTTTGTGGTGGCGGGTCACATTTGTCCACGGCACTCTGGAGTCGGTCGTAGAACTCATGTTTCTCTTCCTCGTCACTGTCATTGGTGGGCGCATAACACTGGATGACGTTCAGCTTGAGTTTTTTCTTGGTTTTAAAGGCTGCTGTTATAATTCTTGGCCCAAGAGGTTCCCAGCCCATCAGCGCTCTCTGTGCCACTGGTGACAGCATGAGTGCTACTCCTTCTGTATGGGGGGCATTCTCCTCTTCATGACCTGAATACAGAATCATCTCCCCACTTAACAGCCTTTTCTGGCCAGACTGCGTCCATCTGGCTTCACTGATACCTAGCAGGGAAAGGTTGTACTTTTGCATTTCCGCTGCTATCTGGGTGGCCTTGCCGCTCTGGTACATGGTCTTGACCATGTTGGATTGGTCCTTAAAAATACTCGTGACTTTTTGGTCCTTTGGATCCCAAGTGTTTGCCGTGCTTGGAGACCCGTGTCGGGGGGGGGGGGGGAGAAGAGGATCCTGGTGGCTGAAACACTCCACTTTGGCCTTGACTTCTGCCTAAACGGGAGGCCTACCCGGCACCGGCCTCCACGTGGCGTGGGTGGGTAGTCCCCTCAGTCCCTGACTGAGTGGGCTAGCAGACGGGTGCCATCTTTGTCCAGGATTAGGACTTGATGTCAGCAGATATGTTGTTCAGTCTTTTTCGCTGGTCCAGTTTTTAAGGAGCTGTGCTAACTCAGGTCTTACCATGTTGGATTGGTCCTTAAAAATACTCGTGAGCTTTTGGTCCTTTGGATCCCAAGTGTTTGCCGTGCTTGGAGACCCGTGTCGGGGGAGAAGAGGATCCTGGTGGCTGAAACACTCCACTTTGGCCTTGACTTCTGCCTAAACGGGAGGCTAGTCGTACCGGCCTAGTCAATCGGCTCTTGTCACGTCGAGCCCTATCCCCCTGTTGACATGCGGGTTGTTATACGGAGCACCATGCTATAGCCTCTGATGCTGATTAGGTGCTCTACACCAGTATTCCCCTGCATTCAACAGTGTGATAGAAGGCGGTGGCTCATACGGTTCAATCGGGCTTACCCCCTTGAGTATATCTTTCGGGCAGTCTCCATTGTGCGTCGGCTGGAGACCCGCCGACAATTGCACTTTCCCTTGTTGGGCTCGGTGGCGGGCGGGGACCCCCGGGGGATGAATATCTATCATACTATAATATGGAAAATACCAAAAAACCAAAACTGGCACCAAAGCGGCACATAGCCACTGACATTGACCTTGAAAATGATAGCGACTCCGATTGTGGGGAAGCGACGCCTCATGTCTCGGCCGTCTGGCCTCGCTTTCTCATTATCCACAGCAAAGTTAAAGAGAAGCCTGTTTCCAAGCTGCACCCTTTCCTGGTAGGGGAGACCCTCAGGAGCCGTGTTGGCAGGCCTGAGGCCCAGCGCCTCAGGTCTGGTGACTTGTTGGTAGAGTGCCGTACCCGGGCACACACCAATGGGCTACTGAGGCTCTCCTCCATCGGAGACACTCCAGTGGAGGTCACTCCCCACAAAACAATGAATTCCTCTAGAGGAGTGATTAAAGACCAAGCATTGGCCGAACTGTCTGAAGATGAACTTGTACGGAACCTTAAGTCACAGGGGGTGACCTACGTCAGGCGCTTCATTTCCAAACGAGGTGGTAGGGAGATCCGTCTCCCTACCATCATCCTGACGTTTGGCACCCCAACAGCTCCTACTACCATCTGGGGAGGTTACTACTCCCTAAAAGTGAAAAAGTACGTCCCTCTCCCCCTCCGGTGCTTTAAGTGCCAAAAGTATGGCCATGGGCAGAAGACATGCCGCCAGGCAGAGGCTCTATGCGCCCGTTGCACTAAGCCCGGACACTCTGCTGAGTCCTGCACAGCCATCCCCCTGTGCGTGAATTGCCAGGGGGCGCATATGGCTTCGGACAAGAAGTGCCCTCGTTGGATCTCCGAGTGCAGGATTCAGCAGGTGCATGTGGAGAAGGGGCTGTCCTTTGCGGATGCAAAAAAACTGGTTGACGGTCCTGGTGCAGCTGAGGCTGCTCCAACCTCCAATAACAACTTTGTGTATACTTTCAGTGCTGCGGTGGCAGGCAAGCGCCCCACCAAAGACTTCTCTTGTCAAACCCCAACTTCTTGGTTGGGGGCGGAGCCTCGGATCCTCTCGCCCCTGGAGAGTAACCCTCCTCCGGTGGTGACGAGGAGCCAGGGAACGCAGAGGGCGGACGCTACCGGTCCGGTGGCACCGCCTTCTGCCGCCCCTAAGCCTCAGCCCCCACCCACACCTGCTAGTTTGTCAACGCCAAAGGTTTCTGGCTCTGGTCAGCCTTCTAAGGCCGCTAACTCTAGCGGCAGGACCGCTGCCCAGGACCAGAAGTCTAAGAAATCTATGGGACCGCCATGCGCACGGGCCCAGAAGGGGAACACTGATGTCCCCCTTCAAAACAAATATGCTGCACTGGAGGAGCGGATGGAGGGAGTGGAAGTTGTTGTTGCTGATGCTGCGGCAGCTCCACCCCCTTCCTCTCTGAAGAACCAGAGGAGGCCCGGGAGCCGGCCCCCCTCTGTTTCTCCAACTCCTTCCAAGGCAAAGGAAAAAGGGGGGAAAAACTCCGCACCCCCAGATAAGACATAATCATGGACTCTCTGCTTCAGTGGAATTGTCGTGGTTTTCAAGCTAACTTTGAGGAATTACGTCTTTTAGTCAAGTGCTATAACCCCTCAGTAATATCTCTCCAGGAGACTTACCTGAAGACTTCTGACCCTGTGTCCTTTAATGGTTTTAACGTTATACATAAAGGCTCTGATTCGGAGAGGCGCTCGGGTGGAGTGGCTCTTCTCATTAGTAGCCAAATTTTATGTAGCCCCGTTAGCATCGACACCTGTCTTCAGGCTGTCGCAGCTCGGGTTACCTTGAAGAAGACCATAACCATATGCAGTATTTACCTGCCACCATCCCTGCGGGTTTGTAGTAATGATTTTTTTAATTTAGTTGATCAACTGCCCCCTCCCTTTATTCTCATGGGGGATTTTAACGGTCACGCTCACCTTTGGGGTAGTGACCACTATGATGGCAGAGGTCAGATGTTAGAAGATTTTTTTTTCAACTTAACCTGTGTGTCTTTAACGATGGTTCACCTACATACTCTAACCCAGGTTCAGGATCTAGTTCTGTTCTAGACCTCACTGTGTGTGATCCTTCTCTCATGCTGGACTTTGACTGGAAGGTTCACGATGACCTGTGTGGTAGTGACCACTTCCCAGTAGTCCTGTCATCGGTCAGCTGTGGGGAGGGTCCGCCGGTGGGGTGCTGGAATCTTAAGAAAGCTAACTGGCCTCTGTTCGCCTCCCTCTGTCAGTCTCGTATTACAGAGGAGGTGGTCATGTCATCTGAAGAACCTATTTCTTCTTTTACTGCTATTTTGTTGGACATAGCGGGTGAAACCATCCCTAAAACTTCAGCATCAGTCCCCTCGGAAGCCGAGAGTACCATGGTTCAACGAAGAGTGCCGCAAGGCCCAAATAGCGCGCAAATCTGCTCAGCGACGTGCTTTCCGTAGTCCGTCGCAAGTGAATATTTTAACCTTTAAAAGACAGAGGGCGAAAGCTCGTTACATTTTTAAATGTGAACGCTGTGCTTCCTGGAGACGCTTCGTCTCATCTTTAACTTCTCGGACTCCGTCCCAGAAAGTATGGAAGGCTGTTCGGAGAATTAGGGGCAGGGGTGGCTCGGCTTCTGTTGGCCATCTTAGAGATGGTGCCAGCTTGGTTACAGATAAAAAAGCTGTGGCCAATTTGCTTGCCTCCACCATTGCCCATAATTCTTCAACGGAGCATTATTCACCTTTCTTCCAGAGGGAGAAGGAGAAGCGAGAGTCTCGTATTTGTGATTTTAAGTCTGATAACTCAGAAGACTACTATGTCCCATTTACATTATCAGAATTGCAGCAAGCCTTGCAGAAATGTAATGACTCTGCTGCTGGCCTAGATACCGTCCACTATCAATTCCTAACGCATCTGCCTGAGAAGTCACTCCTTGTACTTCTCAAGGCCTTTAACCATATCTGGAGAACTGGTCATTTTCCGCCGTCTTGGTTGTACCGATCCCCAAGCCGGGTAAGGATCCTTCCGACCCGGGCAACTACCGGCCTATCGCTTTGACATCATGTTTATGTAAAACTATGGAGCGCCTGGTCAATGCCCGCCTGGTGTGGCATCTTGAGTCACAGGGTCTCCTCACAGACCTCCAGTGCGGTTTCCGGCGCTTCCGTAGTACAACTGACCATTTAGTCCGCTTTGAATCATTTATTCGAGATTCTTTTGTCAACAAGCAGCATGTCTATGCAGTTTTCTTCGATCTTGAGAAGGCATATGACACTACCTGGAAGTATGGCATAATGTCTGAATTGTTGGACATGGGTTTTAAAGGGCACCTGCCCGTTTTTATTCACAATTTTTTGACTAACCGATTGTTCCATGTCCGTGTGGGCTCCACCCTCTCCGACTCCTTTGAACAGGAGATGGGTGTCCCACAGGGCAGCATTCTATCTCCTGTTTTATTTAGTATTAAAATTAACAACATTGTAAAGGCCGTCAAGGATGATTCTGAATGCTCTTTGTTTGTTGACGACTTTGCTTTGTGCGCACGTGGTCGAGGACTTGCGTCCCTTGAGAGGCGCTTGCAGCTGTGCGTTGATCGCATCCAGCGGTGGGTGTCTCTCAATGGATTCAAGTTCTCTCCTCCCAAGACTGTCTGTGTGCATTTTACTAACCAGACGAAATTTTTTCCAGAACCTAGCCTGAGCATTGCTGGAGTGCCAATTAAGGTGGCCGAGGAGGCAAAGTTTCTGGGGGTCATTTTTAACAAAAGACTTACCTTCCGCAACCATATTAATTACCTTAGAACCTCTTGTCAGAAGGCACAGAGAGCGCTGATGGGCTGGGAACCTCTTGGGCCAAGAATTATAACAGCAGCCTTTAAAACCAAGAAAAAGCTCAAGCTGAACGTCATCCAGTGTTATGCGCCCACCAATGACAGTGACGAGGAAGAGAAACAAGAGTTCTACGACCGACTCCAGAGTGCCGTGGACAAATGTGCGGAGCGAGACATCACCATCGTCATGGGCGATTTTAATGCCAAAATAGGGGAGGACAACACCGGATACGAAGAGGTGATGGGGAGACAGGGACTAGGCTCAGAGATGAGTGAGAACAGGGAGAGGTTTGTAGACTTTTGTGCTCTAAACCGACTTGTCATTGGAGGCAGCATCTTCCCACACAGAAGAATACACAAAGCAACTTGGGTCTCACCTGACCATACAACAGAGAACCAAATAGACCATATCTGCATTAGCAAGAAATTTAGAAGATCCCTTCAAGATGTTCGAGTGAGGAGGGGAGCAGATGTCGCCTCAGACCACCATCTGCTTACCTTAAGAATGAAGCTCAAGCTAAAGAAAAGCCGCACAGAGACAACAAGAAGACAGCGCTATAATGTAGGCCTCCTGAGAGAAACTGGAGTTAGAGAAGAGTTCAAACTGGTGCTGTCCAACCGGTTTCAAGCGCTACAGGAGCTAGTAAATGAAGAGGAGGCGGTCACCACAGAGCAGCAGTGGAAGGCAGTTAGAGAGGCGCTGAACTCAACCTGCAAAGACACTGTAGGGTTCAGGAAACACCACCACAAGGACTAGCTGTCGGCACAGACCTTGAAGAAGATAGAAGCGAGGAAGCAGAAGTAAGCAGCGGTCAACAACAGTCGCACGAGAGCAGCCAAAGTAAGGGCACAAGGGGAATACTCGGAAGCCAACCGCGAGGTGAAGAGGAGTATCAGGGCAGACAAGAGGGCCTACACAAGACAGCCTGGCAGCAGAGGCAGAAAAGGCAGCAGGCAGCGGCAACATGAAACAGCTCTACGACATTACCAGAAGATTGTCGGGTAAGTATGGCCATACAGAAAGACCAGTAAAAGACAAAGAAGGCAAGCCTATTGCAGACAGAGCAGACCAACTCGACAGATGGGCCGAGTATTTTGAAGAGTTACTGAACAGACCTAGCCCACCCGACCCCCCCGACATCCAGCCGGCAGAGACCGACCTACCCATCAGCTGTGACAGACCCAGCCGGGAAGAGATCAGAAAAGCAGTGGCATTTTTGAAGAATGGCAAAGCAGCAGGGCCAGATGGCATCCCAGCGGAGTCTCTGAAAGCAGACCTAGAGACAACAGTTGAGATGCTGTACCCACTGTTTGGAAAGATCTGGGAAGAGGAGGTGATGCCAGCTGACTGGAAGGAGGGGTACCTAATCAAGCTTCCCAAGAAAGGCGACCTCAGCAAGTGTTCCAACTACAGAGGAATCACCTTGCTGTCAGTACCAGGAAAGGTCTTCAACAGGATCATCCTAAAGAGAATGAAGAGCTCCGTTGACCTCCAGCTGAGAGACCAGCAAGCAGGATTCAGGAAGAACCGATCATGTACAGACCAGATCACCACTCTCCGCATCATCGTGGAACAGTCTCTGGAGTGGAGCTCCCCGCTGTACGTCAACTTTGTGGATTATGAGAAAGCATTTGACAGCGTGGACCGAGAGACTCTGTGGAAACTCCTATGACACTACGGTGTACCCACAAAGCTCGTCCGCCTGATCAAGAGCAGCTATGATGGCATGACATGTCGCGTGATCCACGAAGGGCAGTTCACCGAGAGCTCCAGGTCAGAACTGGTGTCAGGCAAGGGTGTCTGCTGTCTCCGTTCCTCTTCCTACTAGCCATAGACTGGGTCATGAAGATGACCACAGAGCACAGACGAAGTGGAATACAGTGGACACTGTGGACACAGCTTGACGACCTCGATTTTGCAGACGACTTGGCATTACTGTCCCACACTCATCAACAAATGCAGGACAAGACCACGAGGCTTGCTGACATCTCGTCCCAAGTGGGCCTCACCATTCACAAACAGAAAACAAAGACAATGAGGCTGAACGCAACCAGGGAAGAACCAGTCTTGCTTGCTGGCACCCCGTTGGAGGAGGTGGAGTCCTTCACCTATCTCGGGAGCATCATAGACAAAAAAGGCGGCACTGATGCAGATGTCAGAGCACGAATCGGTAAAGCCAGAGCAGCCTTTCTCCAGTTGAAAAAAGTGTGGAGTTCCAGAGAGCTGTCACAACACACCAAAGTCCGGATTTTCAACTCCAATGTAAAAGCAGTTCTCCTATATGGAGCAGAGACATGGAGATTGACAAAAACCACAGTCAACAGAGTACAGACCTTCATGAACAGTTGCCTTAGAAGAATTTTGAAAATCCACTGGCCAGAGAAGATCAGCAACGTCAGACTCTGGGAGAGAACAGAGCAGATAACAGCAGAGAATGAAATTGGGCGAAGAAGATGGGGATGGATCGGTCACAGTCTGAGAAAGCCAGCTTCCAGTATCACTAGGCAGGCATTGTCATGGAACCCCCAGGGAAAGAGGAAAAGAGGTAGGCCGAGAAACTCCTGGCGCTTAGACCTCCAAGCAGACATCAAGAGACTGGGAACCACCTGGAGTAGAATCGAAGTTGAAGCACAGGACAGGAGTTGCTGGAGGTCTCTCGTCGACGGCCTATACCCGGGTAGGGGTGACAGGCGTAAGTAAGTAAGTAAGTCTTGTCAGAAGGCTCTCGACATTCTTCGTGTCGTCGGTCGTACTGACTGGGGTGCGGACCGTACTGTCTTACTTCGTCTGTACCGCTCCCTTTTTCGGTCCAAACTGGATTACGGCTCTGTGGTGTATGGCTCAGCTTCCAAGTCTGTGCTACAGCGTCTGAACACAATTCACCATCAGGGTCTGCGGATATGTCTTGGGGCCTTCAGGACGTCTCCAGTTCCTAGTCTGTATGCCGAGGCAGGGGAGCCTTCTCTCAAGCTCCGCCACATCCGCCTCATGCTCAGCGACGTTCTGAAACTGAAGGCCCATCCAGACAATCCTGCCTATGATTGTGTTTTTAAACCATCGTTTGCAGAGATTTACGATACCCATCCGGGAGCTGTCCGTCCACTTTCTTTCCGTGTCCGACCTCATCTGTAGGTGGCCAGATTGGACCTGGACAGAGTTTCGGAATCCCTGCAACACATCACTCCACCTTGGCTCTTACCAGTTCCTGACATCTTGCTGGATTTGACTGCCCACAAGAAAGACTCTACTCCACCAGCCATATACCAACAGTGCCTCAATGAACTGCTTTCAATTTTTCCTGGCTATTGTCACATCTATACCGATGGGTCAAAGTCTGAGGATGGGAGAGTGGCTGCGGCCGCAGTGTCCTCTTGCCATCCTAGACGCCCATTTAAGCACCGCCTCCCAGACCATTCATCTGTATTTAGTGCGGAACTGCAGGCGGTTCTGCTGGCACTCAGGCATGCTTATCGATCTAGAGAAAGAACTTCCTGATTCTGTCTCAGTCTGACTCTCTTTCTGCCCTGCAGGCCCTTCAGGGCACGGGATATGACCACCCACTGCTGGTGCAGATCAGAGAGCTCCACGCAGACTTGATGAAGGAATATTATGATATCATTTTTATTTGGGTGCCAGGGCATGTGGGCATTGAAAGCAACAGGATCGCAGATTCTGCTGCCAACGATGCCGGCAATGACCCTGTCCCTGACACACAGACTGTTTATAGTGATTTTAGACATGTGGCTAGTGCGTACATAGCCCGTGAGTGGCAGTCCGAGTGGGACAAAGAGGAATCTAACAAGCTTCATGAAGCCCTTCCTAAGTTGTCCGACGGTCTACCTTATCGCTGCGGCAGCCGCCGTGAGGAGACTGTCCTGGCTCGGCTCCACATCGGCCACACGTATGTTACGCACTCTTATTTACTTAAACAGGAGGAGCGTCCATGGTGTTATGCCTGCGATGAGCAGTACTCTGTTCAACACTTTTTGTTGTCTTGTGCTGATCTAATCGACACAAGGTATAAACATTTCACGGCAGACTCCTTGAAGGTTTTGTTCCAGGATGTGCCCCCGGACAAGATCTTCAGTTTTCTGAGAGAGTGCCATATTTTTAATAAGATTTGAGCGTTTATAGATGATGTTAATATTATTTTGACCTTTTTGAGAGTCTTTCGACGTTTTCTTTAAAGACCTGTGCGACATTTTAGCCTGTCATATTTTTAAGTTATATTTACATCATGTCTTAAGACCTTTCTTTTAGTCTGGCTGACCAGATTTTTTACCCTTCCCGCCGTGAGATGGCCTTAGTTGCCTGCTCGGCGTTAAACCCAAATAACTAACTCTCGCGAGATCAGGAAGGGAGGTTATCCGGAGGATAGGGAGGCCACTCAGGGGATGGGCTAGCTAGAATTACGTCCCTGGTTGTGTAGCAACACACAGCACTTTTGGAGGCTGAAATTGACAAGCTAAGTGCATCTTCCTATCAGTAATACCATCGGTAAGTATTTTTCGAAAAATTTATTTTAAGGAAAAATACATTTTCTGTTTATTGCTTTTTTTTTTTGCATTTTTACTCATTTTATATTTTTGTGCGTACGCATGTGCGCGTATGTATGTCTGGAGTGCATGTCCGAAATCGTTTGTTTTTATGGTGTGTGCCTGAGCGCGTGCGTGTGTAAGTTTGTGTGTGTGTGTGGGTGGGTGAGAGTGTTCATGCGTGCATGCGTAATTGTGATGTGCATGTGTGTGTGCGTGTGTGTGTGCGTGTGTACATGCGCGAGTTGTGGTGTGCATGTGTGCGTACCTGAGTGCGTGTGTGTGTATGAACGTGCGTGAGCATGTGTGTGGCTGTGCGTGAGCGAATGCATGCATGCAGCAGTATGTGGTATGTGTATGTTTTCTTGTCTATGTCACTTATGTAGTAGATGTAGCAACGGCAAGTTTGAAAACTGGTCCTGTTACCAATAACTTCTACCGTTGAAAAATAAAGGTTCATTGTTCATTGCTCTCTGTCTCTCTCTCTCTTTCTCACACACACACACACACACACACACACACACACACACACACACACACACACACACACCATAGAGAGAGAGATTGGCGCACCTTGCTCTGTACGAGACTACTAACTTGGCTTTTCTGGATCTGTGGCAGAAATTGTTTGGAATAGTTAGGTTGCTGTTTCCAGCAGTGTGCGCATGTGCTAAATTTGAGCCTCTTAGGGAAAGGGTACAACACAAGTGCTGGTCTTACCAAGTGCTTTATTCGCTTAAAATGTAAGTGCAGGAAATGAAATTGTAACCTTGATAAAGGCAGACCACTTGCCTTCAAGGTGAGAAAGACGTTTGTCCTGTAAAAACCTGAGAAACTGGCTAAATCTTTAGTTTGCCAGAGGTATCCGTTTTTGCTTCTTAGTTGCTGCTGCGGCGCCTGCATAGACGGATCAGGTTACCGATGTTGGCAAACTAAGTGGGCTAGGGGAAACTGCCCTGTCAGTGACCTCTCACAAAGGTCCAGGTCACAGGGGATCAGGAAATATATCAAAAATAGCTAGTTTGGGACATAATTTATAAACTGAGTGGGCTAGGGGAAACTGTCAGTGACCTCTCACAAAGGTTCCGGCGTTGGACTTTTCTCCTCTGGTAAGTGTCACCGTTAATTCGGGCGGACCGTCGGGGGTTCTTTCTCCGGGTACTCTGGTTCTTCCACCCCCCCCCCATCCCCCCACCCCCCACACTTTGGTACCGGTCTCAGGCCACTTTACAAATTTCAAATACAAGCGATCAAAAATCTCTGTAACTTCAGTAGCTGAACTGGCCCTTCGTTTGTCTTGTACTGTGTTTGTCTTAAATGGTGTAAATCCGTGTCTGTTTCGTGAGTGTGTGTGTTGGGTTTCAGGCGCGGCGTCGATTTCCCCAAAATTGAGAAAAAGCCTCTATATAATAATATATAATAACGGTATTATTATTATTATTATTATAAAGGTCCAGGTCACAGGGGATCAGGAAATATATCAAAAATAGCTATTTGGGACATAATTTGGGAAACTGCCCTGTCAGTGACCTCTCACAAAGGTCCAGGTCACAGGGGATGAGGAAATATATAAAAAATAGCTAGTTTGGGACATAATTTTTTTTTTTTCTCATATACTATTCACACCTTCAAACCCAAACTTGGTACACAGATACCTGATGGTAAGACGTTTATAAGCACACTAATTTGGTTGATCCGTCGGAAAGGTCAAGGGTCACAAGAGCTCAAGAAATAGGTAAAAAAAATCGCCATATTTTGACAAAAGATGTTTTTTCTCAATTACTATTCACAACTTCGAACCCAAACTTGTTACAGAGATACCTGATGGTAAGACCAATCTATGCATACTAATTTGGATGACCCCCTCAGAAAGGTCGAGGGTCGCAAGAGGTTGACAAATGTGTATAAAATGCCAATAATTGTAGTTATTATCAACATTTTTGCAAACTTTTCAGTCAGATTTGGCACAAAGGTAGCTGATGATAAGACCTTCCTATGTATACTAATTTAGTCGACTCATCACAAGGGTCACGGGGGTTTCACAGATGTGTGAAAACTGATGAGTTAAATTTTGAGAAAACATTGATTTTGTTAGTGCAGAAGCCATCCTTTTACTTATTGTCAGACATATGTGGATCGGTTCTATAAGTGAGCCATAAGGGCTTTGCCTTTCTTGTTCAGGCACTTTGTACATGTTTACACATAAGGTGAGATAAGATAGAACTTTATTGATATATTATGTAAAAATACATTAGGAAATCTTCTCACCCTACACCCTTATTATGTGTCGTAGATATTTGTACAGAGCAGTAACTGTTATTTCAAGTTATCATAGCATATTTGATGCAAGGACTTATCAGAGCAGCACACTCGGGTTTCCAGCATCACCAAATGTCCAAGATGTGGATTTGAAGGAGTTGCGATTATGGCATTTTTGGGGGTAAATTGGATATGAGGACTTCAGCGATGGCATTTTTTGGGAGACTAAGCCACAGTCTCCAAACTTGGTCCAAGGGTACTTTGTGACAAGACCTATCTACCATAAACATA
>BTPG01000004.1:7354519-7385524 GCA_036245525.1 Semisulcospira habei
CCAATTTCATACTAATTTAGAGAAAGTAAAGGGTGACCGGAGGTTGATAAATCTATAAAAATTGCATAAACATGTCTCCCCCCCCCCCCAACCCCACCTGCTCGGCGTTAAACCCAAATAACTAAACCCCCATCGTTCCATGGTGAACTTTAACATTGTCATTTTGGGTTATGTTGTAAATAGTATTTGTAAACTGTACTCGAAGACTATTCAAGCCTAACGTAGCACTAACAGGATTCACCCCTGTGCATACACCCATGCAAAATGGAAAGCACAAGTGCGACCCCCTGGAAACAGATTACTGTAATATTGATGGGCCCCAGATACTAGATGAAAAGTGTGTCTCAGGCAGGTTCATTTTTCAAACGCGCCATGCGCCATTGGCACATAATTTCCCCAAACAACAAATGACCCATAACATTTTGAGCTGAGGGTCAATGGCCCATAGTTTTCGGTAGGCAATGGGACCATTCATGTTCCTTTGGCCCATCCAGTTTCCAGAAATCCAGAAATGACTCATTGCATTTATACTCTGTGGGCCCATGCACATTTTTTTGTGACCAGAGTTTACTGCTCTTGTAATCTGCACACAGCTAGCTATGGACATACATTTAGAGAGAATCATTTCACTGTACATGTTATGTAAACCAGGTTTGCGAGGACAATGAGTTGCTGGTTCTCTAATTTGTATATGCTTTCTATCACTGAAAAAAATGCAAATGATTTGTGAAATAAGCAATTCATTCATTCATTCAGTCTTCTCTGCGCCGTCTGGTGCTTGAGGCGACGGCAAGGGAGCGCCACTTTTGTCTGTCAGCTGCTATTTTGGGTGCTGTTTGCAGAGTAAGGCCTCTGTTCTTGAGCTCTCGCTCCACGGTTCGGCGCCACGTCTCCTTCTGCAAACGTGGCCTAGCCATCTCCATCTCCGTGTGGCGATGGTTTCAGCGATGCTGTCTGCGCCTGCTCTCTTCCGTAGTTCCTCGTCGCAGGCACTTGTTCTGGAAGACATCCAGCTTGCGTTCCGTAGCGGTAGTGGATTTCCAGCATTCTGACCCATATAGAAGGACACTCAGCACGTTGCTCTTAAAAATACGGAGCTTGGTGTGGATGCTCAGGCTTGTGGTCCTCCAGATGGGTTTCAGCATTGCGAAGGCTTGGTTGGCTTTGCTGATTCTTGTGGTGATCTCCCTTGTGCAGTCTCCATCTGTGGTAACCTTGCTGCCCAGGTACGTGAACTCGTCCACCTCTTGCAGAGGTTGGTCATTGATGGTGATTGGGTCGCCCACTATGGTGTTCTTCCTCATGACTTGAGTCTTCCTAATGTTGACCCCGAGACCTATGGAGCTTGCTGACTGTGTCAACTGTTGTGTCTTCTGTTGCATGTCCTGGTTTCTGCTTGCCAGCAGCCCGATATCATCGGCGTAGTCGAGGTCATCCAGCATTGAGGTCAGCGTCCACTGAATTCCCTGCCTCCTTCCCTCTGTGGTGCGGCGCATGATCCAATCAATTGCCATTGAGAATAGGATTGGCGAAAGAATACATCCTTGTTTCACTCCGGTTTCCACCTTAAACGGTTCGGTGAGCTGGTTGTTGTGGACGACTCTGCACTCAAAATTCTTGTACAGGGACCTGATGACGTTGACAAGTTTCTGGGGGATTCCATAGTATCGCAGGATTTTCCAAAGGGAGTCTCGATGCAGACTGTCGAAGGCCTTCTCAAAGTCTACAAAGACCACATAGAGGGATCCATTCCATTCGTTAGACTGCTCAAGGATCTGTCTCAGTACGAAAATATGGTCAATGCAGGACTTGCCTTTCCTAAAACCTGCCTGCTCCCGGCGAAGGATGCCATTCACTGCTGTCGTAATGCGTTCAAGGAGAATGCGGCTGAAGATCTTGCTGGTGAGGGATAGTAAGGTGATGCCTCGCCAGTTGTTACAGTTCCCCAGGTCTCCTTTCTTCGGAAGTTTGACGATGGTGCCGGTCTTCCAATCGCTCGGCGCTTCCTCAGTGTCCCAGATCTTTTGAAAAATCTGACAAAGAAGCTGCGGCGTTACCGTATCTTCTACTTTCAGCATCTCGGGGCACACTCCGTCATCGCCAGGTGCCTTCCCGTTCTTCAGCTTTTGAATGGCCTGCTTGACTTCCGCAATAGTAATGTTGCCGAGGTTAATGTCCAGGTCCTCCTCCGCTTCAGGAATGTCAGTGAGGGTTGGTGGGTCTGAGCGGTTCAGGATGGACTCGAAGTGTTGCTTCCATCTCTTCAGCTTCTCTTCCTCTACTGTGACATGAGTTCCATCTTCAGCTCTCACTGGAAGGTCGAGGTGTTGCCCGTAATCGCCCTTCAGCTTCTTGGTGTTCTGGTACACTGTCTTCATGTCTCTCTGTTTTGCAGCTGCCTCCGCTTCTTCTGCCAGCCTTTCTGTGTACATTCTCTTGTCTCTTCTCGCTGATGTCTTCACCGCTTGATCTTTCTCTCTGTATTCTCTTGATATTCTTTCCTTCAGTCTTGGTGATTTGGTATCCAAAAGTTTCTTCTTGATCTGTCTTCTCTCTTCTATGCGAGCCCACGTGTCTTCCGAGATCCACTCTGTCTTCCTGCTCTTTCTGTATCCTAAAACTTCCCCTCCTGTTTCCTTCATGGCTCTGTTGAAATCTTCAATAGTCAGCGCTGTCTCATCTTCCAAAACACTAAATCTATTCCTGAGGGCCAACCTAAACTCTTCTTTCACTTTTGGGTCTTTCAACTTGGCCACGTCGTAGCGCCGATTTCTGGTGTCTCCTATCTTTACTTTCCTAAGCTTCAATGTCACCTTCCCCACCAGAAGACTATGGTCGCTGCCAATGTCAGCATGTCGCATCACTCGCACATCCTGCAGAGAGTGCCTCCAGCGACCATTAATGATGATGTGGTCGATCTGGTTCTGGGTCTTGCCGTCTGGTGATTTCCATGTGAGTTTGTGGATCTCCCTATGCGCAAACAGGGTCCCTCCTATGACCAAGTCATTCTCCTCGCAGAAATTGACCAGCCTCTCCCCGTTGTCGTTGATCACACCCGCTCCATGTCGTCCCATGGTCCTCTTTCTGTCTTCATTGTCGCAGCCGACCTTAGCGTTGAAGTCACCGATCAGCATCAGCACGTCATGTCGAGGGATGTCTTCCAAAACAGCTTGGAGGGCGTCGTAGAATGCATCCTTATCCTCTTCTTCCGCGTCGTCTATCGGTGCGTAGCCCACAACAATAGACAGCTTTGCGTATTTGGAATTCATCCTGACGTACAGCAGGCGCTCGTTCACAGGTTTCCACTGTAGAACGGTGTTGGCCTTGCTCTTATTGATGATGACAGCAACTCCTTCTCGGTGTTCGTTGTCTGTTCTTCCAGACCAGATGATGACTTCTCCGGAGCTCAACCTCTGTCTGCCAGCACCAGTCCATCTTGCTTCTGTTACTCCCATGAGGGTTAGTTTGTGGCGGTTCAGTTCACTTACTGCTTGCGCCAGCTTTCCAGTCTGGTAGAGCGTTCGCACGTTCCAGCATCCAATTCTGATCCATCGTTTTGGCGTCAGGAGTTCCGCTATCGGGGTGGAGACGTCCTTGCGGCTTTGGTCCCCATCCGTCATAAGTCCAGTTTCCTGGTCTGCTTCGCTCCCAGCGTCGGTTGTCGCTTTTTCCCTTGTTGTCGTTTCCGTAGCAAGTTTCTTTTTACAGGGTGGAGTCGCTAGCCCCACGCCTAACCCTCCTCCTTTATCCTGACTTGGGACAGGCAGTTAAGCCCCCAAAGGGGCCTCCCTGGTGGAGTTTGAAATAAGCAATCCAGACCAAATCTCTCTCTCTCTTTCCCTCTTCCCCCCCTCTCTCTCTCACGTGTGCGTGCGTATGTGCGGGCGTGCGTGCGTGAGCGAGTGCATACATGCGTCAGTGTGTGGTATGTGTATGTTTACATGTCTATGTCATTTATGTAGTAGATGTAGCAACGGCAAGTTTGAAAACTGGTCCTGTTACCAATAACTTCTACCGTTGGAAAATAAAGGTTCATTGTTCATTGTTCATTGTTCTCTCTCTCTCTTCCCCCCTCCCTCTCTCTCTCTCTCACGGTCTTTCTCTTCTCTCTCTCTCTCTCTCTCTCTCTCTCTCTCTCTCTCTCTCTCTCTCTCTCTCTCTCTCCCTGGCCTCACACACGCGCATTTACTTTTGGCTGGCTTGCTCCTGCGCGCGCTTACACACACTCTTGTCTCTCGTGTTTAGTTTTTCTCGGAATCTCTCTCTTACTATTTTTTTCTTTGACGTCATTTTTACTTTTGTTCTTCATTTTCTTTTCTTTTTCTTTTTATTTTTACGTCACCTTCAGTTGCCACATTCCTTCTGCATATGAAGATAAGTAGCGGCTAATGTCTCTGTTTGTTTGTCTATTTTGACAAAGGGTATTTACCCGAAATATTAATAAATTGTGTTGTACCGTTTTTTTCTAAGCGTGTTTCTTTCTCCGTTGGGTACTTCTTCAAATGATTTGTGGCCTTCATAAGAGGTACATAGGGAATAGATCTTTAACTAAGACAGATGACTGATATTGGCACCCAAAAAGTGGTTACATGTGATTGCCTGCTGCTTTCAAGCGGGCCTATTGCTGACTGTAATCATGCCAAGACACAAAACTTGTTCGGTTGAGTGTCTTTGTTTAAAGGTGAAGGATTGGTCCTGCACATGAGCCATGATATTTTTGCCACTCTTGTTTATTTGTTTTAGATTGGAGTTCAGGACATCCAGATGGCCAACGAAGACCTGAGAAAGCAGCTGGAGGAAAAACAGCAGCTTATCAAGCAGCTGACTCAGCAGATTGTTGTGTCCTCCACCCTCACTGACAATCCCAACAACCAGAAGAAAAAACTAAGGAGAGAGACTTGGTGTGCCCCCAAGCTCCAACGCAGAAGTCACTGTGAGTTCAGACTTAATGTGTTTGTATTTTTGGCTGCATGCATAAGGGAGCTAATCATTTGTACTAGTTATTGTGAGTTGGAGCAGGGCCTGACAATGTGCAACATTACATTGCCCTCAAAAAGCTGCAGGCATCATGACAAAACCCGCTACCATTAGCCAAAGGGTTAATTTTATCTTTTAAAAAAGATGTTTGAAGAAGTTGAGCTTCTCACAAAATGGTGAAAAATAACAGTGTATCGCTGATTCATGATCATTGACCATCTGTCCAGCGTTTGGTGTCCACCATTGTCTGTGGTAAACGTTAACATTGGCATTTTAATGGAGACTATTTAAAACCACAGTCTTTAAACTTGTCTCAAGGGTACTTTGTGGCAAGACCTTTCTAATCATACCAATTTCATTGACTTCTCTCAAAAGGTCAAGGTTACAGAGGATCTGAAATAGGTAAAAAAAAAAAAAAAAAACCCACCATATTTTGACCAAATTTGTTTTTCCTCAAATACTACTAACAACTTCTAAGCCAAACCTCGTACAGAGATACCTGATGGCAAGACCTTTCTATGCATACTAATTTGGATGACCCCTAGGAAAGGTCAAGGGTCACAGGAGATCAGGAAATGTGTCAAAAATAGCCATATTTTGACAAAAGATGTTGTTTTCTCAAATACTGTTCATAACTTGAGACCCATACTTAGTACAGAGATGCCTGATGGTAAGACCTTCCAATGCATACTAATTTAGATGACCCTTTGAAAAGGTGAGAGTAAAAAGAGATCAGGAAATATGTCACAAATAGCTATTTCTTGACAAAAATTGTTTTTTATTTAAAACTATTTACAACTTCAAACCCAAACGTGGTCCAGAGACACCTGATGGTAAGACCTTGGTATGCATGCTAATTTGGATGACCCCAGAGAGAGGTCAAGGGTCACAAGAGATCAGCAAATGATGTAAAAAAAAGTTTATGTAGAAAAAGGTATAATTTTAGCTTTTATCAACACTTTTGCAAAACTTTTCAACCAAATTTGGCAGAAAGATAGCTAAGATCTTTCTTTGCATGCTATTATGGTTCACCACTATCAAAGGTCAAGGGAGAATGACAAAAGTGTGAAAAATGCTTAAACATGGATTTGGAAGTACAAAAGCTGACTTTTTACTCACATTAGAACTGGTTCATTGATGCAGGTAAGCCTAAAGGGTTTTGCCATTCATGTTAAAAACTGTTTTAACTTTTACGTTCCAGTTCCCTCACTGTCATCAGTCCTGGATCAACGCAAGATCACCATCCGGGAAGAGAGTGCCCTTGACCTGACAGTCATGGATGACCTTGACTTAGACCTTCCTCGCACCACCATCTCATTTTCACTCAGTAATGAGTCTCGTGCAAAGGCATTCCTGCGACTGAGTGAGGGAAATGAGAATGATGAGGAGGAGGAGGGAAAAGCAGAGTCGCCTACATTGCTGCAAGCAGAAGAGGGAGGTATGGAAGGGAGCAGTATGGATAACATTGACATTGAACTCATGGAGAAGATGCAGTATGAACATCTACTACTTCAGGAGGAGATACAAAATGTGTAAGTGATTGGTATACATATCTCACAAACCAGATAGGTGAGGCTAGCGCTGGTAGAACTGTACACATACCAAGGGGAATTAATCAGCGCTGGGCAGACAAACAGTTAGATCCCCTGCCCCCACCTATCAGGCGGGGACAGGGGATTTAACTGTTTGTCTGTCCAGCGCTGAGTAATAACCCTTGGTATGTGTACGGTATACATATCTGCATTTGGACTCATTGATTCGACCTGCAGTCAGACTGCATCTTCATGTTCATATTAGTAAGATATGACGTGTAAAATAGGATATGGGTGGCACTGGCAAATTTAGGGGTGGATATAGCTGCTTAAATAAGATTCCAATTCGAGATTTTACATTTTGTTTGCTTATTATTGAAACAAAGTTTGTCTTGAAGACTCATAAAACATCTCTGGGCATTGTGCTAACCACGCTTGGTTCTAGTTGTCCCCAGAATGAGGATGTTATTGCAGTTTAAATCGCACTAAACAGATTGAACTTTACTGAGGAATTTTTCTCAGGAACACGGACCTCAGAATGACCCAACTCTCCCTTTTTCCGAGGTAACGATTGTCCAAGTTATTTAGATGCGGTGGCAGCTCTTGTTAAATATGCTGCGGGAAAGGGAGGGTTGGTTTGAATTAGAGTTCATTTTTTCAGGAAAAAAATGTGGAACACGCACACACATTATATATATATATACCCACCCCATAAAGATCTTCCTTCTTTTATATATATATATATATATATATATATATATATATATATATATATATATATATATATATATATATATATATATATATATATATATATACACACATATATATGACCCATTGCCAAAAGGTGTTACCAAAATGGTTGACCAAACTGTAAAAACAATAAAAGCACTTCCAGTCCTGATTCATCTGTTTTTAGTAGTTAAGATCATGGTAAAATTCCTGGATATACACTAGAAATAACATGGGAGACACATTTTGAGAGGTTTAGTGACTGTATGATTAAAATGTTGACCAAGGCTGAAAATTTCCCTTGCCAGAAAGCATCACCAATCGACCTCGTGTGAGCGATGTGATGGTGTGCAAAGAAAAGACAACCTACTGGTTTCATATCATTAATTCTGTGAGGCAAGACATGTATAAATATTTACCAGTTAAGCACAGATATTTTCATGTGCGAAATATTGCGGTATTGCCTAGTAAAAAACGGCATGTTGAACGTCAGGTGTGTTGTAATTTTCGGACATAAAGTCTCTTCCCTGAACTTCGCACAATGTGAACCACATAGCAGACGAATTATGACCATCACTTCCTCTCCTGTACATGCATAATGCACCCACTTCGCATGTTTCAAGATAAAAACACAAACAGCCTTTTTTGAAAAGCGAGTTTACTTCTACCGGTTTGTGTTGTAATAATCGACGTTCGACATAGTTGTCTTTTCTTCCTCAACTGCTGCCGATTTCATTTTTGAAAATTTACCCATCGTTTCTTCGTATCACGTGATGCATAGGCGCTATGCTGGATCGATAATTGCGGCAAGCTTCAAATCGACGGAACTCGAGAAAGGTATGTTGTAATATTCGCCTTTGTCTGACGTTCGACATAAGATCTACGTTCAACATACTTTCTGTATAGTTTTTGCATAACAGTTACCTAGACAATGGATTGATATGGCATTTGTACAGATAGGATATACAAGCTGTGCAGATTGAAACGAATTGGGCAGTTTGTGGTGGCCACCCATGTGCGTTGAAGATGATTTAGCGAGTTGTACGTCATTACATTACCACAATGCGTGTGTGGTAAACATGACGTTCGATCAAAGAAAGATGATATTTGGTGGTGCAGCATCTTTGTCTAGACCACTCTCTGGAACGTCGTGTTTGGAGAAAACTGCTAATTTGTAGCATGTAAAACCGATTCAGACAAAATGCGGTCACACGTGTTTGTAGTTGTTGACAATCTCCCTTTTCAAGGCGTGTTGCCTCGACCGTCAAATTTGCAACACGGCCGATGTTGTAAACCTGATGTGCAATCACCTGTCAAATGGTGGTGTGGTTAGAACGCCTTTCGCACTCAGATCGCCATTGTTGACACTTTCCATCTCGTATGGAATCGTGTGAAAGGCCTTGAGAGGGAGAGTGTCATGTTTGATAATAGAACATGCAGATGAAGTGTTGAAAGTGTACATGATACATGAAAGTGTAAATGGAGATGGCTACTGTTTTTTTGTTGTTTTTTTTCAGAGCGCTGAGCCTTCTAATATTTGTCACAGAAATGTGCCATGAAGAGCTCAGGTGTCGCATTGTTATTTGTATGGCACTGCATCCAGACAGTTTTCTGAATGGTTCTAATTGGTGCGCTCCTCATGACTCTGTGTCACCATCTGAAGTTATTCAAATGGCTGTGCTGACCTCAGTTTCACCTGATGCTTCAGAGCGTCTGTCGTTTGAAGCTGAAGTGATGTCAGTGGTTAAAAACTGCAGCTTGTCAGGGTTGTGGGAGTTTTGTGCAGCCAGTTTTGTGCTGAAGCGTCCAAACCAGTCGTTTTTTCCAGATCTTGGTTGGTAGATGTACAGGCTTCACTGCAGCCTCAGTTTTTACGCTCCGGGTTGTGAGGATGGACAAAAATTGTTCATTATGTGGTTCTCACTCCGCAGTGACATGGTTGCTGATCACTGGGTGCCAAACCACTTTGTGCCTATCGTTCCCCGCACACACACTCAAGCTCCAGTGGTTGTAACCTTCCATCTTGTTCAGTGGAATGGAACTGAATATGTTGGGCAAGTTAAAGACGTTAACGAACTTCTGCAGGTTGCCTGTGTGAGTTTCTTGTCAAATTGCCGGCACTTGTACTTTTGGCCTATCCGCTTTGACTACTCGTGGGAACCATTTGATTCATTTTTGAGGATGGTCTCTCTCAGAGCATATCCAGTCAGAGGCGTCAGTTTTTCACAGTAATTTAGGACAGATACTGCATAGAAATTGCAGAAGAAACGGATATAAAATTAAATCAGTGATGTCAAGATGTTTGTGTTTTCCTACACATTTCTGTATATTTCATTCATTCAGTCCTCTCTGCGCCGTCTGGTGCTTGAGGCGACTCTGTATATTTACTGTGTAGCAAAACAAACGTGACATCACTGTATTTGTCTGTTTGTCCTGCAATTTCTAGTTGCTTGCAGACCCATACTGACCATCTGTCACTATATTAATAGTTCTCTGAGCGGAGCCCCGAGAGACCTATGAAAGGGTTTTGGACCTAGTGTAAAAATACAAAATAACATATATTCATATAAATGTATGAATTTATTATACACTGTTTTAACCTTCATTGTGGTGAGAAACTTTTAAGAAGAAATAAGTGTAAAACGAGATGTGATTAACAGTTTTAGGGATTGATGAGCAGTTCAAATACATGAAGAATAGTGCAGAACGATATGTGATTTAGCAGCATTGCTTATTGATCAGCAGTTCAGGTAAATGAGGAAATGTGTATATGCAGTGTTTGTAGCCAAAGGAAAGTGACTTTGGTTTTGGATGGATAAATGTTAAACCTCCGTTCAGTTTGTTGTAATTATGACGTTCAACATAATATCTGTTTTCCTGAATTTGCATTTATTCTTCCTGTACTTGAAATTAAATAATCATAGAAAATGTTGCTGTTGTCTCTCTTAATTCTTTATTCATCCTGTTTGTGTTTTTTTTTTACATCCCTGAGAATATGGTTTAAAAGAGAATGTGGCTGCATTTCACATTTACAACAAACAGAAAGAAGCACCTGTGTCGGATGTCAGGTACTACAACAATTCACCTCTTTCAGTGACACTCAGAAAACCTTAATGATTTAGTTTTGCAACAGAAATTCACATTTACTAATCCATTTAACTGTTCAAGTAAACATTTTCCAACTTGGATCAATTAAAAAACCCAAACGTACATAATTGTGTTGTAATACCTGACCTCCGACATAATGTCATATAAAAACTTCTGAATGAGTTTTCTCTGAAACTAATGAACAGACTATATTCCAATTTATTATAATATTTGCACATGCTATAAACTGTCCAACACGGATTTTTCATGTAATTCTATCACTTTTCATTTTCAAGCACCCTTGTTGCCTTTTCCGTAACACCTTTTGGCAATGGGTCATATACACATACATATACACACATACCCACCCCATAAAGATCTTCCTTCTTTTACACATGTATTGATATATTGTATAACAAACAAATTAATATTCATGAATTTGATATACTTCCCTTCCCAAAATCCCTTGCATGCCAAGATTAGATCTTCATGATATGCACATTTTTAAAAACAGAAATGTGAAATATGTTCATACGGCAACATTAACAAGCTTCTTATATGTAGTAGTAATGAAATGCTTCTTAGTGTGTTTGAACGCTTAAAATTTACATCCTGTACATAAACACGAATGAAGAACAGAGGCGCGTCGCTGGACTGACTAGTTAAATTGATGAGATGTCAGCTGGCGATATCGACAACCTGAAATAAACAAACCTGCAGGCATTTTTCGCAATTATGAGAGTCCGGCACTGTGATTCCCCTTGGTTTGCATATGAGTGATCTAGTAACAAGTAGAATTTACTCAGTAACACGCATGGTTATACAAAGCAATAGATGTGCTCATATTCAGACGAAATCTACACGCTGAGTCAGCAGCGATATGCAGTCGTCTGCCATTCATATGTTTTGTCTGAACACCGCAATCAGACGCAAAATGAATGTTTTGTTTTGTTTTGTTTTGGACTAGGTACATAAATTATATTGAGCAACATTTTGCTTGATATAGTGCTGATAACCGACAGATGTGATTACTTGACCCGAATAAAATGTCCTCGTCTTACGACTCTGACATTTTGATTCGGGTCTCGTGATCACATCTGTCTGTTATCGGCACTTTATCAAGCAAAATGTTGCTCAATATAATATTTTATATATATATATATATATATATATATATATATATATATATATATATATATATATATATATATATATATATATATATATATATATATATATATATATATATATATATATATATATATACACACACACACACAGTTGTGCGCGTATCCAGCAAGATGTTGCTGTGGCATGCTAAAGAGCAGCTGAAGAAAATAGTACTGTATACAGTACAACACCTGTATGACTTTTTTTCAAGAATGTTATTTTTCAACGTGCTCAAGACATTATAATTCATATGTTCTCACACTGGCATATATTGTTCGATTGCACAAGATAATGCGTCAGCTTACACTGACATTAATCAACTATCAAGAGCTTTAACATCAAATGCAGTGTAATTTATGAAAAGACATTACTGTTCTTGTGTGAATCGTGGCTGTGTTTTCTGGTCATGCTAAAATCCTGAAATAACACAGGATGTAATTGTAAATGAAACCGATCTCTGTTAGCTGATGACATAAATTCTCATGACCCCCTACAGCCACAAGTACTGAACCCCTGCAGTCACAGGGGCTCATGAGAATCTCTGCCTCTTGCTGACCAACTTGTTCAAGTGAGAGTTTATCTTTATGTACACCTGATGTGGGTATGTGTGAGTGCAGGAAGTCGTTGCTGTGGCACGCCGAACAGCAGAATGAACGCCTTGAGCAGAGAGTGCAGCACCTGTGTGACAAGCGCTTCGACATTAGCCTGCATGAGTGGGAGGCCCTCATGGCAGAGAAACAACGCCTGATGGAGGAGAAGATGCAGCTCAACGACTTGTTGTCACTCAGAGTCAAGGTAAACTGTCCTGATAAACAGACTGAGAAAAATTGACCATTGTATGTCAAGGGCAGTGTCTACATTAGCATCCATGTCAATCCATTTGCCACAACTGAGGACATCTAAATAGTAAGATTGGTGTATAAGACTGTAAGAGGGTAAACAATTTCGTTTGTTGATGTATTCTAGGTTTGTAATAACGAAAGTAATTTGGATGGGAAAGGTGTTATCAGGACCTCTGGAAAAGCATTGTTATGGATGTGTCTGACTTTTGTTGACTTGCATGTGATAGCAAAAGTGAGTATGTACTGGGCCATCGGTGGTCTGTCATCAGTTATCCTTGGTAGACTTTAATGTTGGCATATGGAGACTATTCAAGCCACAGTTCTTAAACTTGGCCCAATGATACTTTGTAACAAGATCTTTCTAAACATACCAATTTCAGTGACCTCTGTCAAAGGTCATGGTCACGGGGGTTCCAGAAATGAGTTCAAAATAGCTATTTTGGACATGGGCATTTTGGACAAAACTGTTTTTGTCTCAAATGCTATTTTCAACTTCAAACCCAAACTTGGTACTTATTAATTTGGATAACTATTATTAATTTGGATAACTCCTTGGAAAGGTCAAGCCTCATAAGAGGTCCAGAAATAGATCCGTAATGGCCATATTTTTAGAATTTTTTTTCTTTCTCAAATACTACTTCCTACCCAAACTTGGTACGGAGACACCTGATGGTAAGACCTTTCTATACATTATAATCTGAATGACCCCTTGGAAAGGTCATGAGTCACAAGAGGTCCAGAAATAGGTTTTAAAAATAGTAGGCCGTCAGATAGCTGACCCCCCCCCCCCCCCCCCTCCCTGCGGGGGATTAAGGCATGGGAATTGTCTGCGAAAACGCGGGATTCTGTGGGGGAAAAAAATCATCCGCGAAATTAAAAAGGCGTCTCCACGAAAAAAACATTGTGGGTTGCAAAACGAGCAAAGCACTGGTTATACTCCGTGGGCAGGATATGACACGGCTAGCTGTGTCTGCGGCCCAAACTCGTCACTGAGTGCGCCGCGCGCTGTGCAGTAAACCTAGCGGGCAGATGCGCACTGTTTGATTTATCGTCTCCCGGAATCAAGGTGTCGTGTCTACTCCCCTGGAAGCAAGATCTAGCGTCGTGGAGGCCTTTTGTATCAGGTTGAAGGTCCCGGACCCCCCTAGTTTCAGCTGATTTTTGCTTGGGCAATTCCCATGCCTGGGTTTGGAGACCACATTTTTTCGGAAGCCTATCACCATATACCATATTGAATATAGGAGGGCATGTACTATGGTCATATTTTCCTTCTTTGGGCCCTATATTTTGCTTTTGGGGGTAGGGTTGGTGTTAATGATGCAGTTCCCATATAAAAGCACACAGAACTAAATGACTGGTATCTTGGGAAACAGAATACATTTACCTACCATTTACAATTATTCAATGTCGAAAAAGCAAAATAGTGACGTCATCGCGACGCCATCATTATCCGTGAAATAGCCTTTTTGCCAGAAGAATAGGTGTCCAATTTTTGACATACTATAATGAAAACATATATACCAATGTTATAATATATCATCAGTGGAAACGTAAACGATTCAATGTTTTCGACAGGTCACCTTGAAAGGTGTTATTTAAAGCTGAGTAACAGTAAAAAAACTCCACCCCGCACGTGTTTTAAAAAATTTTACAGGACCCAGCGAGGGCCCTGTCGTGAACGAGCGGCTACCTTGCCCCAAAGTCGGCAAACCGGTTTGCAACTCAGTTGACTTGAGTTTTTCAACTGCGTATGCCGTGCTGGCAAAACTCCCGTGAAAAGGACAGGCCACTTCCTGTATGCAGCGAGTGTGCACCGCGATCACTGATGTAAATCAGCAATATTTCTACTGATGGCAACAGTAGCAGATGACACTCGACCACCCCACGGACAGAGCTGGCCATTTTTTTTCATGCCTGGACGCAAAATGGACATGGACCAGGAGGAGCTATCCATAAGTTACACAGTACAGTCGGTAGCTCTATTTGATAGTGGAAGGGTGAGGAAGGAGGGGTTATTTTTCATTTTGTGTTTGTTATTATATCTTAAATCTGGAGTGGCCTACAGCGAATATTTTACCCTACGAAGGGCAGCTACTATAATCAGCTTGATCCAAAGTAACCAATCACTCCGAGTAGCTTCCCCTGTTTTCCCACAATGCCTCGTTGGCGATGGCGACTAGCGGCTGCTTAATGAGTGGCGTGCATGGTAACTGTACGCCTGCACTATTATGTACAATATCATGGACTGGATGTACGTGTGGAAAAAATTCATTCACAACTACGTGTCAGGAGTCATACTTACAGCTTGTACCGCCACACATTCTGCCATCCGTCCCCATCGCTTAAAAATCCGTGGCATTGCCGGTCAGTTTCAAACGGTGTCACAGAACTTCGTCTGCTGTTGTCCGATCTGCTAATCGCGATGATTTCCGTGCAACAGGAAGTGGCCTGTCTTTTACCGAGAGTTTTGCCTGCTCGGGATACACAGTTGCAAACTCCGTCAACTGAGTTACGAACCGATTTGACCCACTTAGGGGCGGCTTACAACAGGGCCCAAGCTGGGTCCTGTCCACGCGCTGGGCGGGTTTTTCTCATTGCACCTCAGCTTTAAAGGTCAAGGTCACCTAAAGTTGTACTTTGTGAAAAAAACCAACATATTTTTGAAAATGTTTTAAAAAATCTTACTAAAAGTGGTAACATGTAAGGAATTGCTATGAATAGTTGATAAACGATTTGGCGTGTCCTTCACAAAGGTCAAGGTCGCAGTTTTTGAAGAGTTTATAAGAATATTCAGTTTACAATAGGGGCCAAACATTTGCTCTGATTTTAGGAATATTTGCTCACAACACCTATATGACCTCTTACTACTGAATCATATTCTGTTGAGCTGAGATTATCAGGAACATCATAATACAGATACCCTTTATAATTAAGGTCAAGGTCACAGTATGTACAACTGTGCACTCAATCTGATAAGTTAACTGTTCCATGGTCCACACACACACACACACACACACACACACACACACACACACACACACACACACACAGATAAAGAATTTAATATAGGTAGTAGAAAAGAAAAGAATCTCATTTATTGTTTATGTATGGTCCATCCTGATAAGTATGGAACTTCTGCAGAGCCTCTAGCCCTGGCAAGTAATATGCAAGTCAACAGATCAGTTGCATAAGCCAGCTATAAAACGGTAGTTATGTAGTTTCTCCACCCCCCCCCCCCCCCACCCTGCCCCTTCTCACACCACCTCACGCCACACTGACCCCTTCACAAGAAACAAACTGGAAATGACATTGAAACATTAAGCTATCTGGATTGTTCACACTATCATCATTGCAAGTCAGTGTATGGGCTGGAAAGCAATCCAAATTTATTTTTTGTTGTTGAATATTCTTTAAAACGCTATAACAACGTCACTTTATAGGGAGTTTTGGACACCCCCCCCCCCCCCCCGCCCTGCCCCCCCACACACACACACCCTCACCATGTATATTTTGACAAGCAGTGAGAGTCCGGCCATTGGAAGCAATGTGTAGTGTTGGGAGGCCTTTTGAGCCAGGTTAAAGGTCCCAAACAAACAAATGGTTGGACCCCCACCTCCCCACCCCCGTTGTTTAATATTTCGGCGACTGGTGAATGTTTTCGGCCATTGGAAGCAAGGTGTAGCGTCGGGAGGCCTTTTGTGCCAGGTTGAAGGTCCCAAGCAAATAGTTGGAACCACCCCTGAGGTAATTGTTCCGCCTCTGGTGTGTGTGTTTTCAAACGTCCAAATAGCGTACACAGGTGATTTGATGGGGAAAATGTTAACAATCTATGATTCTGTACACATTGAATATCAAACGCCCCATAGTTTAATGTGCTCCTGACTTAGATCGTCACAAACGTTGTCTCATGCATATGGTTGTTTGGGATTACTGGACGGTCTGCTCGGCCATTGGCCCATCACTTGGGATATTAAAAAACAGGCTAAATGCCTTTTAGCACAATAATAGTACTGTTTTTACTGACATTGTCTGTGTGCTTAGATTTTTTTGTGTCTGACTCTTGGATTGTGCCATCTATCAGGATGTTATACGCTGCTATGATCTGCCATAACAGTGTATTTTTATTAGGATCATAGATAGCTCATTTCACTACTGACATAGTCTAAAAAGTCAACTTCAGAATACATCTAGGCAAGGTGGGCATTTTATGTGTTGCCCCTCATGATTGTAACAGAAAAGACACATCCCTGAACTGCTGTTTCAATTGCACATGCCCACATTTTAATCACAAACCCTTACCTCGACCAGCTATTCTTTAAAAGCACGACACAGCGACATACACACGTGTACGCACGCACCGTGGCGCGCGCACACGCACGCACGCATGCACGCACGCACGCACGCACGCACGCACGCACGCACGCACACACACACACACACACACACACACACACACACACACACACACACACACACACACACACTAATCAACAAATACTCCCAACATTAGAACTGCTATTGCAATTGGAACTAGTATTAGAATCCCCTCATTCATACGCCGGTTTGTCTCTGATGTAAGGTAAATAGATGTGTTGTGCAGCTCGTATTACAGGCTGAGGATGGGAGAGTGGCTGCGGCCGCCTCCCAGACCACTCATCTGTATTTAGTGCGGAACTGCAGGCGGTTCTGCTGGCACTCAGGCATGCTTATCGATCTAGAGAAAGGAACTTCCTGATTCTGACTGACTCTCTTTCTGCCCTGCAGGCCCTTCAGGGCACGGGATATGACCACCCACTGCTGGTGCAAATCAGAGAGCTCCACGCGGACTTGATGAAGGAATATTATATCATTTTTATTTGGGTGCCAGGGCATGTGGGCATCGAAGGCAACAGGATCGCAGATTCTGCTGCCAACGATGCCCGCAATGACTCTGTCCCTGACACAGACTGTTTATAGTGATTTTTAGACATGTGGCTAGTGCATACATAGCCCGTGAGTGGCAGTCCGAGTGGGACAAAGAGGAAGCTAACAAGCTGCATGAAGCCCTTCCTAAGTTGTCCGACAGTCTACTTTATCGCTGCGGCAGCCGCCGTGAGGAGACTGTCCTGGCTCGGCTCCACATCGGCCACACGTATGTTACGCACTCTTATTTACTTAAACAGGAGGAGCGTCCATGGTGTTATGACTGCGATGAGCAGTACTCTGTTCAACACTTTTTGTTGTCTTGTGCTGATCTAATCGACACAAGGTATAAACATTTCACAGCAGACTCCTTGAAGGTTTTGTTCCGGGATGTGCCCCCGGACAAGATCTTCAGTTTTCTGAGGGAGTGCCATATTTTTAATAAGATTTGAGCGTTTATAGATTATGATGTTTATATTATTTTGACCTTTTTGAGAGTCTTTCGATGTTTTCTTTAAAGACTTGTGCGACATTTTAGCCTGACATATTTTAAAGGTATATTTACATCATGTCTTAAGACCTTTCTTTTAGTCTGGCTGACCAGATTTTTACCCTTCCCGCCGTGAGATGGCCTTAGTTGCCTGCTCGGCGTTAAACCCAAATAACTAACTAACTCGTATTACAGGCGCCCTACTAGTTTATACGCTTATTCTTTTCATTCCATTCCAATTGAGGCAGCACAACTGTAGTCATATATGATTGAACTGGGTGTAGCCAAATTTGGCACAAAGGTAGCTGATGATAAGACCTTCCTATCCATACTAATTTAATTGACTCATCACAAAGGTCAAGGGTCATGGTTGACAGATGTGTGAAAAATGCTTAAATTTTGAGAAAACAAAGATTTTGCTGGTGCAGAAGCCAGCACTTGTCACAAAGATCACATGTAAATAGGTAATACACGTGAGCCATAATGGCTTTGCCTTTCTTAAAGGTTTGGATCAGTCATAAGGGCTTTGCCAGTCTTGTTATATATCTATTATATATAAGTGAACTTTTCTTCATTTTGCTGGTTTTACTAGTCTGTTGTCCCACTTTCCTTAAATAAAAGTATCCATGATAAAGGATGTTGGTTGTTAAAGTGACCTGCAGGTACTCAAAGCAGTAAAGAGTTAATAAATCTCAATATCTCCTTTATAAATGTTCTTAGTATGTCTTACAACAATGCTGGGCATAATTATGCAGTTTGAATGTCATGAAATGGAAACTTTTCTGCTCTTCTTCGCTTTGTTCTTTCCACTACTCTCAAAAGGCAGTGAAAAAGCTCTTGTACATATGTCTACTGACATGAACTGTGAGAAGAAGGGTTTAACATTTTAGTTGAGGCAAGATAATGTTGATAACCTGTCTCTGTGAATGTAAGTGATCAAAGCCTGCCATGGAGCAAATCGCTTTGAAATCTTTGCCCATCATTTTTCCTGGCTGTGTAACATGGGTGTTTTGTGAACAGGAGGTGGAGCACCTGCAGAAAGCTTTAGCTGGCCAGGAGCCCTACATTGCACGACTGGAACAGCAACTTGAGGCACAGATGGGGGCTGTCAATGGGCAGCTGGGATCGAGCTCGCGTAGACGCAGCAATATCCCTGTGGTAAGTGCTGCAATGAATTGCCTGTGGTACTGTGCAACCCTGCCATGCTTTAACAAGAATGGATCATTCATGTTCAAGGGTGGTGCCAGAAGCTATTCTGGCACCACCCTTGAACAAACCTGGTCTTGGTGGTGCCACACTGTTGTGGCATTCACCTTGAACTGTTATTGTTGAAAAGGTGCCAAGCTATATTGGCACCACCCTTGTGCACTATCATGGTGGATCTGTCTCCTTAACTGTAATGAATTGAATTTTTACTGTGGCTCAGTGTGGTAAATTCACCGGTGATGTAATCAGTTGTCTTTTTACTGTTTTCTTAGCTTGAGCTGTTATGCAAAGATACTGAAGAGGAATCTGTTCACTTTTTTTGCCGCACATATATTGGTAGGATGGATGGACCATAACAGTTACAGAGAAGTGCCTGATTACCTCTGCATCTGGATAAGTGCAAAGTTCATCAGATGCTACCGTTGGCCCATCCATTTCTAACAAATTGAAGTTGGTCTGTGATGAATGTGGAGAACAGTGTTATAGTAGTCTAATAATGCTGTGCATAAGGGTTAGCTTAACACAGTCGAGACGTTCCGCTTCTGGATACGCGACTTTTAGCTGCATAGCCAGAGGCGGCATGTTTCAAATGAGTTAAATTATGCAGTTTTAATGTCATAAATGTTATGAAGCAAAGCATTTACAGAGGAACGATTCAGTTTGTGTCACTAACCCCCTTTGCATGCAGCCACTGGTACGGTTTACGGTACCGGTGGCAGCATGCACAGGGGGCTTAACCAACAGGCTGTCAATAATGCTTTTGGCTCACCTGCGATAGCAAAAGTGAGTCTGTGTACTATCTATCATCCATCTGTCATCTGTGGTAAATGTTAACTTCAGCATTTTTTCAGAGAATATTTAAATCACAGTCTTGAAACTTGGCTCACGGATACTTTGTGACAAAACCTTTTTTAAGATATAATAATTTCAGTGATCTCTCTCAATGGTCCTCGCGCTGGGACCATACGGCGTTGAGGCGCGTCCCCTGGGTGGTGGATAGGGGGTCCCTCGTGAGAGGGGTGCACCGAATGAAATAAGGTGCCGTGAACCAACATGGTCTAAGGGAAGGTGACCCCGACAGAAAACCCCTGGTCCTCCTAGTAAGGGGGTTGGGCGTGGGGGTAGCTTCCCCACCCTGCAAAAAAGGAAATAGCTACAAAAACGCCGACGAAAAGACTAACAGTAATTCCTTTCCTGGAGGAGGAAGGTTCTTCTACTAGAAGACTTATGACGTCCTGTGGTGAAAGCCGGAAGTCTTCGGAAGCCACAGGACCGAGCCGCCTCTCTCTATCCAGGGATACAACCATGGGCACATGGAACGTCAAGACCATGTACCAGAGCGGCAAGGCCGCCCAGATAGCAGCGGAAATGCAAAAGTACAACCTTTCCCTGCTAGGCATCAGTGAAGCCAGATGGACGCAGTCTGGCCAGAAAAGGCTGTTAAGTGGGGAGATGATTCTGTATTCAGGTCATGAAGAGGAGAATGCCCCCCATACAGAAGGAGTAGCACTCATGCTGTCACCAGTGGCACAGAGAGCGCTGATGGGCTGGGAACCTCTTGGGCCAAGAATTATAACAGCAGCCTTTAGAACCAAGAAAAAGCTCAAGCTGAACGTCATCCAGTGTTATGCGCCCACCAATGACAGTGACGAGGAAGAGAAACAAGAGTTCTACGACCGACTCCAGAGTGCCGTGGACAAATGTGCGGAGCGAGACATCACCATCGTCATGGGCGATTTTAATGCCAAAATAGGGGAGGACAACACCGGATACGAAGAGGTGATGGGGAGACAGGGACTAGGCTCGGAGATGAGTGAGAACGGGGAGAGGTTTGTAGACTTTTGTGCTCTAAACCGACTTGTCATTGGAGGCAGCATCTTCCCACACAGAAGAATACACAAAGCAACTTGGGTCTCACCTGACCATACAACAGAGAACCAAATAGACCATATCTGCATTAGCAAGAAATTTAGAAGATCCCTTCAAGATGTTCGAGTGAGGAGGGGAGCAGATGTCGCCTCAGACCACCATCTGCTTACCTTAAGAATGAAGCTCAAGCTAAAGAAAAGCCGCACAGAGACAACAAGAAGACAGCGCTATAATGTAGGCCTCCTGAGAGAAACTGGAGTTAGAGAAGAGTTCAAACTGGTGCTGTCCAACCGGTTTCAAGCGCTACAGGAGCTAGTAAATGAAGAGGAGGCGGTCACCACAGAGCAGCAGTGGAAGGCAGTTAGAGAGGCGCTGAACTCAACCTGCAAAGACACTGTAGGGTTCAGGAAACACCACCACAAGGACTGGCTGTCGGCACAGACCTTGAAGAAGATAGAAGCGAGGAAGCAGAAGAAAGCAGCGGTCAACAACAGTCGCACGAGAGCAGCCAAAGTAAGGGCACAGGGGGAATACTCGGAAGCCAACCGCGAGGTGAAGAGGAGTATCAGGGCAGACAAAAGGGCCTACACAGACAGCCTGGCAGCAGAGGCAGAAAAGGCAGCAGGCAGCGGCAACATGAAACAGCTCTACGACATTACCAGAAGATTGTCGGGTAAGTATGGCCATACAGAAAGACCAGTAAAAGACAAAGAAGGCAAGCCTATTGCAGACAGAGCAGACCAACTCGACAGATGGGCCGAGTATTTTGAAGAGTTACTGAACAGACCTAGCCCACCCGACCCCCCCGACATCCAGCCTGCAGAGACCGACCTACCCATCAGCTGTGACAGACCCAGCCGGGAAGAGATCAGAAAAGCAGTGGCATTTTTGAAGAATGGCAAAGCAGCAGGGCCAGATGGCATCCCAGCGGAGTCTCTGAGAGCAGACCTAGAGACAACAGTTGAGATGCTGTACCCACTGTTTAGAAAGATCTGGGAAGAGGAGGTGATGCCGGCTGACTGGAAGGAGGGGTACCTAATCAAGCTTCCCAAGAAAGGCGACCTCAGCAAGTGTTCCAACTACAGAGGAATCACCTTGCTGTCAGTACCAGGAAAGGTCTTCAACAGGATCATCCTAGAGAGAATGAAGAGCTCCGTTGACCCCCAGCTGAGAGACCAGCAAGCAGGATTCAGGAAGAACCGATCATGTACAGACCAGATCGCCACTCTCCGCATCATCGTGGAACAGTCTCTGGATTGGAGCTCCCCGCTGTACGTCAACTTTGTGGATTATGAGAAAGCATTTGACAGCGTGGACCGAGAGACTCTGTGGAAACTCCTACGACACTACGGTGTACCCACAAAGCTCGTCCGCCTGATCAAGAGCAGCTATGATGGCATGACATGTCGCGTGATCCACGAAGGGCAGTTCACCAGAGAGCTCCAGGTCAGAACTGGTGTCAGGCAGGGGTGTCTGCTGTCTCCGTTCCTCTTCCTACTGGCCATAGACTGGGTCATGAAGATGACCACAGAGCACAGACGAAGTGGAATACAGTGGACACTGTGGACACAGCTTGACGACCTCGATTTTGCAGACGACTTGGC
The DNA here is from genome assembly GCA_036245525.1 of Semisulcospira habei. Taxonomy (NCBI): domain Eukaryota; kingdom Metazoa; phylum Mollusca; class Gastropoda; family Semisulcospiridae; genus Semisulcospira; species Semisulcospira habei. The sequence goes on from BTPG01000004.1 coordinate 7,376,931, forward strand.
ATTACTGTCCCACACTCATCAACAAATGCAGGACAAGACCACGAGGCTTGCTGACATCTCGTCCCAAGTGGGCCTCACCATTCACAAACAGAAAACAAAGACAATGAGGCTGAACGCAACCAGGGAAGAACCAGTCTTGCTTGCTGGCACCCCATTGGAGGAGGTGGAGTCCTTCACCTATCTCGGGAGCATCATAGACAAAAAAGGTGGCACTGATGCAGATGTCAGAGCATGAATCGGTAAAGCCAGAGCAGCCTTTCTCCAGTTGAAAAAAGTGTGGAGTTCCAGAGAGCTGTCACAACACACCAAAGTCCGGATTTTCAACTCCAATGTAAAAGCAGTTCTCCTATATGGAGCAGAGACATGGAGATTGACAAAAACCACAGTCAACAGAGTACAGACCTTCATGAACAGTTGCCTTAGAAGAATTTTGAAAATCCACTGGCCAGAGAAGATCAGCAACGTCAGACTCTGGGAGAGAACAGAGCAGATAACAGCAGAGAATGAAATTGGGCGAAGAAGATGGGGATGGATCGGTCACAGTCTGAGAAAGCCAGCTTCCAGTATCACTAGGCAGGCATTGTCATGGAACCCCCAGGGAAAGAGGAAAAGAGGTAGGCCGAGAAACTCCTGGTGTCGAGACCTCCAAGCAGACATCAAGAGACTGGGAACCACCTGGAGTAGAATCGAAGGAGAAGCACAGGACAGGAGTTGCTGGAGGTCTCTCGTTGACGGCCTATACCCGGGTAGGGGTGACAGGCGTAAGTAAGTAAGTCTCTCAATGGTCAAGGTCACAGGGGATTCAGAAATAAGCCAGATATAGCCGTATTTTGACAATTTGTTTTTGATAAATACTATCTTCAGCTTCAAACCCAAAGGTAGTACAAAGATACCTGATGGTAAGACCTTCCTATCCATACTAATTTAGATGACCCTTCAGAACAGTCAAGGGCCACAAGAGGTCAGCAGATGTGTGAAAAAAAAATGCTAATTATTAATAGAATTTTATTTTTTTCAAAGTTTTTGCAAACTTTTAAATCAAATTTGGCTCAGGTAGCTGATGGCAAGACCATTCTGTGCATACTAATTTTGTTGACCTCACGGTCAAGGGTCATGGGAGGACTGGGAAATGTATAAAAAATGTGTACATTTTGAGAAGGAATGGATTTCTCTTGCATGAAAGCCAACCCTTATGTTAAGACATTTGAACTCTTGCTCATTTCAGTGACCTGTCAGAATGGTAAAGGTCACAAAGGTCAAACTTACTATGTGGATGGGTCATACATATAGTCACTCTTGTCGAGGAGATCCTGCAGGATTCACCTCAACAAAAAGTGCTACCAACAGCCAAAGGGTGAAATGCTGCTTGTTCTGTTGTACAGCCATTAATGCAGGACGAGAACGCAGATTCCCCACAGTCATTGAGAGCACCATCACCGTTGACTGTTCAGACTTCTGATGTCATCACGTCCACAGAGGACCTGCCCCAGTTGCTATACGCTAGTGAAACTGTGAAAACAAGAAACAGAACGATGGTAGATGCAGAGATGCTGACTGAGGAAGAATGGCCCGGTGTACCCTCAGTCACAACCACTGAGCAAAGCAGCCAGTCAGAGAAGGTCAAGGTGGATGCAGAGATAGCTACTGAAGTACCATACCCAGATACAGACGATTCAAATCAAACTTCATATGACAATGATAAAAAGGCTGTATGTGATGCTGATGTTCAGACAGAACATTTCACGGAACCATTGTCCAACTTGAGCCAGAATAATGCCAGGAAAACTTGTGATGCCGACATCCAGACAGACCGCTTTGCTGAAGATTTGCTCAACTCAAGCCTGAGTACCAGAAGGGTGATTGAAGAAATGCCAGAAAACATGCCAGAGAATGATGTTATAGAAAGGCGGGGAGAAGAAACATTAGATTCATTCCTAGAGGGCAGCACTGAGCTTGTCACCCAGCTGAAAGAGGCGGAACAAGAGTTGGAACAGCAGGACCAAGACAATAGACAGCTGAAGGAAATGCTCAGGCAGGCACAGGCTGAAATCCAACGCTCCAAAGAGGTGTGTTGGATTAATGTTTTTTTCAGTGTTTGACAAAATGTGCATTTCGCACACCATACATGCATGCATGTTTAGGTGACAGTGAGGGGCCTCATTTGCATCCTTGGACTGCTGGTACTCATTGTGTCCCAGCTACAAAATCCCCACATTTTGGAGTTTGCATTACAATTCAGGAGACAGATCGAGCATGATAGCTCAAGGGTGGTGCCAGAATAGCTTAAGCTGTTCTGGCACCACTCGAACTATCATGCTCGATTAATATCTGGCTGTGGGTGTCGGGACTGAATGAGTTAAACCCTAACACTACAACATGATACAAAAGCAGGCGCAATACTAAGATAAATTGTCACCTAGACAGCTGTGGGTGCCAGGCTATTCAAAGAATGATTCCTATATTTAGGAATTTTGACCATGGGGCTCAGTGTGTGAAATGTATTTTTCTCTAAATGTATTTTTTCGAAAAATACCTACTGATGGCATTACTGTTAGGAAGGTACACTTAGCTTACCGATTTCAGCCTAAAACCCCTTGTGTGTACCTACATGACAAGGGAAGGAACTCTTAGTTAGTTCTTACCATCCTACCTGGGTAGCCTCCCTTCCTCTTATAAGGTCACATGAGCCGTGGTGCCACACCAGTCTTACTCTTTAGCTTACTGGCAGCAGGCGGGAGGGTCCTTTAAGTAAGGCCATCGGTAGATATTTTTTTAGAAAATACATTTTAGAGAAAAATACATTTATTTCCTCAAAATGACCTACCGATGGCATTACTGTTAGGAAGAATTACGAAAAGGTGGCAGGTGCCGCCAAAGAACGAGAAACGTATTGCCCCTGACACGTGCTCAACCGAAACAACGGGATCCACTCCCGACGATTTCAGTTAGGTGTTACCTAGGGCGACAGAGGCGCGAGAAGGGAGTGCTGGGCTGCGGAGAGGTCCCCCACCAGAGCCAGGTCCTTCCGCTGGCCAGAGAGGTTCCTGAGATAGAAGCGGGCAAAGGTGGATTCAGTACGCCAGCCCACCGCCGCAATAATGTCTTTCACCGCGCAGTTGCGATCAAAAGCTAGGCTCGTAGCGACCGCTCTGATCTCGAATCCGCAGCTTCTTCACTCCCGCCAAGGAGAGGTCCTCATAAGCCGAGCGGATGACCCCACGCAGCCAAGATGATACCGTCTGTGCCGAAATGTCCTCCTTACCTCGGGACAAGGGGAGGAAAAGGCGGGACCGCGCTCTCCTGTAAGGTTTCGCTCTGCGCAGGTAGATTTTCAAGGCCCTGACCGGGTCCTGCCGACGCGTGGCGAACCGTCCCTGTCTGTGAGTGGGAGCAGGTTGACCACTTGCGTACCGATGGAGGGAAGCCTGTTCTTGGCTATGAAGGCCGGGTTAGTCAGGAGCTGTACTTAGCCATCAGTCTTGAACTGCAGACAGGCAGGGTCAAACAAAAGTGCATGTAGCTCGCTCACTCTAGCTGCCGTAGCCAAGGCCAGGAGGAAGCAGGTCTTCCTAGTCACGTCCGCCAAGCACGCCAAAGGCAGCAGTTCAAACCTGTCCAAATTGAGCCAAGTTAGGACCCAGGACAGATCCCAGCGAGGAACCAATGAGCGAATAACCAGCTATTGAAGCTTGAAGTGAGCTAACAGGTCCGAGAGATCCTTGCACGCTCATGGGTCTGCTCGTCCCAAATGACGGTAGGTGTCCCCGACCATGGCGCGGTAACCCTTGATGGTAATTGGTGCCAAGTTCTTCTCCTTGAATAACCATAGGAAGAACTCTGCCAGCTGGAGCATCGTTAGATCTGTGGAGGGGGGGAGGTGTCTAGCGGCGCACCACGCTTGGAAGAAGACTCTCCACTTCCCTTCGTAAACCTTGTGGGTGGACAGTCTGCAGGCTGCAGCAATAGCTTCCACCGCCGCATCCAAGAAATCTCTTGCTGCGAGGGCCTCCCGCACAACCTCCTGGGTCCGCTTGCATAGCGATGAAGTAAGTCCTTACTTTCGAAGTTATGGGCTACTCAAGAAGTAAATGCCTCGTTTCCTTATGCATGGGTCGGAAGTTACGCTTACTTTGGAGGTTAACGAGGAAGTAACTTGGGCGTGATTTACTACAGAGGGACTCCATGAGTGTGTGCTTACGTCAGAAGTTACCATGTGTAAAGATATGTTTTAGAGGTTTTGTATGGGTAATTCAAGGTGCTATTGTTATTGTATCACAAACAACGCTCGTGTGATTCAGTTTTCTTAGGTTTGTAAACTTGCTTTAAGTTTAAAAAATAAAAATAAAAATAAAAAATTTATTAAAAAAAAAATAACGTTTAGGTGTTCTGCAAATTTGACAGAAACAGTCCGCTCAGTCTCGTATTTCAGTGAGCAAAACAGCAATTTCACTTTCATGCGGTAGAGTGGACCACAGCCGGCCTAGCCTGTGGCATCTTGACCCTGTTCTTTCCCTGCCGCAGCAGCCATCTGGCAGTTAGGAATGTAACTGCATGCATGCGCAAACGTAGGATTGACCCCAAGTCCAACGTCCTTGGCTCTCTACTTCCCAAGTCACTACTACAGAGCAAATTTTGCTCTGTGCATAGCAAGCAGCCTGCCACTAAACTTGTGAAGTAATAACTCTCAAAGTAGGTGCTTTCTTTTGAAGCTATGGACTACATCACTATGCAAGCGGCACCAGGCGTGTAGGGCCAGCCTTTCCGGGCACGGGTGGAAGAGATCTTGCCTGGGTTGTCGCAGCATAGTGCCATGCGTTGGCAACTCTACGGGGTTCCGTGGTGAGGCTCAGTAGGTCTGTCATCCACGCCTTGTCCCACCTGAACGGGGCTACCAGAAGGAGTACCGTGGCGCAGCCCCTTAGCTTCTGCACGACCTTGGACACCAGCACCGTGGCGTCTACTGCCCAAGCGAGAGGATCCAGAATCGGTGAAACGAACACCGGAAGTTGCCTGTTCCACCTCGTAGCAAAGAGGTCGACCAATGGAGTCTCCCAGTGGGTACAGATCATCCTGAAGATCTCCGTACTAAGTGCCCACTCGGTGTGTAGGAGCTGACCCCACCGCGAGAGAGAGTCCGCGAGGACATTCAGATGGCCTGGAATGTGTTGCGCTCGGAGGGAGATGCCGTGATCCCTGCACCACAACATCAAATGGTATAGAAGCTTGCAGAGTGTCGGGGAGTGCGTACCGCCCTGCTTCTGAATGTAGGACACTACTGTGGAGTTGTCGGAGAGGACCAGTACCTCCTGGTGTCTGAGGAGCGTTTGACAAGAGCCAACCAGACTGCCTTCAACTCCAGCCAGTTGATGTGTTTTCACACGAGATCCGGGGGCCACAGACCCACCCGAGACGGTGGTGAAGTTCGGCAGTAGATGGGCACCCCAGCCGGAGAGGCTCGCGTCTGTGCAGAGAGATAACTGTGGGGACGGGGAGAAGAGGGGCACCCCCGTAGTCGGCCAAAAAGGGTCTATCCATCTCTGGAGGTGAGTCTTCACCAAGGGAGGAGCTGGAGCCAGCGCTGCTAGGTCCCCCGAGGATGGGCGTCAGTGTGCGAGGAGGTGTAGTAGGAGCGGGTGGGAATAAAGTCTGCCAAGGGGTAAGAGATCTGCGGCGGCATTCAGGAGGCCCAGGAGCTGAAGCCAAACCCTCGCCGGGACAGCATCCGCTAGGCACATGTGATGGGCCAAGTCTGTCAATTTGCGGATGCGCTTTTCTGGCAGCCTGACTCTGTTGAGGTAGGTTAGGAACTCCATGCCAAGATGGGTGAACCTGCAGGTCGGAGCGAGGTCCGACTTTCCTCCGTCGACGATGAAGCCGAGCTGTTGAAGCAGTCGGAGGAGCGCGTCCCTGTCCTCTGTTAGGGCTGAAGCATCCTGATTCCGCAGCAGTAGATCGTCCAGGTAGATGGAGGTGGGACTTGAAGACGTCTGTCTGGCCTTTGCCACCACCGCATCCATGATTCTCATAAAGACCCAGGGGCTTAGGTTCAGTCCAAAGGGGAGCACTCTGAACTGGTAAACCACTCCTTGGAAGGTGAACCGTAGGTAGCGTCGCGCCGACAGGTGTACGAAAACGTGGAGGTAAGTATCCGTGAGATCGATGCTGACAGCGAAGGCCATGGGCTGTATGGAGACCCTCAACGCTCTTGCTGTTTCCATACGAAAGGGAGGGGCCAAAATGTACTTGTTTAGACCTGAGAGGTCTATGACCGGTCGCCACTTCCCGCCTGGTTTGGGAACCACAAAGAGGCGGCTGATCCGCTGGTACTTCGGTCCACATCGGAGAGGGTCTTAGTGGGGGAGGTTGCCGAAAGGAGATACGAAGGCCGTCCGATATAGTGGTGAGGATCCAGGGGTCGTCCGGCAGCAGCGCACGCCACCTGTCGCTGCACAGCGCCAGTCTCCCGCCGACCGGAGACCCTGAAGCTGTCGGTGGGAGCAAGACTGGGGAGGAGTCACTGGGCCCTGCCCCGCCGGGCTTCCAGGCGCTCCTGGGCCAGGAGGCGGTGGGCGTGGAGCGTGGGCGACCGAAGAAATGCAGTCTACGAGACCTGAAGCCACTGGTGGTTGCGGGGCGGAAGGAGGGTGTCTGCAAGGCTTGACCCACGGCCCTGCGGGCAGCCTGAAAGCGGAAGGGGTCTGAACGAGGAGCGCTAGGCCACAGATCTTTGGCTGCATCCTTCACCGTCTGCCACATCGGTCCAAACAGCAGGGCTCCCCCCGACCGGTGCCTGACGGAGCTGCATCTTGAGCATCGCGGGTATGCTTGTGCAGTTGCGTAAGACGCTGTCCGTCCGCATAACGTCGCAGTTTAATGTGGCTGCTAGGGTGTTTGTCGAGGTATGGTAAGCTGCCCGATTCGCTGCCATCGCCCCAAAGTCCAGATGTCACGGAGGTGGGACGCACTAGAGCGACTAGAGTCCTCTGTACACTGCACGACGGCCTGCATTGCTAGCTCGAGGAAACCTGCGCAGGCCAGACCGTTCCGCATGAGACCCATTGTGTTCTCGAGTCCGGGGAAATTTTTTTCCGCGCAGCCATCTTGCCGCCTGCCTGCATCTCTGCCCTGCTGTCCAGGGCCGGTGTGGAGCACAGGAAGAATTGTGAATGTCCAGTATACCATCTCTGTTTGAATTTGATCTCTACATCTTCCGGCCACAAGGGATCTGAGAAGAAACGCCTGCCCCCCAGGTTGCCTTGTTGAAGGTGAGCGTTGAAGGTGTCAGTGAGATCTCAAAACCCCGGAGACTGAGGGAGTGATTTGAAGCGCTTAGTCTGGTAATGTGCGTCAACCCGGGCCGAGGTCTTCATCTTGAGGAGGTGGGGGGGGGGGAGGGGGGGAGGGGGAGGCGGCAGGAGGGTAGAGATCAGGTGAGCCATGTCCAGGGTCCTAGAAGGTTCCAAGTCCGGGAAGCCATGGACGGACGGGGTACGGGGAGGAGAAGACGAAGCACCCGCGTGTCGTCAGAAGCCAAAGGGGAGGAGAGCCGCACTGAGGAGGGACTCGAGGTCGAACGGCAGGTCCGGGAGCTGAAGGCTCTCAGTCCTCCGGGTGAAGGCTGAGAGACCGAAAGGACTTGGACAAATCTGCCCGCCAGGGCAGGGCTGCCACTGATCGAGGGAGACCGGTGCTCGAGGGGTCTGCCGGTGCCAGGAGAGCTCCGCAGCCAGGGGGTTGTGACGAGTCAGGCCCTGCTGCTCCCCCGGGAGACACGGTCGACGAGTGTGGGAACTGAACTCGCCATGGTGTGTGCGCGGGTGAGCGTAGTCACGGGGGGGGGGGGGGGGGTACCCAAGAGGCCGCAAGCCAGGAGCGAGTGCGGTGAGGGGCCGCCCACGGAAACGTGTGACGCTGCGAGGCGTCACTGCGGCGGGTCCTCATCTGGTGGGTGCGACAGGGAGAGGAAAACCTGGCTCAACAACTGCACCCCAGCCTCTGGGGGGGCCGGGACAACATGGTCAAGGGCCGCTTGGGGGAAAGGTGTTGCGAGCAAGGAGAGGTAGAGGGTCCTTAGTGCCGCGAAGTTGTTGCACTAGTAGACGGGCAATGAGAGGGCCAGGACTTGGCCGCGAGGCGGTACTGGCTCTGGTGCCGTCTGCCATCGTCGTCTGTCCGTGCACCTTTCCGTCTCGCACTGGGTGAGGAAACCTTACCCCTGTGGCTGCCTCTAACCGAGGGGAGGGGGGGGCGGGGGAGGTGCCAGTTCCCACCGACCGCGCTTTACTTCTGAGCAGGTGGTGGGAGACCTATGGGGGCTGATAGAGCGCGAAAGATCTGACCTGATACGGTGCGAAGAAGGCGCTGCGGGTCAGTGCTTGCTCCGGGGTCGTCTGCCACCATCCTCCGTCCGTGCATCCTTTCATCTTGCGCTGGGCGAGGAACCCGTATCCCTGTGGCTGCCTCTAGCTGGGCTGGGGAGGGGACGTCAGGCCCCGCAAACCATGCTGACCTGAGTGGTTGGGGGGGCGTCACATGGGAGACGACAGCGTAATGGAGCTGACCTCATCTGACGCGTAGAGGACCCCACAATGTCG
>BTPG01000004.1:7386024-7465563 GCA_036245525.1 Semisulcospira habei
TCTTTTTTTTCACGGAAATTTTTTTTTTCTCGCGGAATTTCGCAGATTTCGCTGACAATTCCCATGCCTGAATACTTAAGAAAGTATTTCGCCAAGTTTAAAGCTTGTGTGTACAGAAATATCGGAGATTCTCTTGTTTACATATACATACACACACATACATACATACACACACAAGGCGCTTCACGCCAAATGTACGTTCAGCAGCGAGGTTAGCATAACTAGACATGATGTAATTTTTATCTTGTTACTTCAATTGTTAGAGGTTTAGCCTGCCCACCTTTGATATCATGGATATGCTATTAAATTCACCCCACCGTGGCCCATCCTAAAAAGTCACTTCTATAAATAGAAGGGACTTAAAAAGGAGGCAGAATGTTGCGAGTTTAATTCTGGATCCGGTGCGTTTGCCAAGTAATAGGTTGTAACAACAGTCAGCACTAGAAATAGCCACACGCACTGCAAGTGAACCTTGGCTGGATGAATCCTGCTGCCTATGTGCTACCCGAAGTTGTCTGTAGGCAGCTGGAGCCACCAGCCATAGGCACAGGGCTACGGGCAGCATCTTTTCAGCTAAATATTCCTATGAATCAATCTACTGATTACAAAACTGGTAAAATTATCATGCTTCAGTGATTCAGATACCTGTAATGTTTCCTTGTCTTGAAGTGGTGTTGACTGGTGAAGTAATGGTGTCTGCTGCCTGAGGTAAATTCTCCTTCTCAGTCAAACTTGGAAGCAATGGTCTGGTCACAGAATTCAATGACAACAATTACTATAATATTTACTTCTAACACCACAGCGATGCACACATTTCTGGTATGTAGCTACATCCAGTATATGTTGGACTGACATAAATAATGAAGCGAAATTCCAAAATTTGGAAGTTGTCCATTGAAGACTGCACCGGTTTAAAAGATGGATCAACCAAGATTGTTCAAGGGTAGTGTTGCCATAACCTTGAACAACCATGGTCATACAATATCCTGTTGTACTGAAACAATCTGTAGGATTTATTTCTAATAATTTATGTTTAGAAAAATCTGACAAATGTAAACCTGTTGTAAACACTTTTTACTTGTAGCGCAAGACATCCACATAGGAAAAAACATTCATATTCATGTACCTGTCTCTCTTGTGATCCACTGAACTGCCTGTGGAAGATGCAGAATTGAATCTAACTGATAAGCCGTCTCCCTGGGAAAAAGCAGGTCTTGATCCACAGCTGCCCAATGCTCCATCAACAGGCGACCCCATCTGCGAAAGACTTGTGCTTCTCAAGTCTGCGGACATTCTAGTATCAGTGGACAGTCTGGGCTCTAGTTCTAGCCTTGTGATGGGAGTTGTGCTCCTCGAGTCTGAACCAGATCGCTCTGTAGATGTGAGTGTGACCGGCCCCATGGAAATACTATCTTTGGTTGAAGACTGAGATGGTGTTGAGCTTGAGGTGCTTCTTCCCACAGCTTTGGACAAAGAAACCTTGGTAAGGTGCAGCTCGGCTTCTGTCTTCTTCAGGCGCTCCTGGGTCTTCTTGAGTTCTGTCTGCAGCTTGTACTTGTCAGCCTCAAGGAGGGCGACGGTGTAGCGGTTGATGATGCCACTGTGACTGCTGATGACGCGCTCCTGAGACTGTGACCCTGAGGAGGAGGGAGCTGTTGGGGTGGCAGGCTGGGGCTGTGCTGGGGTGCAAACTGTACAAAACGGGAAAACAGTCTCACTTTACGCAGGCAATAACAAAATAAATGTCACCAATCTCTGCTAACAAAACACCAAATCACTCAACATCGGGCTAATACCTAAACAGAAAATTATATTCCTCAACCCCTTCTGCATGCAGCCACCAGTACTGGTGGCTGAATGTAGCAAAATGAATTTTTCTCCAAAATGTATTTTTCTTTAAAATATTTTTTTTTCGAAAAATACTTACCGATGGTATTACTGAGAGGAAGATATACTTAACTGACAATTTCAGTCTCCAAAATTTGTTGTGTGTTGTCACACAACCAGAGACGTACCTCTAAGCAAGCAGTTACCTAATCCCCCCCCCCCCTCCCCCGAGTGTTCTCCCTATCCTCCCTTCCAAATCTCGCGAGAGGCCATTATTTCCAGTTCTATGTGAGCTGACATGCGGCAAGCGGGGAAGGTGGGAGGGAAGTTTGAGTAATACCATCAGTAAGTATTTTTCGAAAAAATTTATTTTAAAGAAAAATACATTTATTTCTTCAAAATCGTTACCGATGGTATTACTGAGAGGAAGAATTAAAAAGAGGGGGAGGGTGCCGCTTCTAGGGTCAATGCCCCCAGGTAACTGCTTAGCTAGACCCCTGGCCGGGGCACACTCCCGACAATTTCAGTCAAGTGTTACCTATGGCACCACCAGCGCCAGGAGGGAGTGTTGAGCCACGGCAACGTCACCCACCAAAGCCAGTTTGTGCCGCTGGCTGGAGAGGTCACGCAAGTAAAAACGGGCAAAAGTAGATTCGGCCCGCCAGCCCACAGCCGCCACAATGTCCTTCACAGCGCAGTTACGGTCGAACGCGACACTCGCGGAGACAGCCCGGATCTCGTGTGCCCGAATCCGTAGCCTCTTTGCTCCCGCAGGCGAGAGGTCAATGTAAGCGGAACGGATAACTCCACGCAGCCAAGTGGAGATCGTTTGGGCGGATATATCGTGCCGGTTCGGAACCAAGGGCAAGAAAAGGCGTGAACGACCCCGCCGTAAGGGCTTTGACCGGCGGAGATAGATTTTTAACGCCCGAATCGGATCCTGTTGTTTGACGTCTTGAGGTGTGTCAGGACCCCGAAGAGGACGAATAGTGATCGGTTGAGGGGCCGCTGAGGGTAGCTGATTTTTGCCAAAAAGGAAGGGTTAGTGAGTAATTGAACCGAGCCGTCAGCCCGGAGCTGCAGGCAAGACGGAAGTACAGAGAGAGCGTGGAGCTCACTCACATGAGAAGCTGTGGCTAGGGCCAGCAGGAAGCAGGTCTTCCTCGTCAAGTCCGAGAACCGAGCCAAGTGCAGCGGTTCAAAACGAGCAGAGTTGAGCCATGTTAACACCCACGCAAGATCCCAACGTGGGAGTAGTGATCGGGTCACTGGTCGCCGGAGATCAAAATGAGCCATGAGGTCCGCGAGGTCCTTGCAAAATCCCGGATCGGGTCGACCCAAATGGCGGTAAGTGTCAGCCACCATAGAAAGATAACCTCGAATGGTGATGGGTGCCAAGCCCTGATCCTCGAAGAGCCACAAGAAGAACTCGGCGAGCTGGGGCATAGTCAGAGTTGTGGGGGAGAGGTGTCGCGGCCCACACCACGACAGTAAAACCTGCCATTTACCCTCATAGACTTTCCTGGTGGAAGGTCGTCGAGCAGAAGCGATAGCCGCCACTGCTGCATCCGAGAAACCTCGAGCGGTGAGGGCACGCCGTACAATCGCCAAGCGTGTAAGAGGAGGCTCTCCGGGCAAGGGTGAAAAAGATCCTGCCGGGGTTGTTTTAGTATCGTGGTCGGCGTTGGAAGCCGTAGAGGGGGGTCCGTGGCGAGACTCAGGAGATCTGTGGTCCAGCTCTTGTTCCAAGAGAACGGTGCCACCAGAAACAGGACTGCGTGGCAGCCTCTGAGCTTGAGAAGAATCTTGGGTACCAAGACAGACGGAGGGTACGCATAGGCCAAGAGACCCTCCCAGGGGATAGAGAGAGCATCTACCACCCACGCAAGGGGATCTGGAACAGGGGAGACGAAGAGGGGAAGTTGTGCGTTCCACCTCGTCGCAAACAGGTCGATCATGGGTGTCTCCCAGTGCCGGCAAATCATCCGAAAAAGGTCGGGGCGAAGAGCCCACTCGGTATGGAGAAACTGGCCTTGACGAGATAAGGAATCTGCCAGCACGTTCAGCCGTCCCGGAATGTGACGTGCCCGTAGCGAAATGCCCCGATCCCGGCACCACACCATTATATGGAACAGAAGAATGCAAAGGGAGGGAGAACGGGTCCCGCCCTGCTTTTGAATATAGGATACAACCGTCGTGTTGTCGGAGAGAACCAAGACCGCCTGGTTGGTCATGCGTGGTTCCCAAGAGATCAGGGCAAGCCACACTGCTTTCAGCTCCAACCAATTGATGTGTCTGCCCGCTAAATCCGGTGACCAAACACCTGCTGTCGTGCTGAAGTCCGGGAGCAGGTGAGCTCCCCAACCGGAAAGACTGGCATCTGTGCAGATCGACAGGGAAGGAAGCGGGGACGCAAGGGGAACCGCCGATGCCAACCACGCGGGATCCGTCCACCGAAGGAGATGCGGCCGAACTAAGGGCGACACCGGAACGCAAACCTCCAAATCCCCCGAAGACGGACGCCAAAGAAGGAGGAGATGAAGTTGAATTGGACGCGAGTAGAGCCGGCCAAGGGGAAGTAAGTCCGCCGCAGCAACTGTAACCACAGTCTCGCCGGAGTCGTGAAATCAAGATACATCCGACGGGCCAAAAGAACCAACTTGTTGATCCGAGCTTGGGGAAGGTGCACCAAGTTCAAGTCGGTCTGAAACTCCATGCCAAGGTGGAGAAAATGGCGAGATGGCGATAGGTCCGACTTGCCGAAGTTGACTAGAAAACCGAGGCGATGGAGAAGGGAAAGCAGGGCGTCCCTGTCGGCGGTCAAGCAGGTAACATCCTGATTCCGGAGAAGAAGATCGTCGAGGTAGTGGGAGGTCGGACTGAGAGACAACTTCCGCGCGCGGGAAATCACCGCATCCATAATCCTGGTAATGACCCAGGGACTGAGATTGAGGCCGAAGGGCATGGCCCGGAACTGATACACCACTCCGCGGAAGGCGAAGCGAAGGTATCGGCGAGCTGAAGGGTGTATAGGAACATGAAGATATGCATCAGCAAGATCCAGACTGACAGCAAAATCCATCGGTTGGATGGCGGCCCGCAGGGCGCGGGTCGTTTCCATACGAAAGGACGGAGCAGTCAAAAATTTGTTGAGAGCGGAAAGGTCTATCACCGGACGCCAACCTCCATCCGACTTGGGGACGACGAAGAGACGGCTGTAGAAAGCTAGAGAATCTTGTCGCTGGACGACTTCCGTGGCGGATTTGACAAGGCAGCCACTTCGTCCTGTAAAGCCGACGCTTTGACGGGATTGTTTGGAACCCGAGTCCAAAGCAGGGAGCGGCGAAGAGGAGGAGGGCGAAGAAACGAGAGGTGAAGGCCCTCCGAAATGGTAGAAAGGAGCCATGGGTCGTCGGGAAACAGTGACCGCCACTCGTCGCTGAATCGGGATAGCCGCCCGCCGACTGGTGACCCCAGAGAAATCGGCGGGGGCAGGGTGGGAGGAGAGTCATCGGGCCCTCTCCCGTCCTGGACGCCTGCCGCGACCAGGCCAGGCGTGTGTCGGAGCCAGGAGGGTGCGGGCACGGCCAAAATGGTAAAGACGGGAGGAACCAAGAGGGACATGGGCAGCGGAACGGGCGGTGGGTCTAAATGACCGCAGGGCGCAACCCGAGGCCTTGCGGGAAGAGCGAAAGCGAGAAGAAAGATGGTGAGCCGTGGGCCAGATGTCCTTATGCGCATCCTTCACGGCTTGCCAAGTGGAGCCAAACAGCAAAGGACCGCCGATGGGCGCCTGGCGGAGCTGAGCCTTGACTGTCGAAGGTAACCCTGAACAAGCAGCAAGAACGGCATCCCGTCTAATTAAATCACAGTTGATAGCGGCAGCTATCGCATTGGCAGAAGCATGGTACGAAGCCCGATTTGCCACCACCGCGAGAGAAAGTATCTCATTCAGCGGAGCAGTAGAGTGCGGATCCCAATGATCTTCAAGAGCGTGTACAATCGCCTGGGTAGCAAGATCCAGGAAGCCGGAGCAGGCCAGCGTGTTGCGTATCAGGACAGCAGTTTTATCAAAACCGCGAGGGACCCGGGCAAAGGCGAAGCGGCGTCCACCTGCCTGTAAATCTGCCGCATCATCGAGCGAAGGCAAAGGGCACGCAAAAGCCTGAGAGTGACCCGCGTACCAACGTTGGCGGAAGCGAATGTCGACGCCTTCAGGCCACTTAGTTTCGGAAAAGAAGAGAGGCTCTTTGAAAGAGTCAAGAGGTAATTGCGCCCAGAACGCCTCTGCAAGATCTCGAAAGCCAGGTGGTTGCGGAAGAGATCGGAAATGCTTAGGTTGAAGGGAAACATCCACCGAAGCCGACGCCTTTCGCTTCAAAGGAGGTGCAGGGGGGCAAGCGTCTGGGGGAAGAAAGCGAAGAATGAGGCCGGAGGCCTCGTCCAAGGACCGTGGAGTCTCGACACCTGGAGTGAAACAATCCGAGGACGGAGAACAGCTATGCTGAGAGTCCGCAGGGAAGGGACTCCGAGACGGAGAAAGGTGCGGCAAAGCCCCAAGGTCGCAAGCAGAATCCACTGGATGAAGGCTAAGAACCTCCTCCTGAACCGGCGCTGCCAAGCGCCGGGGGGAACAGGACCCATGGAAAGAGTGACGATCGCGCGGTGGCCGGAGAGAAGATCGCCGAGGGATGGATGAGGAGTAAAGGTGCCCAGGTCGCCGAGAATTCCTACTGTCAAATGAAGAAGAAGAAAAAGATGAAGAAGAAGAACGACGCCATAAGGAAGAGGGCAGATGCTGACGTCTCTCAGGCAAAAGCGGATGGCGCGCGCCGCGACGAGCAGGAGAACGGAATCGGGACTGTCCCCTCACTGGAGCACGATGAAGGTGGCGGCGACAGTACGGCGAAGGACGTTCGGAGCGAAGGCAATCCACCCGTCGTCGATAGGCATGTCGCGAGCGACGGGGGGGCAGGAGAATCGCAGGGATTACGGTGACAGGGAACGGACGATGGTGTAGGATCCTGGAGAGAAACGTCCGCAATAGGAGAATAAAACCGACGGGAGGAGTGAGAAATACGCCGAGAGAACATACCAAGTGTGGCACGAGTGCGCGGTGACTGGCTTTTAGCCAGGGCACGAGGAGACAGTGGTTGAGCCGAAGCGCCGAGCAACAAGTCGTGATGTGACTACAATTGTTGAAGTTGCAACGGAAAAGTGCATGTGGGTAAAGTCACGTCTGGCTGGAGAGGGCATGCGCCAGGGACTGCCGATGGTCGCTGTCTCCTCCCCCCAAAATGATGGGGTTGCCTCCGTTGGAGACCCGTCTTAGAAGGCCGGGTCTGCAGGGCTGGCTGTGAAATACACTCATGAGAGCGGGGGCGTACATTCTCACCTGGTGGAAAACCACTCACAGCGGGAGGGACAGTGTCCGACACCCGCGCCTGAGTGGCAAAGAGCTGCAAGGGTCCTGGCACAGAAGATCGTGATAGCTGTGATGGAATGGGGCTGGGAGCCGGAGACCGTGAGCGCCGAGAAGAAACACCGATAGCGGTAGAGCTGGTGGTGATAGGGCAAAGAGGAGCTTCGTCGGACTGTACAGGGCGCTGACAATGGTAGAACTTCCACATTTCGGACCAGCGATCTTCCTCCCACGAAGCACAAAGACCACAAGTGTGGTCCGATGCACATCCCAAACACGGCAGGCAGCACGGATGCAAGTCACTAGGCCACTGGAGATTTTTACAGTTAGTTATTTGGGTTTAACGCCGAGCAGGCAACTAAGGCCATCTCACGGCGGGAAGGCTAAAAATCTGGTCAGCCAGACTAAAAGAAAGGTCTTAAGACATGATGTAAATATACCTTAAAAATATGTCAGGCTAAAATGT
The DNA here is from genome assembly GCA_036245525.1 of Semisulcospira habei. NCBI lineage: Eukaryota > Metazoa > Mollusca > Gastropoda > Semisulcospiridae > Semisulcospira > Semisulcospira habei. Next base: position 7,393,740 of record BTPG01000004.1, read on the forward strand.
CGCACAGATCTCTAAAGAAAATGTCGGAAGACTCTCAAAAAAGTCAAAATAATAGAAACATCATAATCTATAAACGCTCAAATCTTATTAAAAATTTGGCACTCTCTCAGAAAACTGAAGATCTTGTCCGGGGGCACATCCCGGAACAAAACCTTCAAGGAGTCTGCCGTGAAATGTTTAAACCTTGTGTCGATTAGATCAGCACAAGACAACAAAAAGTGTTGAACAGAGTACTGCTCGTCGCAGGCATAACACCATGGACGCTCCTCCTGTTTAAGTAAATAAGAGTGCGTAACATACGTGTGCCCGATGTGGAGCCGAGCCAGGACAGTCTCCTCACGGCGGCTGCCGCAGCGATAAGGTAGACCGTCGGACAACTTAGGAAGGGCTTCATGCAGCTTGTTAGCTTCCTCTTTGTCCCACTCGGACTGCCACTCACGGGCTATGTACGCACTAGCCACATGTCTAAAATCACTATAAACAGTCTGTGTGTCAGGGACAGGGTCATTGCGGGCATCGTTGGCAGCAGAATCTGCGATCCTGTTGCCTTCGATGCCCACATGCCCTGGCACCCAAATAAAAATGATATCATAATATTCCTTCATCAAGTCCGCGTGGAGCTCTCTGATCTGCACCAGCAGTGGATGGTCATTTCCCGTGCCCTGAAGGGCCTGCAGGGCAGAAAGAGAGTCAGACAGAATCAGGAAGTTCCTTTCTCTAGATCGATAAGCATGCCTGAGTGCCAGCAGAACCGCCTGCAGTTCCGCACTAAATACAGATGAGTGGTCTGGGAGGCGGTGCTTAAATGGGCGTCTAGGATGGCGAGAGGACACTGCGGCCGCAGCCACTCTCCCATCCTCAGACTTTGACCCATCGGTATAGATGCGACAATAGCCAGGAAAAATTGAAAGCAGTTTATTGAGGCTCTGTTGGTATATGGCTGGTGGAGTAGAGTCTTTCTTGTGGGCAGTCAAGTCCAGCAAGATGTCAGGAACTGGTAAGAGCCAAGGTGGAGTGCTGTGTTGCAGTGATTCCGAAACTCTGTCCAGGTCCAATCCGGCCGCCTGCAGATGAGGTCGGACATGGAAAGAAAGTGGACGGACAGCTCCCGGATGGGTATCGTATGGGTATTGTTTAGACTAAATGTTAATTAGAATATAAATTATTATGTATGTATTGTTGTTTAGTTTATTGTAAAAGTGGTGTGTTCGGGCATTGTGCTTTGTTTGTTATGTGCATATGTCATTGTATTTTTATTTTTGTGTACAGATTGTAAAGCGCTTAGAGCTTTTGAGTAAGATTAAGCGCTATATAAATACTCATTATTATTATTATTATTATTAAATCTCTGCAAACGATGGTTTAAAAACACAATCATAGGCAGGATTGTCTGGATGGGCCTTCAGTTTCAGAACGTAGCTGAGCATGAGGCGGATGCGGCGGAGCTTGAGAGAAGGCTCCCCTGCCTCGGCATACAGACTAGGAACTGGAGACGTCCTGAAGGCCCCAAGACATATCCGCAGACCCTGATGGTGAATTGTGTTCAGACGCTGTAGCACAGACTTGGAAGCTGAGCCATACACCACAGAGCCGTAATCCAGTTTGGTTAGTTAGTTAGTTATTTGGGTTTAACGCCGAGCAGGCAACTAAGGCCATCTCACGGCGGGAAGGCTAAAAATCTGGTCAGCCAGACTAAAAGAAAGGTCTTAAGACATGATGTAAATATACCTTAAAAATATGTCAGGCTAAAATGTCGCATAGGTCTTTAAAGAAAACGTCGGAAGACTCTCAAAAAGGTCAAAATAATAGAAACATCATAATCTATAAACGCTCAAATCTTATTAAAAATATGGCACTCTCTCAGAAAACTGAAGATCTTGTCCGGGGGCACATCCCGGAACAAAACCTTCAAGGAGTCTGCAGTGAAATGTTTATACCTTGTGTCGATTAGATCAGCACAAGACAACAAAAAGTGTTGAACAGAGTACTGCTCGTCGCAGGCATAACACCATGGACGCTCCTCCTGTTTAAGTAAATAAGAGTGCGTAACATACGTGTGCCCGATGTGGAGCCGAGCCAGGACAGTCTCCTCACGGCGGCTGCCGCAGCGATAAGGTAGACCGTCGGACAACTTAGGAAGGGCTTCATGCAGCTTGTTAGCTTCCTCTTTGTCCCACTCGGACTGCCACTCACGGGCTATGTACGCACTAGCCACATGTCTAAAATCACTATAAACAGTCTGTGTGTCAGGGACAGGGTCATTGCGGGCATCGTTGGCAGCAGAATCTGCGATCCTGTTGCCTTCGATGCCCACATGCCCTGGCACCCAAATAAAAATGATATCATAATATTCCTTCATCAAGTCCGCGTGGAGCTCTCTGATCTGCACCAGCAGTGGGTGGTCATTTCCCGTGCCCTGAAGGGCCTGCAGGGCAGAAAGAGAGTCAGACAGAATCAGGAAGTTCCTTTCTCTAGATCGATAAGCATGCCTGAGTGCCAGCAGAACCGCCTGCAGTTCCGCACTAAATACAGATGAGTGGTCTGGGAGGCGGTGCTTAAATGGGCGTCTAGGATGGCGAGAGGACACTGCGGCCGCAGCCACTCTCCCATCCTCAGACTTTGACCCATCGGTATAGATGCGACAATAGCCAGGAAAAATTGAAAGCAGTTTATTGAGGCTCTGTTGGTATATGGCTGGTGGAGTAGAGTCTTTCTTGTGGGCAGTCAAGTCCAGCAAGATGTCAGGAACTGGTAAGAGCCAAGGTGGAGTGCTGTGTTGCAGTGATTCCGAAACTCTGTCCAGGTCCAATCCGGCCGCCTGCAGATGAGGTCGGACATGGAAAGAAAGTGGACGGACAGCTCCCGGATGGGTATCGTATGGGTATTGTTTAGACTAAATGTTAATTAGAATATAAATTATTATGTATGTATTGTTGTTTAGTTTATTGTAAAAGTGGTGTGTTCGGGCATTGTGCTTTGTTTGTTATGTGCATATGTCATTGTATTTTTATTTTTGTGTACAGATTGTAAAGCGCTTAGAGCTTTTGAGTAAGATTAAGCGCTATATAAATACTCATTATTATTATTATTATTATTAAATCTCTGCAAACGATGGTTTAAAAACACAATCATAGGCAGGATTGTCTGGATGGGCCTTCAGTTTCAGAACGTAGCTGAGCATGAGGCGGATGCGGCGGAGCTTGAGAGAAGGCTCCCCTGCCTCGGCATACAGACTAGGAACTGGAGACGTCCTGAAGGCCCCAAGACATATCCGCAGACCCTGACGGTGAATTGTGTTCAGACGCTGTAGCACAGACTTGGAAGCTGAGCCATACACCACAGAGCCGTAATCCAGTTTGGACCGAACAAGGGCCCGGTACAGACGAAGTAAGACAGTACGGTCCGCACCCCAGTCAGTACGACCGACGACACGAAGAATGTCGAGAGCCTTCTGACAAGAGGTTCTAAGGTAATTAATATGGTTGCGGAAGGTAAGTCTTTTGTCAAAAATGACCCCCAGAAACTTTGCCTCCTCGGCCACCTTAATTGGCACTCCAGCAATGCTCAGGCTAGGTTCTGGAAAAAATTTCGTCTGGTTAGTAAAATGCACACAAACAGTCTTGGAGGGCGAGAACTTGAATCCATTGAGAGACACCCACCGCTGGATGCGATCAACGCACAGCTGCAAGCGCCTCTCAAGGGACACAAGTCCTCGACCACGTGCGCACAAAGCAAAGTCGTCAACAAACAAAGAGCATTCAGAATCATCCTTGACGGCCTTTACAATGTTATTAATTTTAATACTAAATAAAACAGGAGATAGAATGCTGCCCTGTGGGACACCCATCTCCTGTTCAAAGGAGTCGGAGAGGGTGGAGCCCACACGGACATGGAACGACCGGTTAGTCAAAAAGTTGTGAATAAAAACGGGCAGGTGCCCTTTAAAACCCATGTCCAACAAGTCAGACATTATGCCATACTTCCAGGTAGTGTCATACGCCTTCTCAAGATCGAAAAAAATTGCATAGACATGCTGCTTGTTGACAAAAGAATCTCGAATAAATGATTCAAAGCGGACTAAATGGTCAGTTGTACTACGGAAGCGCCGGAAACCGCACTGGAGGTCTGTGAGGAGACCCTGTGACTCAAGATGCCACACCAGGCGGGCGTTGACCAGGCGCTCCATAGTTTTACATAAACATGATGTCAAAGCGATAGGCCGGTAGTTGCCCGGGTCGGAAGGATCCTTACCCGGCTTGGGGATCGGTACAACCACAGCCTGGCGCCAAGACGGCGGAAAATGACCAGTTCTCCAGATATGGTTAAAGACCTTGAGAAGTACAAGGAGTGACCTCTCAGGCAGATGCGTTAGGAATTGATAGTGGACGGTATCTAGGCCAGCAGCAGAGTCATTACATTTCTGCAAAGCTTGCTGCAATTCTGATAATGTAAACGGGACATTATAGTCTTCTGAGTTATCGGACTCAAAATCACAAATACGAGACTCTCGCTTCTCCTTCTCTCTCTGGAAGAAAGGTGAATAATGCTCCGTTGAAGAATTATGGGCAATGGTGGAGGCAAGCAAATTGGCCACAGCTTTTTTATCTGTAACCAAACTGACACCATCTCTAAGATGGCCAACAGAAGCCGAGCCACCTCTGCCCCTAATTCTCCGAACAGCCTTCCATACTTTCTGGGACGGAGTCCGAGAAGTTAAAGATGAGACGAAGCGTCTCCAGGAAGCACGGCGTTCACGTTTAAAAATGTAACGGGCTTTCGCCCTCTGTCTTTTAAAGGTTAAAATATTTACTTGCGACGGATTACGGAAAGCACGTCGCTGAGCAGATTTGCGCGCTATTTGGGCCTTGCGGCACTCTTCGTTGAACCATGGTACTCTCGGCTTTCGAGGGACTGATGCGGAAGTTTTAGGGATGGTTTCACCCGCTACGTCCAACAAAATAGTAGTAAAAGAAGAAATAGGTTCTTCAGATGACATGACCACCTCCTCTGTAATACGAGACTGACAGAGGGAGGCGAACAGAGGCCAGTTAGCTTTCTTAAGATTCCAGCGCCCCACCGGCGGATCCTCCCCACAGCTGACCGATGACAGGACTACTGGGAAGTGGTCACTACCACACAGGTCATCGTGAACCTTCCAGTCAAAGTCCAGCATGAGAGAAGGATCACACACAGTGAGGTCTAGAACAGAACTAGATCCTGAACCTGGGTTAGAGTATGTAGGTGAACCATCGTTAAAGACACATAGATTAAGTTGAGAAAAAACATCTTCTAACATCTGACCTCTGCCATCATAGTGGTCACTACCCCAAAGGTGAGCGTGACCGTTAAAATCCCCCATGAGAATAAAGGGAGGGGGCAGTTGATCAACTAAATTAAAAAAATCATTACTACAGACCCGCAGGGATGGTGGCAGGTAAATACTGCATATAGTTATGGTCTTCTTCAAGGTAACCCGAGCTGCGACAGCCTGAAGACAGGTGTCGATGCTAACGGGGCTACATAAAATTTGGCTACTAATGAGAAGAGCCACTCCACCCGAGCACCTCTCCGAATCAGAGCCTTTATGTATAGCGTTAAAACCATTAAAGGACACAGGGTCAGAAGTCTTCAGGTAAGTCTCCTGAAGAGATATTACTGAGGGGTTATAGCACTTGACTAAAAGACGTAATTCCTCAAAGTTAGCTTGAAAACCACGACAATTCCACTGAAGCAGAGAGTCCATGATTATGTCTTATCTGGGGGTAAGGAGTTTTTCCCCCCTTTGTCCTTTGCCTTGGAAGGAGTCGGAGAAACAGAGGGGGGCCGGCTCCCGGGCCTCCTCTGGTTCCTAGGAGATGAAGGGGGTGGAGCTGCCGCAGCATCAACAACTTCCACTCCCTCCATCTGCTCCTCCAACGCAGCATATTTGTTTTGAAGGGGGACATCAATGTTCCCCTTCTGGGCCCGTGCGCACGGCGGTCCCATAGATTTCTTTGACTTCTGGTCCTGGGCAGCGTTCCTGCCGCTAGAGTTAGCGGCCTTAGAAGGCTGACCAGAGCCAGAAACCTTTGGTGTTGACAAACTAGCAGGTTTGGGTGGGGGCTGAGGCTTAGGGGCAGCAGAAGGCGGTGCCACCGGACCGGTAGCGTCCGCCCTCTGCGTTCCCTGGCTCCTCGTCACCACCGGAGGAGGATTACTCTCCAGGGGTGAGAGGATCCGAGGCTCCGCCCCCAACCAAGAAGTTGGGGTTTGACAAGAGAAGTCTTTGGTGGGGCGCTTGCCTGCCACCGCAGCACTGAAAGTATACACAAAGTTGTTATTTGAGTTTGGCGCCGCCTCAGCTGCACCAGGACCGTCGACCAGTTTTTTTGCGTCCGCAAAGGACAGCCCCTTCTCCACACGCACCTGCTCAATCCTGCACTCGGAGATCCAACGAGGGCACTTCTTGTCCGAAGCCATATGCGCCCCCTGGCAATTCACACACAGGGGGATGGCTGTGCAGGACTCAGCAGAGTGTCCGGGCTTAGTGCAACGGGCGCATAGGGCCTCTGCCTGGCGGCATGTCTTCTGCCCATGGCCATACTTTTGGCACTTAAAGCACCGAAGGGGGAGAGGGACGTACTTTTTCACTTTTAGGGAGTAGTAACCTCCCCAGATGGTAGTAGGAGCTGTGGGGGTGCCAAACGTCAGGATGATGGTAGGGAGACGGATCTCCCTACCACCTCGTTTGGAAATGAAGCGCCTGACGTAGGTCACCCCCTGTGACTTAAGGTTCCGTACAAGTTCATCTTCAGACAGTTCGGCCAATGCTTGATCTTTAATCACTCCTCTAGAGGAATTCATTGTTTTGTGGGGAGTGACCTCCACTGGAGTGTCTCCGATGGAGGAGAGCCTCAGTAGCCCATTGGAGTGTGCCCGGGTACGGCACTCTACCAACAAGTCACCAGACCTGAGGCGCTGGGCCTCAGGCCTGCCAACACGGCTCCTGAGGGTCTCCCCCACCAGGAAAGGGTGCAGCTTGGAAACAGGCTTCTCTTTAACTTTGCTGTGGATAATGAGAAAGCGAGGCCAGACGGCCGAAACCTGAGGCGTCGCTTCCCCACAATCAGAGTCGCTATCATTTTCAAGGTCAATGTCAGTGGCTATGTGCCGCTTTGGTGCCAGTTTTGGTTTTTTGATATTTTCCATATTATAGTATGATAGATATTCATCCCCCGGGGGTCCCCGCCTGCCACCTAGCCCAACAAGGGAAAGTGCAATTGTCGGCGGGTCTCCAGCCGACGCACAATGGAGACTGCCCGAAAGATATACTCAAGGGGGTAAGCCCGATTGAACCGTTTGAGCCACCGCTTTCTATCACACTGTTGAATACAGGGGAATACTGGCGTAAAGCACCCAATCAGCATCAGAGGCTATAGCATGGTGCTCCGTATAACAACCCGCATGTCAACAGGGGGATAGGGCTCGACGTGACAAGAGCCGATTGACTAGGCCGGTACGACTAGCCTCCCGTTTAGGCAGAAGTCAAGGCCAAAGTGGAGTGTTTCAGCCACCAGGATCCTCTTCTCCCCCGACACGGGTCTCCAAGCACGGCAAACACTTGGGATCCAAAGGACCAAAAGCTCACGCGTATTTTTAAGGACCAATCCAACATGGTAAGACCTGGGTAAGCACAGCTCCTTAAAAACCGGACCAGTGAAAAAGACTGTACAACATATCTGCTGACATCAAGTCCTAATCCTGGACAAAGATGGCACCCGTCTGCTAGCCCACTCAGTCAGGGACCGAGTGGACTACCCACCCACGCCACGTGGAGGCCGGTGCCGGGTAGGCGTAATCCAGTTTGGACCGAACAAGGGCCCGGTACAGACGAAATAAGACAGTACGGTCCGCACCCCAGTCAGTACGACCGACGACACGAAGAATGTCGAGAGCCCTCTGACAAGAGGTTCTAAGGTAATTAATATGGTTGCGGAAGGTAAGTCTTTTGTCAAAAATGACCCCCAGAAACTTTGCCTCCTCGGCCACCTTAATTGGCACTCCAGCAATGCTCAGGCTAGGTTCTGGAAAAAATTTCGTCTGGTTAGTAAAATGCACACAAACAGTCTTGAAGGGCGAGAATTTGAATCCACTGAGAGACACCCACTGCTGGATGCGATCAACGCACAGCTGCAAGCGCCTCTCAAGGGACGCAAGTCCTCGACCACGTGCGCACAAAGCAAAGTCGTCAACAAACAAAGAGCATTCAGAATCATCCTTGACGGCCTTTACAATGTTATTAATTTTAATACTAAATAAAACAGGAGATAGAATGCTGCCTTGTGGGACACCCATCTCCTGTTCAAAGGAGTCGGAGAGGGTGGAGCCCACACGGACATGGAACGACCGGTTAGTCAAAAAATTGTGAATAAAAACGGGCAGGTGCCCTTTAAAACCCATGTCCAACAAGTCAGACATTGTGCCATACTTCCAGGTAGTGTCATACGCCTTCTCAAGATCGAAGAAAATTGCATAGACATGCTGCTTGTTGACAAAAGAATCTCGAATAAATGATTCAAAGCGGACTAAATGGTCAGTTGTACTACGGAAGCGCCGGAAACCGCACTGGAGGTCTGTGAGGAGACCCTGTGACTCAAGATGCCACACCAGGCGGGCGTTGACCAGGCGCTCCATAGTTTTACATAAACATGATGTCAAAGCGATAGGCCGGTAGTTGCCCGGGTCGGAAGGATCCTTACCCGGCTTGGGGATCGGTACAACCACAGCCTGGCGCCAAGACGGCGGAAAATGACCAGTTCTCCAGATATATGGTTAAAGGCCTTGAGAAGTACAAGGAGTAACCTCTCAGGCAGATGCGTTAGGAATTGATAGTGGACGGTATCTAGGCCAGCAGCAGAGTCATTACATTTCTGCAAAGCTTGCTGCAATTCTGATAATGTAAACGGGTCATTATAGTCTTCTGAGTTATCGGACTTAAAATCACAAATACGAGACTCTCGCTTCTCCTTCTCTCTCTGGAAGAAAGGTGAATAATGCTCCGTTGAAGAATTATGGGCAATGGTGGAGGCAAGCAAATTGGCCACAGCTTTTTTATCTGTAACCAAACTGGCACCATCTCTAAGATGGCCAACAGAAGCCGAGCCACCTCTGCCCCTAATTCTCCGAACAGCCTTCCATACTTTCTGGGACGGAGTCCGAGAAGTTAAAGATGAGACGAAGCGTCTCCAGGAAGCACGGCGTTCACGTTTAAAAATGTAACGGGCTTTCGCCCTCTGTCTTTTAAAGGTTAAAATATTCACTTGTGACGGATTACGGAAAGCACGTCGCTGAGCAGATTTGCGCGCTATTTGGGCCTTGCGGCACTCTTCGTTGAACCATGGTACTCTCGGCTTTCGAGGGACTGATGCGGAAGTTTTAGGGATGGTTTCACCTGCTACGTCCAACAAAATAGTAGTAAAAGAAGAAATAGGTTCTTCAGATGACATGACCACCTCCTCTGTAATACGAGACTGACAGAGAGAGGCGAACAGAGGCCAGTTAGCTTTTTTAAGATTCCAGCACCCCACCGGCGGACCCTCCCCACAGCTGACCGATGACAGGACTACTGGGAAGTGGTCACTACCACACAGGTCATCGTGAACCTTCCAGTCAAAGTCCAGCATGAGAGAAGGATCACACTCAGCGAGGTCTAGAACAGAACTAGATCCTGAACCTGGGTTAGAGTATGTAGGTGAACCATCGTTAAAGACACACAGGTTAAGTTGAGAAAAAACATCTTCTAACATCTGACCTCTGCCATCATAGTGGTCACTACCCCAAAGGTGAGCGTGACCGTTAAAATCCCCCATGAGAATAAAGGGAGGGGGCAGTTGATCAACTAAATTTAAAAAAATCATTACTACAGACCCGCAGGGATGGTGGCAGGTAAATACTGCATATGGTTATGGTCTTCTTCAAGGTAACCCGAGCTGCAACAGCCTGAAGACAGATGTCGATGCTAACGGGGCTACATAAAATTTGGCTACTAATGAGAAGAGCCACTCCACCCGAGCGCCTCTCAGAATCAGAGCCTTTATGTATAACGTTAAAACCATTAAAGGACACAGGGTCAGAAGTCTTCAGGTAAGTCTCCTGAAGAGATATTACTGAGGGGTTATAGCACTTGACTAAAAGACGTAATTCCTCAAAGTTAGCTTGAAAACCACGACAATTCCACTGAAGCAGAGAGTCCATGATTATGTCTTATCTGGGGGTAAGGAGTTTTTCCCCCCTTTTTCCTTTGCCTTGGAAGGAGTTGGAGAAACAGAGGGGGGCTGGCTCCCGGGCCTCCTCTGGTTCTTAGGAGATGAAGGGGGTGGAGCTGCCGCAGCATCGGCAACTTTCACTCCCTCCATCTGCTCCTCCAATGCAGCATATTTGTTTTAAGGGGGACATCAGTGTTCCCCTTCTGGGCCCGTGCGCACGGCGGTCCCATAGATTTCTTAGACTTCTGGTCCTGGGCAGCGGTCCTGCCGCTAGAGTTAGCGGCCTTAGAAGGCTGACCAGAGCCAGAAACCTTTGGCGTTGACAAACTAGCAGGTTTGGGTGGGGGCTGAGGCTTAGGAGCAGCAGAAGGTGGTGCCACCGGACCGGTAGCGTCCGCCCTCTGCGTTCCCTGGCTCCTCGTCACCACCGGAGGAGGGTTACTCTCCAGGGGCGAGAGGATCCGAGGCTCCGCCCCCAACCAAGACGTTGGGGTTTGACAAGAGAAGTCTTTGGTGGGGCGCTTGCCTACCACCGCAGCACTGAAAGTATACACAAAGTTGTTATTTGAGTTTGGCACAGCCTCAGCTGCACCAGGGCCATCAACCAGTTTTTTGGCGTCCGCAAAGGACAGCCCCTTCTCCACACGCACCTGCTCAATCCTGCACTCGGAGATCCAACGAGGGCACTTCTTGTCCGAAGCCATATGCGCCCCCTGGCAATTCACACACAGGGGGATGGCTGTGCAGGACTCAGCAGAGTGTCCGGGCTTAGTGCAACGGGCGCACAGAGCCTCTGCCTGGCGGCATGTCTTCTGCCCATGGCCATACTTTTGGCACTTAAAGCACAGGAGGGGGAGAGGGACGTACTTTTTCACTTTTAGGGAGTAGTAACCTCCCCAGATTGTAGTAGGAGCTGTGGGGGTGCCAAACGTCAGGATGATGGTAGGAGACGGATCTCCCTACCACCTCGTTTGGAAATGAAGCGCCTGACGTAGGTCACCCCCTGTGACTTAAGGTTCCGTACAAGTTCATCTTCAGATAGTTCGGCCAATGCTTGATCTTTAATCACTCCTCTAGAGGAATTCATTGTTTTGTGGGGAGTGACCTCCACTGGAGTGTCTCCGATGGAGGAGAGCCTCAGTAGCCCATTGGAGTGTGCCCGGGTGCGGCACTCTACCAGCAAGTCACCAGACCTGAGGCGCTGGGCCTCAGGCCTGCCAACACGGCTCCTGAGGGTCTCCCCTACCAGGAAAGGGTGCAGCTTGGAAACAGGCTTCTCTTTGACTTTGCTGTGGATAATGAGAAAGCGAGGCCAGGCGGCTGACGCCTGAGGTGTCGCTTCCTCACAGTCAGAGTCACTATCGTTCTCAATGACAATGTCGGCGGCTATGTGCCGCTTTGGTGCCAGTTTTGGTTTTTTGATATTTTCCATATTATAGTATGATAGATATTCATCCCCCGGGGGTCCCCGCCCGCCACCGAGCCCAACAAGGGAAAGTGCAATTGTCGGCGGGTCTCCAGCCGACGCACAATGGAGACTGCCCGAAAGATATACTCAAGGGAGTAAGCCCGATTGAACCGTTTGAGCCACCGCCTTCTATCACACTGTTGAATGCAGGGGAATACTGGCGTAAAGCACCTAATCAGCATCAGAGGCTATAGCATGGTGCTCCGTATAACAACCCGCATGTCAACAGGGGGATAGGGCTCGACGTGACAAGAGCCGATTGACTAGGCCGGTACGACTAGCCTCCTGTTTAGGCAGAAGTCAAGGCCAAAGTGGAGTGTTTCAGCCACCAGGATCCTCTTCTCCCCCGACACGGGTCTCCAAGCACGGCAAACACTTGGGATCCAAAGGACCAAAAAGTCATGAGTATTTTTAAGGACCAATCCAACATGGTATGACCTGGGTTAGTACAGCTTTTCAAAAACCGGACCAGTGAAAAAGACTGAACAACATATCTGCTGACATCAAGTCCTAATCCTGGACAAAGATGGCACCCGTCTGCTAGCCCACTCAGTCAGGGACTGAGTGGACTACCCACCCATGCCACGTGGAGGCCGGTGCCGGGTAGGCATTTCATGAAAGAGGCGGAATACATCCAGGTCACGGTAACCACCAGTGACAGCACCCTTGACCTGGTCAACTACTACTGCCCTAATGATAAGCTGCTGTCCCTTGACACTATCCAGGTCCCGGACAGTGGATTCCTCATCACTGGTGACTTCAACAGCCAGTCTCAGAGTTGGGGATATGACATTGACAAGAGAGGAGAAGACATCGAGGAGTGGCAAGATGAAAATCACCTGATACTTGCCAATGACCCTGAGAACCAACTTACCTTCTACTCTCGCCGCTGGCATACCACCACTACACTGGACCTGGCGCTTTGCACTGACAATGTTCATAAGCGCCTCAGCAGAACAGTAGGACCACAGTTAGGAGGAAGTGACCACCGCCCTGTCCTCCTCTCCCTAAAAGGAAGCACAGCAGCTAGCTCGCCATACCGACCAAGATGGAACTACCGAAAGGCAGACTGGTGCTTGTTCAGTATCCGAACAAATGAGCTAATGCAAGACCTCGCTGTGTCTGGAAGGAACATCAACAATGTGGTCAGAGAGTAATGACATTATCAGTAAGGCAGCCAAGGAAACTATACCTCGAGGGGTCTAGAAAAACTACACCCCATACTGGACCGCAGATCTTCAGAAAGCACATGACAACCTCACTAGGGCCAGAGAAGACGCTGAAACCAACCCCAGCCAAGAAAACAATATCAAGCTACAACACAGTAAGATGAAGATGAAGTTGGAGTGCGCAAGAAGAAGTTGGAGAGAGAAGACTGCAAGACTGAACATGGAGAGGGACACCACCAAGTTGTGGAGACTGACCAAGGTGTTGAACGATGAGGGCACCAGGGAACAGAAGATCACCCTGGAAGAAGAAGGGAAAGCACTGACTGGTAGGAAAGCTGCAAACATGTTCGCACAGATCTATGCGAAAGAAAGTAGCATCACTGTCCCACGAATGCTTGAGAAAGAAATCAGACAGGAAAAAAGAGAGAGAACAAGTGATGCAAACATCCATGATGCAATGAAGAAGGACATCACCCTTCCAGAACTGAAGATGGCCATCAAACAGCTGAAGAAGAAAAAATCTCCAGGTCCAGACAGCGATGTTACAAACGAGATGTTACAACACCTTGGCAACACTGCCTTAACGAAGCTACTGGACATCTTTAACCACAGCTGGAGAGAAGGACAGGTACCCCAGTGCTGGAAGGAAGCCAGGATGATCCCAATTTTGAAGAAAGGGAAGAATAAGTCCAAAGCCCTGAGTTATCGCCCCATCAGCCTGACAAGTTGTGTGTGCAAGACCATGGAGCGCATCATCAACAAGCGCCTGCAGTGGTACCTGACTCCGAGAGCATTATTGTGCCAGAGCAAGCCGGCTTCAGAAGCCACAAGAGTGCAGAAGACCAGACAACACATCTTGCACAGGTCATAGAAGATGCCTTTCAAGATCAGAAGGTGACATTAGCTGCCTTCATTGACCTACAGAAGGCTTTCGACAAGGTGTGGAAGGATGGTCTCCTTGTGAAACTCCTTCGAAGTGGCATCCAAGGGAACATGTATCAGTGGACCAAGTCATACCTGCACAATCGCAGAGCCCGTGTGACATTGAATGGGTACTGTGGCCAAAAAGTGCTGCTGTGTCAGGGGGTGCCACAAGGGGGAGTCCTGTCACCGACCCAGTTCATACTCTTCATCAACGACCTTGTGCCAGAGCTACCAAAAGGAGTCCACACAGCCCTGTATGCAAATGACCTGGTACTCTGGTGCACAGAAGAGTATGCAGCAACTGCTACATACAGGATGCAGCTAGCCCTGGACAGGCCGACAGACTGGACCAACAACTGGTGTGTGACCATCAACACAGAAAAATCATCAGCCACACTCTTCCAACAAAGCAAAGGCTGGCAACCTAACACTGGGCAACACCCCACTGCGGTATGATGACCAACAGACATACCTGGGCGTCACCCTTGACAAGAAGCTGACGTGGAAGCCACACATTTGGAACACAGAAGCGAAAGCTAAAAGAAAGCTGAACATCATGAGGAAGCTGGCTGGAACACAATGGGGAGCCAATGAAAGATCCTCAAAAATGTATATCAAGGCACAGTGAGACCACACCTTGAGTACAGATCCAATGCATGGTTGACAGCAGCCCAGTCACACCAGCAGACCATTGACAGAGTTCAGAACCAGGCACTGCGTATCATCACCGGTGCAATGAGATCCACACCAATTGAAAAGATGGAAGAGACAACAGGCATCCCACCCCTGTGCATGAGAAGAGATTGCAAAGCCTTGATACAGTCCACAAAGGTTAAGTCTCTTCCAAAGACCATCCTATGAATGCCAGGATGAAACAGCCAACCTCAGGGAGACTGAAAAGATCAAGCTTTGTGAAGGAGACGAGAGCTCTGCAGAGAAAACACCAGGCAAAGCTCCCTGCGCAGGTAGAGGCTCTGAATCCTGCTACTGACCTTCCACCCTGGGAAAGTAAGCCAGAAAACATCACCATCTCTTCCACGGTACTGTAACGAACGCCTTTAGTGCAGATTTCGGTCGGACGATGGTGTGACGTCATTAGCAGTTGGACCGAATGTACACATGCGAATAATGTAGAGATAAGCATTGTTCACGAGCGGTAATGTACAGATAAGCCATGTTCACGTGCGGTAATGTAGCTGAGCGATGTTCACGTGTCACGTGTGGGAGTGACAGTGTAGTATCGGGAATAATTACCAGTTAGAGATGCTATACCAGTCGAGCCGAGCGGTCGTTTTCGGTAGGGCTCCGAGGAAGAATTCTGTCTAGAGAATTCGATAGCTGTATATTGAATACAGCGGGGCCGGTATGGAGCGGACACCCTGGTGTAGGGCCGATGAAGCTGTCCTGAAGGCATCACGTACGTGAACAGATGCGGACATCAAGCCTTCATCTCTCCTTCGTCCTACCATCACTGGTGCTACGAGCAGCAACGGTAGCGAAGTAAGCCACAGATTCGTGCTACAGGACCACATGCAGTGTTCCGTCAGTGTAGCTATTGTCGCCTAGCGCCGTTAATTTCACGCCTAGGAATGTTCTAAATCTGTGAGTAGTCATTGAATAGTAATATTCAGTTCGGGAATCTCCGTCAAGTCGTCAATGTGATATTGACTGTGTCGACACTAGTATAAAGAGGAGTCGAGTGACGTCTCTCGAGAGAGACAACGACCTCTATGGTAGCGAGTGAATGTGTGAGCGCTGAAGTTGTGAATAACCTATATGCCACTTGTTATTGTTAGTTATTTGTGCAGATTGGTTTATATGATGTGAATTGTGTGGTTTAATGTATGTTATGAGTGTATGAGAAATAGTTAAAGAGGGCAAAGAGATATAACTGTGTGGCCTTTGTCCTTCGTTTGTAAGCGCGTGTGTGGTGGATGAAAGAGTATAGTGAACAGAGATAGTGCACCCACCTTTATACTGATTATCAGAACAAACCCACGCACACACTCATTCCATTAGAATAAACGTTTATATATGTAATAATTTACTTCAGTAGCGAAAACACCGTCGTTACATTTGGTGACCCTGACTTTCTATGTGTTAGCATTAAGTCATACATATTCATATTTAGTGAGGGCACCACTAGTTATTATAGATATATATAGGTAGGCTAGTGGGCTGCTTCTTTTGACATTTTGTTATATTGTGTATATGACTGGGATGTGTTTTGTGTGATAGTTGCCGTCTCCAGTTTAACGGCTGTGTCTGTGTACAGTTTCTGGGCACTAAGGATTTAGCTCTTTTTCTGTCTTGGGGGTTTCTATTCTCTTCTTCGGCTCTCTTCTTCTGTTAGGGAATTGTATTTGTTTTACTAGTTCTTCACTGTTATAGGGTCCTGTCCTTTTATGCGTGTGTTTGTGGGTATGTTCTCTTTGCCCTTATTTTAAGTAGATTATCGTGTTGGGATTTCAGCCTCATTTGATTTCCTTTATTTTGTTATTTGATTTGTATTGATTTTGATCTAGTTTTTTTTTGTATTTATGTATGGGGTTATAATTGGTTAGTTTTGTTCTATTGTTTTGATTTGGTTTAGTTGTCAATAGATTGTTTCCCGTGGTTCATTCTTGTTTGAGACTTTGATGATTTGATTGGGTTTATTTCCCTTTCACCGTACATTTGGTATTTAGTATTAGCGATTATAGTGTTTGAGGTCTTTGACATACATTTCATTTTATTTTTCTTTGAATATATTTGGATTAAAACTTTGAACTTAGTAACTTCCTTTTTCGCTGTACATTTCTTGTGCTTCTATTAACTAAAGTTGACATTCTTCAGCATATATTAAGTTAGTGTGTTCTATTTGGTATACAATTGGTCACTTATAGACATATTGAGTTAATACAATACATACTTTGCCCTGCATAATTGTAACTCTGACTGTGCATTGTCCTGTAAATTTACTTTTGGAGAAACTTCATTGTTTCGTAGGGTTTATAGAACAATTTATTGTGATTAATTGCATTTTACCATTTCATTGTTGACACTTTAGTACTTAACTGTTTCCTGTTTAGACATTTTGATATTTTATAGTAAGTTTTATTTTTTTGTTTGTTGATCTACATTGCACTTAGCCATGTCTGACGATTATGATAAGTTGTTCCAATCTTTTATTGCTCAAGCTACTACTTTGGGTATCCCTGATAAGGAACGTGCAAAATATGTACAGGATTGTTTTGATCGTCTTGAGAGACAAAGATTGAGGGATGAAAAAAAATTGGAAAAAGAAGCGGAGGTTGAGCTAGCTAAACGACAAGCAGATGTTCAGTTAGAGCTGGAAAGAGAGAAAACAAAACAAATGGAACTTGAGTTACATTCTGCACGTAGACTTGAGGAACAAGATGCTGGTCATGGAAACAGAGGTAGGGATAGTAATTCTTTTGGTGCTAGACCTGTTTACCCCAAGTTGCCTCTTTTCAAAGAAAGACAAGATGATATTGATTCATACCTTTTTCGTTTTGAGACGCATGCTACAGCCCTTGGCTGGGATCAAAGCAAATGGGTTACCTTTCTTTCCGCTTTGTTAGAAGGTAACGCATTGAACTTGTACCACAGTCTTGCTGCTCATGGGCCTGTAGATTATCAGACATTGAAGGACAATTTGCTTAAGAAGTTCCAGTGTACTGCAGAAGGTTTTCGCAAAAAGTTCCGTGAAATCCGACCAGACTCGAACGAACCTTTCCAAACTTTTGGTATTGAGCTAAATAGGTTGTTTGATCGATGGATAGCTTTGTCCGGTGTTCCTAGAGACATGCAGGGAATTATGAATCTTGTGTTAGGTGAGCAGTTTCTAGAATGTGTGTCACAGGATCTTGCTACTTTCATTCGCGAGCGTGGACTTGTCACATTAGATGATATGGTTAAAACCGCGGAAAGTTATCGTCTTGCTCGTCCCGGAAAGAACTTGGCACGCAGAACGGCTGCTACGGTTTTCGGCTCAGTAGGATCAGTTGATTTAGCTGAAGAGTCACAAGCTGTTGCTGGCTCTGCAGATTCTCGCGGTGGTTACTCCAACTATCGAGGTCGCGGCTATTGGAGAAATCGTGGTGGTTTTCGACAGACCGACCAAACACCCTTGGTTTCGAACCAAAAGGTCGAAGGTCGTTTTGATCAAACTCGAGGATCTTTGAAACGTGGACATGGAGGTGGTTCGTTTTACACCAATTTTGATAATTGCCCTCTTTGTGATGGTAAAGGTCATGGTCCCAGGCAGTGTCCTCTTCGCAACAGTCCAAACCCTTGCTCTGTTTGCAACATTGGTGGTCATACTCGCAAAACTTGTCCCTTTGTTGTGAAAAAAACCATAGCTTCAGATAAGAGTAACTCGAGCTCAGGTTGTGCAGTTGTCCCTGTAGACTCAGAAGTTGTTTGCTCTATTTTTGATCAGTCAGCTGGTCACTTGCATTTAGAAATTGGTTCTGTCAATTCTACTGCTTGCTCAGTTCTGCGAGACACAGGTGCTACCATTTGTGGTGTTCGAAAACGTTTGGTTTCTGATGACCAGTATGTACCAGGTACTGTCCGTTGTAAAACTTTTGGTGGAGAGATCAACATTTACCAGCAGGCTAAAGTTGTTGTTTCTTGTCCATATTTTGCTGGAGAGTTGGTTTGTTGTGTTCTTGAGGATCCAGTTGCTGACTTGATTGTGGGTAATATTCCAGGTTTGATTGTTCAGCAGGCCCAAGCTACCAAAGTTGCTGCTGCTGCTGCTGCTGATGTGATCCCTGTTGCTGCTGTCACTACTCGTGCTCAGGCTAGAAAACAAGGTCTCCCGCACAAACCTCTTGTCACTGTGTGCGATGATTTGAAGGTCACTCGTGCTGAACTCATTCAGTTGCAGAAAGGTGATGCTACTCTGCAAGGTTGTTTCAATTTAGCTGCCTCAGGTGAAGAGAAGGTTGTTGGTTCTGCTACTTATTCTTTCTATTTTCAAGATGATATTTTGCACAGGAGGTATCGGAAATCAAAGGATATTTTGCATCAGGTTGTTGTTCCAGAGACACTTCGTGCTTCAGTCATGACTGCTGCGCATGATCAACTTTTGGCTGGTCATTGTGGAGTTCGTAGAACTCTGACTCGGATTTTGTCCCAATTCTTTTGGCCTGGCGTTTCTGCTGATGTGAGTACTTATGTTCACACTTGCGACATTTGCCAGAAGACTATTTCGAAAGGGAGAGTTTCCCCTGTTCCTTTGGCGACTATGCCTCTTATCTCGACTCCGTTCGAGAGGGTCGCTATTGATCTCGTTGGGCCTTTGTCTCCTCCCTCTCTTGAAGGTCATAGATATATTCTGACTTTGATTGACTTAGCTACTAGGTATCCGGAGGCTGTTCCTATGAAGGATATTTCTTCTGTTGCAGTTGCTGAGGCTTTGATGGGTATTTTTTCAAGGTTAGGCTTTCCCAAGGAAATTCTGTCGGATCAAGGCTCTCAGTTTAACTCCGATTTGATGAAACAGTTTCATGCTTTGTGTGGTACTCGAGCCATACGTACTTCTCCCTACCATCCTCAAGCAAATGGTACTGTTGAAAGGTTTCATGGCACTTTGAAGTCTATGCTTCGGAAGGTTGTTCATTCTCAACCAACCGCTTGGCATCGGTATCTTCCTGCATTGCTTTTCGCATGTAGAGAATTGCCGTCAGAAAGTACAGGTTTCAGTCCTTTCGAACTGATGTTCGGCCGCAAACCAAGAGGTCCCATTTCTCTCATTGCTGATTCCTGGACCGAAGATCACAATTCTGGTGATACATCAGCAAAGCCCTTGTACGCTTATCTCTTCGACTTGAAGAATATTATTTCTGAAAGTTGTGAAATTGCTTCGCAAAACTCTGCAGATACGTCTGTCAAGAACAAGACGTACTTTGACCGTCGTGCGAAGGCACGGACTTTTTCTGTTAACGATGAGGTTCTCGTTCTTCTTCCCACTGACTCTAACAAACTTCTTATGACATGGTCAGGTCCTTATTTTGTGCAGGAATGTCTTCATCCTGACTATAGGATTCTTGTGAAAGGCAAGCCGAAGATTTTCCATGCCAACATGCTCAAACGTTATCTTCGTCGTGTTGATGCTGCTGTTAGTGGTGTTGAGGAGTCTACTACAAAATTGTCAACTGGTGTTTTAGTCGACTGGTCTTCCATTTCTCCTTTTTTGCTTCCAGATGTCGAGGTTGTGGAGCCTCAGTGTGATCCTCATGTAGACGTTTCAGACTGGCATACTGTCCCATCAGTGGCTATTGGTGTTGTCCAAGATGATGATGAAGTTGGTGTTCTCCCCACTATTCCTCTCATGTTGTCGTCTATCAATGACAAAGACATTTCCGATATCGATTTCAACATTGATCTCTCTGATTCTGATGGGCAGTCACTGTATGCAGTATTTGCAGATTTTCCTACGGTGTTGACATCGAGACCCGGTGCGTTCAACGGAAATCTTTTCCTTGACGTCACTCTTACGACTGATGTTCCAGTGCGTCGACGGGCTTATGATCTACCTTTTTCTTCTAAGCAGATAGTTGTACGAGAGATTCAAACCATGCTTGACCTAGGTGTCATAGAGAAATCAAAATCTGCGTATTCATCACCCGTTGTCCTGGTTCAGAAAAAGGATGGTGCTTGTCGGTTTTGCATTGACTATAGAGCTCTCAACAAGATAACTGTTTTCGATGCTGAACCCATTCCCAATGTGGACGAGTTGTTCACAAGGCTCGCGAACAGTACGTTCTTCACACGTATTGATCTTTCTAGAGGTTACTGGCAGATTGTTGTCAACCCGATGGATCGTCACAAGACGGCGTTCGCAACGCACATGGGTTTATATCAATGGATCAGGATGCCTTTTGGTCTGGTTTCTGCCCCAGCAGTGTTTGCTCGTATGATGCGAATGCTTGAACTTCCTGAGGCGTACTCAATGAATTTCTTCGATGATATTTTGATCCATAGTACTACTTTTCAAGATCATCTGGTGCACGTTAGAGATGTCTTAACCAAGTTGCTCCACTACAACTTGACTGCCAGTCCGGTTAAGATCTCGTCTGGTTACAGGAGTCTTGAGTTTCTTGGACATGTGGTGGGAGAAGGGATGCTGCGTCCAGAGCAGAAAAAAATCGAGAAAATTTTGGCTATCCCGACCCCAACCATCAGAAAGCAAGTCCGTTCGTTGTTGGGGCTGTTGAGCTTTTATAGACGCTATGTCCCGGCATTCGCAACCATCACGGCTCCCATTACTGATCTCACAAAGGAGACGAAAGCGCGCACGATTGCATGGACACCTGCTTGTGAGGAAGCGTTGATTCGGATCAGACACATTTTTTCCTCTGCGCCTGTTCTTCAGTTGCCTAGGCTTGATCAGCCTTTCATTTTACGCACAGATGCTAGTTCTACTGGCTTGGGTGCTGTGCTGCTTCAGGAGTTGGGGGGAACTCTTCACCCCGTGTCATTTGCGAGCAGAAAGTTGCTCGACAGAGAGACCCGCTACAGTACAATCGAAAGGGAGTGTTTAGCTATTGTTTGGGCCATTTCGAAATTTTCCAAATTTCTTTGGGGGGTCGATTTCATTCTCCAGACTGACCACAGACCGCTGACGTACTTGCATACAAGTCGCTTTAAGAATTCTCGCATCATGCGTTGGTCCTTGTCCTTACAAGAGTTTCGATTCAATCTCGAACCACTTCCAGGTACACAGAATGTGTTCGCGGATCTGTTGTCACGCGCTGATCGTGATCAGTCGGTTCCATAGGTCAAGGTTTCATAGTCGTTACTGTATTTTCACATTGGCTTCGAACTTGTAAAAAAGACCCTCGGTCGGTTCTTTTTTTCGTTGAGAGGGGGGTAGTGTAACGAACGCCTTTAGTGCAGATTTCGGTCGGACGATGGTGTGACGTCATTAGCAGTTGGACCGAATGTACACATGCGAATAATGTAGAGATAAGCATTGTTCACGAGCGGTAATGTACAGATAAGCCATGTTCACGTGCGGTAATGTAGCTGAGCGATGTTCACGTGTCACGTGTGGGAGTGACAGTGTAGTATCGGGAATAATTACCAGTTAGAGATGCTATACCAGTCGAGCCGAGCGGTCGTTTTCGGTAGGGCTCCGAGGAAGAATTCTGTCTAGAGAATTCGATAGCTGTATATTGAATACAGCGGGGCCGGTACGGAGCGGACACCCTGGTGTAGGGCCGATGAAGCTGTCCTGAAGGCATCACGTACGTGAACAGATGCGGACATCAAGCCTTCATCTCTCCTTCGTCCTACCATCACTGGTGCTACGAGCAGCAACGGTAGCGAAGTAAGCCACAGATTCGTGCTACAGGACCACATGCAGTGTTCCGTCAGTGTAGCTATTGTCGCCTAGCGCCGTTAATTTCACGCCTAGGAATGTTCTAAATCTGTGAGTAGTCATTGAATAGTAATATTCAGTTCGGAATCTCCGTCAAGTCGTCAATGTGATATTGACTGTGTCGACACTAGTATAAAGAGGAGTCGAGTGACGTCTCTCGAGAGAGACAACGACCTCTACGGTAGTGAGTGAATGTGTGAGCGCTGAAGTTGTGAATAACCTATATGCCACTTGTTATTGTTAGTTATTTGTGCAGATTGGTTTATATGATGTGAATTGTGTGGTTTAATGTATGTTATGAGTGTATGAGAAATAGTTAAAGAGGGCAAAGAGATATAACTGTGTGGCCTTTGTCCTTCGTTTGTAAGCGCGTGTGTGGTGGATGAAAGAGTATAGTGAACAGAGATAGTGCACCCACCTTTATACTGATTATCAGAACAAACCCACGCACACACTCATTCCATTAGAATAAACGTTTATATATGTAATAATTTACTTCAGTAGCGAAAACACCGTCGTTACAGGTACACCACATCACCACCAAAGATGAGCACAGCATTGCGAGCAAGAAAGCCTGGACACTGGCCATGCTCGAAGAAAAGTATCCCCAGGAAGCATGGATACGGGCATACACCGATGGATTAGCCACAGATGCAGTTCAGAATGGAGGGGCTGGGGTGAACATTCAGTACCCAAACGGAAAATGGCAGGCTGAGGCAGTATCAACAGGCCTTCACTGCACAAATTACAGAGCTGAGGTGGAAGCCCTGGTCCATGCTGCAAACATCCTTAGTGGCACTGCAGACCCTGATGCCCAGATTGTCTTCCTGACTGATGCCATGTCTGTCCTTGAGGCAGCAACAGCAAGCAAACTGCCACGTCTACAAGAGGCACTGCAAAACATCAAGTGCACCAGACTGGTGCTGCAGTGGATCCCTTCACACTGTGGCATCTACGGCAATGAAGAAGCTGGCAGAATGGCAAAAGTGGGCGCAGAGAAAGAACAAGATGAAAATGGAGTCAGCTTCACAGAGATGAAGACCATCATTGTCTGTGTACAGACCACCACAACGGCCCCTAGACAGTTACCATCAGCTGTCCAGACAAGAGCAGGTGACCATCTTCCGTCTGAGGACCGGGCACAACCGACTCAATTTCCACCTGCACAGACGCTTTCACCCCGTGGCATCTCCCCTGTGCCCTTGCAGAGAAGCAGAGCAGACCACAGAGCACATCCTCAAGGACTGTGGGAACCACCAGCTGCTGAGGGAGGAGATATGGCAGAAGCCCGCCACTCTACAAGAGAAACTGTACGGGCCTGTGGAGGTGCTACAGAAGATCACAGTTTTCATTTTGAGAGCCAAACTCCAAGTGTGACGGCGTTCGAGAAGAAGAAGAAGTAGGCTAACACACGTCTGCACAGTGTGAGCTAAGTAGAACGACTGGCTTGTCACACCACATGACCGGATGGGCAGGGACAGGAAGCAACTCACGGCCCTGGTCAGGGTTCCCTGAGTGCCTCCCGGATTGTGTAGGAACACAACAGGTTCTTAGGCTGAAATTGCGTAAGTAGCAGACACTTCCATAAAGTAATGTCATCGGTAATGTTTTTGAGGAAACAAACAATTTTCTGTGAAATGTCAAACTGCTATTTCAGCCACTGTAAGCAGTAATTCCAGACTGGCGGGCGAGAGACGAGTCTCGTCTGATCATCACATGTACTCACAAGAGACCTCTTCTGACCGGATTCTGCGTATCTCCCCCTTGAGTTTCGCAATGGACGACTCCTTGTATGTGATCATTTCTTGAGCATTACTCAATCTGTAAGACACAAAAATCAAGATGTGTATATTACAAATGTATATTTCTCCTAGCTGTTATAATGAATCTTTTCTTCTAAAATCAAATTTCAAACTAGTAGTTTCTATTATTTAGTTCTGGCAAAAGTACTGTACTGCTCATCATCATTGGAAGCATCACAACACACAATTGTTTGCACACACAAATACACAGAAGTACCAATGGAGAAAGAAACACTCTTTAAAAAAGACAGTTACAACACAGTTATTTTGGGTAAATACCCTTTTTCAAAATAGACAAACAAACAGAGATCAGTCGCTACTTATCTTCATTTCAATTACAGAAGGAATGTCTGGATTACACAAATAAACAGAGTACACAAAAATATTTTTACTATCAAAGCAAAAACAGAAAATGTATTGACCCTGATGGTTCAGATGTACAGCCTGATTAGCATATCACCTGGAGGTGCGAAGCTAATCAGATTCTGTTGTACTTATCTTGAGCTGTCGTGATTAGACTTATAGTTATGAGGTGTTAACATGAATCTAACTGTTTAGTGAGTGCTGCCAGCTCCTTCTGGTGTTGAGACTGAATATAGGACAGTTCCAGGTCCCTGCGCTTCAGGCTGTTGGTCAAGCTCTCTATCTCTTCTGCAACACACATGGGAACACAAGTATTATTTTTCCGACTACAGTACAATGCAAATTAAATGGAAAAAAGGTCCAGTTAAATGCCATTCATGCACTGGTTATCTTCCTTGATTGCTGGGTGTGTGCAATTCACAGGAAACACTACCCAGTCACTCACGGAACAGCCAGAGATGACCTTAATCAAGAGGCAAAGACTGTCACGAGCTCCTGCAGTTAACGGGTCAGGGCTCAAGGGAATCAGTCAGAGATAAAACGGGTAAATATGGCTCTTTATTCAGCGCCTTCCTCCATGTCACATACACTTACAATGTACTTACACTAACCTGTTGTCTGTTGGTAGAGCTCTTTGTCACAATGGTTCCTGCAGGATAAAGTGCTACCAAAAGCCAAAAGGATTGAGATTCTTAATCTTAGTTATATCATGACTGTAGCAAACATGTATTTTTCTCTAAAATGTATTTTTTCGAAAAATACTTTTCGATGGCATTACTGATAGGAAGATATACTTAGTTTATCAATTTCAGCCTCCAAAATTGTTATGTTGCTACACAACCAGGGACGTAACTCTAGCAAGCAGTTACCTAGTCCCCTGAGTGGCCTCCTTATCCTCTGAGTAGCCTCCCTTCCTAATCTCGCGAGAGTCCATTAGAGCCAGTTCTATCTTAGCGTACTGCCGGCAAGCAGGGAAGGTGGGAGGGAAGTTTGAGTAATGCCATCGGTAAGTATATTTTGAAAAAATACATTTTAGAGAAAAATACATTTATTTCTTCAAAAACGTTACCGATGGCATTACTGATAGGAAGAATTGTGAAGAGGAGGGTGCCGCCCAAAGCTCTAGCCCTGTGTAACTGTTTAGCTAGGTCCCCTGTAGGTGCACACTCCCGACAATTTCAGCTCAGCGTTACCTATGGCGCATCCAGCGCCGGGAGGGAGTGTTGAAATGCAGCAATGTCCCCCACTAGGGCCAGGTTTTGTCGCTGGCCTGAGAGGTCCCGAAAGTAAAAGCGGGCGAAGGTAGATTCGGCCCCCCAGCCCACAGCCGCCATAATGTCCCTCACGGCGCAGTTGCAGTCGAACGCAATGCTTGTGGAGACAGCCCGAACCTCGTGTGCCTAAATCCGCAGCCTCTTCGCTCACTCTGTCAAGATGTCTTCGTATGCGGATCGTATGACTCCGCGCAGCCAAGCGGAGATCGCCTGGGCTGATATGTCGTTCCTGCCTGGAGCCGAGGACAGGAAGAGGCGGGAACGTCCCCGCCGTAGGGGCTTTGACTGGCGGAGGTAGATTTTTAACGCCCTGACCGGATCCTGCTGTCACACTTCCCGGGACAGGTCACGGCCCCGCAGTGGACGAAGAGTGATCAGTTGAGGGGCAGCTGAGGGGAGCCTGTTTTTGGCCAAAAAGGAAGAACTAGTGAGGAGCTGAACCGAGCCATCGGCCCGGAGCTGCAGACAGGACGGGTGCACTGAGACAGCGTGGAGCTCACTCACTTGAGAGGCTGTGGTGAGAACCAGCAGGAAGCACGTCTTCCTCGTCAAGTCGGAGAACCGCGCCAAGGGCAGAGGTTAAAAACGATCAGTGATGAGCCAGGTTAACAACCACGCATGGTCCCATCATGGTAGCAGTGAGCGGGTCACTGGCCGCTGGAGGTCAAAGTGAGCCATATGGTCGGCAAGGTCCTTGCAAGCCCCTGGATCTGGCCGGCCCAAATGGCGGTATATGGTGATAGGCCCCAGGTTCTGATCCTCGAAGAACCACAGGAAGAACTCGGCGAGCTGGGGCATAGTCAAAGTGTGGGGGAGAGGTGCCAAGTCCTGCACCAGGACTGCAAGACCCACCATTTCCCCTTGTAGACTTTCCAGGTGGAAGGTCTGCGTGTTGTAGCGATAGCCGCCGTTGCCGCATCCGACAAACCTTGAGCGGTGAGGGCAAGCCGCACAATCTCCATGCGTGTAATAGGAGACTCTCCGGGCAAGGGTGAAAGAGATCCTGACGTGGCTACTTCAGCATCGTGCGCGGTATGGGAAGCCGCAGAGGGTGGCGAGACTCATGAGATCTGTGCTCTAGATCGTGGCCCAAGTGAACGGGGCTACCAGGAACAGCACCGCGTTGCAGCCCCTGAGCTTCAGGAGAATCTTGGGTACCAGCACGGAGGGAGGGTACGTGTATGCTAGTAGGCCCTCCCGCGAGGGCGTCCGGAATGGATGAGACGAAGAGGGGCAGTTGTGTGTTCCACCTCATCGCGAACAGGTCGATCATGGGCGTCTCCCAGTGCATGCAAATCAGCTGAAAGTGGTCGGGGCGAAGAGCCCACTCGGCATGGAGGAGCTGGCCCTGACGAGACAGAGAATCCGCTAGCACATTCAGCTGTCCCAGGATTTGACGCGCCCGCAGCAAAATGCCCCGATCCCGGCACCACACTAGTAGCTAGAACAGAAGGATGCACAGCGAAGGAGAACGCGTCCCACCCTGTTTTTGAATATGCGCCACAACCGTTGTGTTGTCAGAAGACCAAGACCTCCTGGTGTGTCATGCGAGCCTCCCAGGCGATGAGGTCAAGCCAAACTGCCTTCAACTCCAATCAGTTGATGTGCTTGCCCACTAGATCCAGCGGTCAAAGGCCCGCTGTCTCGCTGAAGTCCCGGAAGCAGGTGGGCCCCCCAACCGGAGAGACTTGCATCTGTGCAGATCGACAGGTAGGGCAGTGGGGAGGCTAGGGGAACTCCCGACGCTAACTAAGAGGGGTCCGTCTACCGGAGGAGATGTGGCCGAACCAGCAGAGACACAGGCATGTGGGGGCTTTCAAATCCCCCGAAAGACGGCCGCCAGAGAAGGAGGAGATGCAGTTGAATTGGCCGCGAGGTGGCCGAGCGGAAGCAAGTCCGCTGCTGCGCTCATGAGTCCTAACAACTGCAACCACACCCTCGCCGGAGCCTCCGTGGCTTGATACACTTGCAGGGTCAAAGCCGCTAACTTCTCGATCCGGGCCTGGAGAGTCGCACCAAGTTAAGTTGGTCCAAAAATCCATACCAAGGTGGATAAAACTGTGGGACGTCGAGAGGTCCGACTTTCCAATGTTGACCAGGAAGCCGAGCTGTTGAAGTAGGGAGAGCAGCATGTCCCGGTCGGCGGACAAGCAGGTCTCGTCCTAATTCTGGAGGAGCAAGGCATCGAAGTAGTTGGAGGTCGGACTGAGAGACGACCGCCGAGTGCGTGCGACCACCGCATCCATGATCCTGGTGAAGACCCAGGGACTGAGGTTGAGACCGAAGGGCGTGGCTCGGAACTAATAAACCACCCCGTGGAAGACGAAGCGCAGATAATGGCGAGCCGAAGGGTGCATGGGCACATGAAGGTGTACTCACAAACCAGACAGGTGAGGCTAGCGCTGGCAGAATTGTACAACAAACCAAGGGGAATTACTCAGCGCTGGACAACAGTTAGATCCCCTGCCCCCGCCTATCAGGCACCCAATCGCCAGCCCACAGAGAAATACGCAGGTATAGAATAAGACGATCATTTGCATCTTCAAATAAGATGCATCAGGTCTCTTATATAACCCATGTCTTTCTCCGGAACTTAGGAAGTAGGCAGGGGAAACATACATACACAAACACGAAGGTGCATTACTATATGTGGTCGGGTAAATACCCTGTATTCCCACAGTAGATGCACAGAACATTACACAACAATGTAACGATACAAATTTGCCTCGAGTTATACTGAGATACTCACAAACCAGACAGGTGAGGCTAGCGCTGGCAGAATTGTACAACAAACCAAGGGGAATTACTCAGCGCTGGACAACAGTTAGATCCCCTGCCCCCGCCTATCATATAGTAATATATAGTAATGCACCTTCGTGTTTGTGTATGTATGTTTCCCCTGCCTACTTCCTAAGTTCCGGAGAAAGACATGGGTTATATAAGAGACCTGATGCATCTTATTTGAAGATGCAAATGATCGCCTTATTCTATACCTGCGTATTTCTCTGTGGGCTGGCGATTGGGTGCCTGATAGGCGGGGGCAGGGGATCTAACTGTTGTCCAGCGCTGAGTAATTCCCTTTGGTTTGTTGTACATGAAGGTGTGCATTGGCCAGATCAAGACCAACTGCAAAATCCATGGGCTGGACCGCAGCATGGAGGGCTCTGGCTGTTTCCATACGGAATGAAGGGGCAGCAATCAACTTGTTTAAAGCCAAGAGATCAATAACCGGAGGTCAACTTCCGTCCAACTTCGGTACAACGAAGAGACGACTGTAGAAGGCCAGAGAGTTGTGTCGCAGGACGACCTCCATGGCGTACTTCTGAAGCAACGCGTCCACCTCTCCCTGCAACGCCTCTGCTTTGACCCGATCGCTCGGCACCTGAGTCCAAAGCGGGGAACGCCGAAGAGGCGGAGGACATTGAAAAGTGAGTTGGAGAACCACCGAGATGGTAGAGAGGATCCAAGGGTCTTGCGGCAACAGCGACCGCCAAGCGTCGCTGTGCTGGGAGAGCCGCCCGCCGACTGGGGACCCGAGAAATGTCGGCGGGGGCCAGTCTGTGAGGGAAGTCATCGGGCCCTCCCACGCCCGGGCCACCGGCCCCTACCAGGCCAGGCAGAGGCCGGGGTGGCGGAGGCGGAATCCTCAGGATGGAGGCTGGGAACCTCTTCGTCGACAGCCGCTGCCAAGCGCCAGGGAGGGGTATGCTTAAGATCGGAGAGTGGGCGACCGTCGCGCGGAGCATAACTGTCTGCTCCGCAGGGAAGGACCAGATGAACAAGATCAAAACGGGAGCAAGGGGAACGCCACCGAAGGACGGGAGAGGAGCGCTGGCGCCAATGCCCCCGAGGGCTCCGACTGGCAATGGAAGAAGAAGACAATGAACTCACCTCGCGCCAGTCAAATGCGTGGGAGGGCGCCAGAGGGTCTCTCTCACATGAAGGGGGGAAGACCAACGCCTCATGGGGGAGGGATTGTGCCGTCCGCTCTCGCGAAGAAGCCATCGGCAGCGAGAACCATGGCGTGAAGAAACGCACGAACGGGACCATCCCCGCCCCGTTACGTGATGATGTAGTCTGTGACTCGGCGGGGAAGGTTGCCCGGGGCGACGCAGAGCCACCCGTGGTCCAGAAGAAGAGCACCGCGAATGACAAAAGACGCGCGGTGAACATGGTGGCTATGTTCCATCCGTGTCCTCTTACGACCCCGATGCAGCATGTCCTGAGGGAGGGGGGGGGTGGGGGGGGGAGGGAGGCCAAGGTGAACCAATCTGACTGGAGTGGCTAGATCGCTGCCGAGAGGGCTTACCTTCCAATAGTCTAGTCTCTGGCCGTTGAGGTGAGCGGTCGATCTTTAGCTGAGCTCCGCTGTGCAGCCAACCGTGACATACTGCAGTGGAGTACTGTGCTTCTTCTTGGATATACCATCATGTATGTGGATGTGTCTTGATCCCGGTGTATTGGTGTGTTGGTTAGCCATCTTTACATTTATAATGATCTTGCTGGGATCTCTGGAGATTTGTGTTGTGTTTGTGAATTGTGAAATGGACACTTTACTACCTTGCTAACTCTTCCAGCGCGAACTTTCTCGAAGGGCGACCCAGTGGCAGGATGTACCATCTACTGTGATTTTGCCTGGACTTATTTGTGTGTGCTAGTTACCTTACATGGACCGCAAAAGAGCATTTGTTTCATCAAAAAACATTACCGATGGCATTACTGTATGGAAGTAGCACCTAGCCTCACAATTTCAGCCCGGGATCGTTGTGTACAGCAACGCCACCGGGGAACCCCCCAAGTCAGCTGTACCAACGTCCCTGAATAGCTTCCCCTTACTGAGTAGTCTCCCTTACCTTATACGGCACATGCGCAGCCGTTTCCAGTTCTCGCGCTTAGCTTCCGGTTATCGGTTGTCAGCCCTAACGGCTCCCTTCTTTGGCTTTCTTTTCGGCCTTTTTCTTAGTGTGTAGTAGTTCGATCTTGGATACTATTTTCACCCGGAGTCCCCGCGTTCCGGCCTGGCTACGGCATTGATCTGTGGATCTTTCTTTGCCTCGTATCGAACGAAAATTCTCGGCGCGTTTCGTGTTCCGACATCGTGACCGTTGCCGGTGTTCCTTTTACGCCGTACTTTCTTCTGTTCCAGGATGCAAGTTCAGACGTGTCGGCGTTGTAATGATTTTCAGTGGCCCACTGATAATCATTACATCTGCCTTCCGTGTTCTGGATGCTCCTCTTCTCATACGTGCAACGTGTGTGCCTCATGGAGGGAACTTCAGTGGTCGCAGTTATGGGGGTTTTACCGCAGGGAACGATCCGCTAAACCCCAGGACCCACACTTGCAGCCTGGTTGTCTGTCCGTCAGGAACACCGTTACTGCTGCTCCGCCTTCTGCCATCACCGGCCCACGGCGTGCGTTATCGGATGTTGTGGTGTCCTTGAGCCGCTCGGAACAGCCGATTACTCTGCGCCCGATCTTCTCGCCAGTGACGGGACATCTTGACCGCGGTGAGAGGCGCCCTTCTGCTCAGCGGCCACGCGACCCCTTACCCTTAGCGGGCACACACGTGAGTACAAAACCTTTATTATCTCTTATTCGACCTTCCGCAACGGTTACACGTGCCGCGCCTCGGCGTCTTCGGTCTCCATCTCCTTCAGACAATCGCCATTTTCGTTCTTCGGCATTGGCCCGTGGGGACGGGCCGGCTTTACGATCTCCTTCTTTGCACCGTCCTGTGGCTTCTTCGGTTCGGCGTTCTTCCTCTCGGGACCGTTCCTCCCACCCGCGCCACCGTCTTTCCACGTCTTATCGTTCTAGAAAGGCTTCTTCTCCCCGCTTTGTCCCATCTTCCCGTATATCTTCGGGGGACCATCATCGTTCTCGCTCACGTCTTGCGCGTTCTGCGGGGGACTCTTCTCCCTCTCCTATTGTTCATTTGCCTAGAGGGACCTCGCGTCCTTCCAGACCCGATCCCTCTCACCGTCGCCGACTTCCGTCGGGTTTTTCTCCTTCCCGTCCCTCCTCTTTGCTCGCCTACCACTCTCCTTCCCCACCCTCGAGCGTTCATCCCAATGTGCCTTACACCCAGAAGACTCCGCTTCGGCCGTGTGGTCTCTTGACGATCACTCTTCCGCTTCTGACCATGACCTAGCAGCCCTTTCACCTTCCGCCCGTGGCGCTTTGGGGTCCGATGTGTGTGCAGCCTTAGACTCGGCCTCTAGACTGATTTCAGGCTTCCTTCCTCGGGACATATGCCCTTCGTCCCCTCCCATCAAGCGGAAGTCTTCGGCTCTAGTGGATGCCCACCTTCAGCCGAAACGTTTTAAGTCGCTGCCTCAGCCACCTGGTTTTCGCGACCTTACGGAGGCCTTTAATACGCATCTCGGACAGGGTCGTCTTGGCGACAAGCATTTTTTCTCTGATTTTCGCTGGTTGGAGAATTTTGATCTTACTTTTCGGCAGCGCTGGTATCATGGACACTCGCCCTATTTCCTCTGTCCCCTTCCGTCAGTGGATTCGGATGCGGAGGCCTTTGTGGGTGGCAGGGCTGCAGTTCGGCGTATTTTGCCTCCCGGCCTGGATACTACGGCGGTTCGCATTCGAAATACGCTCGCATGTACCGGTTTTCTGGAACTGGCGACACAGGCTATTGTTTCTTGCACTGCGACATCTGGGCGCTCCAGCGTTTCCCAATTAGAGGACATTCGCACCATTGCTACCGTAGCGAACCGGGCAGCTTACCACGCCTCTTCCAACGCGTTAACGGGCGCAGTTAATTGTGATTTAATGCGTCGCGACAGCCTCCTTCGTTCTTGCCCCGGCTTGCCCCAATCTATTAAAACGCAGCTCCGCCAGGCCCCCATTGGTGGATCGACCCTCTTCGGCCCGACTTGGCAGCGGGTGCGGGAATCCTCCAAGGACCTGTGGCCCAACGCTCCTAGAAGTGACCGCCGTCGTTTTCCTCCAACCCGCAGGTCAGGGGGTCACGCCCTGCGGTTTCCCAGACCCACCTTCCGCCCACCCTCCGGATCCTCGGCTCGTTTTAGTCGACAGCCACAGTTCGGTCGACCCCTTGCGGCCCCGTCCTCCTCCGCCTCCGCCTGGCCCCGACGTTCTCGACGGTCCGGGCGGGGTCGGATCCAATGACGCTCCCCCGTCTCCACCCCCGCTGACACCTTTTGGGTCGCCAGTCGGCGGGAGGTTAGCTCTGCACAGCACCGAGTGGCGGTCGCTGCTGCCCGACGACCCTTGGATACAGTCTGTCGTTTCAGACGGTCTGCGCCTGACCTTTCAACACCCACCCCCGCTCCGACGCTCGCCCTTGTGGACTCAATCACCGGCAGACCCACTCAAAGCGGCCGCTCTTCGGCTGGAGATTGCGGATCTCCTCCGGAAAGCTGCGACGGAACTGGTGACGCGTCACGACTCACCTGCTTTCTACAGTCGCCTCTTCGTCGTGCCCAAACCAGGCGGCCGTTGGCGTCCCATCATAGACTTGTCGGCGCTCAACAAGTTTATTTCGGCTCCCCCCTTTCGCATGGAGACGGCGCGGGCGCTTCGGGCCGCCGTCCAACCTCTCGACTTTGCGATCAGTCTCGATCTCACGGATGCTTACTTCCATGTCCCGATCCACTCGTCGTCTCGGCGCTTTCTCCGCTTCGCCTTCGAAGGACAGATTTTTCAGTTCCGCGCACTACCCTTCGGTCTCAACCTCAGCCCATGGGTGTTCACGAGGATTATGGATGCCGTATTGGCCAGGGCCCGTCGGTCGGCCTCCAGCTCCTCGTCCAACTACCTGGACGATCTCCTGCTTCGGAATCAGGACTCCATCGCCCTCGCGACGGACAGAGACTCGCTGCGGGATCTACTTCGCCGCCTAGGCTTCCAGGTCAACGAGGGAAAGTCGGACCTCTTGCCGTCTCGTCGGTTTATACACCTGGGCATGGAATTTCTGACCGACCTCAACACCGTGTGTTTGCCCGAACCTCGTGTCCAGAGATTGATCGATCTTTCTCGGACAGTGTACAGTGCCGACGCAGTGTCAGCCCGGACATGGCTCCAGCTGCTCGGTCTCCTAAGTGCGGCGGCGGATCTCTTGCCCCTAGGCAGACTGTTTACGCGTCCACTCCAGCTTCATCTGCTTTTACATTGGCGCCCCTCCTCGGGCGACCTCAACGCCTTGGTGCCCGTTCCCCCCTTGATCAGGTCCCACCTCCTCCGTTGGATGGATCCAGTGTGGCTTCGGACGGGTGTTCCTCTGTCCTCCCCCCTTCCTCGGCTTTCCCTTTGCACCGACGCCAGCCGATCGGGTTGGGGCGCACATCTCCTGCCGAGCTTTGCTTCAATTTCGGGACAGTGGCCGCCGAGCCTTTCGGACAAACACATCAATTGGCTGGAACTACAGGCTGTCTGGTTGGCACTCCGTCATTGGGAACTTCGTCTCCAGGGACAGGATGTGTTCGTGCTGTCCGACAACTCGACAGTGGTCTCTTACATCCAGAAGTTGGGAGGGACACGATCTCCTCCTCTCTGCATGCTCCTGTACCAGATGATGCTTTGGTGTCGGGATCGCGGAATCTCTCTCCGGGCTCGCCACATTCCTGGACATCTAAATGTGTTAGCGGACTCATTGTCCCGTCAGGGCCAACCTCTCCACACCGAATGGTCCCTCAGTCCGGAGATTTTCAAGATGATATGTGCCCGCTGGGAGACCCCCTCCATCGATCTCTTCGCGACGAGGTGGAACAAACAGCTACCAATCTTTGTGTCTCCCATTCCGGATCCCCTAGCATGGGGAGTGGATGCCCTGTCTCTTCCTTGGGACGGCCTCGTGGCCTACGCCTATCCTCCCACGGTTCTGATTCCCAAAATCCTTCAGAAACTCAGAGGGTGCAACACGGTCCTCCTCCTGGTCGCCCCATTCCACTGGACCAAGAGCTGGACGACCGACCTGTTGCGCCTCGCCACGGAGCCCCCCGTGAGGCTCCCGACGCCTCGCACGATGTTGAAACAGCCCCGACAAGCCCTTTTCCACCCGTGCCCGGAGAGGCTAGCCTTACACGCCTGGCGGTTGTGCGGGCGGCCCTCACAGCACGAGGTTATTCGCATGCAGCGGTGGAAGCTATCGCTACAGCCCGCCGACCATCTACCCGCAGGGTGTATGAAGGGAAGTGGCGCGTCTACCAGTCCTGGTGCGCGGCTCGACGCCTTTCCCCCACGACACTGACTATGCCCCTCCTCGCCGATTTTTTCTTATGGCTTTTTGACGACCAACACTTGGCGCCCATTACCATACGGGGTTACTTGGCTATGATTGCAGACACTTACCGCCATTTGGGGCGTGAGGACCCCGGCGCGTGTAAAGATCTTTCGGACCTGATGGCTAATTTTGACCTCCGTCGTCCGGTTCCACGCTCCCTGGTGCCCCGCTGGGACCTTTCCTGGGTACTTACGTGGCTAAATTCTGCACGATTTGAGCCCCTACGTCTGGCCTCTTTGGCCAACCTTACGAGAAAAACTTGTTTTCTCCTTGCTCTCGCCACTGCCGCGAGGGTTAGCGAACTCCATGCCCTTTCCACAGAGCCCGCTTGCCTTCAGTTCCGGGCGGATGGCACAGTGCAACTCCTCACTAATCCGGCTTTTCTCGCCAAAAACAGGCTTCCCTCTGCCCGGCCACAAATAATCACCATCCGGCCGCTGCAGGTTGCTTCCCAGTCCCTGGACTCCTGCCAACAGGACCCTGTTCGGGCCTTGAAGATATACCTCCGACGAACAAAACCTTTCCGAAAGAATCGATCACGCCTTTTTCTGCCCTTATATCGTGGCAAGTCGGACATTACTGCGCAGACTATCTCTTCATGGTTGCGGTGGATCATACGCTCCGCTTACGAGGACCTCTCCCCCTCAGGGGCCAAGCGGATGCGAATTCGGGCGCACGAAATCAGAGCTGTATCGACCAGCCTCGCCTTTGACCGCAACTGCGCAGTCCAGGACATTGTTGCCGCAGTCGGCTGGAGAGCTGAATCAACCTTTGCACGCTTCTATCTACGCGACCTCTCTGGCCAGCGTGATAACCTGGCCCTGGTAGGTGACGTCTCAGCGGCTCAACACTCCCTGCCGGCACACCATGAGCATTAGGTACGCTTAGCTGAAATTGTGAGGTGTTGATCCCAGTCTTTTTCACTAATGCGTCCACAATCACGGGGTAGTTGGCGGCGCCCTCCTCCTATTCGCCATTCTTCCATACAGTAATGCCATCGGTAATGTTTTTTGATGAAACAAATTTATTTTTCTCTAAAATATATTTTTTCGAGAAAATACTTACCGATGGCATTACTCGGAGGGCCCTCCCACCTGCCCCGCTCGCCGCCAGTAAGCTAAGTGCGAAAACTGGAAACGGCTGCGCATGTGCCGTATAAGGTAAGGGAGACTACTCAGTAAGGGGAAGCTATTCAGGGACGTTGGTACAGCTGACTTGGGGGGTTCCCCGGTGGCGTTGCTGTACACAACGATCCCGGGCTGAAATTGTGAGGCTAGGTGCTACTTCCATACAGTAATGCCATCGGTAAGTATTTTCTCGAAAAAATATATTTTAGAGAAAAATAAATTTTAATGATGCCCTGATACTTTTCCAGGTACTTATGTGAGACTTTATATATTTCACAATTTTATTATGATTTAAAATCTTAACTGAACTCAACTACATATTAGATACCAGCACTTTTTCAAGCCATGAAGCAGTGTTTCTGTGTTGACTGAGTAGCTGGCGCCAGCCAGTCTGCACACCTGGCACCTGTGACCTAATTCCCTTCGCTTTCACCCCACCCCCACCCCCGGCCCTCTTTTTGGGTGGGCCGAGAGATCATCCTCCCCTTACGTGTGAGTGCCGCCCCGCTGGGCCACTTGGCCTAATCCTCTTTGCCTCAGCACCCTCACATTGTGATCGAGGATGGCTTGTTCTTCTCTCGGCTATCCTTGGCGCCCCTGGGGCTAGTCGGCAGGTGTCAGCAAACATCTTGGCATCTCCATGATTGACGAGCTTAGTGATGACATCACCCCTCCATCCCTCCCATGAACGTCCCGCCCACCATGTCCAACCCCCGCATCACACGCGCCGCCGCCAAGACCCCATGCAATTCTACACTTCAAAAGATAAACGCAACTGAGGACCCGATACAAAAGAACTTCGAGACAGACTGTACCCGTGTCTTCTTGTGGAGATTAGCCCTGCATGAAAGGTACGTCCAACACCCCTTGCCCCCTGGCTACAGAGCCGAATGGATCGACCAAGACAGTAACAAGGAAGAAGTAGACTCCCCCCTCCTTCCCCCGTACCATGATGCTCTACACAGTACACTAGTACGAGTCTATAGGAGTTCAGGCAAGAAACTCGCCGTTGCCATCACTGTTTTCTAAACCACCTGTCTTATCAGGGCCCAGGGAGCTCGCTGCCATGATTGGATAGACAAAGAATTTCAACCGCTCAAAGACTGTGTTGAAAAGATGTTGTCTTCCCAGCAATCCTCATCTCTACCACCCCTTGGCGGTCAGCTGGCGCTGCCACCTCCCTCCCCCGGCACAACTGACGAGTCTCTTCAGGACACTAATTCCTCAATTCCACTCAAAAGTGATGTAACCAGCGTCACACCACCCTTGGACGTGACCACATTCCCACCCAGCCGACCGGCTGACCCCACCCAACATGACCCGCCCGTCACGCTCAGCTGCGCAGAGGTTGGTGGAGCCACCGCTGCAAACAATGACAACTCTACTGGGCAGGATCAGGCCACACCCACCTGTCACTCTCTGTCCTTCGGACCCGACCACCACTCTCCCACCACATGTCTTTCGACCCAATCAGACGACGAGAAAATCTTCGCAAGTGATCCATCTGCCTTCCCACCGATTGCTGATACCTCGCTACCTCCCCAACAAACCCTCCCCCTCGCCCAGTTAGCCACCCTGCCAGCTCTCCTGTGTCAGTTTCAGCAGAAACTGGAGGCTTCGGCGGCTAACATCAAAGAACTCCAGTCGGAACTTTATTCAGTGAAGACCGAACTGGCAAGTGTCAAGGCGCACTGTGTCACCTTGCAACAACAACAAAGCGCTCTTGAAGCCCAAGTGCAAGACAACGAGGTTAAGAGGAAACACGGCCTCTCTGTTGTGGAAAAAGACCTGACCAGGGTTGAACAGTCAACGTGCGCTGATTTGCAGAAACTTACAGTGGAGCAGGAAGCCATCACCAAACAGGTTTCAAAACTTGCTGCTGCCAGAGACACACAGAGCGCCGTGATCGGTACCCTGAAAAAACAAGTAGGAGCACTTGGCCAGGTAACACCTTTCCAAGAAACAGCGAAACCAGCCCTAGCCTCCACGTCGCCCCTCCCCCCTCCCCCGGCCACCCCGTCCCCGGCCACCAATCACTCAGTGAACACCTCAGTGAACACCCCAGACCCTGACTCTCGCCAGTCTGTTAGCCCCCTGCATACTCAACAGCAGGATAATTATGTGCCTCGCCACTCGTCGTTCAGCATCGAAACCCACAACCGCTTCGCTCCCCTTGACACACAGCTAAGTGACAGCAAGGCCGCGCGTGACACTGACCACAAATCTGACAGCTCTACTCCCGGTTTGACCAACGCCGTGAACACCAAGCTGCTGACACCATATGAAAAGCTGTGCCAATCAAAGGTGAACCCGCAGTCGCACGCTCTACTCCTCGGCGACTCGGTCATCAGGTTCATCGATGACCGGAAAATGTCAGCTCCGGATTTTAGAGTTCAGAACATGGCGGTGTCAGGTCTGTCTGTCAGCGACCTCATCAAGTGGCTTGACACCCGCCAGCCTGTCCGACATGTACGCCACGTCACCTTTCATATCGGAATCAACAGCTGCCGCAAATTGAATGTTCCGGTCGCATGCAACACGTGGCTGCAGCTCATCGATCTGCTGGCCACCAAGTTCCCACAGGCCACTCTACAGGCGTCCACCATCATGCCGCCCTTTGGTCAACGCCACCCCCTGTTTGCAGCCGCCGCTAAATCTAATGACAACCTCCACGCGGCCTGCAGAAAGGCTGATATTGCCATCGTGGACCACACCGCCACCTTTCTGACCAAGAACCACGCCCCCCGCCAGGCCCTCTACCGGGACGGTGACAGAATGCACCCCAGCGCTGAAGGCACAACACGTCTGGCCCTCAATATACGCTACGGTGAATACCGGCCCTAC
Source organism: Semisulcospira habei (assembly GCA_036245525.1). Taxonomy (NCBI): domain Eukaryota; kingdom Metazoa; phylum Mollusca; class Gastropoda; family Semisulcospiridae; genus Semisulcospira; species Semisulcospira habei. Next base: position 7,432,610 of record BTPG01000004.1, read on the forward strand.
GTAGCTCCACGAGATCATGCCAACTTCAACTCTGCACCCGGTTACCTGGCACGCAAACCCCATGGCTCTGACATGACTGGAGGGCCCCCGGACCATCTGGCACGTCATGGCCACGGGGTGCGACCTGCTCAGGTTAACAATTCAGAGTTGACTCGGCCTCTTCAGCCAGTGCCGCCGAAACTCGGCCAGCAGCCTGTCGACCCTTCGTCCCCGAACCCACGAGGCCAGGCGGAACAGCAGTCACCGATGTTCCAGACAACTGACTTTCCGCCTCTTGTGACTTCATCTGCCGGAACGGCCCAGACCTCAGCTGCTAATGCCTGGGCCCCCACTGCTAGTTGTGACAACCAAATTCCCATTGAATTAGTAATGCAACTTGCGAAACTTCTTTTCACTGCTAGACAGTGTACATCTCGTGAAAACAAATAATTAATTCTCATTATATAAAAAAGATTGATGTCTGATGGGCGCCACATTCCGACCCGTTGCCTGAATGGTCCTTGCTGGTGTGCGTATTTTGATTGTTTTCCACAGCCTTCTTTGGCACTGACCGGGGAGGGTTGTGGGAGACGCTCGGGTTGCGCCGGTACGGGCTGTCCTGGCTCCGGGTCAGACTGTTGTTCCTGTCATATATCAACCCGAATGAGATCATTCATACAGGACTGATGTCATCCAAATGCTCAAATTTATGATTATCAATTGATTAGTACTAGAGAACTCTATTGCTGTCGTAACTGTGAAACGTGTGTAGTTTTGATTGCGACGTAGAACCGCCATCAAGTCTATATCCTTCAATATTGACGCTATACTCAAAGCGATTTTAAATTAAACTCATTTTGTACCTGAGAAATCGGTGACTTACTGCACAATATAGATTCATGTACGTTTTTCTGACATAGCTAACGTGTCTAATGTGTGACGTTACGACGGAGTCTCAACTACGTTTAGTTCGTATTTGTCATGTGATAGACCGTCACGGATCAGAGACACCCAGTGCGTGCGCCTCTTTGTGCGACGATTAGTCGCGATACAATCACACAACATAATCCTGTTACTAAGAGGTTCAGGATTAGCACTTGACCCCTGATGACTGATCAGTGTGTGATGACTGGCTTAGTGGTCAATGTTGATAGACACACCCGTGTGCAATTCTCATCGGAATGCGCATATAATTATGACAATTGCAGCGCTCTGTGACTTTACAAACTGTGTTAACCTGTGTATTGAACAAGAGTGCACAACTTAGTCGCTATTAAAGTGATTCTTATCACTGACTGTGGCGGTAGCAAATAGAATAAGATTACTCTGGTACGCTTCATCACGTTTGTTTTTAGCAACAGTACGTTGCACACGCAGAGACCTATATATCTGCAGACTTTTTTCATTTACATCTACGATCCGCTATCTTTTTCTTTCTTTTTTTATCTTTCGCGCATGTTTCAGTGCTGTATTTTGACCACTGATCTGCATGCCACATTGTGACACTTTGTTATTGTTGTTTAAATTGTCATTTAGTTTGTTAGTATATTTGAAACTAGTATTTGGTTGCGAAGTTACCTGACATGTTTACTAGTGTCAGCGATCATTTGCTTAGAATAGGCCACCTTAATGTATATCACCTTTGCAGCAAAGTATCAGACGTTACAGTACTACTCAACCAACCCTCCCCATATCATATATTTGGCTTTACAGAAAGTAGATTAACAGAGAATATAAGTAACCAAGCTATCACCATACAAAATTTCTCCATTCATAGGCGAGATGCTTCAGTGCCTGGTCATACTGGCATTTGTGCTTATGTTCACAATACTATTGCTAACAACGTAACACGACGATGTGACCTGGAATCCACCCATGTGGAAAGCCTGTGGCTTGAGATAAAAGCAACCGCCAAGTCAACTCCGACCTTCGTATGTTTTATTTACAGAAACCCCGCAGCTACAGTGTCCTGGCAAGATGATTTTGTTGCAATGGTTGACAAAGTACAAAACTCCAAGGGTGATATACATATACTCGGTGATTTTAATGTTGATTTATTGAAACCTGGCAACACGTCATGGAAATCCATGATAACGTTCTTAGGCCTTACACAAGTAGTTCAGTCACCCACCAGGGTCACTGCTACCTCATCCACATTAATTGACCATGTTTATACAACCAACGACAGTGCCCTTAGCAATGTCTATGTACCCAGCACCTCTGTCAGTGATCATTTTCCGATTTGTTTTTCATTATCTGCGAAGTTGCCAAAGAAACTTCATAAGGAGCATATAACCATTCTCTACAGATCGTTCAAAAAATTTAATCAAGATGATTTTTTGCATGAACTTTCCCAAACACCATTTTCCGATGTGTATAACTATAACGATCCCAATGTAGCGCTGTCCCACTGGTATAAGTTGTTCCTCGGTGTTCTTGACAGACATGCCCCGAGGCGCACTAAGCGTGTTAAACATCGAACTGTGCCTGAGTGGCTGACGGATGAGATTAAAACTGCGATGGAACTAAGAGATCTATTGAAACAACAAAAGAAATTTGATGAGTACAAAAAACAGCGAAACCTCGTTAAATCATTAGTACGTAAAGCACAGAGGCAGTATGCTGAAAAGATTATTGCGGGCGGCAAAGACATACGCAGCGTGTGGCAGGTGATTAACACATTTACTAAAGGACAATCTAGCAAATCAACGAGTGTCCCCCCGCACCTCACAGCTGATGTATTTAATGAACACTTTCTTAACATTGCTAAAACCCTGTCACAGACGAACACCAGTGAGCCAAGTGAATACGTATGCTCAGAAAAATTGAAACAGCACAGTCAGATAAACGCCGGCAATACTTTCTCAGTTCCCCTAATGACCGTCCTTGATGTAGGAAAATCTATTACCAACATGAAAAGTAAAACATCTTGTGGTGTAGACGGTATTAGCAGTAAAATCCTGAAAATTGCGCTCCCTTATGTTGTTGAATCATTAACCTTTATATATAACCTTTCGATTCAAAAGAGCATGTTTCCCGATGAATTGAAAATAGCAAAAGTTACTCCTCTACCGAAAAGCAAAGATCTGAGCGACCCAAGTGAGTACAGACCTATATCAATCTTATCAGCAGTGTCCAAACCACTTGAAAAGCATATACATAATCATTTACTTCAATTCCTGGAGAAAAACCACCTTCTTAGTACTGCACAATCAGCTTTTCGGCCTAAACATTCGTGTCAGACAGCCTTAACTCTCATAACCCACAAATGGCTTACTGCCATAAATGAGTCCAAACTTTCGGGTGTAGTATTTCTAGATCTTAAAAAAGCCTTCGATCTCATTAACCACTCAATCTTATTAAAGAAGTTACCTTTATATCACATTGACTCAAATGCAGTCGCTTTTCTCTCGTCCTATCTCTTAGACAGAACGCAGAAAGTGTTCTTGAATGGTAAATACTCAGCGAAAGGACTGGTGACCCATGGTGTTCCTCAGGGATCCACCCTAGGACCGTTATTATTCAACATCTTTGTAAATGACCTTCCACTGTCAATATCACACCCCGACACAAACTGTGAACTATTTGCTGACGATACATCATTACATGTATCTGATAAAAATGTTTCAACCGTGAGCGCTGTCCTCCAACATAGTTTAGATGAAGTGTCAACTTGGTGTGAAGAAAATCATATGATTATTAGTATTCCTAAAACGAAAAGTATGTTGGTGACAACACGCCAAAAGCATCAACGTGGTTTGCAACCCCTTGAGCTGTCCCTTCACTCTCAGCCCATAGAGCAAGTGTCAAAACATCGTTTGTTAGGAGTGACAGTCGACGAACAGCTCAGCTGGGAGCCGCACATAGAAACTGCCTGTAAAACTATTTCAAAGAATCTATTTTTATTATCCAAATTAAGTCGTATAGTTGACATTGATGCTCGAAAACTATTCTTTAACGCACACATCAAGACACATTGTAATTATGCTTCCAATATCTGGGACGGCTGTGGAGACATTCATTTGAAAAAAATTAATTCCCTTTACCGGCGAGGTATTAAGCTTATTCTTCCTGGTTCGTCCCCTACTGATGAAAGACTGAAGGCCCTTAATATTCTACCACTCAGTAAACAATTGGAACTTAATAGATGCTTACTTGTGCAAAAAATTCTAAACGATGCCGCCCCTCCCTATCTCCGTGAGCTGTTTTCCCACACGAATAGAGAGAACACGAGAAACAGCTTACTCCATCTCCCAAAACCGAGAATCGACATCTTCAAATCTAGCATATTATTTTCCGGTGCTAAGTCATGGAATAACTTGCCCTCGCATTTAAAGTCTATTTCAAAGTTATCTATCTTCAGAGCTCGCGTCCATAAATATTTGCTGTCGATGTGAATGTCCTATTTTTCTGTTTAGTATGTTGCTCCAGCACAGCAGATTGCTGCAGATTATGTAATAGTTTGACTGTCTGCATTAACATGTCAGGTTCATACACGTACATATATTGTTTTAATTCTTTTTGTATTTTATTTTTTTATTTTTTTTTATTTTCTTTCTGATGGTGGGTGGGGGGGGGGGGTATGGGTACTTATATATATTTTATCTTTTGCTGTATCGTCTTATGTATTTTTATATGTGTAGAGTAGCAGGACAGTTTGGAAGATAGGCATTGCTATGCCTAAAACTTTTATCCTGAATAAAAACGTTTCATCATCATAGATGGGCGCGCGGAGTCTGTCTCCTAGTCGGGGCGCAAGCAGACACCGGAGGCCCCAAGGTACCGCTCAAAGTCGTGACAACCGATGGCGATGCGCGGGCTCTATGGGGACAAGGCCAGGCCTGGTTGGTCGGGAACAGCGCTCTCTTCCCCCGAGGGAGAGGGGGGTACCGCCAGGAGAGACCCGTCTCCGTAGAGCGGGTGCGCAGGGCTGTCTGCAAACTGCGCTCGAGGGAGTGGGAGTGCAGGGTCTCAGAAGGCACATCACATCCCATGGCAGAAGGGACAGCGTCCGTCACCTTGACCGTAAGGGTAAATCGCCACAAGAGTCCTGTCTGCGTGGAGCGGGAGTGTGGGGTCAGTAGGCAACCGGGGACCGGGGACGGGAAGTGCTGAGTAGACGCGCCAACTGTGTCCGAGTTGGGAGGGGCCGGGTCGACTGGCACCTCGGTGGATGGCATGGGGCACTTGTATCTATAGAAATGCCAAAGTTCCGACCAACGGTCCTCCTCTCAGGTGGTGCAGGTCATGCAAGTGTGATCAAATGCACAGCCCGAACAGGGGAGGCAGCATATGTGTGTATCGCTGTGCCACTGGAAGTCCCCACAGACGGTGCAAAGTCTTAAGCCGAGCACTGTAACAAGGAATGGAAAAATAAGAGAATCACGCGTGGCACACAACCGGTGTAACCGACAGTCGAAGTCGAAAACGAACGGCAAACACCGTAATTCCACGGAAATTGCCCCAGTGAGCCTCAATCGCCGGTCGAGGCAATGTCCGAGGCCTTACCTCGCCATGTCTAGCAGAGCTAAACCAAGGGAAGAAGGAAACAGATGAAGAAAATGCGGAGACTGAAAACCAGTAAACTGAACAAAATAGAAGCTAAGCATAGAACTGGCACAAACGGACTCTCGCGAGATTAGGAAGGGAGGCTACTCAGAGGATAGGGAGGCCACTCAGGAGACTAGGTAACAGCTTGCTAGAGTTACGTCCCTGGTTGTGCAGCAACACACAACAATTTTGGAGGCTGAAATTGATAAGCTAAGTATATATCTTCCAATCAGTAATGCCATCGGTAACATTTTTGAAGAAATAAAGTACCATACTTTCCTAAGCACAAAAGAAATGGGACCCAAAGCAAAATGCTTACTGTCTTTATTGGCTGCATTCTCTGGATCTTCAAGAGCTTCCAGCTTATCTGTGAGCTCCTAGGAAACACAAACACCGGTTACTGTCCACTGCCTTCACAAACACCTTCCTAAACCAGATCTCTTAGCTCTTATCATTCGGAATACACCAGTGTGTGAAATAAGTTTGACTAAAATAGTATAGTCGCCAAGCTATTCTGGCACCACCCTTAAACTAAAGCCATTGGTCTATATCTTATCTATAAGTACAATAATGTAGCTTGCATGTATGGTATGTGTACAAATTTGAAGCTTTCAGCCTCAGTATGATATGGGTTAATGCTTATTCTGGGTTCAGGTGCCCATCCCGCCCTACCCACCTGTAAAGAGGCATATATTCTCAAGAGCCAGTGTGTGTCAGAATTAGGCATGGATTCTCATTAGCCCCTGCAGGGGCTAATGAGAATCCATGCCTAATTCTGGCATATACTGGCTCCATTTATATCAAAATAGTTTATGTTTACCACTAGGTAATGGGGAATAGACCTTGTTCATTGTTGTTCTTTCCTCTACAATGGCTCATCCATTCCCTTGCATCTGAAATGAGGCGTACATTCTCATGAGCTGCTGCAGGCTGCAAGCGGTCGTGAGAATCTATCCTTTTCTGCTGGGATTGGCTCTGTTTGCGTCCTTTGAATAAAGGAAATCATCAGACAGTTCTAAATAAAGCACACACCCCAAGTAAGTTTGTTTTCTTTAAATCACTTTCCACATACCTTGATCCACAAGTCTTTACTGCTGCCACTTTCCTTCACCCTCTTTAGTTCTGTATGAAGGTCACGGATTTTATTCTTCAGTACCATTTTCTGAAACCGAACATTAAAACAATGATGTGTATACCTAATGTAAAAGCAGACAAGTTCACCTTAGAATGCTAAACACATATATTTGACAATGTAGAATTCAAGTCAAGAGGCCAGTAACAAAAGCTGGGAATAAGACCCATGATTCAAAGTATTTGTGCACAAATGTTACACTGTGTTGCTGTTCAAGAAATAAAAAGAATGTCACTCACCATTTTCTTGAATTCAATGACAGGCACCGTTTCTCCAACAGTCACCTGGAACAGAAAATAATGCGATTATGGCAAGAACTTCTAAATGAGAGTTGAACTCGTTCGCTACCACTAGACACATACCATGTTTCTGAAATCTTTGTCAAACGAACGCCAGAGAGCCCCAGCCGTCCAAGGAACATGGACAGAAAGTGGTGTCAGCAAAAGGCATAGATCCTCATGAGCCCCTGCAAATGTGGGGGCTCATGAGGATCTATGTCTCTTGCAGCTGGATCGTATTAACAGTTTCTTTGCAGTGATGGGAATAAGACTACTGTTGTTGATGAAACTGTACAAGTATAAATCTGCAGTTGGATTACAAAGTAAAATGTAGGTTGCACTTAATGCAGTCCAGAACTCTTGTCCAGGCAAGAGGCTTGTCCAGGCTTGTTCAGAGAGCATGTCCATTAACAGGTCCTGGTAAATCAAAGTGGCACAGCTGCAGTGCACCTGAATTGATCAGTGTGTGGGTCATACTCCATAGGCAACAGCTGGCCCTGTCCCCTATAACCTGCCTACCAGGGCCGTCCATAATCACTCTGGCGCTGCTGCGGTTGTACCCCGAAACTAACCAACCAACAAGAACTCTTGACACGTGCCCAGTGTGGGAATTATGTACTGGACCATCACTACCACAAACCACAGTTAATGAAATTCCCAAATCTAGCTGTTGTCTGATTATTACGCAACTGGTCCTCTGACAATTAATAATAATAATAATAATAAATAGTTTTTATATAGCGCCCTTCCCCACGAACAGCAAGCTCGGAGCGCTTTACAGCACATAAAAAACATTAAAAAGGAGAAAAATTAGAACACACTCACTCTTTAAATAAACATCTAAACACACACACACGCACACACACACACACACACACACACACACACACGCACACACACACACACACACACACACACATACACACACACAGCCTATCTACATGGGCTACCCACATACGAAACAACCAACATTTCCAGGCAGCACATCCAGACTAAGCTAATTACATTACAGTTCCGATTGATTATAATAGTTCAAGGTTGGTGCTAGAATAGCTTGCCGCCTCTAGACGCCAATCTATTCTGGCACCATCCTTTAGCTCTTAAACTCCCAGAACTAAATGACTTTCATTCTGTAGAATGGAAGTCATTTAGTTCTGGGAGTTTAAGAGTTAACTCATCGTGTCCCAAGTACAATGTACCCACATTTTGGAGTAGTCCTCTGAGGACTGCGTTACAGTTTTGGAGACAGAACGACCATAATAGTTCAAGGGTGGTGCCAGAATAGCTTGGCGCCCATAGGCGCCAAGCTATTCTGGCACCACCCTTGAACTATCATGGCCGATCCATATCTTGCTGTGGTGTCGGAACTGAATGAGGCGCCAAGCTATTCTGGCACCACCCTTGAACTATCATGGTTGATCCATATCTTGCTGTGGTGTCGGAACTGAATGAGGTGCCAAGCTATTCTGGCACCACCCTTGAACTATCATGGTCGATCCATATCTTGCTGTGGTGTCGGAACTGAATGAGGCGCCAAGCTATTCTGGCACCACCCTTGAACTATCATGGTCGATCCATATCTTGCGTTGGTGTCGGAACTGAATGAGGCGCCAAGCTATTCTGGCACCACCCTTGAACTATCATGGTCGATCCATATCTTGCTGTGGTGTCGGAACTGAATGAGGCGCCAAGCTATTCTGGCACCACCCTTGAACTATCATGGTCGATCCATATCTTGCTGTGGTGTCGGAACTGAATGAGGCGCCAAGCTATTCTGGCACCACCCTTGAACTATCATGGTCGATCCATATCTTGCGTTGGTGTCAGAACTGAATGAGGCGCCAAGCTATTCTGGCACCACCCTTGAACTATCATGGTCGATCCATATCTTGCTGTGGTGTCGGAACTGAATGAGGCGCCAAGCTATTCTGGCACCACCCTTGAACTATCATGGCCGAGCCATATCTTGCTGTGGTGTCGGAACTGAATGAGGCGCCAAGCTATTCTGGCACCACCCTTGAACTATCATGGCCGAGCCATATCTTGCTGTGGTGTCGGAACTGAATGAGGCGCCAAGCTATTCTGGCACCACCCTTGAACTATCATGGTCGATCCATATCTTGCGTTGGTGTCAGAACTGAATGAGGCGCCAAGCTATTCTGGCACCACCCTTGAACTATCATGGTCGATCCATATCTTGCTGTGGTGTCGGAACTGAATGAGGTGCCAAGCTATTCTGGCACCACCCTTGAACTATCATGGCCGAGCCATATCTTGCTGTGGTGTCGGAACTGAATGAGGCGCCAAGCTATTCTGGCACCACCCTTGAACTATCATGGCCGAGCCATATCTTGCTGTGGTGTCGGAACTGAATGAGGCGCCAAGCTATTCTGGCACCACCCTTGAACTATCATGGTCGATCCATATCTTGCGTTGGTGTCAGAACTGAATGAGGCGCCAAGCTATTCTGGCACCACCCTTGAACTATCATGGCCGAGCCATATCTTGCTGTGGTGTCGGAACTGAATGAGGCGCCAAACTATTCTGGCACCACCCCTGAACTATCATGGTCGATCCATATCTTGCTGTGGTATGTCGGGAGTGAATGAGTTAAACTGTCACGGATGATCTAAATCTTGTTGTGACAGTGCTGAGTGTGTTAACTTAGTTATGGTTCAGTCTTCTGCGTTTGACTTTTTGCCTTGCTGGATAACCTCATACAATGGCCATAAAGTGGACAGCAGGGGCATTTTCTTAGAGCTTTGTGTTGAGGCTCACTCTCTGCTGCCATGTTATGGTGCAGCAGAAAAAGGAATAGGATGGTTTTTACAAAATCTAAGAAAGACTTGTCCTAATAATAATACATCATGGTACCTGAGGAGCAGCATTACTGGTGTTCACTCTTGCATGCTCCAGTTCTTTCTTGAGGCCATCAATCTCTGCCGACTGCCTGGTTATCTTTTCCTGCAGAGTGCAGCATTCTCTCTCGGCATCACCTGCTCTTTTCTGCACCTCACCATATGTCTGCTGCAGCTGCTGAACAGACTCTGTGAGCTGACGCTTGCTGTAAATAGATACAAGTATTTTGAAAAAATTTATTTACCTCTCGCTCGCTTTTTGATATATCGGTGGCTGGCGAGAAGGTGGTCACACACATGCTTGTTGCGCACACCCCTCCCCCTTTTTTTCTCCAATATTTCGGTGGATGGTGAGAAGGCACACATACGCTTGGCCGTCACCTGGCCCATCCAGCTGCACAGATGACCCATTGGATGTGTACTCTGCGGGTCAATGACCCATGTGCAAAATTTTTTTGAATGAACCCTGCTGCTGTAGTTTTTCTGGGCTAAATGTGTTGGGCTGAGCTGACAAAAAGGTTACCTCTCTTCCATTTCTTGCAGTCTGGTAGAGATTTGCTTTTTGTCACAGACGGCCTGGTCTCTCTCTGCCGCAAGCTGCGACATTCTGCTGCTACCAGTCTCTATCTGCTGTTCTAGAGACTGAACCTTGCATTTCATGGACGCGGTGTCAGAATTGACTTTCTTTAGTTCACCCTGCAATGCTGCCTTCTCCTGTTGACATTAATATGGCATGATTCATGTAATATCTGAAATAACAACAAATTAACCCTTTGGTTGTCAGTAGCGCCTTTTGTTGAGGTGATTTCTGCAGGAAAAAAGCAAAGGGTTAAGTCTGTTCACTGGAAAAAATTCATTTTTCTCTAAAAGGTAATTTTTCGAAAAATTCTTACCGATGACATGACTATGTGGAAGTGTCTACTACTTACTCAATTCTAGCCTAAGAACCCATTGTGTTACCACACAACCGGGAGGCACTCAGGGAACCCCCACAGGGGCAGAGAGTTGTTTCCCGTTCCTGCCCATCCAGTTCCGAGTCGCATGTTGACCAACCAGTCAGTATACTTAGCTCACCAGCGGCAAGCGGGGCAGGTGGGAGGGTCCTCCGAGTCATGTCATCGGTAAGTCTTTTTCGAAAAAATACCTTTTAGAGAAAAATGAATTTATTTCCTCAAAAACATTACCGATGACATGACTATGTGGAAGAATTACGTTAAGGAGGAGGGTGCCGCGCCCAACACCCCACCAGGGCTATAGATAGAGCCATCCTCCCTGCCGCAACCTCCCGACAATTTTAGCTTAGTGCGTACCTATGGCGCCTGAGGCGCCGGGAGGGAGTGTTGCACCAGTGATGCCCCCCACCAGAGTGAGGTTGTCTCGCTGGCCTGCCAGATCCCGGAGGTAGAAGCAGGCGAAGGCTGATTCTGCCCGCCAACCCACGGCTGCCACGATGTCCTTGACAGCGCAGTTCCGATCGAATGCAACGCTCGAGGCCATGGCTCGTACCTCGTGTGCGCGTATCTTAAGCCTCTTCACTCCCTGTGGGGAGAGGTCCTGGTAGGCGGACCGTATGACCCAGCATAGCCAGGAAGAGATCGTCTGGGCTGTTATGTCAGTTCTGCCGGGGTTTAAAGGCAGAAAGAGGCGTGAGCATCCTCCTCCGGATGGCTTTGGTTTGGCGTAGGTAAACGCGTAGGGCGCGCACAGGATCTTGTTGCCTGGTCTCCTGGGGAAAGCTTGTATCCCACAGCGGCCGTAAGGTGATCACCTGTGGCACGGTCAAATGAGACCTCGTCTTGGCAAGGAAGGCAGGGTCCGTGAGCAGCTGCATGGAACCATCCGCTCTAAACTGCAGGCAGGCAGGGCACGCTGAGAGCACGTGTAGCTCGCTAACTTGGGCCACCGTGGCAAGGGCCAACAGGAAGCACGTCTTACGAGTCACATCCGCGAAGCAGGCCAACAGCAGCGGTTCGAATCTGGCAGAGTTCAGCCACATTCACATTCACAGTTCAGCCACATTCAGTACCCAGCGAAGGTCCCAGCAAGGAATGAGTGAGAGGGACACTGGATGCTGAACGCCGAAGTGAGCCATAGGTGTCGGCAATCATGGGCAGGTACCCCCTGATGGTTATAGGGGCGAGCTGGGGATTAGTCAATTCGGTGGGGGACAGGCGCTGGACATCGCACCAGGAGCACAGTACTCGCCATTTACCCTCATAGATGCGCCTGGTCGAGGATCTGCGTGCTGTAGCGATCGCTTCCACTGCTGCACTTGAGAAGCCTCTAGGGGTGAGGCCTTGCTGCACAATCTCCAGGCGTGAAGGAGAAGGCGCTCCGGGCACAGGTGGAACAGCGGTTGGCGGGGCTGCTTGAGCATCGTGCTCAGCGTGGGTAGCAGCAGGGGGGTAGGGGGGGGGGGGCCGTGTCGAGGCTGAGGAGGTCAGTGGTCCAGGACTGGTTCCAGGAGAACGGGGCGACCAGCAAGACGACCGCATTGCATCCTCGAAGCTTGAGGAAGACTTTGGGAACGAGGACTGTCAGGGGGTACGCATATGCGATGAGACTGTCCCACGGGATGGAGAGCGCGTCGATAGCCCAGGCCAGGGGGTCGGAAAACAGGGAGACGAAGAGGGGAAGCTGGTGATTCCACCTCGTAGCGAACAGGTCGATCATAGGCGTCTCCCAGTGTGCGCAGATCCTCTGAAAGATGTCCTGGCGGAGTGTCCACTCCATGTGTAGCAACTGGCTGCGCTGGGAGAGAGAGTTGGCCAACACGTTCAGGTGGCCACGGATGTGTCGAGCTCGGAGAGAAATGTTGCGGTGCTCGCACTAGCGCATCAGACGGTAGAGGAGCATGCATAGATCGGGAGAGCGCGTCCCGCCCTGCTTCTAGGTATAGGCAACCACTGTTGCGTTGTTGGAGAGGTCGAGCAGCTCCTGGTGACTGAGAAGTGCCTCCCACATGATGAGGGCTTGCCAAACTGCTTGCAGCTCCAACCAGTTAATGTGTCTGTCCGTCAGTTCTGGAGGCAAGGGGCCGGACGTCGTGAGGAACCGCGGCAGAAGGTGGGCACCCCACCAGGAAAGACTTGCGTTGACACACAGGGAGAGCTGAGGGGGCGGCGTGGTCAGGGGAACTCCAGAAGCGAGCCACGACATATCCATCCAACGTCGCAGATGGGTTAGTTAGTTAGTTATTTGGGTTTAACGCCAGAGCAGGCAACTAAGGCCATCTCACGGCGGGAAGGCTAAAAATCTGGTCAGCCAGACTAAAAGAAAGGTCTTAAGACATGATGTAAATATACCTTAAAAATATGTCAGGCTAAAATGTCGCACAGGTCTTTAAAGAAAACGTCGGAAGACTCTCAAAAAGGTCAAAATAATAAAAACATCATAATCTATAACGCTCAAATCTTATTAAAAATATGGCACTCTCTCAGAAAACTCATTGATTGTACATTGCTTAACGTCCCGACAGCAACAAGGCTTTCTCAGGACGTGCCTGCACTGCTTGTGAAAAAAAACAACTAAACAGAACATTGAATGTATGTCGCCAGCCGGTCAAATACATTAAATAAACCTAACACACGGGGCTTAAATAAAGCTAAGACCATTTAGCAACACACATCCAATATCAAGAGCTACAGGCAGTGCAGACAGTAGGGAGAGTTTTAAAAAGGCAAATGCAGGTGAATGGACAAAGGGGAGACAGAAACACATGCCCCAGAATAGAGAGAAAAACCCACCCTGTGGGGCTGACCAGGGTGACCCTGGGAACTAAAAAATACCTAAACCCACCCAAGTCCCCCAGGGCAGACCCGGGTGGGGGTCTCAGAAAACTGAAGATCTTGTCCGGGGGCACATCCCGGAACAAAACCTTCAAGGAGTCTGCTGTGAAATGTTTATACCTTGTGTCGATTAGATCAGCACAAGACAACAAAAAATGTTGATTGATTGTACATTGCTTAACGTCCCGACAGCAACAAGGCTTTCTCAGGACGTGCCTGCACTGCTTGTGAAAAAAACAACTAAACAGAACATTGAATGTATGTCGCCAGCCGGACAAATACGTTAAATAAACCTAACACATGGGGCCTAAATAAAGCTAAGACCATTTAGCAACACACATCCAATATCAAGAGCTACAGGCAGCGCAGACTGTAGAGAGAGTTTTAAAAAGAAAAATACAGGTGAATGGACCAAGGGTAGACAGAAACACATGCCCCAGAATAGAGAAGAAAACCCACCCTGTGGGGCTGACCAGGGTGACTCTGGGAACTAAAAACTAGTTACCCCACCCAAGTCCCCCAGGGCAGACCCGGGTGGGGGACAAAAAATGTTGAACAGAGTACTGCTCGTCGCAGGCATAACACCATGGACGCTCCTCCTGTTTAAGTAAATAAGAGTGCGTAACATACGTGTGGCCGATGTGGAGCCGAGCCAGGACAGTCTCCTCACGGCAGCTGCCGCAGCGATAAGGTAGACCGTCGGACAACTTAGGAAGGGCTTCATGCAGCTTGTTAGCTTCCTCTTTGTCCCACTCGGACTGCCACTCACGGGCTATGTACGCACTAACCACATGTCTAAAATCACTATAAACAGTCTGTGTGTCAGGGACAGGGTCATTGCGGGCATCGTTGGCAGCAGAATCTGCGATCCTGTTGCCTTCAATGCCCACATGCCCTGGCACCCAAATAAAAATGATATCATAATATTCCTTCATCAAGTCCGCGTGGAGATCTCTGATCTGCACCAGCAGTGGGTTGGTCATTTCCCGTGCCCTGAAGGGCCTGCAGGGCAGAAAGAGAGAGTCAGACAGAATCAGGAAGTTCCTTTCTCTAGATCGATAAGCATGCCTGAGTGCCAGCAGAACCGCCTGCAGTTCCGCACTAAATACAGATGAGTGGTCTGGGAGGCGGTGCTTAAATGGGCGTCTAGGATGGCGAGAGGACACTGCGGCCGCAACCACTCTCCCATCCTCAGACTTTGACCCATCGGTATAGATGCGACAATAGCCAGGAAAAATTGAAAGCAGTTCGTTGAGGCTCTGTTGGTATATGGCTGGTGGAGTAGAGTCTTTCTTGTGGGCAGTCAAGTCCAGCAAGATGTCAGGAACTGGTAAGAGCCAAGGTGGAGTGATGTGTTGCAGGGATTCCGAAACTCTGTCCAGGTCCAATCCGGCCGCCTGCAGATGAGGTCGGACATGGAAAGAAAGTGGACGGACAGCTCTCGGATGGGTATCGTAAATCTCTGCAAACGATGGTTTAAAAACACAATCATAGGCAGGATTGTCTGGATGGGCCTTCAGTTTCAGAACGTAGCTGAGCATGAGGCGGATGCGGCGGAGCTTGAGAGAAGGCTCCCCTGCCTCGGCATACAGACTAGGAACTGGAGACGTCCTGAAGGCCCCAAGACATATCCGCAGACCCTGATGGTGAATTGTGTTCAGACGCTGTAGCACAGACTTGGAAGCTGAGCCATACACCACAGAGCCGTAATCCAGTTTGGACCGAACAAGGGCCCGGTACAGACGAAGTAAGACAGTACGGTCCGCACCCCAGTCAGTACGACCGACGACACAAAGAATGTCGAGAGCCTTCTGACAAGAGGTTCTAAGGTAATTAATATGGTTGCGGAAGGTAAGTCTTTTGTCAAAAATGACCCCCAGAAACTTTGCCTCCTCGGCCACCTTAATTGGCACTCCAGCAATGCTCAGGCTAGGTTCTGGAAAAAATTTCGTCTGGTTAGTAAAATGCACACAAACAGTCTTGGAGGGCGAGAACTTGAATCCATTGAGAGACACCCACCGCTGGATGCGATCAACGCACAGCTGCAAGCGCCTCTCAAGGGACGCAAGTCCTCGACCACGTGCGCACAAAGCAAAGTCGTCAACAAACAAAGAGCATTCAGAATCATCCTTGACGGCCTTTACAATGTTATTAATTTTAATACTAAATAAAACAGGAGATAGAATGCTGCCCTGTGGGACACCCATCTCCTGTTCAAAGGAGTCGGAGAGGGTGGAGCCCACACGGACATGGAACGACCGGTTAGTCAAAAAATTGTGAATAAAAACGGGCAGGTGCCCTTTAAAACCCATGTCCAACAAGTCAGACATTATGCCATACTTCCAGGTAGTGTCATACGCCTTCTCAAGATCGAAGAAAATTGCATAGACATGCTGCTTGTTGACAAAAGCATCTCGAATAAATGATTCAAAGCGGACTAAATGGTCAGTTGTACTACGGAAGCGCCGGAAACCGCACTGGAGGTCTGTGAGGAGACCCTGTGACTCAAGATGCCACACCAGGCGGGCGTTGACCAGGCGCTCCATAGTTTTACATAAACATGATGTCAAAGCGATAGGCCGGTAGTTGCCCGGGTCGGAAGGATCCTTACCCGGCTTGGGGATCGGTACAACCACAGCCTGGCGCCAAGACGGCGGAAAATGACCATTTCCCCAGATATGGTTAAAGGCCTTGAGAAGTACAAGGAGTGACCTCTCAGGCAGATGCGTTAGGAATTGATAGTGGACGGTATCTAGGCCAGCAGCAGAGTCATTACATTTCTGCAAAGCTTGCTGCAATTCTGATAATGTAAACGGGACATTATAGTCTTCTGAGTTATCGGACTTAAAATCACAAATACGAGACTCTCGCTTCTCCTTCTCTCTCTGGAAGAAAGGTGAATAATGCTCCGTTGAAGAATTATGGGCAATGGTGGAGGCAAGCAAATTGGCCACAGCTTTTTTATCTGTAACCAAACTGGCACCATCTCTAAGATGGCCAACAGAAGCCGAGCCACCTCTGCCCCTAATTCTCCGAACAGCCTTCCATACTTTCTGGGACGGAGTCCGAGAAGTTAAAGATGAGACGAAGCATCTCCAGGAAGCACGGCGTTCACGTTTAAAAATGTAACGGGCTTTCGCCCTCTGTCTTTTAAAGGTTAAAATATTTACTTGCGACGGATTACGGAAAGCACGTCGCTGAGCAGATTTGCGCGCTATTTGGGCCTTGCGGCACTCTTCGTTGAACCATGGTACTCTCGGCTTTCGAGGGACTGATGCGGAAGTTTTAGGGATGGTTTCACCCGCTACGTCTAACAAAATAGTAGTAAAAGAAGAAATAGGTTCTTCAGATGACATGACCACCTCCTCTGTAATACGAGACTGACAGAGGGAGGCGAACAGAGGCCAGTTAGCTTTCTTAAGATTCCAGCGCCCCACCGGCGGATCCTCCCCACAGCTGACCGATGACAGGACTACTGGGAAGTGGTCACTACCACACAGGTCATCGTGAACCTTCCAGTCAAAGTCCAGCATGAGAGAAGGATCACACACAGTGAGGTCTAGAACAGAACTAGATCCTGAACCTGGGTTAGAGTATGTAGGTGAACCATCATTAAAGACACATAGGTTAAGTTGAGAAAAAACATATTCTAACATCTGACCTCTGCCATCATAGTGGTCACTACCCCAAAGGTGAGCGTGACCGTTAAAATCCCCCATGAGAATAAAGGGAGGGGGCAGTTGATCAACTAAATTAAAAAAATCATTACTACAGACCCGCAGGGATGGTGGCAGGTAAATACTGCATATAGTTATGGTCTTCTTCAAGGTAACCCGAGCTGCGACAGCCTGAAGACAGGTGTCGATGCTAACGGGGCTACATAAAATTTGGCTACTAAAGAGAAGAGCCACTGCACCCGAGCGCCTCTCCGAATCAGAGCCTTTATGTATAGCGTTAAAACCATTAAAGGACACAGGGTCAGAAGTCTTCAGGTAAGTCTTACTTACTTACTTACGCCTGTCACCCCTACCCGGGTATAGGCCGTCGACGAGAGACCTCCAGCAACTCCTGTCCTGTTCTTCTCCTTCGATTCTACTCCAGGTGGTTCCCAGTCTCTTGATGTCTGCTTGGAGGTCTCGACGCCAGGAGTTTCTCGGCCTACCTCTTTTCCTCTTTCCCTGGGGGTTCCATGACAATGCCTGCCTAGTGATACTGGAAGCTGGCTTTCTCAGACTGTGACCGATCCATCCCCATCTTCTTCGCCCAATTTCATTCTCTGCTGTTATCTGCTCTGTTCTCTCCCAGAGTCTGACGTTGCTGATCTTCTCTGGCCAGTGGATTTTCAAAATTCTTCTAAGGCAACTGTTCATGAAGGTCTGTACTCTGTTGACTGTGGTTTTTGTCAATCTCCATGTCTCTGCTCCATATAGGAGAACTGCTTTTACATTGGAGTTGAAAATCCGGACTTTGGTGTGTTGTGACAGCTCTCTGGAACTCCACACTTTTTTCAACTGGAGAAAGGCTGCTCTGGCTTTACCGATTCGTGCTCTGACATCTGCATCAGTGCCGCCTTTTTTGTCTATGATGCTCCCGAGATAGGTGAAGGACTCCACCTCCTCCAACGGGGTGCCAGCAAGCAAGACTGGTTCTTCTCTGGTTGCGTTCAGCCTCATTGTCTTTGTTTTCTGTTTGTGAATGGTGAGGCCCACTTGGGACGAGATGTCAGCAAGCCTCGTGGTCTTGTCCTGCATTTGTTGATGAGTGTGGGACAGTAATGCCAAGTCGTCTGCAAAATCGAGGTTGTCAAGCTGTGTCCACAGTGTCCACTGTATTCCACTTCGTCTGTGCAATGTGGTCATCTTCATGACCCAGTCTATGGCCAGTAGGAAGAGGAACGGAGACAGCAGACACCCCTGCCTGACACCAGTTCTGACCTGGAGCTCTCTGGTGAACTGCCCTTCGTGGATCACGCGACATGTCATGCCATCATAGCTGCTCTTGATCAGGCGGACGAGCTTTGTGGGTACATCGTAGTGTCGTAGGAGTTTCCACAGAGTCTCTCGGTCCACGCTGTCAAATGCTTTCTCATAATCCACAAAGTTGACATACAGCGGGGAGCTCCACTCCAGAGACTGTTCCACGATGATGCGGAGAGTGGCGATCTGGTCTGTACATGATCGGTTCTTCCTGAATCCTGCTTGCTGGTCTCTCAGCTGGGGGTCAACGGAGCTCTTCATTCTCTCCAGGATGATCCTGTTGAAGACCTTTCCTGGTACTGACAGCAAGGTGATTCCTCTGTAGTTGGAACACTTGCTGAGGTCGCCTTTCTTGGGAAGCTTGATTAGGTACCCCTCCTTCCAGTCAGCTGGCATCACCTCCTCTTCCCAGATCTTTCCAAACAGTGGGTACAGCATCTCAACTGTTGTCTCTAGGTCTGCTTTCAGAGACCCCGCTGGGATGCCATCTGGCCCTGCTGCTTTGCCATTCTTCAAAAATGCCACTGCTTTTCTGATCTCTTCCCGGCTGGGTCTGTCACAGCTGATGGGTAGGTCGGTCTCTGCCGGCTGGATGTCGGGGGGGTCGGGTGGGCTAGGTCTGTTCAGTAACTCTTCAAAATACTCGGCCCATCTGTCGAGTTGGTCTGCTCTGTCTGCAATAGGCTTGCCTTCTTTGTCTTTTACTGGTCTTTCTGTATGGCCATACTTACCCAACAATCTTCTGGTAATGTCGTAGAGCTATTTCATGTTGCCGCTGCCTGCTGCCTTTTCTGCCTCTGCTGCCAGGCTGTCTGTGTAGGCCCTCTTGTCTGCCCTGATACTCCTCTTCACCTCGCGGTTGGCTTCCGAGTATTCCCCCTGTGCCCTTACTTTGGCTGCTCTCGTGCGACTGTTGTTGACCGCTGCTTTCTTCTGCTTCCTCGCTTCTATCTTCTTCAAGGTCTGTGCCGACAGCCAGTCCTTGTGGTGGTGTTTCCTGAACCCTACAGTGTCTTTGCAGGTTGAGTTCAGCGCCTCTCTAACTGCCTTCCACTGCTGCTCTGTGGTGACCGCCTCCTCTTCATTTACTAGCTCCTGTAGCGCTTGAAACCGGTTGGACAGCACCAGTTTGAACTCTTCTCTAACTCCAGTTTCTCTCAGGAGGCCTACATTATAGCGCTGTCTTCTTGTTGTCTCTGTGCGGCTTTTCTTTAGCTTGAGCTTCATTCTTAAGGTAAGCAGATGGTGGTCTGAGGCGACATCTGCTCCCCTCCTCACTCGAACATCTTGAAGGGATCTTCTAAATTTCTTGCTAATGCAGATATGGTCTATTTGGTTCTCTGTTGTATGGTCAGGTGAGACCCAAGTTGCTTTGTGTATTCTTCTGTGTGGGAAGATGCTGCCTCCAATGACAAGTCGGTTTAGAGCACAAAAGTCTACAAACCTCTCCCCGTTCTCACTCATCTCCGAGCCTAGTCCCTGTCTCCCCATCACCTCTTCGTATCCGGTGTTGTCCTCCCCTATTTTGGCATTAAAATCGCCCATGACGATGGTGATGTCTCGCTCCGCACATTTGTCCACGGCATTCTGGAGTCGGTCGTAGAACTCTTGTTTCTCTTCCTCGTCACTGTCATTGGTGGGCGCATAACACTGGATGACGTTCAGCTTGAGCTTTTTCTTGGTTCTAAAGGCTGCTGTTATAATTCTTGGCCCAAGAGGTTCCCAGCCCATCAGCGCTCTCTGTGCCACTGGTGACAGCATGAGTGCTACTCCTTCTGTATGGGGGGCATTCTCCTCTTCATGACCTGAATACAGAACCATCTCCCCACTTAACAGCCTTTTCTGGCCAGACTGCGTCCATCTGGCTTCACTGATGCCTAGCAGGGAAAGGTTGTACTTTTGCATTTCCGCTGCTATCTGGGCGGCCTTGCCGCTCTGGTACATGGTCTTGACGTTCCATGTGCCCATGGTTGTATCCCTGGATAGAGAGAGGCGGCTCGGTCCTGTG
The DNA here is from genome assembly GCA_036245525.1 of Semisulcospira habei. Taxonomy (NCBI): domain Eukaryota; kingdom Metazoa; phylum Mollusca; class Gastropoda; family Semisulcospiridae; genus Semisulcospira; species Semisulcospira habei. The sequence continues at coordinate 7,453,179 of BTPG01000004.1, forward strand.
GCTTCCGAAGACTTCCGGCTTTCACCACAGGACGTCATAAGTCTTCTAGTAGAAGAACCTTCCTCCTCCAGGAAAGGAATTACTGTTAGTCTTTTCGTTGGCGTTTTTGTAGCTATTTCCTTTTTTGCAGGGTGGGGAAGCTACCCCCACGCCCAACCCCCTTACTAGGAGGACCAGGGGTTTTCTGTCGGGGTCACCTTCCCTTAGACCATGTTGGTTCACGGCACCTTATTTCATTCGGTGCACCCCTCTCGCGAGGGACCCCCTATCCACCACCCAGGGGACGCGCCTCAACGCCGTATGGTCCCAGCGCGAGGTCAGGTAAGTCTCCTGAAGAGATATTACTGAGGGGTTATAGCACTTGACTAAAAGACGTAATTCCTCAAAGTTAGCTTGAAAACCACGACAATTCCACTGAAGCAGAGAGTCCATGATTATGTCTTATCTGGGGGTGCGGAGTTTTTCCCCCCTTTTTCCTTTGCCTTGGAAGGAGTCGGAGAAACAGAGGGGGGCCGGCTCCCGGGCCTCCTCTGGTTCTTAGGAGATGAAGGGGTTGGAGCTGCCGCAGCATCGGCAACCTCCACTCCCTCCATCTGCTCCTCCAATGCAGCATATTTGTTTTGAAGGGGGACATCAGTGTTCCCCTTCTGGGCCCGTGCGCACGGCGGTCCCATAGATTTCTTTGACTTCTGGTCCTGGGCAGCGTTCCTGCCGCTAGAGTTAGCGGCCTTAGAAGGCTGACCAGAGCCAGAAACCTTTGGTGTTGACAAACTAGCAGGTTTGGGTGGGGGCTGAGGCTTAGGGGCAGCAGAAGGCGGTGCCACCGGACCGGTAGCGTCCGCCCTCTGCGTTCCCTGGCTCCTCGTCACCACCGGAGGAGGGTTACTCTCCAGGGGTGAGAGGATCCGAGGCTCCGCCCCCAACCAAGAAGTTGGGGTTTGACAAGAGAAGTCTTTGGTGGGGCGCTTGCCTGCCACCGCAGCACTGAAAGTATACACAAAGTTGTTATTTGAGTTTGGCGCCGCCTCAGCTGCACCAGGACCGTCAACCAGTTTTTTTGCGTCCGCAAAGGACAGCCCCTTCTCCACACGCACCTGCTCAATCCTGCACTCGGAGATCCAACGAGGGCACTTCTTGTCCGAAGCCATATGCGCCCCCTGGCAATTCACACACAGGGGGATGGCTGTGCAGGACTCAGCAGAGTGTCCGGGCTTAGTGCAACGGGCGCATAGAGCCTCTGCCTGGCGGCATGTCTTCTGCCCATGGCCATACTTTTGGCACTTAAAGCACCGAAGGGGGAGAGGGACGTACTTTTTCACTTTCAGGGAGTAGTAACCTCCCCAGATGGTAGTAGGAGCTGTGGGGGTGCCAAACGTCAGGATGATGGTAGGGAGACGGATCTCCCTACCACCTCGTTTGGAAATGAAGCGCCTGACGTAGGTCACCCCCTGTGACTTAAGGTTCCGTACAAGTTCATCTTCAGATAGTTCGGCCAATGCTTGATCTTTAATCACTCCTCTAGAGGAATTCATTGTTTTGTGGGGAGTGACCTTCACTGGAGTGTCTCCGATGGAGGAGAGCCTCAGTAGCCCATTGGAGTGTGCCCGGGTACGGCACTCTACCAACAAGTCACCAGACCTGAGGCGCTGGGCCTCAGGCCTGCCAACACGGCTCCTGAGGGTCTCCCCTACCAGGAAAGGGTGCAGCTTTGAAACAGGCTTCTCTTTAACTTTGCTGTGGATAATGAGAAAGCGAGGCCAGGCGGCCGACGCCTGAGGTGTCGCTTCCTCACAGTCAGAGTCACTATCGTTCTCAATGACAATGTCGGCGGCTATGTGCCGCTTTGGTGCTAGTTTTGGTTTTTTGATATTTTCCATATTATAGTATGATAGATATTCATCCCCCGGGGGTCCCCGCCCGCCACCGAGCCCAACAAGGGAAAGTGCAACTGTCGGCGGGTCTCCAGCCGATGCACAATGGAGACTGCCCGAAAGATATACTCAAGGGGCTAAGCCCGATTGAACCGTTTGAGCCACCGCCTTCTATCACACTGTTGAATACAGGGGAATACTGGCGTAAAGCACCTAATCAGCATCAGAGGCTATAGCATGGTGCTCCGTATAACAACCCGCATGTCAACAGGGGGATAGGGCTCGACGTGACAAGAGCCGATTGACTAGGCCGGTACGACTAGCCTCCCGTTTAGGCAGAAGTCAAGGCCAAAGTGGAGTGTTTCAGCCACCAGGATCCTCTTCTCCCCCGACACGGGTCTCCAAGCACGGCAAACACTTGGGATCCAAAGGACCAAAAGCTCACGCGTATTTTTAAGGACCAATCCAACATGGTAAGACCTGGGTAAGCACAGCTCCTTAAAAACCGGACCAGTGAAAAAGACTGAACAACATATCTGCTGACATCAAGTCCTAATCCTGGACAAAGATGGCACCCGTCTGCTAGCCCACTCAGTCAGGGACCGAGTGGACTACCCACCCACGCCACGTGGAGGTCGGTGCCGGGTAGGCCGTCGCAGATGGGGGCGAAGCATTGGAGTCACGGGCACCATGGCAGCCAAATCGCCGGAGGACGGACGCCAGTGAAGCAGTAGGTGCAGCTGTAGCAGCCAGGCGTAGAGACGACCGAGGGGGAGTAGATCCGCCGCCGCATTCATCAAGCCGAGAAGCTGAAGCCAGACTCTGGCGGGGGCTGCATCCTGCTGGGCTACCTGGCCGGCTAACTTCAGGATCCGAGGCTCCAGCAAACGCACCCTGTTGAGGTTGGTGGCGAATTCCAAGCCGAGGTGGATGAAGCGGCGCGAAGGAGCGAGGTCCAACTTGCCCGCTTTGACTAGGAAACCCAGCCGCGACAACAGGCGTATCAGCGCATCCCTGTCCGTTGTCAGGTAGGCCTCCGAATGGTTACGTAGGAGGAGGTCGTCAAGGTAGTTCGATGTCAGACTGGAAGACGACTGTCGAGCCTTGGCCACAACTGCATCCATGATGCGGGTGAGACCAAATGGCAGGGCCCGAAACTGGTATATCACGCCGTCGCAGGCGAAGCGGAGGTACCTCCTGGAGGCCGGGTGCTTGGGGACATGGAGATAAGCGTCGGACAAGTCCAGACTGACCGCTTAGTCCATGGGCTGTACAGAGGCTCTGAGGGCCCGGGAATTCTCCATGCGAAAGGATGGGGCCGCAATAAACGCATTCAACGCCGAGAGATCAATGACTTGCCGCCCGGCTTGGGTACCACGAAGAGGCGGCTGTAGAAGGCTGGGAAGTCGGGGCGCAGCACGACCTCTGTGGCGGCCTTCTGCAGAAGAGCGGCGACTTCTCCACGTAGAGCGCAGGCCTTGAGCTCGTCGGACGGCACCTCGGTCCACAACGGGGAGCAACGCAGCGGAGGCAGGGAGCGAAACACGGTCTGAAGGGTCTCCAAGATCCAGGGGTCGTCTGGGAACAGCGAGCGCCACTCCTCGCTGCATAGCACGAACCTCCTGTCGACTGGAGACACTGACGCGGTCGGCGGAGGCGGAAAAGGGTAGAGGTCAGGTGGCCCGCTTGCGCCCTGGGCGACGGGCAGGACGGGGCCAGGCAGGGGCAAGGGTGCTAACAGGTCCGGGGCGGCCTAAGGCGGGGGGGGGGGGGGGGGGGGGGGGGGGGGGGGGGGACGTGGGGTCCGCGGCAGCGGCGCGGGGGCGGAAGACGCAGCGGGTCTGGTAATCCGCAGGGCGCGACCCACAGCCTTGCGGGCAGCCTGAAAGCGAGGTGGAGCTGTCCTGTGAGGCCAACGGTCCGAGTTTGCATCCTTCACTGTCTGCCAAGTCTCACCGAAGAGAAGGGGGCCACCCAGGGGAGCACGGCGCAGCTGAGTCCTCAGATCGGGGGGCATTCCGTGGCAGGCCAGCAAGACGGCATCCCGACGCAACAGGCCGCAGTTGGAGGCAGTAGCCATGGCGTTAACTGAAGAGTAATACGCTGCCCAGTTGGCCACATCCGCAAGGGCGAGTAGGTGTCCTAGGAGCGTCAAGGAGGGGTGCCAGGCGTCCTCGATGCGACACACAAAGGCTTGGGTAAGCAGCTCCAGGAACCCCGAGCAAGCCAAGGTGTTACGGACGAGCGAGGCAGTCTTGTCCAGTCCGCGGGGAAGGGAGCGCTTCAGCACGGCGAAGCCACCAGCCTGAACCAAGGCCGGAGGGTCCAAAGAAGGAAGTGGGCAGGAGAACACCTGGGAATGGCCCGAGTACCAGTCCTGACGAAAGAGAGGAGAACGCCTGGGAATGGCCCGAGTACCAGTCCAAGAAGAATTCGGAGTCCCGAGAACCCGCCAAGAGGTGAGCGGAGAAGGCGTCGCTCAGGTCACGAAAGCCAGGAGGCTGCGGAAGCGACTTGAACCTCTTCACCTGCCGTCCAGCATCGACAAACGCGGAGATCTTCCTCTTGAGCGGGAGAGACGGAGGGCAGGCGTCCGCGGGGAGCGCAGTGGCGATGAGGCGAGCAGCTTCATCCAAGGCTAGCACGGTGTCTGCATGTGAAGATGAGGCCAGCTTGGGGGAGTCCGAGGCGTCCAAGGAGGGAGAGCGAGGCGAAGGAGTTAGTTATTTGGGTTTAACGCCGAGCAGGCGACTAAGGCCATCTCACGGCGGGATGGGTAAAAATCTGGTCAGCCAGACTAAAAGCAAGGTCTTAAGACAAGATGTAAATATAGATTAAAAATCTCAGGCTAAAATGTCGCACATGTCTTTAAAAGAAATGTCTACAGACTCTCCAAAAAGGGCAAATAAAAAAGATTCACATAGTCTATGAATGCTCAAATCTTGTTAAAAATATTGCATGCTCGCAAGAAATTGAAGATTTTGTCCGGGGGAACATCCCGGAACAAAACCTTCAAGGAGTCTGCTGTAAAGTGTTTATATCTGGTGTCAATTAGGTCAGCACAATACAGCAAAAAGTGTCGAACAGAAAACTGCTCATCACAGGCAAAACACCATGGACGCTCATCCTGTTTAAGTAAGTAAGAGTGCGTAACATACGTGTGCCCGATGTGGAGCCGAGCAAGGACAGTCTCCTCACGGCGGCTGCCGCAGCGGAAAGGTAGACTGTCAGACAACTTAGGAAGAGCTTCATGAAGCTTGTTCCCTTCCTCTTTGTCCCACTCGAACTGCCACTCGCGGGCCACGTACGCACTAATCACAGGTTTAAAATCACTATAGACAGTCTGTGTGTCAGGGACAGGGTCACTGCGGGCACTGTTGGCAGCAGAATCTGCGATTCTGTTGCCTTCGATGCCCACATGGCCTGGGACCCAAATAAAAATGATGTCATAATATTCCTTCATCAAGTCCGCGTAGAGCTCTCTAATCTGCACCAGCAGTGGATGGTCTGTTCCCGCGCCCTGAAGGGCCTGCAGGGCAGAAAGAGAGTCAGACAGAATCAGGAAGTTCCTTTCCCGAGACTGATAGGCATGCTTGAGTGCTAGCAGAATGGCCTGCAGTTCTGCACTAAATACAGAGGAATGGTCAGGGAGACGGAGCTTAAATGGGCGTCTAGGATGGCGAGAGGACACTGCAGCCGCAGCCACTCTTCCATCCTCAGACTTGGACCCATCCGTATAAAGACGACAATAGCCAGGAAAAATTGAAAGGAGTTCATTGAGGCTCTGTTGGTATATGGCTGGTGGAGTACAATCCTTCTTGTGGGCAGTCAAGTCCAGCAAGATGTCAGGAACTGGTAGTAGCCAGGGTGGAGTGACGTGTTGCAGAGATTCCGAAACTTTGTCCAGGTCCACTCCGGCCGCCTGCAGATGAGGTCGGACACGGAAGGAAAGTGGACGGACAGCTCCCGGATGGGCATCGTAAATCTCTGCAAACGACGGGTTAAAAACACAATCATAGGCAGGATTTTCTGGATGGGCCTTCAGCTTCAGAACGTAGCTGAGCATGAGGCGGATGCGGCGGAGGCTGAGAGAAGGCTCCCCTGCCTCTGCATACAGACTAGGAACTGGAGATGTCCTGAAGGCTCCCAGACATATGCGCAGACCTTGATGGTGAATTGTGTTCAGACGCTGCAGAACAGACTTGGAAGCCGAGCCATATACCACAGAGCCGTAATCCAGTTTGGACCGAACAAGGGCCCGGTACAGTCGAAGCAAGACGATGCGGTCTGCACCCCAGTCAGTACGACCAACGACACGAAGAATGTCGAGGGCCTTCCAACAAGAGGTTCTAAGGTAGTTAACATGGTTGCAGAAGGTCAATCTTTTGTCAAAGATGACCCCCAAAAACTTTGCCTCTTCGGCCACCTTAATTGGCACACCAGCAATGCTCAGGCTAGGTTCTGGAAAAAATTTCGTCTGGTTAGTAAAATGCACACAGACTGTCTTGGAGGGCGAGAATCTGAATCCATTGAGAGACACCCACCCCTGGATTCGATCAACACACAGCTGCAAGCGCCTCTCAAGGGACGCAAGTCCTCGACCTCGTGCACACAAAGCAAAGTCGTCCACAAACAAAGAGCATTCAGAATCATCCTTGACGGCCTTTACAATGTTATTTATTTTAATGCTAAATAAAACAGGAGATAGAATACTGCCCTGCGGGACACCCATCTCCTGTTCAAAGGAGTCGGAGAGGGTGGAGCCCACACGGACATGGAACGACCTGTTGGACAAAAAATTGTGAATAAAAACGGGCAGATGCCCTTTAAAACCCATGTCCGACAAATCAGACATTATACCATGCTTCCAGGTAGTGTCATATGCCTTTTCAAGATCAAAGAAAATTGCATAGACATGCTGCTTGTTGACAAAAGCATCTCGGATAAAAGACTCAAAGCGGACTAGATGGTCAGTTGTACTACGGAAGCGCCGGAAACCGCACTGGAGGTCTGTGATGAGACCCTGTGACTCAAGATGCCACACCAGTCGGGCGTTGACCAAGCGTTCCATAGTTTTACATAAACATGATGTCAAAGCAATTGGCCGGTAGTTGCCCGGGTCGGAAGGATCCTTACCCGGCTTGGGAATTGGCACAACCACAGCCTGGCGCCAAGATGGCGGAAAATGTCCGGTTATCCAGATATGGTTAAAGGCCTTGAGAAGTACAAGGAGTGAATCCTCAGGCAGATGTGTTATGAGCTGATAATGGATGGTATCTAATCCAGCAGCAGAGTCAGTACATTTCTGCAAGGCTTGCTGCAATTCTGATTGATTGATTGATTGTACATTGCTTAACGTCCCGACAGCAACAAGGCTTTCTCAGGACGTGCCTGCACTGCTTGTGAAAAAAACAACTAAACAGAACATTGAATGTATGTCGCCAGCCGGTCAAATACATTAAATAAACCTAACACATGGGGCCTAAATAAAGCTAAGACCATTTAGCAACACACATCCAATATCAAGAGCTACAGGCAGCGCAGACAGTAGGGAGAGTTTTAAAAAGGCAAATACAGGTGAATGGACCTCGGGTAGACAGAAACACATGCCCCAGAATTGAGAGAAAAACTCACCCTGTGGGGCTGACCAGGGTGACCCTGGGAACTAAAAAGTACCTAACCCCACCCAAGTCCCCCAGGGCAGACCCGGGTGGGGTTTGCTGCAATTCTGAAAACGTAAAAGGGGCATTATAGTCTTCCAAGTTATCCGATATAAAATCACAAGCACAAGATTCTCGCTTCTCCTTCTCTCTCTGGAAGAAAGGTGAATAATGCTCTGTTGAAGAATTATGGGCAATGGTGGAGGCAAGCAAATTGGCCACAGCCTTTTTATCTGTGACCAAACTGGCACCATCTCTAAGATGGCCGACAGAAGCCGAGCCACCCCTGCCCCTAATTCTTCGAACAGCCTTCCAGACTTTTTGGGACGGAGTCCTAGAAGATAAAGATGAGACGAAGCGTCTCCAGGAAGCACGGCGTTCACGTTTAAAAATGTAACGGGCTTTCGCCCGCTGTCTTTTAAAGGTTAAAATATTTACTTGCGACGGATTACGAAAAGCACGTCGCTGAGCAGATTTGCGCATTGTTTGGGCCTTGCGGCACTCTTCATTGAACCATGGTACTCTCGGCTTCCGAGGGAGTGATGTGGAAGTTCTGGGGATGGTTTCACCTGCAACCTCCAACAAAATAGAAGTAAAACAAGAAACAGGTTCTTCAGCTGACATGACCACCTCCTCTGTAAGACGAGACTGACAGAGAGAGGCAAACAGAGACCAGTTAGCTTTCTTGAGATTCCAGCGCCCCACCGGCGAATCCTCCTCACAACTGACCGATGACAGGACTACTGGGAAGTGGTCACTACCACACAGGTCGTCGTGAACCTTCCAGTCAAAGTCCAGCATGAGAGAAGGATCACACACAGTGAGGTCTAGAACAGAACTAGATCCGGAACCTGAGTTAGAGTATGTAGGTGAGCCATCGTTAAAGACACATAGGTTAAGTTGAGAAAAAACATCTTCTAACATCTGACCTCTGCCATCATAGTGGTCACTACCCCAAAGGTGAGCATGACCGTTAAAATCCCCCATGAGAATAAAGGGAGGGGGCAGTTGATCTACTAAGTGAAAAATATCATTGCTACAGACCCGCAGTGATGGTGGCAGGTAAATACTGCATATGGTTATGGTCTTTTTTAAGGTAACCCGAGCAGCGACAGCCTGAAGACAGGTGTCGATGCTAACGGGGCTACATAAAATTTGGCTACTAATGAGAAGAGCCGCTCCACCCGAGCGCCTCTCCGAATCAGAGCCTTTATGTATAACATTAAAACCATTAAAAGACACAGGGTCAGAAGTCTTCAGGTAAGTCTCCTGAAGAGATATTACTGAGGGGTTATAGAACTTGACTAAAAGACGTAATTCCTCAAAGTTAGCTCGAAAACCACGACAATTCCACTGAAGCAAAGAGTCCATGATTAAGTCTGATCTGGGGGTAAGGAGTTTTTCCCCCCTTTTTCCTTTACCTTGGAAGGAGTTGAAGAAACAGAGGGGGGCCGGCTCCCGGGCCTCCTCTGGTTCCTCGGAGAGGAAAGGGGTGGAGCTGCCGCAGCATCAGCAACAACAACTTCCACTCCCTCCATCCGCTCCTCCAGTGCAGCATATTTGTTTTGAAGGGGGACATCTGTGTTCCCCTTCTGGGCCCGTGCGCACAGCGGTCCCATAGATTTCTTAGACTTCTGGTCCTGGGCAGCGTTCCTGCCGCTAGAGTTAGCGGCCTTAGAAGGCTGACCAGAGCCAGAAGCCTTTGGAGTTGACTGACTAACAGGTTTGGGTGGGGGCTGAGGCTTAGGGGCAACAGAAGGCGGCACAACCGGACCGGTAGTGTCCGCCTTCTGCGTTCCCTGGCTCCTTGTCACCACCGGAGGAGGGTTACTCTCCAGGGGCGAGAGGAGCCGAGGCTCCGCCCCCAACCAAGAAGTTGGGGTCTGACATGAAAAGTCTTTGGTGGGGCGCTTGCCTGCCACCGCTGCACTAAAAGTATACACTGAGGTGTTAGAGGTTGGGGCAGCCGCAGCTGCTCCAGGGCCTTCAACCAGTTTTTTGGCATCCAGAAAGGACAGCCCCTTCTCCACACGCACCTGCTGAATCTTGCACTCGGATATCCAACGAGGGCATTTCTTATCCGAAGCCATATGCGCCCCCTGGCAATTCACACACAGGGGGGTGGCTGTGCAGGACTCAGCAGAGTGTCCGGGCCTAGTGCAACGGGCGCATGAAGCCTCTGCCTGACGGCATGTCTTCTGCCCAAGGCCATACTTTTGGCACTTAAAGCACCGGAGGGGAAGAGGGACGTACTTTTTCACTCTCAGGGAGTAGTAACCTCCCCAGATGGTAGTAGGAGGGGTGGGGGTGCCAAACGTCAGGATGATGGTAGGGAGACGGATCTCCCCACCACCACCGCTTGGAAGCGAAGCGCCTGACGCAAGTCACCCCCTGAGACTTAAGGTTCCTTACAAGTTCATCTTCTGACAGTTCTGCCAAAGCTTGATCTTTGATTACGCCTCTTGACGAATTCATAGTTTTGTGGGGTGTGACTTCCACAGGAGTGTCTCCGATGGAAGAGAGCCCCAGTAGCCCGCTGGAGTGTGCCCGAGTACGGCACTCCACCAGCAAGTCACCAGACCTGAGGCGCTGGGCGTCAGGCCTGCCAACACGGCTCCTGAGGGTCTCCCCCACCAGAAAAGGATGCAGCTTGGTAACTGGTTTCTCCTTCACCTTGCTATGGACAATGAGGAAGCGAGGCCATACGGCCGACGCCTGAGGCGTCGCTTCCTCACAGTCTGAATCACTGTCATGTGCAATGTCGGTGTCTATGCGCCGTTTCTGTGCTAGTTTTGGTTTTTTGGTTTTATCCATATTATATTAGTAGAGATATTCATCCCCCGGGGGTCCCCGCCCGCCACCGAGCCCAACAAGGGAAAGTGCAACTGTCGGCGGGTCTCCAGCCGACGCACAATGGAGACTGCCCGAAAGATATACTCAAGGGGGTAAGCCCGATTGAACCGTTTGAGCCACCGCCTTCTATCACACCGTTGAATGCAGGGGAATACTGGCGTAAAGCACCTAATCAGCAGCAGAAGCTATAGCATGGTGCTCCGTATAGCAACCCGCATGTCAACAGTGGGATAGGGCTCAACGTGACAAGAGCCGATTGACTAGGCCGGTACGACTAGCCTCCCGTTTAGGTAGAAGTCAAGGCCGAAGTGGAGTGTTGGCACCAGTGAGCCGCAGCCCAAAGGGAACCTCAGCCACCAGGATCCTCTTCTCCCCCGACACGGGTCTCCAAGCACGGCAAACACTTGGGATCCAAAGGACCAAAAAGTCACGAGTATTTTTAAGGACCAATCCAACATGGTACGACCTAGGTTAGCACAGCTCCTTAAAAACCGGACCAGTGAAAAGGCTGAACAACATATCTGCTGACATCAAGTCCTAATCCTGGACAAAGATGGCACCCGTCCGCTAGCCCACTCAATCAGGGACTGAGCGGACTACCCACCTACGCCACGTGGAGGCCGGTGCCGGGTAGGCGCGAGGCGAAGGAGAGAGGCTAAATCCACCCAGAAGGGCGGAGGCGGAGTCCTCGGCCAGCAGGCTGAGGGCCTCGTCATCCACTGGCGGTGGGGGGGGGGGGGGGGGGGGGGGGGGAGAGATCCAGCGATGCAGACGAGGGCTAGCGGCAATGACGGCCAAGTCCCGGCGGCAACACATATTCCACATGGAGGCACGCGGGCGAGAGCCTGTAAGACCCCGCCCAGCTAAGGCGAGCCTTCCAAACATAATGGCACAAAAAAGGTACACGCATGCAAGAAAGCGTCTGGTCCTGCAACACCTATCAACGTGAAAGCTAGTGGGTGCAGGCACGTGGGGCCCCGCCAAGCTAAGGCGAGCAGACGACGCATCACAGCACAAGACACAAGCATGCAGGTAAGCGCCTGGTACTACAACACCTGTCAACAAGAATGCGAGAGGGCGCGGGCATGTGGAGCCCCGCCAAGCTAAGGGAAGCATTCGATGCAGCATGTCACGACAAGAACAAGCATATAGGAGGCGTCTAGTACTGCAACATTTATCAGTGTAAAAGACGCGTGGGTGCGGGCACGTGGGGCCCCGCCAAGCTAAGCGAGCCATCGACGCATGAGAGTACCACACAGGAACAACAAGGGTACAAGCAAGTAGGTAAGCGCCAGATCCTGCACCACCAATCAGCCTGAAAGGTGAGCGGGCGCGGGCACGTGGGGCCCCGCCAAGCTAAGTCGAGCGTTTGGCGCGAAAAGAAACAGTGACGACGAAGAATGATGTGCCTCTGCTTGAACCGGTGCCCAGCCCGGGAGTCGGCCGAGGGCTAACACAGCTACCTTACCTCTCCGCCGGCGTGGGGACGGGGGAAGGAACCTCCATATCACCTTCAGCGCGCAAAAGCTGGTGGCGTCCCAGCAAGTCAGCGCCGAGAAGTCCAAGCAACCCAAGGCACAGGAGAAGGAAGTAACCGAACGCTCAGGGAACAAGCAGACCCACACAAGGCGCAGGCAGGATCGGCGCAAGCAAAGTCCAACGAGAAGTCAAGAAGACCGGCGAACCAGTCGCACCAAGCAAGGTCAAAGTCCGTAGGCTAACCGCAACACGTCTGCACAGCGTGAGCTAAGTAGCATGACTGGTTGGTCACCGCGTGACTCGGAACCGGATGGGCAGGAAAGGGAGACAACTCTCGGCCCCTCTAGGGGTTCCCCGAGTGCCTCCCGGGTATATTGTAACACAACGGGTTCTTAGGCTAAAATTGAGTAAGTAGTAGACACTTCCACATAGTCATGTCATCGGTAAATTTTTTGAGGAAATAAATGTACACATGTAATCACAGACAATAATTGAAGACCAGTACCCAGTGCTTCTCCACAG
>BTPG01000004.1:7466063-7618563 GCA_036245525.1 Semisulcospira habei
AGATAAGGATCGACCATGATAGCCGTGAGTTCAAGGGTGATGCCAGAATAGCTTGGCGCCTATGGGCGCCAAGCTATTCTGGTATCACCCTTGAATTATCATGATCGATCGGTGTCCTGCACTACAATGCAGTCTTCAGAGGACAACGGCAAAATTTGGGGATTTCGGTCTTGGGGTACAATGAGTTAAGCCACTCAAGATTCTGGAATCTGGGCTCAGTTGCATGAGTGAGTCGGGCTTTAGTACTGCAAAAGGTGCTCCGCATCACTCATTTCCTGCAGTTCTTTTTGTCACCCGTTATTTTTTTTTTTATGGAAGACGCAACTTTAGAACACCACACAACAAAAGGTCGATTTGTAAAGCAGAACGTAAATCCGGATTGAGACAAGTCAGTACCCATTTACAGTACAATGTTACCGTAAACCAGTCACCTTTTTATAGTACAATGTTACCGTAAACCAGTCACCTTTTTATAGTTATACAGTAGACGAGACCACAACTCCTCCAACAACAACACAAAAGCCGGTCGACACATTACTTCAAAAGAGACTTGCCACTGAAACGGTTAACCCTCTTAACCCCACGGCCGCATTTCCAAACTTTGGAGGCGTTGTCTAACGACTATAGTAGGCCTACCAGTTGTAGCCTGGGCCATGGAGATGGCGGATTGATCATGATAATTCAAGGGTAGTGCCGCCAGATGTGCTTCAGTGGCGCCTGAAGGCGACATTTTCATCTGGCACTACCTGGCTTTGAATTAACATGATCACTATCTCCTGCAGGGTCCCGGGCCGGCTAAATGGGTTAAACTTTTGCCTGTCGGTAGCGCTTCTCAGTTGTTGGTGATTCCTGAAAGTGGACATCGCTTTTTGTCGATGATGATTCCTGAAAGCCTGGCAGACAGCGCTTTTTCCGCCGTGAGATGTCTTTAGTGCTCGACGTTGAACGCCAGTACTGACTAACTAACTAGCCTTTTGTCGACGGTTCCTGAAAGTGGACAGCGCTTTTTGTCGATGATTCCTGCCGAATGAAGTGGACAGCGCTTTTTGTCGATGATTCCTGAATGAAGTGGACAGCGCTTTTTGTCGATGATTCCTGAATGAAGTCGACAGCGCTTTTTGTCGATGATTCCTGAATGAAGTGGACAGCGCTTTTTGTCGATGATTCCTGAATGAAGTGGACAGCGCTTTTTGTCGATGATTCCTGAATGAAGTGGACAGCGCTTTTTGTCGATGATTCCTGAATGAAGTGGACAGCGCTTTTTGTCGATGATTCCTGAATGAAGTGGACAGCGCTTTTTGTCGATGATTCCTGGATGAAGTGGACAGCGCTTTTTGTCGATGATTCCTGAATGAAGTCGACAGCGCTTTTTGTCGATGAACTTCCTGAATGAAGTCGACAGCGCTTTTTGTCGATGATTCCTGAATGAAGTGGACAGCGCTTTTTGTCGATGATTCCTGAATGAAGTGGACAGCGCTTTTTGTCGATGATTCCTGAATGAAGTGGACAGCGCTTTTTGTCGATGATTCCTGAATGAAGTCGACAGCGCTTTTTGTCGATGATTCCTGAATGAAGTGGACAGCGCTTTTTGTCGATGATTCCTGAATGAAGTGGACAGCGCTTTTTGTCGATGATTCCTGAATGAAGTGGACAGCGCTTTTTGTCGATGATTCCTGAATGAAGTGGACAGCGCTTTTTGTCGATGATTCCTGAATGAAGTCGACAGCGCTTTTTGTCGATGATTCCTGAATGAAGTGGACAGCGCTTTTTGTCGATGATTCCTGAATGAAGTGGACAGCGCGTTTTGTCGATGATTCCTGAATGAAGTCGACAGCGCTTTTTGTCGATGATTCCTGAATGAAGTGGACATCGCTTTTTGTCGATGATTCCTGAATGAAGTGGACAGCGCTTTTTGTCGATGATTCCTGAATGAAGTGGACATCGCTTTTTGTCGATGATTCCTGAATGAAGTGGACAGCGCTTTTTGTCGATGATTCCTGAATGAAGTGGACAGCGCTTTTAGTTTTTAGTGTTGAGGCCAGGCCTCGACTACACTGAAAAAGCGGCGGCTACCGACAACCGAAAGAATTAATTTGGAATGCATCGGCACAAGGGGGCATTTTCCGATGTCAGCATAAGCCAAAGTCAGCGTGAAAGCTAAGAGGATTAAGATTAGTAATCAAAACTGCTATCCTGTTTCTGTACGGCATACCGGCCTCGCTAATATGTTTTACCTCTTTAACTACACTCGGTCAGCGGCTCGGTATATCGCGGTACCAGCGGGGAGCCACACTGTCAGACAATGCATGTCTCTTGCAGTGGGACCGAGTTGACTTTCTTCTCGGCAGTGAATGGGTTAATTCTGGCAGAGAGAGAAGTACTGCGCATGTTCTTCAGGAAGTCACGTCTGATCAGTGGACAGGATCTTGGGCCCGCCGGCGTCACGCACCGGAAATAGACATCCTTGTCACGCCCGCATTGGTCGAAGTTCAAGCTGACCATAGACCTAAGCTCCGTGGCATGACTTTTGGGGCAGTTGCGCCGGGAATCTGAATAACCAAAGTCCCGTAGGGGTTGAACATGGGTGGAGGTCGCTGGTGATTGTTCAGTCATTCACAGGGCAGTTGTACTACCGCTGCTCTTGTTGTTGGTGGTGTCTTCAGTTTGTTCAAGTTTTGGTGGTGGTGATAATAATTCTGCTAATTGTAGCTGTCAGTTTGTGACACTCGTCACAGTATAGGGCTCAGGAAGTTCCCCGCGTTGCGGCCGAGCAGCGTCGGCGCATCAGCCGCCCCACTGATGACTGAGATAGTAGCGAAATAGTGTTTCAACACGTTTTTCTTCATGTTTCTTCCTCTTTGGAAACAAACAAAAACAGATTTTAGTGAGCGGTTTCCTACAGTGATGGCAAGACTTGCTGTTATTGCCGCTTATAGCACAACAGGACTTTACTGACATTACAAACTTGAACAGCGATTTCCCTGTGAGCGGCGCTTAGTCCCGTATCCTCACAAGATGGCCGCCACGACTGGCGTAATGACGTCAGCTTCCCAAGCCCTATTTCGACGAAATGCACTAGGCACACGATAAAGTCGCAGAACTGAATGTACCCTACCCTGCCCGGGCCAGTGGCGTAAGAAGATATTTTTCAGGCGAGGGAGGGGCGGGGGGGGGGGGGGGGGGCGGCGCAAAGCTAATCTGACACTACCCTTGGTTTCTTGGTAGTCACCATCATGGTCGATCCATCTGCTGTAGTGTGTCTGGGCTAGATGGGTTGAATGACACGGACTTGCGGCTTTTCAGCAATCAGTTCTTAGCCGAGTCAGTAGCCGGCAGGGCCTCGCCCTGGTTTGCTTTTTCTCGCTGTTGCTCATCTGGCACTTTTTCTCAGTGCGCCTATATAATAACGGTATTATTATTATTATTATTAGTGCGTCCTTCTTATTCCCACTCAAATCTGTACAACACACACACACACACACACACACACACACACACACACACACACACACACACACACACACACACACACACACACACACACGCACGCACGCACGCACGCACGCACACACACACACACACACACACACACACGGCACACGCGCGCGCACGCGCGGCGCTTTGGCGCCCAAAAGACGTTCTCTAACCTCACCTATCTGGTTTGTGAGTTCTCTAGCAAGCCGGTTTGCGTAGCTAGGCGTGACGTCATTTTTAACTCCCTTCTGTTTATAGAAGGGACGTCCTGAGTTAGGACGGGTCGTGGTGGGCCGAATTTAATAGCATGTCCATGATGTCCCGGCAAAGGCGGGCAGGCCTAACTCTCACAATTGAAGTAGTAACGTGAAGATAAAAATTACGTCATGTCTAATTACGCAACGTCGCTGCTGAACCGTGACGTACATTTGGCGCGAAGCGCCGTATGTGCGTACTGTATGTGTGTCATTGTGTGCGTAGACTTCTAGAGAAAGTCAGACAGTGGCTGTGACGTAAAAGAGGCAACTCCGTGACAACGCAGACATTGACATAATACTCTAAATATGACGTAATTCTCTCTAGCGCGCGCCGCTCTCTCTCTCTCTCTCTCTCGCGTCTGCATTCTCTTCTAACATTAAAAATTTATGAACGCATGTAATATACCGCTGGCATTCCAGCAAGCCGCATTATGTAATATCCATGACCCCATGGACTCGGCTGGCCAGACGGGATGCCGTCGATAGACACAGCATTGGGCGCTCGCGAGGCGTGGCAGTGCTGTGGTTTCTTCGCGTCGACCCGCGCGCGCTGTGGTTGCGGGATCGCTATACAAGTCTAGTCTAATTCCATGGCACACTAGCATCTAGCTGTGCGCGGTTTAGTGGCGCGGGGAGGCCGCTATCGCATGTGTGTGTTTATCTGTGTCAGTGTGTGCAAGTGTATGTGTGTGCACGCGCGCATCCCTACGTGCTTGCGCACGCGCGCGCGTGTGTGTGTGTGTGTGTGTGTGTGTGTGTGTGTGTGTGTGTGTGTGTGTGTGCGAGTGTGTGTGTGCGTGTGTGTGTG
Organism: Semisulcospira habei; assembly: GCA_036245525.1. Classification (NCBI taxonomy): domain Eukaryota; kingdom Metazoa; phylum Mollusca; class Gastropoda; family Semisulcospiridae; genus Semisulcospira; species Semisulcospira habei. The sequence goes on from BTPG01000004.1 coordinate 7,470,603, forward strand.
TGTGTGTGTGTGTGTGTGTGTGTGTGTGTGTGTGTGTATGCCTGTTTATGTTTGTTGGAGTGAGCCGCCGTGTTGGTTTTTATGATGAAAACAATAGCGGTTTTATGTACAAAATCCTTTATACTTTTTATATTTGCTGTAGTATAGTTTTAAGCGAAAGAATGTATGTGTACATGATATACTGATGTGTGTGTATGTGTGTGTCAGTGTGTGTGTGTGTGTGTGTGTGTGTGTGTGTGTGTGTGTGGAGGGTTGTGCAGGCTTGGCTTGGCGCCTGTAGGCTACAAGCTAATCTGGCACAAGCCTGTGCACGCGTCAATTGCACACCGGCGCGCGTGTGTGTGTGTGTACGTTATTTTGTTTTGTAGTGTGTAGCAAGGACAAGAATGAAAACAGGTCTGCGCACCTATTCTTTTATCCTTGGAAAATAAAGTTTCATTTCATTTCATTTCATTTCTCTCTCTCTCTCTCTCTCTCAGACATGCGCGCATCTCCAAGAGGCATAGATCCTCATGCGCCCGGAGAGCGCGTGGTGACGTAAAAGAAGCAACTCCGTCATCACGCAGACATAATTCTCTCTCTCTCGCTCGCTCGGTGTCTCTCTCATATATGCGTGCATCTCCAAGAGGCATAGATCCTCATGTGCCCGGAGGGCGCATGAACATCTATGCCTCTTGAGGATGGTTGAAGCGTGCGCATGCACGCACACACACGCATACGCACACATAGACGCATTTTCAGAAGAGCATGCAGGTGTAATTAGTATAGCATGCAGCTAGGTAAAGTCAACCTGATTTGACACAAATTATAGCAAGACTGAAATTGTACCGTGAAATTCTAGTTTTGTCACCATTTTCCCAAGTCTTGAAAGTTGAAGCGAAAGCGAAACTCATATCACGTTAAATATAAAATTACGTAAAAAAAAAAAAAAAAACCCAACGTCATGACAAATGACGTTTGACAAAAATGACGCGTATGGACTGCACACGCCCCTTATAGAGTCCACTATGACGCTTTGGCACATCTGCGAGGCTTTTTCAAAAGGGGATATTTCAACATCAGAATTAAGTCAAAGACAAAAAGTAGAAACCCTTGACAGCGAAGGCAGCTTTCATATAGAAGGGACTTTTTGGGTTATGGTTCATCCCATCTTGTTATCTTATTACTTCTTTGCCAGAATTTCTGCACCACCCCCCCCCCCCTTTCCCCCCAACGCCAAAAACGTCATGTGCATGCTCCGGAATGCGCTCCGACCAGCCCCATTTCAAAGTCTACCGTATTTAATACGGTAGACAAAAAACAAACCCACAAACAAACACAGCCAACAAAACAAAAAGAAATGAACAAAACAAAAACAGGAACTGATTAACAGTGTACAGATCCAATACAACGTTCGTTTGCGCCTTTACTCTCTTTTACTGGCACTTGGCTAAGTTGACTTTAATGCTCGCAAGTCTCTGCGCAAGGGCGGGCATACCGTCGGAAGCAACTGTGTCCGGCTCTAACCAAAGGTGACGGATAGTGGTGAAGGTATGGAGACAGTATCGATGTTAGTAGAATACAGATATGGCGTGCCGTCCTCGGCACTAATCTGTTTCCCCCGCTAATAGTCACAGGCAATAAACCCCGATGCCAGACCTTCCTGATGAGAACTATTGCCTCTTGCCGACGGGCGAGAACGACGACGATAGGTTTTACCCGCTAGCTAAACAGACTTGCCAAGGTAGATAACCCCTTCACGGCCTAGAAAAAAGTGAACACGATCAACTGCAAGAGGCATAGATCCTCATGAGCCCCCGCGATCGCGGGGGCTCATGAGGATCTATGCCTCTTGCTGAGACAAATTTGTATCCATATGTTTCTTGGGCGGTGTTGGTATTAGGTCGTTGAATAAACTAAGATTTCACTGAGAAAAAAACAACATGTGGGGGAGGAGCCCCTATTATGAAACAGAGCCTATTATGAAACACCTTGCTCCCGGCGAAACGGAATAACTTTTCCAAATTCCGCCTGTGCAGTAATATAGAGCTACTTCAGTGAGCCTTATTTCCGGTACAAGAATGTCAGGCGTGATGAAAACGAAAACACGCCGAGAAAATGTGATTTTTGACCCTTCTGCATCTAATTTTTCGCCATTTTGAAACACCTACACCAGGATTCAGTTTTGTGATTTTTTAAAAATAACCACTCTTGTCATGAAGAGCAATCTTCGAACATCAGATAATCAGCGGCAATCGTTTTGGTTCTCTTTTTGTTGTTTTGGAGGCACGCATTTTCCTGGAGAGGTATCTTGTTCCTATTATGAAACACAAACAGCACCTAATATGAAAGGTGTTTCATAATTAAAATAGTGTTTCATATAAGGAGCAGAGCTTGTCTAGCGTATATATCGGAAACCATCTAGCCAGTTTGTTCCAAATTTCAGATGTTGATACTTTTTCTCAATACAGAGTTCAAGGTCACAACGGCTATATTTATTATATATGCCATTGTTACTGTAAACACCGAAACGATGGGATCCGAATGGCAAATTGTGATATTTTGTGACGACACAGAGTGTTGCATACCCGAATCTGTTCACTGTCGTAAAGGCCAAGGTCACAACGGCCATATTTGTTTTGTGCAGAATTGTGTGCTAGGCAATATCTCAATAACCATTGGGCCTATTCAATCCAAATTTTAGATTATAGTATTTTACCATATCACACATTGCTATCAATCGTAACTGTGTCTCTACCTCAAGGTCATAACTGTCAAATGTTTCTTGCCGATTATTGAGTAGAGAATACCTCTGAAACCGCTGTACTGATTTGCTCTGAATTTTTAGGAAAAGATGCCTTAACCTCATAGGTGACGTTTTTAACAGAATGAATTCACGACCTGTAAGGTGAAGGTTGCAGAGGCCATATTAGTGTGAGCCTTTGTGCAGGCAATATCTCTGAAACCACATCCCCGATATTTTCCAACTTTTGTTTGATGATATTTGCACTTAACCCCTTAACAGCCGAGAAACTCTCAATAGGATTCATCTGCAAGACACATAGATCCTCATGAGCTTCGCGCGATCGCGGGGGCTCATGGCGATTTTGGCTCTTGCTGACACAACTGACATATATTTATTTGACGTTTGGGGTTCCTTGAGACTGAATTAGGAAAGATTTCAGAGCAATATTTGACGTTTGGGGTTCCTTGAGACTGAATTAGGAAAGATTTCAGAGCAATATTTGACGTTTGGGGTTCCTTGGAACTGAATTAGGAAAGATTTCAGAGCAATATTTGACGTTTGGGGTTCCTTGAGACTGAATTAGGAAAGATTTCAGAGCAATATTTGACGTTTGGGGTTCCTTGGAACTGAATTAGGAAAGATTTCAGAGCAATATTTGACGTTTGGGGTTCCTTGGAACTGAATTAGGAAAGATTTCAGAGCAATATTTGACGTTTGGGGTTCCTTGGAACTGAATTAGGAAAGATTTCAGAGCGATTTGCGTCTAGTGGTAGTGAAGAAAATAAAACAGATATGTAAAACCCAGGTTTATGTCGCAACATCACTTCAAGATGACGCGCACAGTTGTCAGGAATGCTTTCAGACACTAGACAAAATGGCGCATTACTGTCTGCGGGGAGGGGGTGGTGTTAAATAGTTGTTGTTCCATGAGCAAACCATGTTGGCTTAGGTGTGACAGCAAATGTGAAACAGTATAAATGTTGTCTCCAATCGTCCATGCAGCCGCTCTTCAGCCGTCGTGTGTGTATGCGTGCGGTTTGTATAAGGAAATTTCTTAGGGGATATAACATTCAGAGATTTTAAACTCGACAAAATTGTAGTTTAGAAGAACATCTTTACCGACATATTTCACCTGTAGAAAAGGTCATGGTCGATGTGTTTTTAAAGATTAGTCATTTTTTGCACACAAATTTTTTTAAAAGTTAACTTTGGGAGCAAAAGTTTGAAAGTACGTAAGTATGCATTTTATACCTCTTTAAGGTATAGGGCAGTAAGAAGAACGTGCGGGAGATTTCGTAGACCTTTTTGTGGGAACTCTTCCTGTCGTCAGAGTCACAGTTGCTGAGAATGTGAAGAGGGTGAGAACCTACAAATGCGCTACTTGTTGACCATCAAACGAGGTGGTGTTAGTGCTGGTGTTAGTGCGGGTGGGAGGTCGCGGGAAGGGGGAGAGAGGGCTGGAGACCTTTTCACCAATGGGCGAAAAATCACACGGCGGACCGTTTACAATTTCCAAGAAGAGGCGCTGGATAGTGCGTGTATGTGTGTGTGTGTGTGTGTGTGTGTGTGTGTGTGTGTGTGTGTGTGTTTGTGGGGGGGGAGGGGGTTCCAAACTCCCCAATATGGAAAATTACACATTAAAAAATATCCTGGGAGCCGTGCATCTTGCAACATTCCTCTTCCCCTGAATTTGCTTCTGAATATGTACATAAACCTGTGTCGATAATGCTAGCTTGTATCAAGTTTTACTTCTGAGGTGGAAAAACTAAATACAGTAGCTTTTATTCCCCCATACATAGAACATTTTCAACACACTTGCTGACATGCCTGCCCTTTGACCTTTGGAAGGAGCCAATAAAATTAATATGCATAGACAGTTTAACCTCTAACAAAACATTTCCACTGGGGTCTTATTGCAAAGTTCACATACGAACTACCTGTAATAACAACAACCTAAAATAAAAGCTTTCTTACTTCTCGTGACCTTTGACCTTAACGAGAGGTTAACTTAGTTGAGCTGCAAACAAATGTTGTATCATCAGTTTTTTCTTGGGTAAGTTTTAAATAATAGTATAACTATTGTCTTTAAGAATCGCCCGTTTATTGACCTTTGTAACCTTGACCTTTCATGGAGGTCAGGGCAAGTGACAATGAAATCTATTGTCAAATATGATCACTGTGCCAAATTAGAAGTGTGTGGCTCTGATGGTCTCTCAGAAATTTAAAATAATAACATCTGTCACAGTTGGATATACACTGGATGATGGATGGATGGACCATTAGTCAAGCAATGGCAGATGACTCATTATATTTAACTCACTTTTAATAGTAAATGAAGCTATAATGTATGCTAACCATCTCTCATGCCTTAATTTTGCAACAAAATGTAAGTGAAACTTGTGAAAAGGACATATTATTCACACTGTTTCATAATAGGAGACCTCGTGTTTCACATTAGACAAATGGTGCCTAATATGAAACAATCTGTCACTTTTTTTTTAAAACTGGAACTGCTTCTGCGCCGATTCGAGTTTTGAAATTTGGCTTTGTCCTAAGATGCATCAATATAATCTCTATCAAACCCTGGTTTCGGATTGATTCTACCTTTCTTTGGACGGTCGCGCGAGACGTTTTTGCTTAAGTGTTTCATACATGGGTCTCCTCCCCTACGTACAGTGACAGGGAAGGGGTTAAGAGCAAAGATACCAGTTGTCGTCGTCGTTGCGTTCCTGGGCTGAACTTCGGATATCATAACATATCGCCAGGGGACCAGATCTGTTTATTTCCAAGTTCGTTCTATGCGAAGTAATTTATACACAAAGAGTGTAGACGGAACCTCTGAGAAAGTTTTGTCACGCGTATGTCGGACTTCTGTTATAACTTATTGTAAGCGACGTACTGTACTAAAAATAATAAGACCAAGCAGTCAGAAAGTGGCATTAGATTCTCATGAACTCCTGCACGCGCAGGGGCCCATGAGAGTCTATGTTTCATGCTGACTGACTAATCTGTCCTTCCCGCTGCGGCGGTCACGCCCATGAACCGTCAATAATTCCCCCCCCCCCCCCCCCTTAACAACTGGAGGTAACTACAGACACCGATCCCCTTGCCAGTAAGGGGCGAAGGTTCATGGCTGCAGTTAATGTGGCTCGCGAGAATCTGAATCTGTGCCTCTTTCAGACAGTAAGAGCCATCCAGTCTGTATGCGACCAGACCTAACTGGGGTCTTGCACGAGATGCTTAATTAAGGCGCATGCACGGGCTGTCGCAGGATTTAATTGACTGACAACGTTGGTTGCCAGCAGTAGAGGTTGACTGAGCAGCTCGGCTTTGGATTGATTGATTGTTTGTACATTGCTTAACGTCCTGACAGCAACAAGGCTTTCTCAGGACGTGCTTGCACTGCTTGTGAAAAAAAAATAAAAAAATAAACAGAATATTGAATGTATGTCGCCAGCCGGTCCAATACGTTAAATAAACCTACGCCATGGGGCCTAAATAAAGCTAAGACCATTCAGCAACACACATCCAATATCAAGAGCTACAGGCAGCGCAGACAGTAGGGAGAGTTTTAAAGAGACAAATACAGGTGAATGGACTAAGGGTAGACAGAAACACATGCCACAGAATAGAGGGAAAAACCCACCCTGTGGGGCTGACCAAGGTGACCCTGGGAACTAAAAAATAGTTAACCCCACCCAAGTCCCCCAGGGCAGACCCGGGTGGGGGAAGCTCGGCTTTGGAGATTTGAGTTGGGAGTACTGTCTCGTCGGCAGAACTGAAATAGTTCACTTCATTCGAGACGTGCCACATCAGGACACACGGCAAAAAGCCGCGTATCCATATGCGGCACGTCTGGAATGAGTTAATGTCGGAAGCAAATTTGCAGGTATTATCATTTAAAAATTGAGCGGATGCTGTTGTTGTGGGGTTTACTGAAACTACTTCACTGGGCTTAATAAAATTGCTTTGCTGGCTTCACAACTAGTCAGTCTGGATATTTGGTGTTGGATCCTTGCTTATCTCCTTCCCTGCCGAGAAAAAGTAACTGCCATCCAACAAGAGGTGTAGATCCTCATGAGCTCTCGCAGTTGCGGGGGCTCATGAGGATCTATACCTCTTGTTAAAATCAACGTGCATCCATGTCCCTCGGACGGTTATGGATTTTGGTCGTTGATCGAACAAAGATTTCGGAAATGAAATATGCATCCAGTGAAAGTGAATGGGGTAAAATAGAGATTAAATTATACATGAGATACCGTCACCCCAAACAAGCTTTAGCTCGCATTATATCGGTGGAACTGAGGACTAGTTATTTATTTGGGGCAGCAGGAGGTCGTGCATAATTTAATCTTTATTAATTATAATTAATTAACATAAAGTCAAGATTAATTTGAACTATTTATATTTTTGCAAGAGGTTTAGTCGCAGAATCGACTTTTTTTCTCTTAAAGGTGGTGCGGTGCCACAGTTAGGTCGCTCTTAGTAGCTAATCGACATGTGGCATTGGCGAATGACATTGCAGCGATACAGTCAAAAGTGCGGAGGAGAACGTACAACCTTTATCACCACACTTGATACAGCCTTACATGGTCGGGAAAAGTGTGCGGGTTGCATAACCATAGTTTATTCCATTTATCAACAACAATGTGCAAGAAAACAATCCGTGTCAATTGTCATCGGGATTATGACTGTTGTGTGATAATGGCTGATGAGGGTGACTGCAGGTTTTGTCGTCTTTAAATGTGCAAGTTAAGATCACTAATTGATTTACGATGATGGTTTTCTCACGATATACATTTTAAGCACTGCATTTTTGCCTTCGATATTACATACAGCAAGTCTGCACGTTATGTAATTGAATAATCGACTTGTCTTATTTTATTCAAAGTGCGTCATCTTCCTGTCAACACGACTGGTCGTAATTAGTGCGGATTTTGACTAACTAGGTTGATTGTAAAGGGAAATATCAGTATCGGGATTGCTGAGGGGAAGAATGGGGGGTGGGTGGGGGTGGGGTGGAACTGTGTTTAAATCACGCCGATACGTGATCGTTGTATCATTTCTTCCCGTGATCCTTGGAAAAAACTCGTCGTGACACGTGATTCGTGAAATTTGCCACAAACTGCTCAAATATTAACCCATTTAACCCCAAAGTTTTGAGGTGTCACCTAACGACTACGTACCAGTTGCAGGAGATGGATAGAACATAATAATTCATGGTTAGTGCCAGATTGGCGCCAAGCTAATCTGGCACTATCCTTGAATCATCATCATGGTCAAAGCTTTTCCTCCCGTAGTCCCGCCGCAGGGGCTAAATGGGTTAATTTTCGTGATTTGTAACTGATAAAGTCTCCGTGAAGTCGTGGTATTAGCCTCCAATTCCCTAATTCGTGTCAACACTTAAAATAATTAATAATTAATTAATTAAAATAATAATTAATAATTACGGTATTTATAATGCGCTTATCTTATAATAATTATAATTCTAAGCGCGCTTCACAACTCACGCACGCATGCGCACGCTTAGACAACGGCTCGCGTACCACAAAAAGTGAAATACATTACGACAGTCGACTTGGGGTGGGAAGTGTGCTGATATAGTGCTAGAACTGTTGAAAGAGGTGAGTTTTGAGGGCGGACTGGAAGGAGGAGAGAGAGTGTTCTGACGGAGAGAGAGTGGGAGAGTGTTCCAGGCGGATGGACCGTATACAGAGAAGGAGCGGGGGCCGAAAGTGCTTAGTTTGGTGCGGGGGATGTGGAGGCGGAGAGGGTCGGAGGCGGAGCGGAGGGAGCGGGGAGGAGTGTAGGGGTGAAGTAAGTTGGAGAGATAGGCAGTAGCGCAGTTGTTCAGGGATTTGTAGCAGAGAGACAGAATCTTGTATTGGATGCGTTGGGGGATGGGAAGCCAATGAAGGAGTTTGAGCAGGGGAGTGATGTGGTCGGATTTTTTTTCTTTCTGAGGACGAGGCGGGCAGCATTGTTCTGGATACGCTGGAGGGTGAAAGTGGTGGAGTGAGGGAGGCCGGAAAGGAGAGAGTTGCAGTAGTCGATGCGAGATGAGAGAGACAGCAAGTTTGGTGGCAGCTTCGGTAGTGAGGTATTTTCTGATCTGACTGATGCGGCGGAGGTGGAAATAGCATGCCTGTGCCGTGGCAGAGACAAAGCTGGTCATGGAAAGAGAGGAATCGAGGATAACGCCGAGGTTTTTGGCCGAGTCAGAGAGGGAGATGGGGGTGCTGTCGAGTTGAAGGTGGAGAGAAGAAGGGAGCTGGGAAAGTTTCTGGCGAGTGCCTGCCAGCATGGCTTCCGTTTTGTCCTCGTTCAGTTTAAGCTTGTTTGCTGTCATCCAGTTTTTCACGTCTTCGTAGCAGTCAGCCGTGCGAGTCAGTAGTGACTGAGTGTTGTCGAGTTTGTCTTTGTCTAGTAGTTGTGAGTCGTCAGCGTAGAGGTGGTGGTTTATGTGGTGAGACTGGATGATGTTGGATAGGGGAGAGGTGTAGAGCGTAAAAAGGACCGGGCCCAGGACGGACCCCTGTGGAACTCCGCAGGAGAGCGTGACTAGGTTGGAGGAGACGCCGTCGATGGTGACGGACTGCTGTCTGTCGGAGAGGTAGGAGAGAAACCAGGAGTGAGCAGAGTCAGTGATTCCAAAAGAGTGGTGAAGGCGGTGGAGGAGGATAGAGTGGTCTATAGTGTCGAAGGCGGCAGAGAGGTTGAGTAGCGTAAGAAGGGAGATGTTGCCCGAGTCGATGGAGAGAAGCAGGTCGTTTAGGATATAGTCCACAAGCTAGGAAGGTCTACCGTGCACCCCCCCCCCCCCCCCAGTACTCAATAAGATGGGTTTCAAAGTGTTCCTTAGTATGTCCTGAGATGTTTAAGCCATGTTCCCCGAAAATCCTTAGGAACACACCAGAGATATAGCCGAAGGCGAAAGGGTACCCCCATTCACGCTCTTCGCAGGTGCTAAAATGAGATTGAGAAACATTTTCCTCTAAATAAATCAGAATTCATTCCAGAAACCCAAATCAGGCAATATTATGTCAAGGCACACCTTCTGCATCCTCTGCAAAAAACAGAATGAAAGAATATTGAATCTCTGGCTCACAGTGAAGGTATTTGTGCACCCAGTAAACGACCATTTCCGCGAAATCGCAAAAAAAGACAAAAATAATGTGTCAGATGCCTTCAGACATTTTCTATAGCACCGACAGTCCATTTTCAGGTTTACATCATTAAAACAGGATGTCACAATTATTATAAACTTGACTAGGTGATGCTGTGATCACTGTGAGTGCCACAGTGGTTGATTTTGTATCCCTACCCCCAAGTTGTAAAAATACACAAAATTAATTAGAAAAAATTGCTTACGTTATTCCATTTTATTTTGACCTCTCTTTACCTATTAAGTTTCAATAATGTAAGCATAAAATGCAAGAAAATAAGTAAAGTCGGCATCCTTTACGGTACATTCGTGGTGAATGATAACTTTTTCCCATTTAAATTTGCCGAATTGGGAAACTACGTTGTTTCCGGTGCCCACAGAAATTTTGTACACAACCGATAGGTCTTTGTTAGGTTTTATTGGTTAGGATAGAGTACCACAGTTACTCCCAACCTGATTTTGTGATGCTATGATGCATTTAGGGGCCACAGTGGCTGAATCTGCTGCCCTACCCCCATTTTACCAGTACGCAAAGTAACGCAAAATAATCATAAAAATTGCTTACGTCATACTCCTCTGTTTAAATATTTTTTTGTTGCCAGTTTTTTTTAAAGTATGTATATTGAGCATAACAAGTTGTGATCATTTCATTAATTTCAATGTAACCCATCAATTTAATTGTAACTATTTTTAACTGGCTGGTCTTTTATGTGATATTTTACCTAGTGTAAGGCGGGTCTAGTAAGGTCTCCCCTTTTCCTTTCATTTATTTTCATCTAGAAATGTGTAAATATGAATGCGTAATAAAGTTTCATGGTTCCTAATAGCCAAAACAATGTTATCAAAATACTTAGTTTCCACATGTCGACCACGAGATCTCCACTTCCACCTTCTGCAACGTTCAATTTTTTATGGCCGTCTTTAAATCTTATATTGTTCTGGATGCCAATAAGTGAGCTGTCAAGAGCTAGGCAGCATGTTTTCAGAGTTTGGTGTATAGGGGTGTGTCTTCTGGTCAGAACTGCCAGCAGACCGCTTCTGTGTATGGACATGTTTGGAGAATGTGCTAAGGAGACTGATTTTCTACGCCAAATTCGCATAGGGCTGTTTCCGCATGACCCAATCCTTCGAGGTGAGTCCAGCAGGGTCCTTACGGTCTGTGAACATTTGTGAAAGTTGTTAAAAAATGACAAGGCTTTTTCAGGGCCCTGGAAAGTCTGTCAATTTCAGTCCTTTTCCTTAAAGTCTGTGAAAGTTTGTACAGAATTACAACGTGCTGGCAGACTTTTGTCTACTTTTTTTTTCTCCCCCAATTTGTGACTATTCCATTGCGAACGATCATGCTGACGCTTGTTGCAAGTGATCTATATTTAGCTCTGATCATAAAGTGACTGCATGGCCTTTCTGCCGAACATTCTGATTGGTTGTTTACGCTTCTACCGAAGTCCGCCATTCGCTAAGCGTTCTTTTATTTTGGTATCTCTTCATGCATTAGGCACGGAAGCTTCAAATAATTGCTGATACAGAGTGATCTGATTAAAGTGTGTAAACCTTCAGGCTTCATTTTGGGTTTGTGAAACGTTCCTGCTTTTCTGTATGGACCCAGTCCAGAGTAATCAGTGCGTAGATGAAAGATAGTGGCCTGGCTCTCCCTGTTCAGCTTGTTGATGTCATCTGCCCACGGGCTGCAGCCGCCATTCTGCTGTTGCCAATCACTTTGTTGTTGTAGTGTCTCCATTCCCAGCTAGTCCAGAATGCACTGGAATCCACTGCAGCACTATTTTGTGGACAGGGCATCCAGTCTATCTTGAAGCTTCCTGGTGAGATCAGTGGATCAAGCTGCTGCCTTTCCCTAGCTAGTGCTCTGCTGCTGTGTTGAGCACCTGCAGATCTGTACGATAGTTGGAGCTGCTGCCACCAGCTGGTAAGGAGAGGGAGGTAGTAGTGCGGTCTGCACAACAGATTACACGCCACTTCCTTCATTCCGCACGGCATCTTTTGTGGTATCACAGCTGCTGTGAGGGTAGCGCTTGTGCACAACCTCCAGCAAGATGGCTTTATGCAGTGCCGCGACCTTTGGCAAAGAGTCCTGGAACATTGTTTATGTTGTCTTGAAGGCTCTTTCGAGATGTCCAGGTATCTGAAGGGAGCTGTTCACACATCTTTGGGCTTGGTTCCAGGACGTCAGTGTTAGCCCTTTGCAGGACCTTCAGTTGGCGGTTCAGATTTGGGCGGTTCAGATTTGGACATTTCTGACGGTTCTTGGTCTGCTCCTGTAGTCTCCCATGCTGTCGGTGTTTAGTAAGTTTCTTCATCGTGTGTGCTGTTCTGCATTCCAGTGGCTCCAATGTCCTCCATTTCCTAAATTGAGGTGCTCCAGATGGCTCTAAGAATGTCACCGCATCATGAGAATGACCCATGTTCTGCATCTTGTCAAGCCTGGCTTTTTGGGTTTTGCAGGCAGTGTTTCATGTTGTCGATGTATCTTGGTACCGCACGACTGGTCTGACCGAGCAGGTGTTTGCTTGTGCCAGGATGCTGTAATTTGCGCCAATGTGGTCCCGACCAGTTTCTTCATCAGAGACTTTTTTTGGCAGCTCTAGCTTCCATGGCTTCAATGTGAGACCTCCACGTGAATCCAGTAATTTATTTGTTGCCAGTAAAGTTGGCCTGTCTGTCTTTGGTACTCGAAGGTCTCCAGTTTTGAGGTGACCTCTTCCGTCTGATTGAAAGAGATGGTCTAGCTCAGTTTGAGTGGCCTCTTTCAGTCCAGCTGCTGACTCTATTGGCAGCATCCTGGATTCTGGAGGATGCTATTTGTTTATGTTTTCTGGAGGATGCTATTTCTTTATGTTCTGCTGCGCTCCACGCTGCAAAGTCATCCGCATGGAGGATGTTCGAGACGAACCTTGGTACTGTTGTACTGATGTCATTAATGTAGACCAAAACCAGCATTAGACACAACATCTCCCTGAGGTACACCGTCCCCGAGTTTGACAAGAGTGCTGAATGTGCAGACGATAGAAGCTTCAGCGGCAGCCCCTGTTAAGCATGCCTTAAATAAAAAGAATTACAATTAAATTGATGGGTCACATTGAAATTAATGAAATTATCACAAATGTTTATGCTCAATATGCATATTTTGTTAAGAAAACTGGCAACAAACATATTTAATCAGAGGAGCAATTGTTATGATCATTTTTCGTTCCTTTGCGTACAGGTAAAATGGGGGTAGGGCAGCAGATTCAGCCACTGTGGCCCCTAAATGCATCACAGCATCATAAAATCAGGTTGGGAGTAACTGTGGTACTCTTTCCTAAAAAATAAAACCTAAAAAAGACCTATCAGTTATATACAAAATTTCTGAGGGCATCGGAAACAACGTACGTTTCCCAATTCGGCAATTTTAAATGGGAAAAAGCTATCATTCACCACGAACATACCGTAAAGGATGCCGACTTTCCTTATTTTCTTGCACTTTATGCTCACATTATTCAAACTTAATAGGTAAAGAGAGGTCAAAATAAAATGGAATAACTTAAGCAATTTTTCTAATTAATTTTGTGTATTTTTACAACTTGGGGGTAGGGATACAAAATCAACCACTGTGGCACTCACAGTGATCACAGCATCACCTAGTCAAGTTTATAATAATTGTGACATCCTGTTTTAATGATGTAAACCTGAAAATGGACTGTCAGTGCTATAGAAAATGTCTGAAGGCATCTGACACATTATTTTTGTCTTTTTTTGCGATTTCGCGGAAATGGTCGTTTACTGGGTGCACAAATACCTTCACTGTGAGCCAGAGATTCAATATTCTTTCATTCTGTTTTTTGCAGAGGATGCAGAAGATGTGCCTTGACATAATATTGCCTGATTTGGGTTTCTGGAATGAATTCATTCTGATTTATTTAGAGGAAAATGTTTCTCAACCTCATTTTAGCACCTGCGAAGAGCGTGAATGGGGGTACCCTTGCGCCATCGGCTATATCTCTGGTGTGTTCCTAAGGATTTTCGGGGAACATGGCTTAAACATCTCAGGACATACTAAGGAACACTTTGAAACCCATCTTATTGAGTACTGGGGGGGGGGGGGGGGTGCACGGTAGACCTTCCTAGCTTATGGACTAATATATAGAAGGGCTGTTTCAGTGCTGTGATGTTTGCGATAGGCGGACTGGAAGGGACTGAGGAGGTTGTTGTCGGCGAGGTGGAGGTTGAGCTGGTTGAGAACAACCTTCTCAAGAAGCTTTGACAGGAAAGAGAGATTGGAGACTGGGCGATATTTTTTTTTTAGTTCGTTTGGGTCGAGGTTGTGTTTTTTGAGGAGAGGACGGACGATGGCGGACTTGAAGATATCGGGGACGGAGCCGTTCTCTAGAGATGTGTTGATGATGTCGGTAATGAAGGGCAAAAGTTTTGGAAGGCCGTTCCGGTAGAGAGAAGCTGGGAGGGGATCTACTTCGCAGGTTTTGAAATGCATGGACTTTATGGTCTTGAGGACTTCATTCTGAGAGACGGGGCGGAAGAACGAGGGGGGGGGGGGGGGGGGGGAGGTGTCGGGAGGGCAAGGCGGAGAAGGCAGAGTGTCGAGTGTGTTGCGCAGAGTTTAGATTTTGTCGGAAAAATAGGTGGAAAAAAGCGGACGGGAGTTCTTCTTTGTTGTGTGTGTTGGGGAGAGGAGAATCTTTAGAAGTGCCTAGGAGTGTGTTCATGCTGGCATAGAGGGTTTTGGAAGAAGTGGATTCCAGGATTTTGTTTTGAAGATGTTTACGTTTGGAGTCGGAGATCATTCTGCAGACTTTTGATCTAGTTGTTTGGAAGATCTGTCTGTGAACGGTGAGGTCGGATGAGCGCCAGCGGTGTTCCACTTGTCGGCGCTCTCGCTTGGCCTCAGCTATGCCATCAGCGAGCCAGGGGGAGGGGGGTCGGTTGGGTATGGAGCAGGTGGTGACAGGGGCATGGGTGTCTAGAAGTTTTCGAAGAGAGGAGTCGAAATGGGATGCAAGATCGGAAGAGGAGGCGGGGTCCAAGAGAAGGTCGACAGCTTCGTCGAAGAAGCTCTCTCGGTTGACAGATTTTAGTTTGCGACGAATGAATGAATGAATGAATGAATGAATGAATGAATGAATGAATGAATGAATGAAACTTTATTTTCCAAGGATAAAAGAATAGGTGCGCAGACCTGTTTTCATTCTTGTGTTTGCTACACACTCTCTTGGCTTGACTTCGCGAACGAATATTTTATAGGAGTTGCTCACGACGTCTGCAGGCTGTTCTTGTTCGTGGCTGCGGAGGCCAATCCGGGACAGGCAGGTTCGACCGCAGTGGCTGCAGGGGGAGGTATGGCCAGGGTTCTGAGTTGCGGCATCTCTGTTTTTTTCTCCTTAGCCGCTTGTCCTTAATCTGCGAGAGTCCTCAAAGGAGACAGCTGCCTTGTAAATGGTGGAGCGTCAGGTGTCACGGTCCACAGCAAGCGAAGACCACTGGTGGTGGTCGATTTGGCAGTCACTAAGTGACTTCTTGAGACAGTCTTTGTATCTCTTTTTTGGTGCCCCTCTGTCACGGTGTCCAGTAGCAAGCTCGCCGAACAGGGTGATCTTTGGTAGGCGATGATCCTCCATCCTGGAGACATGCCCCGCCCAGCGGAGCTGTGTCCGCAGCAGCAAAGCCTCGATGCTCACAATTTCAGCCTGTTCAAGGACCTTGACGTTGGTGACATAGTCACTCCAGTGAATGCCCAGGATGGTGCGCAGGCAGCGCTGGTGGAAGCGTTCGAGGAGTCGTAGTTGGCTGCGGTAGAGGGCCCAGGACTCGGAACCATACAGCAGGGTGGTGAGGACCACAGCTCTGTACACGCTGATCTTGGTGCCTGTTTTCAGCTGTTGATTGTGCCACACCCGCTTGAAAAGTCGCCCGAAAGCGCTGTTCGCTTTTGCCAGCCTGCTGTCAAGCTCCTTGTCCAGCTTGGCGTCCGACGTGATAATGCAGCCAAGGTAAGTAAACTGGTGCACTGACTTTAGTTTAGACTCGCCAATGGTGATGTGAGGAGGGCGATACACTGTCTTGGGTGCCGGCTGATGGAGGACCTCTGTCTTTTTCAAACTGACCTCGAGTCCAAAGAGCTGGGCAGCGTCTGCGAAGCAGGACGTGATGCGCTGCAGGGCTTTCTCTGTGTGTGCAACGAGGGCAGCGTCATCAGCAAAAAGCAGCTCACGAATCAGTTGGTCTAGGGTTTTCGTGTGGGCCTGCAGTCGTCTGAGGTTGAACAGGCTGCCATCGAGACGATACCTGATGTACACTGCATCGTTATCATCGAGGTCCACTGTGGCCTGCTTCAACATCATGCTAAAAAAGATGGTGAAGAGGGTCGGTGCCAGCACGCAGCCCTGCTTTACGCCGTTGAGAATAGGGAATGGTTCTGAGAATGGTTGTTGAGTCTGACCTGGCCTTGCTGGTCCTCGTGTAGCTGGACAATCATGCTGAGGAACTTTGGGGGACAGCCAAGTCGCTCCAGGATCTGCCACATGCCTTGCCTGCTCACAGTGTCGAACGCTTGTTAGGTCGACAAACGTTACGTACAGCCCTTTGTTCTGCTCGCGGCACTTCTCCTGAAGCTATCTCAGCACAAAGACCATATCGGTGGTGCTCCTGTTTGCTCTGAAGCCACACTGGCCCTCTGGGAGGTGGTCTTCAGCGATGGCATGTACCAGCCGATTCAGGAGCAGCCTTGCAAGAAATTTCCCAGCAATGGACAGCAGGGTAATTCCCCGATAGTTGGAACAGTCAGACTTCTCGCCTTTGTTCTTGTACAGGGTGATAACGACAGCATCACGGAGATCCTTTGGTAGTGTTCCTTCCTCCCAGCAGCAGAGAAAGAGGTCATGGAGCTTGTTGTGCAGTGCTGTGCCTCCATGTTTCCAGATCTCTGGCGGTATTTCATCAATGCCTGCTGCTTTGCCACTCTTGAGCTGGTGGATGGCTACGAGGGTCTCTTCAGCGGTGGGCGGTTCGTCCAATTCAACCTTTACTGGGAGTTGTGGGATTTGTAGGACGACTGCTTCTTGAACAGTGCGCTCAGCGCTGAAGAGGCTCTGAAAGTATTCCGACCAGCGGTTCAAGATGGAGGTATTATCTCTGAGGAGTGCCTGGCCATTCGCGCTTCGCAGGGGACTTTGTACCAGGTGCCTGGGGCCATACACTGCTTTCAGTGCTTCATAGAAGCCCCTGTAGTCACCATTGTCAGCGCAAAGCTGGGTCCTCTGTGCAAGTCTGGTCCACCACTCATTCTGGAGATCTCTGAGCTTGCGCTGGAGACTGCTGCAGACGAGGCGGAAGGCAGACTTCTTCACAGGGCAGGAAGGCTGGGCTAGGTGGGCCTGATGGGCGGCTCCTTTTTTTTGCTAGGTGTTTCTGGATCTCAACATCGTTTTCGTCAAACCAGTCTTTGTTCTTCTTTCTAGCGAAACCCAAGACTTCTGCAGAGGATTTTTTCAATGGCAGTTTTCAGTTGTTCCCAGAGTGTTTCAGGGGAGGAGTCTGCTGGGTCCGCTGTGCCTGTGAGCCTGCGCTGTAAATCTGTCTGAAAGGCAGCTTTCACGTCGTCACGCTGAAGGCTGGCAACATCGAGCTTTTTCTTGGGGGGCCCCCATTTCTTGGGTTTTGGCTTGACGTGGAGCCTGAGTTTGCAGCGGACAAGGCGGTGGTCAGTGTGGCACTCTGCGCTGGGCATCACTCTGGTGAGGAAGACATCACTGCGGTCCCTCTGACGCACTAGGACATAGTCGATAAGGTGCCAGTGTTTGGAGCGAGGATGCATCCAGGTGGTCTTTCGACTGTCCTTTTGCTGAAAAGTAGTGTTGGTGATGACCAGTTGCTGCTCTGCACAGAACTCCAACAGTAGGTGGCCATTGTCATTGCAGTTCCCGACGCCATGCTTGCCGAGGACTCCTTTCCAGGCTTCAGAGTCCTGGCCCACTCTGGCGTTGAAGTCGCCAAGGATGATGACTTTGTCGTCTGCAGGGGTGCTCTGTATGAGGCTGCGCAGGTCAGTGTAAAACTTGTCCTTTTCAGCAGGCTCTGCCAGGAGGGTTGGGGAGTACACACTGAGAAGGGTGACGTGTTGCTGGTGTTTCAGTGGGAGGCGCATGGACATGATGCGGTCTGAGTGACCCGTTGGTAGGTTTTCCAGCTTAGTCGCAATGGAGGTCTTGACCATGAAACCCACGCCTGAGAGCCGTCTTTCTGATTCAGGCCTGCCTGACCAGTAGAGGGTGTATCCAGCGCCAAGTTCTTGGAGGCTGCCTTCGTCCGGAAGGCGTACTTCACTGAGCGCGGCGATGTCGATGTTTAACCTCCGCAATTTATGGGCAATGAGGGCGGAGCGACGTTCAGGGCGTCCGCTGTCTGCTTTGTCGAGCATGGTTCGGATGTTCCAGCATGCTACGTTGAGTCCGGTCGTGGTCGTCATGAGAGTGGATCCGTTATTCTTTCTTGTTTTTTGACCGCAGGAGAAGATGCCCGTTGACCGCGGCTAGCCAACTGGGGTTGCGAGGGGACGAGCTTTGGTTAGGCCACCTTTTCTAGGCCCCTCTCTGTGTGAAGCAAGCAGTGCTGTCTCTAGAGAAGTCTGCTTGGTCGTTCAGGGTGTGCCGAGTGATGTTGTCATCCCCAGGTCAACATCAGGCGACCAATATCCTGAACCGCCTGCATGCAGGTTTGAGACTGCGGCTTCCAGTGACATCTTTCACCTGCCGTTTCGCCCCTCGCCCGTCGCTACAGGACTTGGAATGGTCTGTGTCATGGTCCGTGGACGTTTCCTAAAGCCTGCGCGGTGGAGCTTTTTGGTGGAGTGCAGTGTGCGCAGTACTGGCCCCACCCTTTAAACCCTTGGTTCGTCTGCCATGGCCTAGCAAGCTGGGACGATGGCATCGAGGTCCTCGGGTCGTAGGTTTTATACCAGACTGTCCTTGTCCTAGTCTCTGGCTCAAAAGCCTTCCCCGGAGACACGGGGGCTTTGATGTCAGGGGTTTCCTCCCTTAGCCTTTCCGCAGCCAAGCGGCCAGGCCTGCAAGGCAGCAGGGGACTCGTTTAGGACGGTTTTGTGTCAGGGTGGTCGGGTTTGTCGAAGTGGAAGTTCAAGTCGCCAAGAAGGATGTGTTTTCCGGGTCGTGTGCTGTAGTGGTCGAGGAGGAGGTCTAACTCGGTGAGGAACATGGAGTTTGTGAGTTTGTTTTGAGAGCTTGGAGGGGGGCGATAGATACATGAGAAGATGAGGTACTGGCCAGGGAGTGTTGCTACGGCCTCGACGGGTTCAAAGGAGGGATGAGCAAAAGGGAGGGACTGAGAGAAGGAGAGGTGAGCGGAAAGACAGTCCCTGTAGATGATGGCAATACCGCCCCGTCTGGAAGCACGCGGGAAGGAGGCCAGGCGGTAGCCAATCGGAGTGACGCTGGCGATGATGGGTTCATCGCCAGCTGAGTGGAGCCACGTTTCGGTGATCACGACAACATCTAGGTCATTGTCTAGAATGAAATCTGAAATCACGTCGGCTTTGCCATCTTTGCAGACAGACTGTGCATTGAACAGACACAGTTTTAGGTTGGATGAGGCAGAAGAGGAAGAGGAAGAAGGAGAAGAAACGGACGAAGAAGAGGACGAAGGAGCTGTGTTTTCGAGATCGTAAATAAAAAAAGGGGGACAGGGATACAAAGTGGTTTTAGCAAGAGGCATAGATCCTCACGAGCCCCCGCAATTGCGGGGGCTCTTGAGGATCTATGCCTCTTGCCGAGTTGTGTGGTATTTTCTCGTCAGTGAACGGGTTGGCCGTTCCGGTAGTGAGAGCCGGACCTCGGACAGTGACATGTCCCTAGCGTAGCCCAGACCCGACCCACGCCATGTGTCATACACCGCACAGTCTTCAAGGCCACAGACTGACGGATGAGCTCGCCCTGCCGTCAGTCATCTGGGACCATTTGCATGAGTGAGCTTGCAACTGACTCCATGGCTCCCAGGGGAGGGAGGTTGGGGGTGGGGTGGGTGGTGGTGGTGGTGGGGGGGGGGGGGGAGGTTGGTTTCCATCATACATAAGAGGTCCTCGGGGTTATGTCGGCCGCAGTTGACCCTTGCGCCCGAGAACCCTTTGCTTACTGGATTTCAGACTGGTACAGACTGAGTACCGTCTCATGCACCATGGACTTCTTTCTACTAACGGGGTATGGTGTCTGTAACTATACTGACGAGCAAGAGAAATGCGTCAATTTTGGAATCATCGGGAAAACTAAAGTGTTTTTGTTTATTTAAAAAATGTCGCATTTCTTTTTTGCTCATCTGTATATATGTATCTGTACCCGTCGCATCTGCAAGAGGCATAGATTCTCATGAGTTACTGCAATGGCAGTGGCTAATGCGAATTTATTCCTTTTGATCATAAAGATTCGGTCCTGTTTACATCCTTATACGGAATAAGTGAGGAGATAAAAAATTGTAAGTGTACTACCACCGGTGTGGACTGACTGACTGACTGACTTAATGACTGACTGACTGACTGATTAAATGAACGAGTGCCTGCCTGCCTGACTGACTCAATGAG
This sequence comes from Semisulcospira habei, assembly GCA_036245525.1. Lineage (NCBI taxonomy): Eukaryota > Metazoa > Mollusca > Gastropoda > Semisulcospiridae > Semisulcospira > Semisulcospira habei. The sequence goes on from BTPG01000004.1 coordinate 7,491,087, forward strand.
TGAATGAATTTTGGAATTTTGATTTCATGCCAAGGGAACAGCTTTGGCAGACAAGGAGCACATATGGGCCTTTTCGAATGCAGAGATCCAATTCTGGCCGAATTGTACTGACCTGAACTGACGTGCAAAGAGTATGACACTAACGGCTGAGCTTAACCGCAGGCCGCCGTCTGTGATCGTTACTAAGCGACAGCACTCAATCAAGGACGGCGCGAAAACCTCTTCACGGGGTAAATTCTGCTGGACCCGATGGCCCGCCGAGGTCGGACGTAGTGGGCCCGCGCACGACTATGCGCGGGCCCACTGCGGCCGCCTTGGGCCTCACAGCCTTTTGCATACTAGGATGTGATTTTGGACCCGACAACCTGCAGCCGTGAAGTCAGTCCAAAAACTAGTGAGGTTACGTTTGAAACGAACGACTCCAAACAACGCGAAGCGAGAGCGAAGTCTTGGGTCCTACCACTAAGCGTAGACAATACTCCCAACATCACCAAGTGGCATAGATCGTCATGAGACCACGTCCGTCAGTCCCCGACGTTCCCAGGCCTTTAAAACCAACCTGAACGTATCTTCAACACTTTCAAGACGTGTCGCATCCGGATTCGCGGCCTAAGGCCGCGAATCTGGATGCGACACGTCTCGAAAGAGTTCAACTGGCATTTCAGTGTTAATTGGCTTTGCTCCCATCACGTGATTCTCGATGGTGTGACGGTAAATAGAATGCGTGTGTTGTGTGAAAGACTAGTTAGTATGCCTGACCTGGTTTTCGGGCTTATTAATTTAAAAATCGTTATTTTTCCTGTTGCTGTTATATTATTTCTGTGTGTGTGTGTGTGTGTGTGTGTGTGTTTATGACTGATTACTTGTATAGCGTTCCGAGCCTGCATAAGTGTGGAAGGATGCTACAGAAAAGCGCTATATTATTATTATTATTATTATTATTATTATTATTATTATTATTATTATAATTATTATTATTATTGTTATAATGATGATGATGGTGGTGGTGTCTGAGTGTTGTCTAGATGCTTGCGCTATCCGCCATAGCTTCGCTCGCGTTCCTTGTTGAGAGTCGTTCGGCGTAAACGTACCCTCTCAGATATCACAGACTAGCAGACGGCACATGTTCTCCATTTACGAACATACTCGAAAACAACAACTAATTCAACAACAATCTATCTTCAATTACGACGAATACCACCACTTTTCGTTAACCCTTGACTGCTAATGACGAAACCCTTCGGCGGAAAAGACGTGCTACCCGGCCAAGTCAGTATAGGGGAGGAACCCCGATTATGAAACAGTGCCTATTATGAAACACCTTGCTCCTGTCGAAAAGGAATAACTTTTCCAAATTCTGCATGTGCAGTAATATAGAGTTACTTTACTGAACCTTATTTCCATACAAGAATGTCAGGCGTGACGAAAACGAAGACACGCCGAGAAAATGTTATTTTTGACCCTTCTGCTTCTTTTTTTTTTTTTTTTTCCATTTTGATGAAACGCCTAAATCAGCATTCAGTTTTATGATTAAAAAAACAAACACACACACACACACACACACACACACACACACACACACACACACACACACACACACACACACACACACACACACACACACACACACACACACACACACACACTCAAAAAAAACCACTCTTGTCATGAAGAGCAGTCTTCGGAGATCAGATAACCAGCGGCATTCGTTAGGTTCATTTTTTGTTGTTTTGGAGGCAGGCATTTTCCTGGAGGGGTAGCTTGTTCCTATTATGAAACACAAAGAGCACCTAATATGAAACTGTGTTTCATATTTAGAACAGTGTTTCATATAAGGAGCAGTGTTTGTTTAGCGTATATATCAGAAACCATTCAGACAGTTTGTTTCAGATTTTAAATGTTGATACTTTTTCTCAATACAGAGTATCCCACACCAGGATCATGTCACTTTCGTCAAGGTCAAGGTCACAATGGCTACATTTACTGAGTATGCCATTGTCCAGGCAATGTTGCTGCACGGAACGATTTGATCCAAATGACAAATTGTGATATTTTGTGACGATACAGAGTGTTCAAGGTCACAGTGGCCATATTTGTTTTGTGCAGATTTGTGTGCCAGTCAATATCTCAGTAACCATTGGGCCTTTTCAATCCAAATTTTAGATAATAGTATTTTACCACATCACGCATTGCCATCAATTTTAACTGCACCTCTACCTCAAGGTCAAGGTGATAGTTGCCATATTTGTTTCGCAGATTATTGTGTAGAGAATACCTCTGAAACCTCTGCTACTCTCTCTCCGTCAGAAACACTCTCTCTCCTCCTTCCAGTCCGCCCTCAAAACTCACCTCTTCCAACAGTTCTAGCACTATAACATCACCACACACCCCACCCCAAGCTGACTGTCGTAAAGTATTTGTGGAACGTGAGTCATTGTCTAAAGCGTGCTCATGCGTGCGCGGGTTGTGAGTGCGCGCTTAGAGTTATAATTATTATAGGCAGGGGATCTAACTGTTGTCTGTCCAGCGCTGTGATTCCCCTTGGTTTGCATATAATTATTATAAGATAAGCGCATTATAAATACCGTAATTTTTTATTATTATTATTACTGATTTGCTCTGAATATTTGTTTCCCAGATTATTGTGTAGAGAATACCTCTGAAACCGCTGTACTGATTTGCTCTGAAGTTTTGTAGGAAATTATGCCTTACCCTCATATGTGATGTCTTTTACAGAACGAATTCACGATCTGTAAGGTGAAGGTCGCAGGCTATATTTGTGTGATCCTATGTGCAGGCAATATCTCTGAAACCACAGGCCCGATTTTTTCCAAATTTTGCTTGATGATATTTTGAATTAACCCTTTACAACCAAGAAACTCTCAATAGGGCCCATCTGCAAGACACGTAGATCCACATGAGCCCCGCAAGTGCGGGGGCTGATGGCGATTTGGGCTCTTGCTGATACAACTGACCTATATTTATTTGACGGTTGGGGTTCTTTGGGACTGAATTAAAAAAGATTTCAGAGCAACATTTGCGTCCAGTCAGCGGTAGCGAAGAGAATAAGATAGATATCTTAAAACCCAAGTGTATGTTGCTACATCACTTCAAGATGACGCGCATAGTTGTTGGGAATGCTTTCAGACTGACAAAATGGCGCGTTACTGTCTGCGGGTAAGAGGTGGGGCTAAAACGTTGTTCCAACAGCAAACCATGTTGGCTTAGGGGTGACAGCAAATGTGAATGCAGTATAAATGCCGTCACCAATCGTCCATTCATCTGCTCTTCAGCCGTCGTGTGTGTATGCGTGCATTTGTTAGGGACTGTAACATCCACACCTAACCCTACATATTTCACCTGTAGAAAAAGGTCAAGGTCATCATAGGTCGATGTATTTGTAAAGATTAGTCATTTTACGCAAACACATTTTTTAAAAAGTTAACTTTAGGAGCAAATGTTTGAGAGTACCTAAGTATGCTTTTTATACCACGAATATTGTTCCGAATGACCTCTCGTTAAGGTAGACGGCAGTTAAAAAAAAAGAACGTGCGGGAGATTCCCTAGACCTTTTCATGGGAACTCTTCCTGTCGGCGATGTCACAGTTGCTGAGAATGTGAGGAGGGTGAAGACCTACAAATGCACCACTTGTTGACTTGGTGCTGGTGTTAATGCGGGTGGGGGGGGGGGGTCGAGGGAAGGGGGAGAGAGGTCTGGAGACCTTTTCACCACTGGCCGAAAAATTAAACGACGGGAGGGGGTCCACATTCTCAAGGACCGTCTCCAATTTCCAAGAAGAAGTGCGGGAGGAGGTGCGTGTGTCCGAAGGGGGGTGGGGTTTGGGGGGGAGGGTGGGGGGCGGCGCCCCCCCCCCCCCCGAGTGTTGTCCTAAACTCCCCAAGATGAAAATTACACATTACAAAATATTTTGGGAGCCGTTGACCCTGGAAACCCACCTCCCCCTGAATCTGCTTCTGAACATCTGATTGGCATACTCCAGAAAATTCAAAACTCAGCTGCCAGGTTGATTCTTAGAGTCCCTAGATCAGATCATATCACACCCCATCTGTCTGCCCTACACTGGTTACCTGTTACAGCTAGGATTCAGTACAAAATTTCATGCATGACTCACAGTTGTATTACCTGTTCCTGCCCACACTACCTTGCCTCTCTTCTCCAGCTGTATACGCCCTTGAGACAGAATTTGCGCTCTGCTGCCGACTCTCGAGTTTTACGTATCCCTCTTGTCAAAACAAAGTCGTTTGGTGAGAGGTCATTCAGATACCAGAGCCCAGTTGTTTGGAATGATCTCCCACGCGAACTGAGATACGTGGATTCGAGAGAGGCATTCAAGCGTGCCCTAAAGACCCATATGTTTTCTGTCAGCTACAAATGACTTTGTCACACACCTGTCATGTTAAAGTCATCTCTATTTATTTATAGAAGTAGTGTGTGTGTGGGTGTGTGTGTGTGAATGCCAGTATGAGCCCATGAGCGTAGCACTTTTGAATGGTGACTTTATAGTGTTTTGTACTTTTTGTAAATTCCATTTTTGTAATTAGTTATTTTTTGTACATTAGTTTTTGTTAAGCGCCTAGAGCTCTAATCTGAGGTTAGGCGCTATACAAGTACTCATTATTATATTATATAACACGTGCATAAACTTGTGTCAATAGTGCTAGCTTTTATCAAGTTTTACTTCTGAGGTGGAAAAACTAAATGCAGTAGCTTTTATTCCCCTATATATAGAAAATTTTCCACACACTTGTTGACCATGGCGGACATCAGTTTGACCTTTGGAAGGAGCCGATAAAATGAATATGCATAGACAGTGTAACCTCTAGCAACGCTTCTACTGGGGTCTTAATGTAAAGTTCACATACGAACTACCTGTTATTGCAGCAACCTAACATAAATAGTCTTCTAATTTCCCGTGATCGTTAACCTTAACGAGGGGTTAACTTAGTATAGATGAAAACAAAAAGTTTTATCATCAGTTTTTTCTTTGGCAAGTTTCATAGTTTCTTTAAAAAAAATACGTTTATTGTCCTTTGTAACATTGACCTTTCATGGAGGTCAGTGCAATTGACAATCAAAGCTATTATCAAATCGGATCACAGTGCCAAAATTAGAAGTCTGTGGCTTTGATGGTCTCTCAGAAATTTAGAATGATAAAATGATCTGTCACAATTGTATATAATAATAATAATGCATAGCATTTATATGGCGCATTTCTCATATTTATAATATAACTCAATGCGCAGACCGTGGATTGATGGATGGATGGACCAATGATGGACCAGTGGCGGATGACTCATTACATTTAACTCACTTTCAATGTTAAACGAGCCGATAATGTGTGCTAACCATCTCTCATACCTTAATTTTCAATGTTAAACGAGCCTATAATGTGTGCTAACCATCTCTCATACCTTAATTTTCAATGTTAAACGAGCCTATAATGTGTGCTAACCATCTCTCATACCTTAATTTTCAATGTTAAACGAGCCTATAATGTGTGCTAACCATCTCTCATACCTTAATTTTCAATGTTAAACGAGCCTATAATGTGTGCTAACCTCTCTCATACCTTAATTTTCAATGTTAAACGAGCCTATAATGTGTGCTAACCATCTCTCATACCTTAATTTTCAAACAAAATGTAAGTGAAACGTGTAATAAGGACATATTTACACTGTTTCATAATAGGAGACATGGTGTTTCACATTAGGCAAATGGTGCCTAATATGAAACAATGTGTCACTTTTTTTTCAAACTGGAACTGCTTCTGCGTCGATTCGAGTTTTGAAATTTGGCTTTCTCCTAAGATGCATCACTATAATCTCTATCAAACACTGGTTTCTGCTTTCTCTGGACGACCGCGCTAGATGTTTTTGCTTAAGTGTTTCATACATGGGTCTCCTCCTCTACATCGATTACACACCGTCTTTGCTGCTACTATGTCTTTCCATCCAGCGGAATCGTCGGTAACAGTCAATAGGTTAAATGCTAAATAACATCCTTAACCCATTTAACCCCAACGTCCTACAGCAGGAGATGAATCAACCATGCTAATTCAAGGGCAGTGCCAGATTAGCTTGGCGCCGTCAGGCGCCAAGCTAATCTGACACGGCCCTTGAAATATCATGCGGTGGGTCCATCTCCTGCAACTAGTACGTAGTCGTTAGGTGACGCCTGCAAAATGTAGCTGTGGGGTTAAGTGGGTTAATTCGAGGCGCAGCTGGAACCGATCGCGGCTAGCAGGAGTCAGAGATTCAGCGAAATGTAAAGCGCCTGCGCCTGTGGGAGTTATTGAAATATTCCCTTGCACCTGGAAGAGATGGATGACGCCGGGGTTGCACTAGTACAGTAAACACGTGTATAGACGCGTGATGTCTCTTACGGCTTGGAGTCTCACGGTGCATGCTGTCATTAGCGTTCCTCATTCGTTGAACCCAGCGCATCTATTTTTGTTTCTGTTTGTTATTTGTGTGTAAATGTGTATGGATGTTTTATGATTGGCTCACGTGCGCTAGCAAAAGTAAGTCTGCGTATGGGCCTCAAAGATCACAAGAGGTCAGGAAATGAGTAAAACATTAATATTTCTTGATAAAACGTAACTTTTTATTGGGGCACTTTGGCAAACATTTCAGGTAGACTTGGCAGAGGGCGAGTAGATGACAGGACCTGCCTATGCGCGCTAATTTCGCTGACCATTCGTAAATGATCAATGGGCAAGGGCGGAGGTCAACAATCGCGCGAAAAATGCGCATATGTTGACAAGACGTAGGATTGTGCAGGTACTATTGCCGTTTGACAATTAAACACATTCTCTTATTGTGACCTGTCAGAATAGTCAAGGCCACAGAGGGTCAGGGTCCCTGAGGGTCAAGGTCGCGGAAGGTCAAGCAAATGATGCAGATCAGTCATACACGTGAGCCATGAGGGCTTTGCCGTTCTTGTTGTATTTTATTTTATTTTGTCGACATACTATTCTCTGGTTCAGAGTACTAATATTTTTTGTCAGTCGTATGAATCCCGAATCGACTTTTATTTGTTATTATTTAAAAATCTCTCTTCCCCCCCCCCCCCTCTTTTTGTTGTTGTTGTTGTTGTAAAGCACGAATCCTACCCTAAAGCAAAATACAGACCAAAAAAGGTGACTGCCAAGCGCTTTCCCAATGAGCAAAAGGGCATCGGGCTGTCGTCGGCCCGATGACCTTTGCGCACTGGGTAAAAAGCAGAGTATAAACTAGAGAACCGCTTAGAAAAGACAGTTAGAATACAATTATCAATATCCCGGGTAAGCCACTTAATTTCTCTATGCACTGACAAGATACGTAGCTAATTGTAGTCTTGTTTGTTTATTTTGAAAAAGGGGCCTTACTTGAAATAGTAATAAATTGTGTTGTAAGTGTCTTTTCTAAGCGTGCTTCTTTCTTCGTTGGGTCATGTCAGGGGCGGATCAGTTACCTCGAGATTGGGTCCAACCCTTTGTTTGGGACCTTCAACTTGATACAAAAGGCCTCCCTCACGCTAGACATTTCCTTCCAGGGGTCGAAAAATCGAAAAGCGGGAAGGGAGGGTGGGGGTGGGGGTGGTGGTGGTGGTGGGGGGGGGGAGATGGGTGGAGAGAAGGCGCGTGCGTGTTAAGACTCTCACCAGGGAGGGGGGGGGGGAGGGGGCAAGGAGGAGGCGGGGTGCGTGTTTGAAAACTCGACAACATATTAATCGTGGGGGAAGGGGTGGGTGGAGGGGTGTTTCCATACACCACAAAAAGGGACTTTGTCATAGCATTTTAAAGAATTTTGGGTCGGATCCGTCCCTGCATGTAGACTATGAATAACCCGAAAGATGTATAGAAATCGTGTCGAAGGATCTCTCACGGTTGACTCTAACAGCGAGAGCTCGACATACTTTAAATGACATCGATTAGTCCCCAGTGGTTAGCGCTGCAAATGTAACAGTTTAGACACCCAAGCCAGGCGGTCGGTGACTGATGACTGTTTATGCTCCTCATCCAAACCATTGCTGGCCATCAGCAAGTGGCATAGATTCTCATGAGCCCATGCAGGCCGCGGAAAATCGTATTAGAATGGAATATATGCCCCTTGTTTCGGCGGCGAGGCCATTTGCGTCCTCGTATTAAGAGAAAGTGTCCGCGTCAAGTGTACGACTTAAACCCTTTCACTGCCGGAACACCGTAAGAACCAATACTCAAATGCAAGAGGCATACATCCTCATGGGTCCCCGCAGTTGCGGGGGCCCATGAGGATCTATGCCTCTTGCTGTATAGCCTCAGCAATGCTGGATATCCGTGTGCCTCAGGCGGTGGTGAATCCGCGATGCACGCAGAGTGAGAGAGATCCGTTTTAGGCGCTGGCAGTGAAGAGTAGTTTGTCTTGTCTGCGAGAAAAACCTCCCCCCCCCCCCCCCTGCGGGTCCTAATTTAACGATTCATCGCTACACCCCCAATTGATATGCTCTCAGTTTGGTGTCGTCCGTGATAGATCATACTGGGCACTTTTTTTGTTTTTTTTTTGGGGTGGGGGGGGGGGGGGTGGGGGGTGGGTGGGGGGGTACCTACTGCTGCGAAAAGTACAAAATTGCCTGTGGGAATGTAGACCGGAAGTGCAAAATTGCCCATAGCTGATTAAGGCAGTCAAATTACAGTTGCGCCCGAACAAAATCGTGGTGCTCGACGTTTTTTTTTATTTTAAAATTATATGTATGTATGTATGTATGTATGTATGTATGTATGTATGTATGTATGTATGTATGTATGTATGTATGTATGTATGTATGTATGTATGTATGTATGTATGTATATATATATATATATATATATATATATATATATATATATATATATATATATATATATATATATATATATATATATATAATAAAAAGATGTGATTATAAGACTCGAATCAAAATGTCCGAGTCGAAGACGAGGACATTTGATTCGAGTCAAGTAATCACATCTGTCTGTTTATAGACACTGTATCAAACAAAATTGTTGCTCAATATAATTTACGTACCCAGTCCAAAACAAACCTATGACTCAGCGCGTAGATTTCGATTGACTAGGAAGACATCAGTGTATTGTATGTGCGTGTTGCTGAGTAAATTCTACTTGTAACTAGATCACGCATAATTGCGGAAAATGCAAGCAGGTTTCTTTATTTTGTTCTTTTTTCAGGTTGTCGATCGCCAGCTGACATCTCGTCATTTTCACTTGTCAGTCCAGCCCGACTCGCACGTTTCCTGGCGTCTTTTCTCCGTTCGTGTGTGTGTATAGGATATTTCGAGCATTCATACACACTAAGAAGTACCTACCTTGGCTTGACTTCGCGAACGAAGATTTTATAGGAGTTGCCCACGACGTCTGCAGGCTTGTTCGTGGCTGCGGAGGCCAATCCGAGACAGGCAGGTTCGACCGCAGTGGCTGCAGGGGAAGGTATGGCCAGGGTTCTGAGCTGCGGCATCTCTGTTTTTTCTCCTGAGCCGCTTGTCCTTAAGGCTAGCTCTGTGAGAGTCCTCAAAGGAGACAGCTGCCTTGTAAATGGTGGAGCGCCAGGTGTCACGGTCCGCAGCAAGCGAAGACCACTGGTGGTGGTCGATTTGGCAGGCACTAAGTGACTTCTTGAGACAGTCTTTGTATCTCTTCTTTGGTGCCCCTCTGTCACGGTGTCCAGTAGCAAGCTCGCCGAACAGGGTGATCTTTGGTAGGCGATGATCCTCCATCCTGGAGACGTGCCCCGCCCAGCGGAGCTGTGTCCGCAGCAGCAAAGCCTCGATGCTCACAGTTTCAGCCTGTTCAAGGACCTCGACGTTGGTGACATAGTCACTCCAGTGAATGCCCAGGATGGTACGCTGGCAGCGCTGGTGGAAGCGTTCGAGGAGTCGTAGTTGGCTGCGGTAGAGGGCCCAGGACTCGGAACCATACAGCAGGGTGGTGAGGACCACAGCTCTGTACACGCTGATCTTGGTGCCTGTTTTCAGCTGTTGATTGTGCCACACCCGCTTGAAAAGTCGCCCGAAAGCGCTGTTCGCTTTTGCCAGCCTGCTGTCAAGCTCCTTGTCCAGCTTGGCGTCCGACTCGCCAATGGTGATGTGAGGAGGGCGATACACTGTCTTGGGTGCCGGCTGATGGAGGACCTCTGTCTTTTTCAGACTGACCTCGAGTCCAAAGAGCTGGGCAGCATCTGCAAAGCAAGACGTGATGCGCTGCAGGGCTCTCTCTGTGTGTGCAACGAGGGCAGCATCATCAGCAAAAAGCAGCTCACGAATCAGTTGGTCTAGGGTTTTCGTGTGGGCCTGCAGTCGTCTGAGGTTGAACAGGCTGCCATCGAGACGGTACCTGATGTACACTGCATCGTCATCATCGAGGTCCACTGTGGCCTGCTTCAACACCATGCTAAAAAAGATGGTGAAGAGGGTCGGTGCCAGCACGCAGCCCTGCTTTACGCCGTTGAGAATAGGGAATGGTTCTGAGAGGTCATTGTTGAGTCTGACCTGGCCTTGCTGGTCCTCGTGTAGCTGGACAATCATGTTGAGGAACTTTGGGGGACAGCCAAGCCGCTCCAGGATCTGCCACATGCCTTGCCTGCTCACAGTGTCGAACGCTTTTGTTAGGTCGACAAATGTTACGTACAGCCCTTTGTTCTGTTCGCGGCACTTCTCCTGTAGCTGTCTCAGCACAAAGACCATATCGGTGGTGCTCCTGTTTGCTCTGAAGCCACACTGGCCCTCTGGGAGTTGGTCTTCAGCGATGGCAGGTACCAGCCGATTCAGGAGCAGCCTTGCAAGGATTTTCCCAGCAATGGACAGCAGGGTAATTCCCCGATAGTTGGAACAGTCAGACTTCTCGCCTTTGTTCTTGTACAGGGTGATAACGACTGCATCACGGAGATCTTTTGGTAGTGTTCCTTCCTCCCAGCAGCAGAGAAAGAAGTCATGGAGCTTGTTGTGCAGTGCTGTGCCTCCATGTTTCCAGATCTCTGGCGGTATTCCATCAATGCCTGCTGCATTGCCACTCTTGAGCTGGTGGATGGCTGTGAGGGTCTCTTCAGCGGTGGGCGGTTCGTCCAATTCAACCTTTACTGGGAGGTGTGGGATTTGTAGGATGAGTGCTTCTTGAACAGTGCGCTCAGCGCTGAAGAGGCTCTGAAAGTATTCCGACCAGCGGTTCAAGATGGAGGTATTATCTGTGAGGAGTGCCTGGCCATTCGCGCTTCGCAGGGGACTTTGTACCAGGTGCCTGGGGCCATACACTGCTTTCAGTGCTTCGTAGAAGCCCCTGTAGTCACCATTGTCAGCACAAAGCTGGGTCCTCTGTGCAAGCCTGGTCCACCACTCATTCTGGAGATCTCTGAGCTTGCGCTGGAGACTGCTGCAGACGAGGCGGAAGGCAGACTTCTTCACAGGGCAGGAAGGCTGGGCTAGGTGGGCCTGATGGGCGGCTCTTTTTTTTGCTAGGTGTTCCTGGATCTCTACATCGTTTTCGTCAAACCAGTCTTTGTTCTTCTTTCTGGCGAAACCCAAGACTTCTGCAGAGGATTTTGCAATAGCAGTTTTCAGTTGTTCCCAAAGTGTTTCAGGGGAGGAGTCTACTGGGTCCGCTGTGTCTTTGAGCCTGCGCTGTAAATCTGTCTGAAAGGCAGCTTTCACATCGTCACGCTGAAGGCTGGCAACATCAAGCTTTTTCTTGGGGGGCCCCCATTTCTTGGGTTTTGGCTTGAAGTGGAGCCTGAGTTTGCAGCGGACAAGGCGGTGGTCAGTGTGGCACTCTGCGCTGGGCATCACTCTGGTGAGGAGGACGTCACTGCGGTCCCTCTGACGCACTAGGACATAGTCGATAAGGTGCCAGTGTTTGGAGCGAGGATGCATCCAGGTGGTCTTTCGACTGTCCTTTTGCTGAAAAGTAGTGTTGGTGATGACCAGTTGCTGCTCCGCACAGAACTCCAACAGTAGGCGGCCATTGTCATTACAGTTCCCCACGCCATGCTTGCCGAGGACTCCTTTCCAGGCTTCAGAGTCCTGGCCCACTCTGGCGTTGAAGTCGCCAAGGATGATGACTTTGTCGTCTGCAGGGGTACTCTGTAGGAGGCTGCGCAGGTCAGTGTAAAACTTGTCCTTTTCAGCAGGCTCTGCCAGGAGGGTTGGGGAGTACACACTGAGAAGGGTGACCTTCACTAAGAAGTATGTCATTACTATTACACATAAGGAGCGCTTCACCCTTCACTAAGAAGTATGTCATTACTATTACACATAAGGAGCGCGTTAATGTTGCAGTGTGAGCATATTTCGCGTTTCCGTTTAGAAAATCCAAATATCAGCAAGTCTTTTGGGTCTCAAGGGATTTTGGGAAGGAAAGTATACCTAGCAAGCTCACGAATATTAATTTGCTTGTTATGCAATATATCAATACATGTGTCAAAGAAGGGAAAACTTTATGGAGTGCGTGTATATATATATATATATATATATATATATATATATATATATATATATATATATATATATATATATATATATATATATATATATATATATATCTATCTTTTGCTAAAAATGTTCCTATGCCAGTAGAGCTCCTCACCCACCATACGCCGCTGTCAATAGAAGGCATTCCTAAATCAGAAGAACTGCGTGGTGAAATATCGCACGGACTTCAAACTTTCAGTGGATTCATCCATCCCGCTTCATTTGCGAGAGGCGGATATTCTTATGAAATATATATTATATATATATATATATATATATATATATATATATATATATATATATATATATATATATATATATATATATATATATATATATATATATATATATATATATACTGACGAGAAAAAAAAAAGAAAAAAAAGAAGCGACATTTAAAGTGTTTCCCATGAATAAAAAAATCGTCAGTATATATGCCTCTTGCTCTCATGGCATCCACAGTTTAAAGTACCTGCGAAACGGTCCCTTTAGTCCTTCTAATTAACGGGGTTGCAACTTACTGTCTTTCCGTACTATAAAGAGGCTCACCTGCTGTTTTTTAAATGATTCTTGTTAACCCTTTGAACCCCACGGGTGCATTTACTAAATGTTGGAAGCGTTACTTAACAACTATGTACCATTTGCAGGAGGTGGAATGACCATGATAATTCAAGGGTAGTGCCAGGTTAGCTTGGCGCCAAGCTAATCTGGCACTACCCTTGAATTATCATGGCCAATCAATCTTCTGCTGTAGGGTGTTGGGGATAAATGGGTTAAGGAGCAACTTTAGTCGATTCAGCCATTTAATTTCTTGGCCAGACGAACACGCAGAAAGACAGACAGCTACATATTTGGCGATTTGCAGCCGGTCCAGTCTGAAGATCGGAACGAAGTAATATCTAAATCGGTGCTGAACCAAGCAGTACCCAAACCGGTGCTGAACCAAGCAGCACCCAAACCGGTGGTAAACCAAGCAATATCCGAACCGGTGCTGAACCAAGCAATACCCAAACCGGTGCTGAACCAAGCAATACCCAGACTGTGCTGAACCAAGCAGTACCCAAACCGGTGCTGGACCAAGCAATAACTATCGGCGCTGAACCAAGCAATACCCAGACGGTGCTGAACCAGTCAATACCCAGACGGTGCTGAACCAAGCAATACCCAGACTGTGCAAAACCAAGCAATACCCAGACGGTGCTGAACCAAACGATGCCCAAACCAGTGCTGAACCAAGCAATACCCAGACCGGTGCTGAACCAAGCAATACCCAGTCCGGTGCTGAACCAAGCAATACCCTGACCGGTGATGAACCAAGCAATACCAAGACCGGTGCTGAACCAAGCAATACCCAGACCGGTGCTGAACCAAACAATACCCAGACCGGTGCTGAATCAAAGCCGGAGTCCTCGCTAGTTTAGTCGAGTCCTGCGTCATCCGCAACACACACAAGACAGATCTCTGTAAATAGGTTTTTGAACTATTGCTTCCCTTCTTGCCACCATGTGGACAGTCGGCGCTGTATAATGTACAGGGAAACACTCCAGCGAAAATCCACGTGCAAGAGCATAGATCCTGACCCTTTCACTGCCAGGAAAAACAAACACTATCCAACTGCAAGAGGTATAGATCCTCATGAGCCCCCGCGACTGCGGGGGCTCATGAGGATCTATGCCTCTTGCTGAGACCAATTTGTATCCGTGGTTCCTTGGATGGTTGGGACTTTTGGTCGTTGAACGAACAAAGATTTCTGAAAAAGAAATGCGTTCAGTGGCTGGGAAGGGGTTAAAGAGGATGGAGGGGCTCATAAGGATCTATGTCTCTGGCTCATTTTGACCTGTTTCATTTTCTTCTTGTGTTCTGTGATCGCTGTTTCAACTTTGATTAGGCGGCCATGAAGGCTACGGTTACTTCTTGTTGTTGTCAGTTTTTGTTATTGTTGAGAACTGGATGAAGTGATCAATTTACCGCCTTTGACAGGACTAACATGAAAATGACTTTTTCACTCCAAGCAGCCGCCGCGACGGCAACGACTCAAGAGAAGTTATAGACGCCTCTTTAGACGTCAGTAGCTGGCTCGGCGACCGTACAAGATATAAGAAAACTGTTCAAAAGTAAAGCTGAAAAAAAAAAAAAAAAAAAAAAAAAAACCGAAGCAAAAACCTTTGTGACAGGGATTGAGTTATTTAATTCAATAGAAATACATTAAAACACCTGAGTCCTGTCCTGGTGAACAACAGGTCCTCGGGGCGTCGTCGGCCGTAGCTGGCTCGCGCGCGTGCCAGCCACAGCCGGCGTCGCCCAGAGGAACTGTTGCTCACTGGGATGAAGTCGCAGATCTACTTCCTGCGTCGCCTCCGTCGTTACACTTTTTTGGTCAAGAAAATTTAACGCGTGCAGGTGCGCCTAAATCGTATAGGGCATTTGACATCGGAGCGCACAACGTTTTTGCCCAATATCTCCGCACAAAAAGACTTTTCTGTACCACTTTCAGAACAAATATCCTTTAGTGCCAATTGACCTAATATGGAATTAAAAAAAAAAAAAAACCTGAACGCCGATTTGTCGTTTTTGCTCTACAAACGTAAAAAACTGGTGAAAATACAAGAACAATCTATTTCAATACCCTAGATAGAGCCCCTACGGATTTCTATATTGAGGCCAAGCATGCAGACTTCATGTATACCTGCGCTGTTTCAGGTTTAAAAACTTGGCCAACACACGTGAAAATGTATTTTTCTTATATTGAGCAGGGGCGGATCTCTTACCTGGGGGGGGGGGGGGTGTCTAACGTTTGGGACCTTCAATCTGACACAAAAGGCCTCCCCGACGCTAGACCTTCTTCCAGTAGCCGAAATCAAACACTGAACCGGGGACGGGGTAGGGGTGGGAGTGTGGGTGGGGGTGTGGAAGCGTGTGTGTGTCGAAACTCGCCAACAAATTTAATATGAGGGGGGGGGGGGGGACTTTGTTATAGCATTTTAAACAATTTCGAGTCGGGGGGGGGGGGGGCAGGATTCCCCTCCCTCAGATCCGCCCCTGCTAGGCTTAATACAATTATATGGGGCACATTTAGGGATGTAAAATCAGCCGTTTCATAAAAAAAATTCCGAATTTTTACGACAGTATAGCAAAACTGACACACTGTTTGAGTTTGTTAAAAGTAAACAGCATTTGGTCAACTGGCACTGAATATTTGCACAGGCACATCCGAGCAAGTTAGCAAATGACCATCACACACACACGCACGCGCTCACACACACGCACACACACACACACAAACACACACACACGCACACACACACACACACACACACACACACACACACACACACACAGAGGCCTTACTGGAGGCTGGATCTGTTCTTCCTTTGTGTAATTTTTATATTTATATTTTTTAGAAATAAAAACGATGCAAAACATGAGTGACTCATTCAGCCCGACGGCCGTATTTCCGCCCAAATTTTGGAGGCGTCATCTAATGACTGTGCACCAGTTGCAGGAAGATGATGAAACTTTATTTATCAACGGTAAAAAGTTTTGACAGAAACAAATCGTCATGAAATAAACTTGCCGTTGCTAACATCTACAACATAAAATAGGTTAAATAATAATAATAATAATAATAATAATAATAATAATAAAGAATTATATTTACACACATTATTTCATGCAACAATAATGTTTAAAAAAAATAAAAACAAAATAATAATAAAATTAAAATTATATACACAAAATAATAATAACACTCAACATTCATCTTATACCACACACACACACACACACACACACACACACACACACATGGGCACAAAAGCCTCAAAGTGGGTTACCTACCATTTCATGTGAGAATGGGTTCCCATATTTCTATTATTCTAGGGCTCTGGAATTGATGCGAATGTTTAGAACTCACCTTATAACTAAGCTCTATAACTTAAAATAAAATAGAGATTTTCTAGAAACAGAGCCACTGGATGGAGAAAAATTGGGTTTCTACCAATAAAGTGGGTGCCTCTCACACAAAAACTGACATTACAGTGAAAATGGGTGCCGCTTCAAATCAGTCATTTAAGCATGGAGTTGTATGTATGCATTAACATTTACTTTAACATTTTATTGTGCAAAATTGAAATGAACACTGGCCCCTAACCTTTAGATTATGATTTTCACAGAGGAAATCTTTTAATCCTTGCTACGTTTTGTCCCTCTGAAGCACAACAGTTTATCATGGCATTCTGGAACTTATAAGGGACATTTTTTATGTGCTCTGGAGTTTGGGACAAACAGCAACAGAGCATTTTGAATATTAACCCTTATCATTCGGAATACACCAGTGTGTGAAACACGTTTGACTAAAATAGTTCAAGGGTAGTGCCAGAATAGCTTGGCGCCTCTAGGCGCCAAGCTATTCTGGCACCACCCTTGAACTAAAGTCATTGGTCTATGTCCTTATCTGTAAGTACTGTAATGTAGCTTGCATATGGCAGTGTACAAATTTGAAGCTTTCAGCCTCTGTATGATACGGGTTAAAAAGTGTGGAAAAATACAAAAGAGAAGAAAAGACTCGGAGGAAGAAACTAACACTAAAAAAATGACAAAACAAAACACTGACATTAATTAATTAACTGACAACATAAGAGAAAACTTCAGCCTTTATTAATCACATCAAAGGTGCATACATATAAAATCATAGCAATTGTTTGTAAACACCTCAAATCAAACAATCAAGAGCAGTCAAACATTTTTCCCGCAACTTTGTGATGAGGAAACCTAGTTTTTGCCTTTGAGACGTAAAGGGTTTCAGCGACTTCTGTGCCTAATGGTGAAATATAGTGAGTTCTAGCGAAGGGCGACAATATAAGTTATTGGTCACAGGGGTCCGTGCGGCAAGCACCTGCTACCAAAAACGTATTTGTTTTCATTCCTCCACTATTTTCGTAAAAGAAATTAAGAAGACATCTTCTGACCTGGATCAGGCCAGACATGACTGACGTCAAAGGAATATACATTTAGACATAATAGACTTATGATGTAATTTAAAATAAATCATGACGTTGCCGTCTCCAGTACTGAGTGTGCTTGTTGTTTCGAACAACACTAAGTAACCTTTTACTTTAGAACGTTTTGGTGATCTTTACTAGGACAAGACTCGCATCCAAGATGCATCACGAAGAGGGCTACAATATAAGTTATTGGTGGCAGTGGTCTGTGCAGCAAGCACCTGCTACCAATAACGTATTTGGTTTCATTGCTCCACTATTTTCGTAAAAGAAATCAAGACGACATCTTCCGACCTGATTCAGGCCAGACATGACTGACGTCAAAGGGAATATACATTTATACATAGTAGATTTATACTGTAATTTAAAACCAAGCCCAAGCTGTTTGGATGCCTGTGACTGTTTGATCTGTGAACATTTTTTCAAGACATGGCCTATGTGCATTGCGAGATTAATAATAATAATTACGGTATTTATAATGCGCTTATCTTATAATAATTATAACTCTAAGCGCGCACTCACAACTCGCGCACGCAATCGCACGCTTTAGACAACGACTCACGAACCACAAATAGTGAAATACATTACAACAGTCTGCTTAGGGTGGGGAGTGTGGTGGTATAGTGCTAGAACTGTTGAAAGAGGTGAGTTTTGAGGGTGGACTGGAAGGAGGAGAGTGTTTCTGACGGAGAGAGAGTGGGAGGGTGTTCCAGATGGATGGACCGTATACTGAGAAGGAGTGGGGGCCGAAAGTGCTGCGTTTGGTGCGGGGGATGTGGAGGCGGAGAGGATCGGAGGCGGAGCGGATTGATTGATTGTACATTGCTTAACGTCCCGACAGCAACAAGGCTTTCTCAGGACGTGCCTGCACTGCTTGTGAAAAAAAATAAAATAAACAGAACATTGAATGTATGTCGCCAGCCGGTCAAATACGTTAAATAAACCCACGACATGGGGCCTAAATAAAGCTAAGACCATTTAGCAACACACATCCAATATCAAGAGCTACAGGCAGTGCAGACAGTAGGGAGAGTTTTAAAAAGGCAAATACAAGTGAATGGACAAAGGGTAGACAGAAACACATGCCCCAGAATAGAGAGAAAAACCGACCCTGTGGGGCTGACCAGGGTGACCCTGGGAACTAAAAAATACCTAACCCCACCCAAATCCCCCAGGGCAGACCCGGGTGGGGTCGAGGAGGCGGAGCGGAGGGAGCGGGGAGGAGTGTAGGGGTGAAGTAAGTTTGAGAGATAGGCGGGAGCGCAGTTGTTCAGGGATTTGTAGCAGAGAGACAGAATCTTGTATTGGATGCGTTGGGGGATGGGAAGCCAGTGAAGGAGTTTGAGCAGGGGAGTGATGTGGTCGGATTTTTTCTTTCTGAGGACGAGGCGGGCAGCATTGTTCTGGACGCGCTGGAGAGTGAAAGTGGTGGAGTGAGGGAGGCCGGAGAGGAGAGAGTTGCAGTAGTCGATGCGAGATAAGATGAGAGAGACAGCAAGTTTCGTGGCAGCTTCGGTAGTGAGGTATTTTCTGATCTGACCGATGCGGCGGAGGTGAAAGTAGCATGCCTGGGCCGTGGCGGAAACAAAGCTGGTCATGGAAAGAGAGGAATCAAGGATAACGCCGAGGTTTTGCTGTCGAGTTGAAGGTGGAGGGAGGGAGGGAGCTGGGAAAGTTTCTGGCGAGTGCCTACCAGCATGGCTTCCGTTTTGTCGTCATTCAGTTTAAGCTTGTTTGCTGATCCAGTTTTTCACGTCTTCGTAGCAGTCAGCCGTGCGAGTCAGTAGTGACTGAGTGTTGTCGAGTTTGTCTTTGTCTAGTAGTTGTGAGTCGTCAGCGTAGAGGTGGTGGTGTATGTGGTGAGACTGGATGATGTTGGACAGGGGAGAGGTGTAGAGTGTGAAAAGGACCGGGCCCAGGACGGACCCCTGTGGCACTCCGCAGGAGAGCGTGACTGGGTTGGAGGAGACGCCGTCGATGATGACGGACTGCTGTCTGTCGGAGAGGTAGGAGAGAAACCAGGAGTGAGCAGAGTCAGTGATGCCAAAGGAATGGTGAAGGCGGTGGAGGAGGATAGAGTGGTCTATAGTGTCGAAGGCGGCAGAGAGGTCGAGTAGCGTAAGAAGGGAGATGTTGCCCGAGTCGGTGGAGAGAAGCAGGTCGTTTAAGATATGTAGAAGGGCTGTTTCAGTGCTGTGATGTTTGCGATAGGCAGACTGGAAGGGACTGAGGAGGTTGTTGTCGGCGAGGTGGAGGTTGAGCTGGTTGAGAACGACCTTCTCAAGAAGCTTGGACAGGAAAGATAGATTGGAGACTGGGCGATAGTTTTTGAGTTCGTTTGGGTCGAAGTTGTGTTTTTTGAGGAGAGGACGGACGATGGCGGACTTGAAGATATCGGGGACGGAGCCGTTCTCAAGAGATGTGTTGATGATGTCGGTAATGAATGGCAGAAGTTTTGGAAGGCCGTCCCGGTAGAGAGAAGCTGGGAGAGGGTCTAGTTCGCAGGTTTTGAGAGACATGGACTTTATGGTCTTGAGGACTTCATCCTGAGAGACGGGCTGGAAGGACGAGAGGGGGGTGCCGGAAAAGGGGGTGTCGGGAGGGCAAGGCGGAAAAGGCAGAGTGTCAAGTGTGTTGCGCAGAGTTTGGATTTTGTCGGAAAAAAAGGTGGAAAAAGCGGACGGGAGTTCTTCTTTGCTGTGTGTGTTGGGGAGAGGAGAGTCTTTAGAAATGCCTAGGAGCGAGTTCATAGTGGCGTAGAGGGTTTTGGAAGAAGTGGATTCCAGGATTTTGTTTTGAAGGTGTTTACGTTTGGAGTCGGAGATCATTCTGCAGACTTTGGATCTAGTTGTTTGGAAGATCTGTCTGTGGACGGTGAGGTTAGATGAGCGCCAGCGGCGTTCCGCTTGTCGGCGCTCGCGCTTGGCCTCCGCTATGTCGTCAGTAAGCCAGGGGGAGGGGGGTCGGTTGGGTATGGAGCAGGTGGTGACAGGTGCATGGGTGTCTAGAAGTTTTCGAAGAGAGGAGTCGAAATGGGATGCAAGATCAGGAGAGGAGGCGGGGTCCAGGAGAAGGTCGACAGCTTCGTCGAAGAAGCTCTCTCGGTCGACAGATTTTAGTTTGCGACGAGAGACAAGGAGCTTGGTTATTTTTTGGAGGAGGTAGGTTGAGGGAGACGAGAACAGCGAGGTGGTCAGAGGGAAGCACAGAGGAGGTGTCAGAGTCGAGAAAGAGTTGGTCGGAGGTGCGGGTGATGATCCAGTCGAGGGTATGGCCGAGTCGGTGGGTGGGTTTAGTGATGTGTTGTGTAAGATTGTGATTTGAAAGTGATGTGCAAAGGCGTTTTGTGTCAGGGTGGTCGGGTTTGTCGAAGTGAAAGTTAAAGTCGCCAAGAAGGAAGTGTTTTCCGGGTCGTGTGCTGTAGTGGTCGAGGAGGAGGTCGAACTCGGTGAGGAACATGGAGTTTGTGAGTTTGTTTTGAGAGCTTGGAGGGGGGCGATAGATACAGGAGAAGATGAGGGACTGGCCAGGGAGTGTTGCTACGGCCTCGACAGATTCAAAGGAGGGACGAGCAAAAGGTAGAGACTGAACGAACGAACGAACGAAACTTTATTTTCCAAGGATTGAGATATTAGGCGCGCAGGCCTTTCTTACAATCTGTCCTTGCTAAGCTACTTAAGGAACACCAACCAAACAACAAAAACTAACTAATAATAAACGTCACACACACGCATACACACACGCACACAGACACACATATACATGTACTCGTGCACATGCGCACTTTTGTACATACACATACACACGTACGTGCGCACATAATTATCTAACATGTGAGAGAAGGAGAGGTGAGCGGAGAGACAATCCCTGTAAATGATGGCAATGCCACCCCCTCTGGAAGCGCGCGGGAAGGAGGCCAGGCGGTAGCCACTCGGAGTGACGCTGGCGATGATGGGTTCATCGCCAGCTGAGCGGAGCCACGTTTCGGTGATCACGACAACATCTAGGTCATTGTCTAGAATGAAATCTGAAATCACGTCGGCTTTGCCATCTTTGCAGACAGACTGTGCATTGAACAGACACAGTTTTAGGTTGGGTGAGACAGAAGAGGAAGAGGAAGAAGAAACGGACGAAGAAGAGGACAAAGGAGGAGGAGTATGGGGAGGGGGAAAAGATGAAGGAGGGGGCGGGGAGTGGGAAAAGACGGGGAAGGAGAACCGGGCAAGAAAGAGGATGCGAGAGCAGGGTGAGGGGGGGGGGAGGGGAAAGGGGAAGGAAGGAGAGTAGAAAAAGATGAGGAAGAGCGAGGGGTAGGGTGTAGAGGAGGAGAAAGGGGGAGGAGGGGACGAGAAGGAAAAGGCAGGTGGAGGAGGAGGTGGTGAGGGAAGGGAGGGGGAAGAGGGTGAGGGAGGAGGCGGGCAAAGAGAGCAGGGAGGGGTAGGTGAGGAAGACAGGAGAAGAAATGGGAGAAGAAGGAAGGGATGGGGAGAAGACGGGGAGGCGGGGGGAGGCGGAAGGGGTGGAAGGATATAGGAAAAGGGGAAGAAGTGTGTGGTTGTGGGTGTGGTGGTGAGTCGTGCCTTCTGCTAATTCCACCCCTGCGGCCTCTCTTTCGCGACCGGATGCCACGTAAGGCATTTGCAACACTGTCGGCGGCACCGGCCGCGCTGAAGGTGGCGTGGCGACGTAGAGATAGCAGTTGTTGGCGTGTGTATTTGATGAGCATGATTGTTTGTGAGGACAGGAAGAGAAAGACGGGACGAGGGTGCAGTAGGGTGTGTGTTTGTGTGTGTGAATGTGTGTGTGTGATGGTGTGTGTGTGTGTGTGTGTGTGTGTGTGTGTGTGTGTGTGTGTGTGTGTGTGTGTCGGTGTGTGTGTGAGCGGTGTGGTAGGGGAGCGACCTGATAATACGCAAGGGAGAAAAGTACAGTAGGTGTGTGTGTGTGTGTGTGTGTGTGTGTGTGTGTGTGTGTGTGTGTGTGTGTCTGTGTGTGTGCGTGTGTGAGTGTGGTAGGGGAGCGACGCTGATAATACGCAAAAACCAACACTGAAAAGGCAGAAGGGATACAGGGAAGACAATTACAAGCGGACAAACACGGTCGGTCAGCGGCGAGATCACAAGTGGGGAGGGCGAGATGTCGACGGGAAATAACAAATTTAGGGCAGCACACGTAAAACCTATAGGACGGTAGGAACACGAACAACAACCAGCAACAGATGCGGGTAGCGAACAGACTCACACAGTGAACACTTAGCACACTAGCACATAGCACGTAGAAACAGGGCAGCGGGAAAAGGCCCGCAACCGGTCACACTGCCGGGGAGGCAAAATGGCGACGTAAAACAAAGTTCAAACGATAGACACTAATCAATACGATACCAAATCAGCAGCAAGCCTTTTTTGAACTGATGTATGTCCTCATCAAATTCTGCTAGCTCTTTTACAGCCAGGACAACATGATCGAAGCTAGCTGAATTGATCACAGCATTGAAACTGGCGATTTTCATATCTGACATCACTCTGAGAGTCTTTAATAGTCTCCCCAACTCTCTGCATCCTGGAACTTATTTGTCCAGCCGTGTGTTCTTCAATGTCCCTGCGGTCAAATAACATCTTTCCATACTCAAGAAGCAAGGGGTCAGTTCTGATGAGATGGCTTATCGCATCATCTCTCTGTCTGGCTAATACCTTATGATAGAAGGAAGAGTCACCATATAAAGGTATTGGAAGCATTAGCCTCCAAAGTCTTGCTTGCGTCACCTCTTTTAGTGAACTGAAACTCTCCTGGTTTCTGACAGCAATGTTTTGAGTGTACAGAGATCAGCATTTTTTGATAGAGCTCTTCGCAATGGCTACATGCAAGAAGGTCTTCCACTGTACTGCTTTCGGTGCGATGCTTAGGAATAAAAAAAAAAAATGATTTCTTTTCACGAGCTGCAATGTTATGCATGTAATCTCCCACATCTTCTGATCTGGATCAGGCCAGACATGACTGACGCCAAAGGAAATATACATTTATACATAATAGACTTATGATGTAATTTAAAATATATCATGATGTTGCCGTCTCCAGTACTGAGTGTGCTTGTTGTTATGAACAACACTAAGCAACCTTTTACTTTAGAACGTTTTGGTGATCTTTACTAGGACAAAACTCGCATCCAAGATGCATCACGAAGAGGGCTACAATATAAGTTATTGGTCGCAGGGGTCCGTGCCGCAAGCACCTGCTACCAATAACGTATTTGTTTTCATTCCTCCACTATTTTTGTAAAAGAAATCAAGAAGATATCTTCCGACCTGGATCACGCCAGACATGAGTGACGTCAAAGGGAATATACATTTATACATTATAGACTTATGATGTAATTTAAAACCAAGCCCAAGCTGTTTGGATGCCTGTGACTGTTTGATCTGTGAACATTTTTTTCCCAAGGCATGGTCTAAGCCCTTTGCGAGATTGCCTTTTTTGAACTGATGTGTGTCCTCATCAACTAACACCTCCCCACCCCGAACCTGCCACTTTCAAATCGAACAAAGAAAATACAATACTGTCTGTGTCAGAGTTCCCAGAGATTGAGGGCGGCACGCAGTCTGAATCCTGTGAACTCGAGCCGGGAACAAAGTCCTCGTCATCACTGTCTTTAGGTACAGGGCGAGGTATACCAACTCCGCTAAAGTTTATGCTTCAGGTGACTTTTGAAAGAGTTAGTTCGTTAGTTGAGTTTAACTCCGAGCAGGCAACTAAGGCCATCTCACTGCGGACTTTTGAAAGAATGCATATCATGCAAGTGTACCTTATAGTAACAACCAACACAATCATGACACTCTTGTAATAAATCATTTGTTGAAAATTGTTTTATTATCTTGTGTTTTGTCCCGAGTCGCTGGAGTTGCAAAGCTAAGTGTTTTTACAGTATATCATGCCCATTTCATTTCAGAGCACGCCCAAGTGTACTTATTTTCAGCACAACTTATAACACCATTAAAAGGCCAATCTGTCATGCGATTTTATTGCCTTTTCTGACATGTGTGATTGTGATCGAAAGTAACTTCACAGAGAACACCTGCACTGTTTGTGTGATGCGTAAGAAAACATCTCAATTCATTTCTTTTGTAACTTTTTCAGTCTGTTGCGGATGTAATCCTTAATGTTTGTCCAGCGTCTATGTCTAAGTGCGGACTCTTCTGTGATTGCCTGCTCTATCTCGGCCTTTTGAGGAAGTTTGTTCATGACAAGGTGTGTCTTGAACGAGTTTGAACAGCTTTCTCTTCAGCTTTCCCCCATGGTTTCCTTGAAAATCTAGCTTTCTTTCCAACAGGAGCTGACGAAGTACTGTCATCATCAAAACTATCTAGATTTTCATCAGGCTCTGGACATCTTTTCTCTGTCATGCTCATTGATGCCTGTGTTGTTGACTTGGTACTTGCTTCATTCACAGGTGCTGTTTTCCCAGAGACCTCTCTGCAAGTTTCTGATATGTCTTCATTGTCAAAGACAATCTCTTCATCACCCAACTCATCTCTAATGCAACTCTCAAAATCTGTCATCCCTTTGTTAACTGACAGAAGAATCTTCGCCACTTTTGCCTTTTGGAGGACGTCTTGAGTTTGGCGGTAGATATGGCGATGTATCCGAATATCATGACCAAGAAAATCTGCCAGCTGATCCTGATCCAACTCTGAGATGGCCATTGACTGAGCCAAAGTTGCAACATGCTTCCGTAACTGAGTAAATGTAAACATGGCTGTATTTGACACTCGTGCGTGCAGTGCATGTTCCTTTAGAACATCATGGCCTCTGTAAGGCCTCTGACCAGAAGGTGTGGCAAAGATGTAATGGGAACTAGCTAGAGCTGGCACTGATTGCCTCATTTGAAGGATTCTGTCCACAGTTGCCATCATCTTCTTTGTCAGCAAAATGGGAACACTCCTATTAAACTTGCCTCTGATTTCCACTCGCTGAAAATGATTCACCATTTTCTTGTCAACCTCTGTGAGACCTGTCAAGATATCTTGATTGGTGATCATTCCAATCTTAGCATTCTGGAAGTCTGATACCTTCATTCTCTGAAGTTCTCCCCCTCGTTTTCTGTTGAAAAGTGATATGGCACAAAGAGTTGCTTTAACCACTGTCGGATAATCTTCCGAAACCATCCTTGTCTCAAGCAGCTTTTGAACTTTGCTAACATCTTCACATGATGGGATGAGCTTGGGTTTGTTCATCGTCATTTTCCTGACTGACTGGGCTGCTGTAGCTGACACACAATCATACCAGTCCCCGGTAAAGACAGAGTCAAACGTTCGGCCTCAGAGTACTCGAGCAGCCACCTCTCATCTGAACCAAGCCCAAGCTGTTTGGATGCCTGCGACTGTTTGATCTGTGAACATTTTTTTCAAGGCATGGCCTATGCGCATTGCGAGATTGACTTTTTAGAACTGATGTGTGTCCTCATCAAATTCTGCTAGCTCTTTTACAGCCAGGACAACATGATAAAAGCTAGCTGAGTTGATCACAGCATTGAAACTGGCGATTTTCATTTCTGACATCACTCTGAGAGTCTTTAATAGTTTCCCCAACTCCCGCATCCTGGAACTTATTTGTCCAGCCGTGTGTTCTTCAATGTCCCTGCGGTCAAATAACCTCTTTCCATACTCAAGAAGCAAGGGGTCAGTTCTGATGAGACGGCTTATCTCATCATCTCTCTGTCTGGCTAATACCTTATGATAGAAGGAAGAGTCAATGTCTAAAGGTATTGGAAGCATTAGCCTCCCAAGCCTTGCCGCCTCACCTCTTTTAGTGAACTGAAACTCTCCTGGTTTCTGACAGCAATGTGTTGAGTGTACAGAGATCAGCTTTTTTTTTTTATAGAGCCCTTTGCAATGGCTACATGCAAGAAGGTCTTCCACCGTACTGCTTTTGGTGCGATACTTAGGAATCAAACATCCTGATTTCCTTTCAAGAACTGCAATGTTATGCATGTAATCTCCCTGATCTTGCAGTCTTATCCATGCTCGACGCCTTTCTTGTGTCCCTTTTTTCATTGACACAATTTTAGCAACTTCTGCCTCATCTGCATGGACATCTTGTAAGTGCGTGCTCATTTTCAAGACACGCTTGCTACACAATTTGCATGCATGTTTCTTGTCCCATTTGTACTTTCCTTCCCTTCTCTGTGACAGGTGCACACCTGTTTCTCCTGTAAGCCCTCTTTCCCCACCCCCAACGTCATGTTCCTTCTGCCTATACACATTCTCATTGCCACCCCCTAATTCACCAGTTTCTGCAAACTGCACCTTGCTGGTACTTGCTTCACTAACACCTCCCCACCCTGAACCTGCCACTTTCAAATCTAACAAAGGAAATACAATACTGTCTGTGTCACAGTTCCCAGAGATTGATGGCGGCACGCAGTCTGAATCCTGTGAACTCGAGCCGGGAACAAAGTCCTTGTCATCACTGTCTTTATATTCCGATGAGCTTGCATGCACCTTGCTGGTACTTGCTTCACTAACACCTCCCCACCCTGAACCTGCCACTTTCAAATCTAACAAAGGAAATATACAATACTGTTTGTGTCAGAGTTCCCAGAGATTGTTGGCGGCACGCAGTCTGAATCCTGTGAACTCGAGCCAGGAGCAAAGTCCTCGTCATCACTGTCTTCACATGAGCTTGCACTCTCAGGTTCATCAAACTGGACAGAAAAAAAAGGCTGCATTAGGACAGAAATAGCACAATTTTGGTTTAAGGGGCCTTGCAGAAGAATAAAAAGAGTCATGAAGAAAAACAAGACAGGCATACATGAATTTTTTCTGTGCTTCCTTTTATTTTTAAGTCCCTTCTATTTATACGGACGTGTCGCGGTGGGGCGAATTTAACAGTATGTCCTAACAATTGAAGTAACACAATATAAAAAAAATTACGTCATGTCTAGTTACGCTAATCTCGCTGCTGAACGTACATTTGGCGCGAAGTGACGTATGTGCGTATCATAAGGGTCCGATGATAGCAGCTTTGACTAATGCAAATCCACTGCGCCACCGCGTGCGCGCCAGCGCCTATACTAAGCTCAAGACAAAATACAAGGTTGGAAATGAAGACGCCCACGAATCGACGATGCACTGTGATTCCAGAGCAGTTTTCAACCCTCAAAGCAACCATCCGCCTTTAACCTCGAACTGAACAGACTCGGTAGATATTTTGCCACAAATCTATACCAGCCTTGTTCTCCGATCAAAACTGATAGTTTAGCATCACGGCTTTTTGCACAGTCAAGCATGATCCATAGCAGACATCTGAGTTAGGGTTTTAGATGAGGCTGGAAATATGCCGCAAGCTCACTTTTCATTGGTTTATATAAATTAGCATATCCAATGAAATTAAAGAGTGCGTCTTACTGTCGACATGAACTTGTGACCCGGGGTGCACGCAGCAGTCGCTTTAGTAGTCCAAGAGCTAGCCCGAACTACCGTGCACCCCCCCCCCCAAATACTCAATAAGATGGGTTTCAAAGTGTACCTTGATATGTCCTGAGATGTTTAAGAGATGTTCCCTAAAATCCTTAGGAACACACAAGAGATATAGCCGATGACGCAAGGATACCCCCATTCATGCTCTTCGCGGATGCTAAAATGAGCTTGAGAAACATTTTCCTCTAAATAAATCTGAATTCATTCCAGAAGCCCAAATCAGGCATTATTATGTTAAGGCACACCTTCTGCGTCCTCTGCACACACACACACACAAAAGAATAAAAATTATATTGAATCTGTGGCTCACAGAGAAGGTATTTGTGCACCCAGTAAAATGGCCATTTCCTCAAAATCACACACACACAAAAAGAGACAAAAATAATGTGGCAGATGCCTTCAGACATTTTCTATAGCACTGGCAGTCCATTTTCAGGCTTACATCATTAAAACAGGATGTCACAATTATTATAAACTTGACTAGGTGATGTTGTGATCACTATGAGTGCCTCATTGATTGATTTTGTATCCCTACCCCCAAGGTGTAAAAATACACAAAATTAATTAGAAAAAATACTAAAGTTATTTCATTTCATTTTTACCTCTCTTTACCTATTAAGTTTCAATAATTTGAGCATAAAGTGCAAGAAAATGAGGAAAGTCAACATACTTTATGATATGTTTGCAGTGAATGATAGCTTTTTCCAATTTAAAATTGCCAATTTGGGAAACATACGTTGTAGCCGATGCCCTCAGAAATTTTGTATACAACCAATAGTTTTTTTTTATTATTTTTTTTAAGGTTTTAATGGTTAGGATAGAGTACCACAGTTACTCCCAACCTGATTTTATGATGCTGTTTTTCATTTAGAGGCCACAGTGGCTGAATTTGCTGCTCTATCCCCATTTTACCAGTACGCAAAGCAACACAAAATGATCATAAAAATTGATTATGTCATACTCCTCTGTTTAAATAGTTTTGTTGCCAGTTTTCTTAACAAAGTATGCACTTCGAGCATAAAATTTGTGATCATTTCATTAATTTCAATGTGACCCATCAATTTAATTGTAATTCTGTTTTGTTAAAGCATAAAAAGGGGGAAACGTCTGTAAAGAGGGGCTGCCGTTAAAAAAATTAATAGAACAGCAAGACTGTTGTAAATGGCACATTCAGCAGTCTTGTCAAACTCAGGGAAGGTTACCTCAGGGAGGTGATGTGTCTGATGCTGTTCTTGGTCTACATTAATGACATCAGTACAGTACAGCAGTACCAAGGTTGTGTCGAACATCCTCCATGCGGATGACTTTGTCATGTGGAACGCAGCAGAACATACTGAAATAGCCTCCTGCAGAATCCAGTATGCTGCCAATAGTCAGCAGCTGGAATGAAAGATGTCCACTCAAACTTCCATCAGATGGAAGAGATCACCTTGAAAACTGGAGACCTTCCAGTACCAAAGACAGACAGGCCAACTTTACTGGCAACAAATAAATTACTGGATTCAGGTGGAGGCCTCACATCAAAGCCAGAAAGCTAGAGTTGTGGGAAAAAGTCCCTGATGAAGAAACTGGTGGGGACCACATTGGCACAAATTACAACAACAACCTGGTGCAAGCAAACACCAGTTCGGTCAGACGAGTACTGGTGTACCAAGATACTTCAACAATTTGAAACACTCCCTGCACAACCAAACATGCCAGGCTTGACAAGATGCAGAACATGGGTCATTATCCTGATGCAGTGACATTCTTAGAGCTATCTGGAGTATTTCTTAACATTGGGAGGAACCATGAAACTTTATTAAGCATATTCATATTTACACCTTTCTAGATGAAAATAAATGAGAAGAAAAGACCATACTAGGCCCGCCTTACGCTAGGTAAAATATCTCCTAAAAGATCAGCTAGTTTCACTCATTCAGTCTATATTTGCCTTTTTTCTTCAATAAACAAACAGCAAACAAATTGATTGGTCACATTTTGATCAGAATACAGTCCAACGTTCCACATATTTTACTGACATTAAAGGGTTCGGAGACACGACACCTCCCTGAGATACATCTTCCCTGAGTTTGACAAGACTGCTGAGTGTGCCGTTCACTTCAATCATGCAATTCTGTTGAAGAGGAAGTCTTTCAGCCATCAGTACATCATCATTCATGCCTCGAAATCCAGACGGTAAAAGCTTTAGCAGCAGCCCCTGTCTACAGACTCCCCCTCCCCTTTTTATGTTTTTAATCCAAAATAGTTACAATTAAATTGATGGGTCACATTGAAATTAATGAAATGATCATAGATTTTTATACTCACTGTGCATACTTGGTTTTAAAAAAAAACTGGAAACAAAAACATTTAAACAGAGGAGTATGACGTAAGCAATTTTTGGGATCATTTTGCGTTCCTATGCGTACTGATAAAGTGGGGGTAGGGCAGCAAATTCAGCCACTGTGAACATAAATGCATCACAGCATCATAAAATCAGGTTGGGAGTAACTGTGATACTCTACCCTTACCAATAAAACCTTTAAGAAAAAAGACCTATCAGTTGTATACAAAATTTCCTGAGGGCATTGGAAACATTATTATTTTATTTTTTCTTCGATTTTGCGGAAATGGCCATTTACTGGGTGCACAAATACCATCACTGTGAGCCTCACATTCAATATTTTTTTTATTCTGCTTTTGCTGAGGATGCAGACGGTATGCCTTAACATCATATTGCCTGATTTGGGCTCCTGTAATAAATTCTGATTTATTTAGAGGAAAATGTTTCTGAAGCTCACTTTAGAATCCGCGAAGAGCGTGAATGGGGGTACCCTTGCGCCATCAGCTATATCTCTGGTGTGTTCCTAAAGATTATAGGGGAAACATGGCTTAAACATCTCAGGACATCCTAAGGTACACTTTGAAACCCATCTTATTGAGTATTGTGGGTGAGGGGCAGGGGGTGGGGAAGGGGGGGGGTGCACGGTAGCCAAGACTGGCTCACGGAGTATAGGTACATATTTCCCCCAGCCCAAAAAGGCCTAATTTAATGGAGTCTGGTTTAAACACTGCTCAGTTGTCAATATCTTTTCGAGTAATTCTCCTCGACTTTAGAGTAAACACGGCAGAAAACAATGGCACTCTACTAAAGGGCTTAACGTTCAACTCTAAATGTTGAGAAAGAGGTCCGTGCATGCTTGGATACTTTCGGCCACATCTAAAATTTCGCGGGCGTCTTCGTTTCCAACCTTGTATTTTGTCTTGAGCTTAGTATAGGCGCTGGCGCGCACGCGGTGGCGAAATGGATTTGCATTAGTCAAAGCTACTATAATCGGACCCCTGGGGTGCGTATGTATGTATATTACACACACTTGCCGGCCTCTCGTGACCCTTGACTTTTCCATGGGGTCATCCAAATTAGTATGCATAGATAGGTCTTACCATCAGGTATATCTGTACTAAACTTGGTTTGAAGTTGAGAATAGTATTTGATAACAAACATCTTTTGTCAAAATATGGCTATTTTGAACCTATTTTCGGAGCTCTTGTGACCCGTGACCTTTCTGAGGGATCGACCAAATTAGTATGCACAGATCTTACTATCAGGTATTTTTTTTTAACCAAGTTTGGGTTTGAAGTTGTGAATAGTATTTGTAACAAAAAACAATTATGTCAAAATATAGTTATTCTTGGCCTATTCCCTCATCTCCTGTGACCTTGACCTTTGCGAGAGGTCACTCAAATTGGAATGATTAGAAAGGTCTTGCCACAAAGTATCCTTGGGCCAAGTTTGCGGCTTGAACAGTCTCCGAGAAAATGCCAACGTTAAAGTTTACCACGGACGGCGGACGGACGCTGGACAGACGACCACTGGCCCAGAACAGACTCCCTTTTGCTTCGCACGTGAGCCAACAAAATGAGGATGATCATAGAATCGCTTACCAGTTTGGAATTGGGGTCTATCCCCTGGCTTCTATGCCCGCTCCTACCAGATGCACCCTCTCCGGCAGAGGCTGTGCTAACCTTCTGCTGCTCAGGCAGCTGAAATATTTTGTGGGCCTTGGTCATGTGCCTGGAAGGGGCGTGCACAGATCCGGATGCTTTTGCATATTCTGCTGCCATCTGGCGCTGGGTGTGCAGAAAGTCCTGAGTGTGGTGAAAATATTGCTGCAAAACAATGTCAAATACAACCATGTAAACTTGACATTTGGGATCAGATATATACATAATTACTGCAGTATCCTTGTTTGGTGAATGTAATTTAGTTAACTCATTCGACCCGAACACCAAAATCCCCAAATTTTGCTGCTGTCCTCTGAAGACTGCACTCTAGTGCAGGACACAGATCGACCATGATAGTTCAAGGGTGATGCCAGAATAGCTTGGCGCCCATAGGCGCCAAGCTATTCTGGCATCACCCATGAACTATCATGGTTGATCCTTATCTTGCTGGGGTAGAATGAGTTAACCCATGTCATACTGAGGCTAAAAGCTTCATATTTGTACACTGTCACATGCAAGCTACATTATAGTACTTACAGATAAAGGTATAGACCAATGGCTTTAGTTCAAGGGTGATGCCAGAATAGCTTGGCGCGACTGAGGTGCCAAGCTATTCTGGCACCACCCTTGAAGTATCATAGTCAAAGGCCTCAGGCGCCAAGCTATTCTGGCACCACACTTCAAACTTATTTTGCACACTGGTGTATTCCGAATGATACGGGTTAAACTATGTGCAACCTTTAGTTACTTTGATAAAAAAAAAACCCATAAATTACTGAACCATCCGTTCACATATCCTCTCAACATACCTTCCACTTTAATATCACTGTGGTTGTGTAGGATTAGCCCTAGGTACACATCTGTGCATACACGTGCCTGTCTCTCTAGCCCTCTTTGTCTACATTCTCATGTCTGTGGACCGATCACTAACTCTTCAGTGTAATAAAAGCTCCCTACACCTATATGTTACCAGAGAGAAAGGAAGATGGAGATGAATCTCCATCTTCCTTTCTCTTACCAGCAGGGCGAAGGAAAGAAAGGCATCTCTGGCATAAATCTGAGACACTCTTGCTCTTGGCATGAACAGCGCACATCCTTGGCACTGAATAGGTTTTAAAAGAGAATCCTCGACGCAACACTCCTCCCCCCCTCATGCCATCCTCCCCAGCCCCACCTCCCCCCTCCCCCCCCCACAATAACTGGTGATACAGTAAAAAGCGACACTTTGCACAGTCCGAAAAAGCTGTTTGTGGAAGTCTGTTCTTGGACATTTTTGTGTAGGATGATTGAAATACACACTGAAATCTGTGGCCTTTTATTTTTCTTACGCATTATCGTAGTAGTAGCTGTAGTAGTAGTAGCAGTAGTAGTAGTAGTATGTGTGAGGCTTTGCAAATGTCCTTTTTTTCTTCAATTACTTTGTAGGTCTGATATGCATGCAAATTGTCCCTACAAATCATTCATCATAGCAATAGAAATCTCCGTGACGTTACTTTCGATCACACAATCACACGTCAGAAAAGGCAAACAAAAATCACATGACAGATTAGCCTTTTAAATGGTGCTATGTGACGAATTCCTTTCATTGAAGAAGAAAGCTTTAGTTAAAATCGTGGGGTTCTATTATCTTTTAGGAAACGAAATGGTGAATATAAGCAGACGACATTGTAGCAGACGTCTACAGTCAGTTTCGGCTGTGGAAATGTATCGGATTGGAGGCATCTAAGTTAAAGATTGAGCTGAATAAGTACACTTGGGCGTCCTCTTAAATGAAAATGGGCATGCAAGAACACTGGCAAATTTACATACCAACTCCAACGACTCGGAAAGAAAGAAAGACAGATTTTGTAACGTGGAAACTTCTAACCGCCGGTCGTGCAGGGGAAGCTACTCAGTTTTTGTTGTTGGGGGAGTCGCCCAAAATGCGATGTCGCCCAATCAGATATAAAGTTATGTCCATATCGCTAAGGAGGGTGATGTCACACACATACACACTGGCTTGCGTTAGGGACACACTCGCGGAGCGTCTTGTACACCCACCAAAGCATGTAAATCCAAGAAAATGGAAAAATTCTTTTTTGATATATTTTTGGAATTTTTAATGTAAGATAATGCAGAGACAACCCTCAGAAAAACCGGGTGCCTGACTTGGTCACCCAGAATTTTACACACACCCATTTTCCATAAGGATGGTAAAGAAAGTCACCCATTTCAGGGGTTTTGTGCACACACACACACACACACACACACACACACACACACACACACACACACACACACACACACACACACACACACACACACACACACACACACA
This sequence comes from Semisulcospira habei, assembly GCA_036245525.1. Classification (NCBI taxonomy): domain Eukaryota; kingdom Metazoa; phylum Mollusca; class Gastropoda; family Semisulcospiridae; genus Semisulcospira; species Semisulcospira habei. The sequence goes on from BTPG01000004.1 coordinate 7,525,356, forward strand.
CAAACACTATACATAAATGCATGTGTTACATGAAAGTATTAACCATCAGGGTTTGTTTAAATAAATGCCCATTCATGTTATGTTTGACTCATCAGGTAATCGAAAAGTTTCGTTTTAAAGATTCCAAGTGAGGCTATAGTCTTCAAATGTGCAGGAATAGTGTTCCATACAAACGGTCCAGAAAATGATAATTTAGTTTTACAGAAGTCAATTCTAGGCAGAGGTAGGGGTAAAGTATTGTTCCTTGAGGTCCGTTCGCGTTTTTGCTGTGGCATAAATTTGGTGGTTAGATACTGCGGTGTCATGTTATTTATCACGTCCTACGTCGCAGACGCTGCCCAGCTCTTTGGACTTGAGGTCAGTCTGAAAAAGACAGAGGTCCTTCATCAGCCGGCACCAAAGGAAGAGCATTGCCCTCCCCATATCGGCGAGTCCGAACTGAAGTCTGTACACCAATTTACCTACCTTGGCTGCATCACGCCAAGCTGGACAAGGAGCTGGACAACAGGCTGGCAAAAGCGAACAGTGCTTTCGGGCGACAATTCAAGCGGGTGTGGCACAATCAACAGCTGAAAAAAGGCACCAAGATCAGCGTGTACAGAGTTGTCGTTCTCACCACCCTGTTGTATGGTTCCGAGTCCTGGGCCCTCTTCCGCAGCCAACTACGACTCCTCGAACGCTTCCACCAGCGCTGCCTGCGTACCATCCTCGACATTCACTGGAGTGACTATGTCACCAACGTCGAGGTCCTTGAACAGGCGGAAACTGTGAGCATCGAGGCTTTGCTGCTGCAGACACAGCTTCGCTGGGCGGGGCATGTCTCCAGGATCTAGGATCATCGCCTACCCAAGATCACTCTGTTCGGCGAGCTCGCCACTGGACACAGAGACAGAGGGGCACCAAAAAAAAAAAAGAGATACAAAGACGGTCTCAAGAAGTCACTTCTTCTCTTGGCTTGACTTCGCGAACGAAGATTCTATAAGGGTTGTCCACGACGTCTGCAGGCATGCTCGTGACTAGGGAGGCCAATCCGGGACAGGCAGGTTCGACCGCAGTGGCTGCAGAGGGAGGTCTGGCCAGGGTTCTGAGTTGCGGCATCTCTGTTTTTTTCTCCTGAGCCGCATGTCTTTAAGGCTAGATCTGCGAGAGTCCTCAAAGGAGACAGCTGCCTTGTAAATGGTGGAGCGCCAGGTGTCACGGTCCGCAGCAAGTCAAGACCAATGATGGTGGTCGATTTGGCAGGCACTAAGTGACTTCTTGAGACAGTCTTTGTATCTCTTCTTTGGTGCCCCTCTGTCTCTGTGCCCAGTGGCGAGCTCGCCGAACAGGGTGATCTTGGATAGGCGATGATCCTCCATCGTGGAGACGTGCCCAGCCCAGCGAAGCTGTGTCCGCAGCAGCAAAGCTTCGATGCTCACAGTTTCTGTCTGTTCAAGGACCTCGACGTTTGGGACATAGTCACTCTAGTGAATGCCACAAGGATTGTACGCAGGCAGCGCTGGTGGAAGCGTTCGAAGAGTCGTAGTTGGCTGCGGTAGAGGGCCCAGGACTCAGAACCATACAACAGGGTGGTGAGGACGACAACTCTGTACACGCTGATCTTGGTGCCTGTTTTCAGCTGCTGATTGTGCCACACCCGCTTGTATAGACGCCCGAAAGCGCTGTTTGCCTTTGCCAGCCTGCTGTCCAGCTCCTTGTCTAGCTTGGCGTCTGACGTGATGATGCAGCCAAGGTAGGTAAAACTGGTGCACTGACTTCAGTTCAGACGCCGATGGTGATGTGGAGAGGGCGATGCTCTACCTTGGGTGCCGGATGATTTAGGACCTCTGTCTTTTTCAGACTGACCTCGAGTCCAAAGAGCTGGGCAGCGTCTGCGAAGCAGGATGTGATGCGCTGCAGGGCTCTCTGTGTGTGTGCAACGAGGGCAGCGTCGTCAGCAAAGAGCAGCTCACAAATCAGTTGGTCTAGGGTTTTGGTGTGGGCCTGCAGTCGTCTGAGGTTGAACAGGCTGCCATCGTGACGATACCTGATGTATACTGCATCATCATCGTCGAGGTCCACTGTGGCCTGCTTCAACATCATGCTAAAAAAGGTGGTGAAGAGGGTCGGTGCCAGCACACAGCTCTGCTTCACACCGTTGAGAATGGGGAATGGTTCTGAGAGGTCATTGTTGAGTCTGACCTGGCCTTGCTGGTCCTCGTGTAGCTGGACGATCATGCTGAGGAGCTTTGGGTGACAGCCAAGTCGCTCCAGGATCTGCCACATGCCTTGCCTGCTCACAGTGTCGAACGCTTTTGTTAGGTCGACAAACGTTACGTACAGCCCTTTGTTCTGCTCGCGGCACTTCTCCTGAAGTTGTCTCAGCACAAAGACCATGTCGGTGGTGCTCCTGTTGGCTCTGAAGCCACACTGGCCCTCTGGGAGGTGGTCTTCTGCAATGGCAGGTACCAGCCGATTCAGGAGCAGCCTTGCGAGAATTTTCCCGGCAATGGACAGCAGGGTAATTCCACGGTAGTTGGAGCAAGCAGACTTCTCTCCTTTGTTCTTGTACAGGGTGATGACGACTGCATCGCGGAGATCCTTTGGTAGTGTTCCTTCCTCCCAGCAGCAGAGAAAGAGGTCATGGAGCTTGTTGTGCAGTGCTGGGCCTCCATGTTTCCAGAACTCTGGTGGAATTCCGTCAATGCCTGCTGCTTTGCCACTCTTGAGCTGGTGGATGGCTGTGAGGGTCTCTTTAGCAGTGGGCGGTTCGTCCAATTCAACCTTTACTGGGAGGTGTGGGATTTGGAGGATGACTGCTTCTTGAACAGTGCGCTCAGCGCTGAAGAGGTCCTGAAAGTATTCCGACCAGCGGTTCAAGATGGAGGTATTATCTGTGAGGAGTGCCTGTCCATCAGCGCTTCGCAGGGGACTTTGTATCAGGTGCCTGGGGCCATATATTGCTTTCAGTGCTTCGTAGAAGCCCTTGTAGTCACCGTTGTCAGCACAAAGCTGGGTCCTCTGTGCGAGTCTGGTACACCACTCGTTCTGGAGATCTCTGAGCTTGCGCTGGAGACTGCTGCAGACGAGGCGGAAGGCAGACTTCTTCACAGGGCAGGAAGGCTGGGCTAGATAGGCCTGATGGGCGGCTCTTTTTTTTGCTAGGAGTTCCTGGATCTTTACGTCGTTTTCGTCAAACCAGTCTTTGTTCCTCTTTCTAGCGAAACCCAAGAATTCTGCAGAAGATTTTGCGATAGCAGTTTTCAGCTGTTCCCAGAGTGTTTCAGGGGAGGAGTCTGCTGGGTCAGCTGTGTCTGTGAGCCTGCGCTGTAAATCTGTCTGAAAGGCAGCTTTTACGTCGTCACGCTGAAGGCTGGCAACATCAAGCTTTTTCTTTGGGCCCCCCTTTCTTGGGTTTTGGCTTGAAGTGGAGCCTGAGTTTGCAGCGGACAAGGGGGTGGTCAGTGTGGCACTCTGCGCTGGGCATCACTCTAGTGAGGAGGACATCAATGCAGTCCCTCTGACGCACTAGGACATAGTCGATAAGGTGCCAGTGTTTGGAGCGTGGATGCATCCAGGTGGTCTTTCGACTGTTCTTTTGCTGGAAAGTAGTGTTGGTGATGACAAGCTGCTGCTCTGCACAGAACTCCAACAGTAGGCGGCCATTGTCATTGCAGTTCCCGACGCCATGCGTGCCGAGGACTCCTTTCCAGGCTTCAGAGTCCTGGCCCACTCTGGCGTTGAAGTCGCCAAGGATGATGAGTTTGTCGTCCGCAAGGGTGCTCTGTAGGAGGCTGCGCAGGTCAGTGTAAAACTTGTCCTTTTCTGCAGGCTCTTCCAGGAGGGTTGGGGAGTACACACTGAGAAGGGTGACGTGTTGCTGGTGTCTCAGTGGGAGGCGCATGGACATGATGCGGTCTGAGTGACCCGTTGGTAGGTTTTCCAGCTTAGTCGCAATGGAGGTCTTAATAATAATAATAATAATAATAATGAGTATTTATATAGCGCTTAATCTTACTCAAAAGCTCTAAGCGCTTTACAATCTGTACACAAAAATAAAAATACAATGACATATGCACATAACAAACAAAGCACAATGCCCGAACACACCACTTTTACAATAAACTAAACAACAATACATACATAATAATTTATATTCTAATTAACATTCAGTCTAAACAAGGAGGATTGCAGAACTACAACTAAGGCATCAAACACTGGCAGTTATTCAAAGTAAAGCTTGAAGACTGAGGTGAGTTTTCAACGACCTCTTGAAGTCAGAGACAGACTCACTGTTTCTGACCTCAAGAGAAAGTGTGTTCCATAACACTGGGGCTTGATAAACAAAAGTGCGCTGACCAAATGTTTTAGTTTGGACAGAAGGTACACACAACTTCCGTTTATCAGAAGAGGAGCGGAGCTCACGAGAGGGTGTATACACGTGCAGCAAAGAGGATAAGTATTCTGGGCTGGTGCCTGAAAGACAGTTAAAACAGATTGACATAACTTTGTATTGAATACGTGAGGACACAGGTAGCCAGTGAAGGGACTTCAAGATGGGTGTGACATGCTCAGTCTTACGGACTCTCACAACAAGCCGGGCTGCATTGTTCTGAATTTTTTGGAGGCGATCAATGAGATACTGAGGGCAGCCACAAAGCAAAGAGTTACAATAATCTAGCTTGGACAGCACAAATGCACAAACTAGTGTTTTAGTGGCTTCCACGGTCAGCAGGTGACGAACTGAACTAATACGACGAAGTTCCAGATAAGCGGATCTACACACTGCACTGACATGCTGTGACATAGATAACTCGCTGTCAAGTGTAACACCCAGGTTTCTCACACTCGCAGAGAAGCCAATGAGTGTTCCATCCACAGACAATGATGACGGTAAAGACAAGGACGAAGATAATCTTGGATTAGCTATCAACATTGCTTCAGTTTTGCCATCATTTAACATCAGTTTGTTGGTGGTCATCCATGATTTGACATGGTCAATGCACTGGCTTATACTTTGGACGGCATTCACAGCTCGCTCGACAGTATCACTTTTGTACATCTGCGTATCATCTGCAAATGCATGATGGGAAATGGAGCGACTACAAATCAGGTCGGACAGGGGCTGAACATACAGTAAGAACAATACAGGTCCTAGGACCGAGCCCTGGGGTACACCAAACCGAAGAGGTGATGGCTCAGAACGACAGCCGTCGACAGAAACAATCTGGGATCGTTCAGTCAGGTATGAACTAAACCATGCCAAGACTGTGCCTTCAATGCCAAATACAGATTGAAGACGGCACAGCAAAATTTCATGGCCAATAGTGTCGAAAGCACTGGACAGGTCCAGCAAAGCAAGGACTGTGATCTTACGTTCGTCCAAAGCACAAAGCAGGTCATTGAATATCTTCAGCAAAGCTGTTTCAGTGCTACGATGGGGACGATATGCAGACTGGAATACACTGAACAGACTATTAGAGTTGACATGCTTTAAAGTTTGAACAAGGACAATTTTCTCAAGAATCTTTGATAGAAATGTAAGATTGGAAACTGGGCGATAGTTTTTCAGTACATTTGGGTCTAAAGATGGTTTCTTCAATAGGGGTTTCACAAGTGCAGTCTTGAAGCTTTCAGGAAAAATACCAGTGGAGAGAGAGAGTTGTTGATGACTTGTGTAATGGCAGGCAACACTTCATCCAGGCACTCGTACAACAAGGGAGTGGGTATGGGGTCTAACTCAGAAGTTTTGGGGGCAGTGTTTGTGATCACTTTTCTGACCTCATCCTCTAGCACAGGTTCGAAGGTTGAGAGAGGTTCTCCACTAAAGTGTTTTTCGGTGAACAAAACTGAAGTGGGCATGAGATCCAGAGAATCACGAATTTCGCGGACCTTATCAACGAAGTAATCTGCAAAAAGCTGAGGCAGCTGGCTCTGGGGAAATGTAGTGGGAAGAGGTGATGGAGTCTTCTTCACCATAAGCTTATTGGTCACATTATACAACTCTTTGCTTGTTGTGCACTCACTGATCTTCCTATTGTAAAACGAAGATTTTGCTCCATGAACAATCTCATTTACATGCTTCTTAGAACATGTGTATATCTGCTTGTGAACAGTCAACCTAGTTGAGCACCACATTCTCTCAGCTTGGCGCCGCATCTGCTTAGCCGAACGCAGCTCTTTGCTCACAAACCTATATCACGGGCTGATTCTATGAGCTGACTTTTTACGCTTTGAAGATGGTGCATGATTGTCTAAGACAGTGCGTAAACATGAATCAAACTCCTCGGCACTAGGACTAGGATGGTGAGACAGTGACTGAACGAGGTCAGCCTTGAAGGCTAGTCTGTCAATGGCACAAACATTGCGCACTATGGTAAGCATAGGCACTGGAGGTGGGACTATGGCCCTCAGATGACTGATCACACAGGTCTTGACCATGAAGCCCACGCCTGAGAGCCGTATTTCTGATGCAGACTTGCCTGACCAGTAGAGGATGTAGCCAGCGCCAAGTTCTTGGAGACTGCCTTCGTCCGGGAGGAGTACTTCGCTGAGCGCAGCGATGTCGATGTTTAACCTCCGCAATTCATGGGCAATGAGGGCGGAGCGACGTTCAGGGCGTCCGCTGTCTGCTGTGTCGAGCATGGTTTGGATGTTCCAGCATGCTACGTTGAGTCCGGTCGTGGTCGTCATTAGAGTGGATCCGTTGTTTTTACTTGTTTTCTGACCGCAGGAGAAGATGCCCGTTGACCGCGGCTAGCCAACTGGGGTTGTGAGGGGACGAGCTTTGGTTAGGCCACCTTTTCTAGGCCCCTCTACGTGTGGAGCAAGCAGTGCTGTCCCTAGAGAAGGCTGCTTGGTCGTTAAGGGTGTGCCGAGTGATGTTGTCATCCCCAGGTCAACATCAGGCGACCAATATCCTGAACCGCCTGCATGCAGGTTTGAGACTCTGGCTTCCAGTGACATCTTTCACCTGCCGTTTCGCCCCTCTCCCGTCGCTACAGGACTTGGAATGGTCTGTGTCATGGTCCGTGGACGTTTCCTAAAGCCTGCGCGGTGGAGCTTTTTGGTGGAGTGCAGTGTACGCAGTACTGGCCCCACCCTTTAAACCCTTGGTTCGTCTGCCATGGCCTAGCAAGCTGGGACGATGGCATCGAGGTCCTCAGGTCGTAGGTTTTATATCAGACTGTCCTTGTCCTAGTCTCTGGCTTAAAAACCTTCCCCGGAGACACGGGAGCTTTGAAGTCAGGGTTTTCCTCCCTTAGCCTTTCCGCAGCCAAGCGGCCAGGCCTGCAAGGCAGCAGGACAATGTTGATTAATTTTCGAGGTTCTCTCCTCTAGATCCGGCGTGTTTAGCCTGGGGGCTCGTGCTGCCCAGTTTTGGGGGTCACCTCGGAGAGGATGTGGCCAGGGACCACGCACGGGCGGTCTTAGGATAGAGGGATGCTATGCTAGTCCGGAGGGATTACACACGAGGGTGCCTCACGAAGGCCAAGAGGCCCTAGACTAGGGTGATCCCGGGGGGAGGCGCTGTAAGAGTTCCCCACTACCCGCACCACCAACGCAACTCGTCCCCTGGAGCCCCCACCTTTTGAGTCCGGCAGCGACCCCTTGACCCCAGAAGCCACTTAGTGCCTGCCAGATCGACCACCGCCAGTGGTCTTCGCTTGCTGCGGACCGCGACACCTGGCGCTCCACCATTTACAAGGCAGCCGTCTCCTTTGAGGACTCTCGCAGAGCTAGCCTTAAGGACAAGCGGCACAGGAGAAATAACAGAGATGTCGAAACTCAGAATCCTGGCCAGACCTTCTCCTGCAGCCACTGCGGTCGAACCTGCCTGTCCCGGATTGGCCTCCGCAGTCACGAACATGCCTGCAGACGTCGTGGACAACCCTTATAGAATCTTCGTTCGCGAAGTCAAGCCAAGAGGTCATGTTATTTAATATCTTGTGCATGAGGATGCATTTGTTGAAATTAAGTTGTTGACGTAGGCCGAGAATGTTTAGATGTCTAAATTTGTCTGTGGTAGGAATGGGCCGCGTATCTATCATTTTGACAGCTCTTTTATATATAGAGTTTAACCTGTTCATGTGAACATCACTACTACCGTCCCACACTGTGGAGACATAAACAACGTGAGACTTGATATGGGCATGAAAAAACATTTTACGAGTATGTGCATCCGTTACTTGTCTAAGCTTGGACAACAGAAAAGTGTTTTTAGCAATGGTTTTACAGACTGTATTTATATGCGTCTCCCAACATAGTTGTTCGTCAACGTGTATTCCCAAGAATTTACGCTCTGTGACTTGTTCTATCGGTTTAGCGTTCAGTTGTAAATGTAACGGCTGTGGTCGGCGTTGGTGTTTTTGTCGTGTAGTGATTAAAATACTCTTTGTTTTTCCTGGATGAAGAACCATATGATTATCTCTACACCAGTCGGAAACCTCGCTGAGACTACTTTGTAAGCTAAGGTTAATGTCAGCTGTTTTTTATTACCCGAAACTTGGAGGCTCGTATCGTCCGCAAACAGATTGCAGTTGACATCAGTGTTAGTAATATGCAAAGGTAAATCATTAATAAATATTATATATAGAAGAGGTCCCAAGATCGACCCCTGTGGGACACCGTAGTTAACTTGTCCTTGTTTAGAGTATTTTCCATGGGTCTTTAGGTATGATCTAAAGAATGCTATGGCGGTTTCACTTATATGTTATGCTGATAGCTTCTTTAAGACAATGGCATGGTCGACAAGATCAAATGCTTTTTGTAGGTCTAAGAAAACAGCTCCAGACATCAGGTTTTTATTTATTGATTCCAGCCAGCTGTCTACAATGTGTGTCAGTGCTGACTGACATGAGTGTTTCGGTCTAAAGCCGGACTGATGAATATTTATGAAATTGCCTTTTTCTAGAAAATCGAGGAGGTGTTTTTGTATGTGTTTTTCAAGGGACTTTGACAGGGCCGACAAAAGTGAGATAGGACGGTAGTTATTGATATCTTCAAGATCTTTTGATTTAGGGATTGGAATTACCTTGGCCTCTTTGAAAATAGTTGGAAACGTGCTATGTTTTATACAGAGGTTAAAGATATAAGTGAGTGCCTCTACCGTATATGGTAGTGACATTTTCAGATTTTGTTGTCGATACCATCCATCCCGGTGGATGTTTTGTTCGGCATGCTAGAAATAAATTTGCCGACTTCAGCGACGGTAATATCAGGAATGATGAATGTTTGCAGTATATTTTGGGCCTCACAGTATTTTTCCAGTACACTAGGAACTTGGTACTCTGCGTTACTACTTGCAGCTGACTGAGCAAGTGTTTCAGCTGTCGATAGGAAGTGGTTATTTAATATATCAGCTGACAAATGGGATGGAATTTCAGGGGCTGATTTACCCTTCGTTATACCGTTCAGAGCTTTCCAAACCGATGCTGTATCTTTTTTGTCCCTAATCATTTCCTGGAAGAACAGTTTTTGGACGCTCTCACTAGGTACAGCGCCAAGCTAATCTGGCACTACCCTTGAATTATCATGGTCGACCCATCTCCTACTGTAGTGCGTCAGGGTAGCATGGGCTAAAGCAAAGCAAATCCAAACCAAACCATTCCCACACAAGAAACATAATAAATAAATAAATAAATAACGAGAGAACGCAATGCGCATAGGCCTCGGGCCGACGTCGGCCGCCGTTGGCCCGCGCACAAGGTTAAAGTAACATTTCCAACAATACTTTATTCTCACGATTCACTCTCGGGACACTGCGTCTACAAATGCATCCAGACTGACACACTTCTCCTCTACAATGCATCAACACTTTTGACACACTGCGTATTCAAAATACCAACACTGATACACTGTCTCCTCTACAATGTATCAACACTTTTGACACACTGCGTCTCTCATACAATGTACGCACATATTTCCTAACAACGTCTTTTATACTATTACAGATGTCCGAACAATCCAGCAAATTAACACAAAACAAAAATCAGAAAAGAAAACGTAAACCAAAACTTAATAATATTCATTAAAACGAACACTCTAGAACTAACTACATCCTGCGACTAACATATAGGCACATCCGATAAAATATTACGAAATGTAGCCGACAATTTTGACATCATATCTGAGGTAACTAGAAAGATCGCGACTCTGCTCGAACCTTCCAGTCTAATGTAGGTCAGACTTTACAACATTGAAGCGAAAATACGCTTAACAACAAAAAATCGCTGGTCCCTGCAAAAGAAAACGAATCATGCTAACAAGTTACATAATTCTTATCCAAATAACTCGAATGAATATCTGATTTTTCCTATGATCAACACACACATGCTGTCAAAAGAATAACACAACCACAAACGTAACGTGGCTTGAAATCAAAATTAATTTCCTCAAGCGCCTCCACTCATACCACTTCAGTTTGCGTTTTTTCATAATGGCTAATAGATCTTCATAGGGCCCGATGGCTTGCCTGATTCTGCTTCCTCGTTCGTGATGTGCTCTCTGTATGAAATGCCAAGCAGCCTTCAAAAACATCTCATTTCAGTGGCTTGTATCCTCCTTTCAAGGTCTGCTGTGAGGGTCCATGACTCACAGGCGTACAAGAACACTGAGATGACTAAGGAGCGCATCAGTCTGATCTTGGAGCAGAGCGTGATGTTTCTGTCCTTCCATATGGTCTTCAATCTTGTCAGTGTTGTTGTTGTCCGCGCAATCCTGGACAGTATTTCTGGTTTTGATCCCTCATCTGTCATAATGTCTCCTAAGTATTTGAATTTATTAACTGCTTCCAGTTTTGGCTTCCAATCATGACGTCAGTGCCAATGCCACTGGTGTTATTTTGTCATCAGTTTGGTCTTCTCTGCACTGATTTCCATCCCATACGCAATGGCTGTACTGTCTAGCTTTTCCACCAGCTGAGCTAGTTCCTGCAAGGCCATCAATGTCGTCCGCAAAGCGCAAGTTTGTGATTGTTCTGCCTCCAATACTGACAGTTCATGGTCTTTCAGAGCGTCTGTCATGATTCTTTCCAGGAAGATGTTGAAAAGAGTAGGTGAGAGCAAGCAGCCTTGTCTGACTCCGACTTTAGTCCTAAACCAGTTTCCTATTTTGGTATCAGTTTCACCCCACTTAATCAAATTTCAAATACAAACGATTTTGAATTTCCAAAAACTACAGTAGCTCGCTTGAGCTTGCCCTTAGCACCACGTGAATGTTCTGTGTTTATGTACAGTGTGTGAGTGAACGCGCGTGATTCACGTGAGCGTGCTTGTTGGGTTCAGTTCGCGGCGGCGCTTTGAGCCGATTTTCAATTGGGATAAAGCGCCTATTTAATGCGCTTATTATTATTATTATTATTATTATTATTATTATTATTATTATTATTTTGCCGTTGAAGCAGACTGCGCTAGTGGCCTTGTTGTAAAGGTTTGCTGTGACTTTGATCAGGTTGGCATTGATGTTGTATAGCTTCGTGGTGGACCAAAGGGCTGCATGCCACACCCTGTCAAACGCTTTCTTAAAATCCACAAAGGCATGATAGAGGTCTTGCTGGTGCTGGATCTGCTCATTTGTGCTGCGCCCTGGTCTGAAGCCTGCCTGTTCCTCAGCTATGATTTCCTCTGCCTGTGGCTTCAGCCTGTTCAGTAGGATCTTTAATATGACTTTGCTTGGGTGGCATATAAGACTGATCGTGTGATAAGCAATAATTCTGGCATTGATGTAATTTGTCTTTTTTGGGGAGAGTATTATATGTGAATGGGTCCATGGTGTGGGCCAATCCCCTGACTGCCAGATCTTATTGCAGATTGTTAGTAAGGCGCTTATCATGTCTTCTCCCCTTTCTTGGACTAACTTTGCAGGGATGTTGTCTGCTCCTGCTGCCTTCCTTTTTTCAGCGACTTCACTGCAGCCTCTACTTCTTCTCGGAGGATGAGATAGTTGCCACTGTTGGTCACGGGTGGGTTGACAAGATTGCCTTGGTTCCCTGTAGCTCGGTGGCTGTACAAATCTAAGCAGTACTCTGTCCATCTCTTCAGTATGTCTTGGTCTTCCGTAAGACAGTTCCCTTCACTATCTTGAATGATCAAGGAGCGTCCTTGTTTTACACTGGTAAGGTCTTTCACCATCTGGTATGCTTTTTTGCTGTTATTTTTGTTCAGATTTTCTTCTACGTGTTTACACTGATCTTCAATCCATTTATTCTTTGCCTTTTTCATGCTTTTCTGATATCCTGGTTAATTCCCTGTATTGTTTAGCTCCTTCTACCTCTGATTTATTTTTCTTTAATTCTCGACGCTTTTCACATAGAGCAAAGATGTCAGCTGTAACCCAAGGTTTCTTTGCTTGTCGGTGTTTGCCAAGGATCTCACTGGCTGTGTGGGTTAAAGCAACGTTAAATGTGTCGATCAGTGTGTCCACATCCGTGTCTTCTGCACCTTGAAGTAACAGTGGTGCGAATTTTCCGCCTATCTTTGCCTAGAAAGGCTTCCACTGCCTCTGGGTCTTTCAGCTTCTCTAGGTCAAACTTGATTCTTGTGGGACCCTGCTTGTTGACCTTCTTTAGGCGGAGTCGGAAGGTCATCATCACTAAGTCATGGTCGCTTCCAATGTCTGCTCCTGGAAAACTTCTTGTCTTGGCAATGTTCACACTGGTTTGGAAGCGTCTCTTCACCATGATGTAGTCAATTTGGTTATGGTGCTCACCGTTCGGGCTGTGCCATGTCCACCTTCTGGATACTTTGTGTGGGCCAAACGTGTTCATCAGCTTTAGATCATTTGAGCTGGCAAATTCCAGGAGTCTTAAGCCTCTGTCGTTGGTTTCTGCATTGCAGTAGCGTCAACATGTACCTTTTCAGTTCCTAGCAGCATCCTCTCCTATTTTGGCATTCCAGTCTCCCTGCACCACAAGAATGTCTTTCTTGGGGGTCTGGTCCAAAACTTCTTGCAGTTGGTCATTTAAGTCTTCTATTTCCTCATCGCCATAGTCTGTTGTTGGGGCGTAAACTTGTACAATGGTAATTTTAAATGGGGTTGCCCTCAAGCGTATGGTGATAAGCATACTGGAGACTGGCCGACAACTCATAACAGTGTTCACGATGTCTTTGTGGACGAGAAATCCGACACCCTGTTCGTGTTTGTCTTCTCTGCTACTGTAATGCAGTTTGTGGTTTTGCTGGGTTGATGTTTCCCCAAGGTTCCTCCATCGTACTTCGCACAGTCCTAGGATGGTCCAGTGGTATATGTTCATTTCGTGCATCAGTTCCTCTACCTTCCCAGGCGTTCTTAATGTTCTGACGTTCCAGGTGCCAATGCTGATGTTGTTTCTGGCACGGAGTTTTGGTGGTGCATCAGTAGCACACTTAACATCTCTGCCCTGGCGCAAGACAGAAGGCGCGGTCCTTGTTCTGGGCGACGACCGATCCGGTATGGATTGAGGTAAGGTTGTCATTGCATGTGGTGTGTCTTGGGCAAAAGAACCTGGCGGAACCCATCCCTCTCCAGGCTGTTGACCACAACCGAAACTTTACATAACTTGTGGCTCGCCTTGGTCCTGGACACGTGGCTGATGAGACCCTCAAGGGACTGTTTCGCCCTGAGTGGTGACTTTATCAAGGAAGTTCATACACCCAATCAGGTACTATGTCAGCACCCTAGCCTTTGATTATCCAAAAAACTAACCTGCAAGGCAGCAAGGGACTCTTGGAGGGCGGGGTCGTCTATGTCCCGTGCAGATGTGAACATCTGCCCACTGCCCTTCTTAGTTGCCTGCTCGGCGTTAAACCCAAATAACTAACTAACGCCACTTCTTCCCCCCCTATTTTCAGCCACTTTCATTGGTTGATATTGTTTTGAGATTTTGTGGGGTCAAAATCAAAATTCATTCCCTCTTGCGCCCCGACACTACTGTACCCCCACTACCTCCGTTCCTTTTAGTGCCTCGGTAGCGGGATTTGCCCATATGTAGATATAGGAAAACCCTTAATTTCAGATTGTAAACACATACAAATTGATGTTACCATCGGAAAGAGAGCATACAAATGTGTGGTCGTGCAAAATTTCAAAGCTCTACCTTTTATATATTATTAAAAACCACAACTTGATTTGTCGAAAATGAGACGATTTGCGCATGTCATAAAATGACAAGTTTAGGGCTGAATAACTACATAATCTCTTGACTGACAATATCCCTACTTGCTGTACTGATTAAACCCAATACCTAGTTTGTACTGATTATTTTACAGCTCCAGTAATGGTATACTTTAGAAGATATGTCATCTTTAAAATGGTACAAAAATATCAACGTCGAATAGGGCGGTTTACTACAGTAAGCAGTACACTAGCAGACTATTCCCGCGCTCTTTTCGTGAAGCACGCGTTGCATTCTTGCCGGACCCCGACTTAAGGGGCGGAGCAAAATAAAAAGTGGGTCGGTTTGTTCTCGTGTGAATCGCATGTGGTAAGCGACTTTCCTATGAATCATCATTACACGTGTCGCGTGTGCGGACTGCTAATGATGTTCTAAACTGACTCAAAAGAATTAAAATTTGAATAAATAAACCCAGTAGAGAGCCAGGGCCGAACTGTACTTCATTTTCAATAGCCAAGCTCTGCCGGCCTGTCATCCCAAAGCGCAGAAGGCCATCGGGCCGACGTCGGCTCAGTCGATGGCCTTTGCGCACTGGGATAGCACTGGCGGCTTTGTTTTGAGACATTTTTAGCCACACGCAAAAATCTCTCTGTAATGAAGAGGGACAGCTGGTTGGCGGGCAGTTGCAGGCTTGAAAAGTTTCCTGCAAGCGGCGGCAGGACTTCCTGTACAAGAATTGTTTTTTCTCTCATAAAAATAATAAGATTTTCTGCGCTGTGCCTTACGTTCAAGCCATTTGTTTTTATGCTCCAATAAATCAAAATTTCTGCACTGTGCATTATGTTGAACTCATTCATCCCCGACACACCACAGCAAGACTTGGATCGAGCATGATAGTTCAAGGGTGACGCCAGAATAGCACCACCCTTGAACTGTCATGCTCGATCTGTCTCTAGAATTGTAATATAGTTCTTCAGAAGGCAACTTCAAAATTTTGGGGATTTCGTTCCTGGGGTAGAATGTGTTGAGCCATTTTTGTGTGCCCCACTACTTAATATAGAGATGAAGAACTCTCTCATACTTAATATAGAGATGAAGAACTCTCTCATACTTAATATAGAGATGAAGAACTCTCTCATACTTAATATAGAGATGAAGAACTCTCTCATACTTAATATAGAGATGAAGAACTCTCTCATACTTAATATAGAGACGAAGAACTCTCTCATACTTAATATAGAGATGAAGAACTCTCTCATATCCTGGGGTAGAATGTGTTAAGCCAGTTTTGTGTGCCCCACTACGTAATATAGAGATGAAGAACTCTCTCATACTTAATATAGAGATGAAGAACTCTCTCATACTTAATATAAAGATGAAGAACTCTCTCATACTTAATATAGAGATGAAGAACTCTCTCATACTTAATACAGAGATGAAGAACTCTCTCATATCCTGGGGTAGAATGTGTTAAGCCAGTTTTGTGTGCCCCACCTACTTAATATAGAGATGAAGAACTCTCTCATATCAATTTCATTAGGTAAATATGGGATGCTACACAAAAAGTCACTGCTTGCAAGTAATGTTGATTGAGTACTATTAATATAAAAAAACGTCGGCGGTCAAGACTACTTTGGGCTGATTCTCATTCATACAGACCCTTGTGACGCTGCTCACTTGTGTTAGTTATCAGTTGTGTCCGCTGCAGCTGCTCCACATTGCACTGTTCATGTACCGTTGTTGTAAGGTGTTAATGACGTCAAAAACTATCGATATGAGATTTTCAAGACTTGGCACTCTTTATAACATTCTCTAACAAATGATACCTAAATCAGAATCAGATCTTATTCATTAAACAAAACGGCGTGACAACGCAACACTGAAAATGACTACGTGATTTTTGTGTGTTTTTTAAGTTTATATAAAGAAGTCTTTAGTATAGTTGGCATTCTAAACATGTGAATAATTCTTTTTGCGTTTTCTTGTTTGCGTTTCTAACACTCGTCATGGAGGGACATTTTTTTTTCCTTCACTTTCTGTGAGTTGTGACCAGTGGTATGGATAGAAACATCTTCTATCGACAGAAGTAGCCATCCGGAGAAAATAATTGTGATTCAGTCGCAGCTCTGTCGCCCCAGTTTACTCAACCCTTTGACCTTCAGTAGCGCTTTTTTCCCCGCCATGATTCCTACAGGAATAATCGCGACAAACAGCGCTACCGCGGACAGTCAACGGGCTAAAATAGGACAGGGAAACATTACTGAACTTGAAATGCCGTTGTGGAGGACAACGTTAATGCCTTAAAACCCCTGCACTGCCGAGAAAAGGTGAACAGGATCCAACTGCAAGAGACACAGACCTATCGCAGTGATTCCTGTAGGCTCTATGCCTCGTGCTGACACCACTTGAATCCACGTTTGGCGTTGAACTGACCCATTCAGCCCTGACGCAATACAGAAGGAGATGGGTCGACCATGATAATTCAAGGGTAGTGCCAGATTAGCTTGGCGCCTGTCGGCGCCAAGCTAATCTGGCACTGCCCTTGAATTATCATGGTCGATCCATCTCCTGCAACTGGTGCATAGTCATTAGATGACGCCTCCAAAATTTCGGAAATACGGCCGTCAGGCTGAATGAGTTAACGAAGATTGCAGAAAAACAGTCTGACAAAAGCCGCTACCGACAGGCAAAGGTTACGCTCTCCGATATGTTACTGATCTAGTATTGCTGTTGTGAAGGGCAACGTTCCTACCCCAACCGCTTGACTGTCGAGAAAATGTGATGATCCAACTGCAAGGGACATAACCCGCGCAGGTGCAGGGGATCTCACAGGATCTGTGCCCCACTTGAGCCGACGTTTGTTTGAAAGGCAGGGACTTTTGATGTTGAATTAACGAAGATTGCAGAAAAGCAATTTGCGTCAACTGAACTTGAAGGGTTAAAGTGTAAAAAAGTAAATTTTTTTTGGGTGGGGGGTGGGGGGGGGGGGGGGGGGGTTCGGGGCGAAATACCCGCGTTCCTCCCTCCCCCACTTTTATCCCACCTCAGGACCTACAACTGATCGCATGTTGCAACAATCTATGTATCCGGGCACGGTTTCTTGTAATATGGAATGGAAAAAAAATCACTGTTGCGGAATTCAAACCTTCTGCCTCGGAGTCGTAACACCCAATTACCCCCTCTGTTTAAGGAGCACTTTCATAAGTTTAAGCAAACAAAATTGTACGTCACTTGCAAGAGGCATAGATTCTAATGAGCCCTCGCAGGCTGCGAGGGCTCGTGAGAATCTGTGGCTCTTGTATATAGGAATTGTCTTAGCTTCTGAGATTTCCATGGAAAGTGAAACGTGCTTTGGGCTGGGCGGCATGGCCTGTTTGGCGTAACAATGCCCGGAGCTTTGTTACTGCGTCGAATTTAGAGTAGAGTCACGTCGCTTTTGCTGTTCCCTTATTTCTTTGCCTAGTCCGCCTCTGAGCGTTCGAGACACACTCGAGTACCCTCCCCTTTCCATTCACTCGCAGTACAATCTACAAGCATTCTTGGTTCATTCAACGACCAAAATCCAACATCGTCCAAGAAACATGGAGACAGAAAAAAAAGGTATCAGCAAGAGGCATAGATCCTCATGAGCCCCCGCAGTCGCGGGGGCTCATGAGGATCTATGTCTCTTGCAGTTGGATCATGTTCATTTGTTCTCGGCAGCGAATGAGTTAATTCTTTTAAAACCCAAGAAGGCGCTGTTTATGCATTTGCCAGATGGTCTGAAAACGCCAAAAACCTCGGCGTTATCCTCGACTCCTCTCTTTCCATGACCAGCTTCGTCTCCGCCACGGCCCAGGCATGCTACTTCCACCTCCGCCGCATCAGTCAGATCAGAAAATACCTCACTACCGAAGCTGCCACCAAACTTGCTGTCTCTCTCATCCTATCTCGCATCGACTACTGCAACTCTCTCCTTTCCGGCCTCCCTCACTCCACCACTTTCACTCTCCAGCGCGTCCAGAACAATGCTGCCCGCCTCGTCCTCGGAAAGAAAAAATCCGACCACATCACTCCCCTGCTCAAACTCCTTCACTGGCTTCCCATCCCCCAACGCATCCAATACAAGATTCTGTCTCTCTGCTACAAATCCCTGAACAACTGCGCTCCTGCCTATCTCTCCAACTTACTTCACCCCTACACTCCTCCCCGCTCCCTCCGCTTCGCCTCCGACCCTCTCCGCCTCCACAACCCCCGCACCAAACTCAGCACTTTCGGCCCCCGCTCCTTCTCAGTATACGGTCCATCCACCTGGAACACTCTCCCACTCTCTCTCCGTCAGAAACACTCTCTCTCCTCCTTCCAGTCCGCCCTCAAAACACCTCTTTCAACAGTCCTAGCACTATACCACCACACTCCCCACCCCCAAGCTGACTGTCATAATGTATTTCACTATTTGTGGTACGTGAGTCGTTGTCTAAAGCGTGCGCATGCGTGCGCGAGTTGTGAGTGCGCGCTTAGAGTTATAATTATTATAAGATAAGCGCATTATAAATACCGTAATTATTATTTTTTTTATTATTATGTTAGGGGAGACGTCTTTTATACATTGCATTTTCCCGCATGTATACTCCTCACACGCTTGCTTAACCGCCAATTACGAAGATGCCCCACTGAAGCTTTACGGCTTTGGGCCCAAAACCATGACTTCGCGTAATGCCCTCCTTACTTACACCGTACTGCCAACTCCCTGTCCAAGTACGCACAACTGAGCAAGTGGATCGATCGTGGTGGTGTAATGGGTATTGCCTGGTTAGCAAGAAGGCGCCAAACTAACGCGGCACTACCCATGAACTTTCAAGGCCGATTCATCTCTCGGAGGAGGCGTAGTTGCTGAAAGCTGGCGAGAGAGTCCCCTGGAGGCGGGACCAATATCACAAGGAAAAACTGTCGCTCGATGGTGAATGGCTGAAAGCGACCATTTCTCTCCTCCTCTCTCGTGACTGCCGCCGTGAGATGGCCTTAGTTGCCTGCTCGGCGTTAAA
This sequence comes from Semisulcospira habei, assembly GCA_036245525.1. Lineage (NCBI taxonomy): Eukaryota > Metazoa > Mollusca > Gastropoda > Semisulcospiridae > Semisulcospira > Semisulcospira habei. The sequence continues at coordinate 7,544,451 of BTPG01000004.1, forward strand.
CCCAAATAACTAACTCTCTCGTGACTGACGGAACTTCTCCTGTAGGTTGTCTACATTTTGTGCTGGTCTGTGATTTTGGGCCTTACGGTTTCCAGCCGTAAGGTCCAAACTTACAGACCAGCACACGTTTATGCATTTGCCAGATGGTCTGAAATCGTCATACGTTTTTGTTAGCTCGAGGGAGAAATGTGGAGGGTTGAAACGTGCAGGAGACCAGTGATTTTGCCTCTGTGTGTTTTTTTTTTCTACCTGTTCAAAACGTTTGCTATAGCATTTACATTGTTTAATGAGGAGCACAGCGGTATGTATCATCGTGACATCGTGTGTAACGTGTATGAAAGCTGCACTTCGTCACCGTTTTGGAGGGAGAGATGATTAATTAACCCTTTGCGTGTCGGTAGCGCTTTCAGTTGCGATGATTCCGACAGGAGTCATCGCGACTAAAACCGCTACCGACACACAAAGGGTTAAAGTGTTTAGTGCGTGAAGAGGTGCGACAGAAAATCCGTAGGTTAGATACGTTGTTTTTGATACTCATGTTTGGTCTAATGTTATTGGGGGGTGCCGCGTTACCAGTAGTGCGCTTAAGATCACATGGCACACTCGGTCTGAGAAGCTGCCAGAGGCCATTGCTTGCTTCAAATGCTGATAGTCTTATGAGAATCGGTGTTGTCTGCATATTGCAAAAATGAACGACAGCTAGTTTGGTGTAGCATGTTGCGAATACGTGAGACATTATGTGACGGCCCCATGTGAGTGATGGTCACCACAGTTAATTTGGCCGCATCCCTGCACCTGATGTTCCCGTGGGCAGAGATTGGATAGGGGGGGGGGGGGGGGATAGGGGCTCTACAGAACTCGGGGGGTGGGGCGACGGTGGCCGAGGACAGGCAGATAATGCAGTTTATGAATATCTCTGTGAATATTACACCGTTCGTCAAAAAGAAGCATAACCATTTACACCTGATGCAATACGGTGGGAGATGCTTTGACCATTATATAGTTCAAGGGTAGTGCCAGATTTGCTTGGCGCCTAGCAAGGCGCCAAGCAAATCTGGCACAATCCTTGAACTATCGTTAATCCATCTCCCACAATTAGTGCGTATTGTAAAAAAAGAACCCAAACAAACAATATATTATATTATATTGAGCAGCATATTGCTTGATATAATGCCGATAACGGGCAGATGTGATTACGAGACCCGAATCTAAATATCCGATTCGTACGACGAGGACATTTTGATCGGGTCAAGTAATCACATTTGTCTGTTTTCGGCACTATATCAAACAAATTGCTGCTCAATATAATTTATGTACCCAGTCCAAAACAAAACTTTTCCATCGCTTCGTGCCCTCCACTCCGGCTGTGAGACTATGCACACCGAAACAAAACATATGCATATTCACAAAATGATTTTAATTCAATCTATAAGCAAAGTTTAGCAATGAAACGCCCATAGCAGCAATGTGGATAACTTGAAAAAAAAAGAGTAGCGAACAAACAAGAAAACATGACTCCACTATAGGTCATATGTGAAGCAGACGACAGTTTTGTTGATCCAAAGGAAGCTAACTGTGTCCAGTGATTTTGAGCGTTTGGCTGTTCCGTCTACCTCCTACGCTAATACAGTTTCGGTATTTTTTTAAAAGCTTGGAATGTTGCATTTCGCGACTCTAGTTTGCGTTACATATCTACAACAATGAGGGTTTTAAGTTATAGGTTATAGGTCTTTAGCTTTTTGTACACTTTGTATCGCTTTTTACGGGTTTCCACGTTCAATGCGAGTGCCGAAGCACACGATGGCACGTACACGGACGAGAAATCTTCGGCATTGGGGAAGAACGGCAAGTTTAAAATTAATCAAAGTGTTAACGTTGTCATAGTTGAAAAGGATGCATTAGTGTTGCAGGAGAACAGTATTTTGTGTTTTATTTCGTAAGACCCTGGCTCGAGAATCCATCAACAACTTTGCCAGGACCGCAAGGCTTTTCGGGAAAGAAAGTATATCGAGCAAGCTCATGAATAATTAATTTGCTTGTTATACAATATATCAGTACATGTGTCAAAGAAGGGGAAAAAATATGGAGTGTGTGTGTGTGTGTGTGTGTGTATATATATATATATATATATATATATATATATATATATATATATATATATATATATATATATATATATATATATATATATATATATATATATATATGTATGTATGTGTATATGTATGACGTGAAGGCACAAGTGTTTAAATGTCATTTTGCCTGATAACACAACTTGTGAAACCAGTTGATCGTCAGTTTTGTTCAATAATATTTTTAAAGTTTCTCTGATTGTCTCTGTATCCTATGACACCTTATCTTTATGAAGACCTTTATGACCTCATTATTTAAAAAAAAAAAGTGTATACACAGAATAGGTATATAGACAGCTGGAAGAACATATACTGACTTCCAGTAAAAACGCGAAAAGTGTCTAAGTGTATCCGCAAACAAAGAGCCACCCAAACAGCAAAACAAGAACATTTTATTTGTAGCTTACTTCAAGTGTTCAGCCTACAGTCTGAGCTACCTTCACACAAAAATTGGATGAGTTATCGCCCATGGCTACCTTGGAGGACACAGGGTTTCATTAGTGGTGAAAATAAGCAAAACTGGACACACTCTATGAAGCAAGTTTCCTGTGATATGCTTTAACACACAAGTTGTGTGGATTGCATATGATGTTATTAACTGCCTCAAACGAAATTTGACTCGAAAAATTCATTAGAGAACCAGAACTTTCGGTGCACACCATTTTTTAAAATAAATCTTATTTGATTTATTGTGAATTACTTTCAAACCATTTTTATGCTCCAGTGACTGACACAGAGATAAAGAACACACCCATATCCATTTGATCAGGTAAATGTGGCTGCTAACCTAAAATAAAGAACTTTTTGATTTTCATGTTTGTAGGTCATGTTGATTATTTAGGTGCCTTTGACAAAGGAAAAGTAGGTCAAGACCAAACAGGCCGGATTTTCATGCACACGGACACTAGTGACACAGCTGTGTCCTCTGCAGATGCTCCCCATTTCACTTTCAATATCCGATGGTAGTGTCACTGATGACGTCATAAGTCATCGATGTGCGATTTCTAAGACTAAACATTCTATTTGCACACGACATAACACACTCTTCATAACATTTTCTAATAAATGACGTCACAATAACCCGGATTAAAGCTTATTTACGAAGAAAAGCGTTATGGTGAAAATTTCGCGTTTCTTTTGTTGATCAGTATATTATGACCACTTAAAAGGCTGCCAGAACCTCCTTGTACAACTGTATTTATTGTTCTCTCAGATGTGGTAGCTGTCTGCTTTAGAAGTGTCTTACTTTTCTTGGGTGCTTGTCTTTCAGTTGCTCAGTTTCTATTGTGTGTTTGTTATGCCAGCACCCTACTTTACACCCCAAAACAGCAAGCAAGAACTGTCTATTTTTCACACAAAATACGTTGCTGTATATAAATGTGAATCCGCTGCGCGGGTATGGAAACCAAAAAGAAATATTGAACAAACGAGCAGCGTGCCCCGATGTGCTTATGAACACTATTGTATTGTAGTTTAAAAATGTTGACAAATATAGGGCCAGGTTTATACATAAACTCTTCGTCCGTACAATTTTTGCAAGAACGCAGTGCAAAAGGATTACGTTTTGTGAAAAACGATATTTTAATTGCATTACAATGACAATAAAGCTTTGCACAAAAACGGACTTGCTGTCTTTTGGACAGCAAGTCTTTTTTTGTGAAAAGCGATATTTTCGTTGTATTATAATGAAAATATCGCTTTTCACAAAAAGTGGACTTGCTCTTTTGTCGTCATGTGGCGGAATAGCTAGCTGTGACTCCTATCTGGAATTGTATCCATTTTATCCATTACTGAGACGTGCTTCGTACGGATGCAAACGAAGCTGGCGTTTTGAACAAGCCACACATATGGGGGCCGACGTTGGCCGCAGAGGGCCCGCGTGTGCGGGCCCTCTGCGGCCAACGTCGGCCCCGAGTCCGTCCTTTGCTCTACTGAGATGTACAATGTGATAAAGAGGTGTTAGGAAGGACAGTGCAGGATTAACCAGAGGGCTAAGCCGTTGATCAGACGCTCTCTGTCTTCTGTATTCGTCCCCGTAGGTCTACATCCGTCCATTTTCTGCTGCAGGCACGGTGCGACCCAAGGTGGACTGAGATAAGGGGAAGCACTCTGGTTGCTTTGTTTGAGCCGCTAAAATGATGTGCGGCACAGAGGCCAGTAGCATGAGTGAGCATAATCCTGCGCCATCTACTAAGGCCTTGCTTAGTGGCTGGTGCAAGACTAAGCTCACCTCACTCATACAGATGACCCCTGAGTCCTATCCTTAGCCCAGGCCTTCCCGAACATCCCATATGCACGCCCTAAAAACGCAAAATGCGATCATATTTGGGAAAATTGAAATTATAGGCATGGTGACTCGGAAGTCAAAGCAAAGCTTTCCCCTCAGTCATTACTTGTGAATAAAGTTATTTAGAATGGATGTCTTTGCGATAGAAAAAAAAAAAAAGGCAGCGAAACTGTATGTACGCGTTACACTCTTTTCCCTGCACTACTTGCGGGAAATGACGTATTCTGTTTATCGTTAAAATCAGCACCCGGAAACTCTAGTATTCTGCCCAGTCGTTGAGTGTGTGAAGTGACACAGCACATTGGTCACACGATTCTCCGTTGGGTAGACCCCTTGCGGTCTGCCATGGAGATTACCCTGTCCCCTTCTCCCATACACTGCTTGTCTCCCTCAATTCGCTACGTAAGCATAGCGGATCTAGGAAGCAACCAGTGTGTGGGTGAAAAGGATCAGTTGGGCTTAGCAGAGCAGACACTGGTCGTATGAGGATGGCAAAATGCAGCAGCAGACAATATAAGTTATTGGTAGCAGGGGTTTGCTACACGGACCCTTGTAGGCCTGAGGGAGGTCAAAGGAACCATTGTACCCCGAAGGCCGTCGGGGTACAATGGTTCCTTTGACCTCCCTCAGGCCTACAAGTGGTGATCTTTTAAAGAATAAAACTGGCATCCAATACACGTCAGAAAGAGGACTACAAAAAGTCGGTCATTAGTTGCTACAAAGGTTTTTGTATCCCGGTCACATGGAACGGTTTGCGCTAAAGAGATTGGTCGCAGCATGAAAACAAAGTGAAATATTCATGTTGCCCCAAAACTTGCGGTACGGCTATCTTTCTTTCGCAAACACGACTCAGTCGTGAAGAAAGGCACTCAAGCTATATGTCTAATTGTATATATAATAATACTGGACTATGTCGCATGTAACGCACGCAGACTTGCCCACAGTCGTACGCACAGACTCTCACGCAACAGACACATACACCGCCACTGACTCAGACGGGCGCATTCATGCGGTAAAACACAACACACGGGCTCCCTTTCTAAAGTAACCTTTATACACTATAAATGAAAAGAACGACTTAAATGATTATCAACTATATACACTGTTCTATTATCACACCACACACGTATCACAATATCTTTGCCAGGTTAGGTCTTAGTCTCACATTGCCTCCAACCTGTTTGATGTTGTTGCCTGGTTACGTTGGTCCTTCTCACGTCTAGGCGTGAAAGTCCTTCGTCGTACGCTTGTTGCCGTCCTGTCTCTCTTTGGGCACGGACGTCCTTGTTCTCGTACGGTACTCAGTTCTCGCTTGACTTGGGTGTCTTGGTCCCAGTCAGACGCACTCTCAGAAGAGCTGGAGGGATGACCTCACGTAGGTCCCACCTGCGACTCGACGTCTCGGCGTCCGTCTTTCCACTCTCGTTACAAGAACTCTGAAATCTAGGCTTCAGAGTCTTGGAATGCGGGCTAGGTAACTCAAACACAACCGTTCCATACGATAAGACAGCCCGCACTCCCGATCTAGACCTCTGACAGTCACAGCTTCCGCCTAGAACTCACTAAACAGAACTCACCAAAAAATCCCGTGCTAACCATGTCTTACATATTCCACGTGGGCAGCAGGCCCCACGGACTTTCGGCACAAACAAACCGTTAACAAAAACCGTACCGTACTAATCCTATTGTGCGAGCACTATGCACAAGCATAGAGCTTCATCACATCGCATAAAATGTTTAACTCTCTGCGTGTCGGTAGCGGTTTTAGTCGCGATGCGGATTCCTACAGGAATCATCGCAACTAAAACCTCTACCGACACGCTAAAGGTTAAATTGCTTGTGATGAAGTCAGTCCTGTTGCTTCAGTGCAATCGCATTCCCGTGCTAAGAGGGAAAGTGACACATTATTTGTGTGAGGCATTACTTATCGCTTATAATAAAATTAGAATAGCTAATCTGACCTTTCGACAAACAAACAAAAAATACCCCAAAAAAACTAGAACCGAAAGTCTGAACAATCATCGATCAGAAGAGGGAATGTGACGTATTATTGCTTATAATGAAACAATAGTATGGCTAATCTGACCAATCGCTGGAAAAGAGAACAGCCACTGTGACGCCGACCAATCTCTGATCAGAAGCTTGTATAACCTTTTGCCTGCAGGAATCGCCTCGACAAAAACTGCTACCGGGTTGACGTATAATGTCATTTCTCGGTGAGCAAACCCTTTTTAGGACTGGTTAGAGACTTTGGAGAAAACAACTTCACCCGGACAAAGTTTACAACACGATCGTTTTGTGCACCGACCGGTCCTGCTGTTCTCGCATTGCGGGAAATGGGCGGTCTCAGGTGCAGTTGCTGGTGGAGATGAGAAGGAAACGATGCATGCGATAGTGTATATTTCAGTATATGTGCTTCTCTAGAGACCCTGACGTTGACTCATCTAATTTAGTTCCGTGAGCAAAACATTCCCGGGCCGATGTCAGCCGTAGTGCACGAGTGTGCGCGAACCAAACACGGCGGACGCCAGCCTTATGACCACTTGTAGGGGGCGGAGCAGGGGTGGGGTGGGGGAGGGGGGTGGGTGGGGGGGATGGAGATTGACGTGGGAGTGGGGCGGGGTGGGGGTGGAGATGTGGACTACTATCATGGATTCACCCCGATTTATTTTGTTATTCACGAATCACAATTGAAAAAAAAAATTACGTTTCACGATGGAAAGAGACGAAAATTAAATCTCTAACTTCTTCCACTGCCTGAAAACAGTGACGGACCGAGGGGGCGGGGGTTAGGGGGGAGTGAGGGGGATGGGGGGGGAGGGGGATGGGGGAGTGAGGGGGATGGGGGTGGGGGTGGTGGTAACGGATCACGAAAACTTTACTTGGCTTGTCACTTTTTATGAGACTTTTCACTGATCACGAGGATGACAAAACTGCTATCTCGAATCACGACAACCCAAAAAGAGCCAGTCACGCTTCACGATTTTGGGGGCAAACATATGGTTTTCTGACATGAACGGCATTAAAATTGTCACTCTGTTCTGTCTTTATGGAGAATGTGGAAGGGGGGGGGGGTGACGCCCCCCCCCCCCAAGATCCGCCCCTGAGTTACCTGTAAGTCTCACGGAGTATTTTCTGTCTGTGAACTTCAGAAAAGGCGGGATAATCCTCCATGAAGGGGAAACTCCGATCTTTTATTTTTTATTTCATATTTATTATCTGAATCAATTTCTTTGTTTCTGTTATTGAGCTAGGATACAGGCCAATTGACATGTTTTTTTTTTCCCTGGCCGCAATGTATTGAAGGTCCACTACTGCTGGTTGCGAAACGCTACACGCAGGTCTGGTTATGAATCCAGTTCAGCACGAGTCGCCTTTATCTCATTCTACCCCAACACCGAAATACCCAAATGTTGCCGTTGTCCTCTGAAGACAGCATTGCCTTGCAGGACACAGATTGATAGTTCAAGGATGATGCTAGAATAGCTTGGCGCCCATAGGCGCCAAGCTATTCTGGCATCACCCTTGAACTATCATGGTCGATCCTTATCTTACTGTGGTGTGTCTGAGGTAGAAAGAGTTAAATCAAGTAACATGATAATGACTCCACTCCGTTCTAGAAATACAACGCTTTCAGTACGAGAAACAGCTAAAAATAGATAGACACGCTAACGGCAGCGCAGAATAAATAAGTGCGATTACGCGTGTGCTTTTGCTGCGTGTCCAGACTACTGTTAAAGTTCATTCTGGTGTGTCGACAAGGCATAACAGACACACATGGTGCTGAGATGTCTCTTCAGATGTATGTGTAATGGTACTTTGATTTTTACCCGTTAATCCTGCAAAGCATGTTTACCAGAGCTCATTTAGCCGAGTCTGAGTCTTTGTCTTTTGTGGCAGAGTTTGCTGCGCAAAATTTAGGAGATGAAGTAATCATTTCATCAATTCAGGAGATGGAGTAATCAGTTCGTATACATAATCTGTAATAAATCCCTCAGGCTGAAAATGTGAATGGGGCTGGTTTGTGCCAGTACAGACTGATGATGATAATGATGTCCACTTGTAATGCGCATCCACTCCATGCTAGCAGCATGCTCAGGGCGCAAAAAAAAAAAAAAAAAAAAAAAAAAAAAAAAAAAAAAAAAAAAAAATAAATAAATACAACACACGCAACTTCTGGTGCACAGTAGTCCTAGAAAGAGTTGAGTTTTGAGGTGCCTCCTGAAGGTGCCAATGCAGTCAATGTCCCTCAAGGATTGTGGTAGTTCATTCCACAGCCTAGGTCAGCAGTGTGAAAATGCCCGGAAACCAAGTCGCTTCTTTGTGTGGCTTTCAACACTTGGGTGCAGGGTTTGGACTGGACAGCAGAACGGAGCTGCCTCGGAGGGTTATGGCGTGGGACTATTTCCTGGAGGTACTCTGGTGAGTCTGGGTCATTTATAGACTTGTGGCACAAAGTGAGAATCTTGTTATCAATTCTTTGCTTGACTTGAAGCCAGTGTAACTGCTTAAAAACTGGTGTGATATGCTCCTTTCTTTTGGTTCTTATTCAGCCGCAGGGACTCATAAGAATCTGTGCTGCTTCCAAATGGGACGAACTTGTCCAGATACTTTTTTTTTTTTTCCTTTTTTTTTATTTTTTTTTTAAATCTTTATTTGCATAACACACACACTCACATACACGTAACACAACCAAAGTTACAACTTGCAGAGTTACAGATCCAATACAATATACTACACATAACTTTCGACCTTAACAAAGAAAAAAAAAGACATAATGTTTACTTATAATCTACAGTCTACAATATACTGAGTATAAGAGATGACAGAGAGAGAGAGAGAGAGAGAGAGAGAGAGAGAGAGAGAGAGAGAGAGAGAGAGAGAGAGAGAGAGAGAGAGAGAGAGAGAGAGAGAGAGAGAGAGAGAGAGAGAGAGAGAAGAAGAAGAAACGCAGTGATAAGTAATACAATTACGAGGTAATTTCGGAATACAGAGACCAATGACGATTAAATATGTCTAATTTACCTTTAATTACGTATGTATGTTTTTCTACAGAATAGCGGTATTTAAGCATCTGCTTAAAATGCACAATATTTGGAAAAATATTTTGCAGTCTTGATTTGTATATGTGAAATTTTGCCAATAAGAGAATAAGGTCAAACACCTTATCTGTGACAATATTTTGCTGTCTACCAAAAAGTACAAATATCTCAGACAGGGAGAGAGTGGGAAAGTGATTATATGTATCTTTTAACCAGTCGATTAGATCTGTCCAGAAGGACTGGACATGCCCACAGTTCCAGAAAAGGTGTGTTAAGGTTTCTTCCTCACTTCCACAAAAGGTACAGACAGATGAATCTGACAATTTTCTCAAAAAAAAAAAAAATCTTTTCGTTGGAAGCATTCGGTGGATAAGTCTGTACTGAAACCAGCGTAGCTGAGGATCAGAAGTAGTTTTTATAGCCGTACAGAATATTTTCTCCCACTCTAAATGAGTTTTAAAGTGCTTGCTCCATTTTTCTACGCAGATGGGATTTGATCTTAGTTTGGTCAGCCGTTGATAAGTAATCTTGCACCCTTGGCGGATAACTTTCCAAGCACAAGTGTCCGAGATGACTATTGAACTATCTGCGTCTATGTTGACACTTTTTTTGTATTCTCTAATTGCTCTAATAATTCCAGCATACGTCAGAAAGTGTGTGCTTATATCAGGATATTTTACCTTGAAGTCTTCAAAACTTAAAAAGTTTCCGTAATTATCCATAAGATCTCTAACCTGAAAGATCCCATTGCATACCCATTCGGGGACATGTACAATTTTTCTATCAAGCACAATATGTACATTATAATGAATACATACATTTGCAAAATCACTAAAACACTCTATCGTACACTTATTGTACACTTTTTTATAATGTCTGAGAACATCAAACCAAAACTTGTTGTCTGCACACTTTAACATCAGTATATTAGCAAACTCCCCTCCGAGCTGAAAAATGTTTACAAAACTAGGATATGACGAGAACAAAATCGTGTTCACAAGAGAGTCATTACAGTACAGTCTTCTCAGCCAGCTCACCTTCATAGATGAGAGGAATGAGTAAATATCCACCATTTTCAAACCACCTTGCTCAAAAGAGGAACAAGCTTGAGATTTGTTAACCTTTCCCCTTTTATTGTTCCACAGGAACGAGAAAAATAATTTATTTACTTCCATCAGAAAAGTGCCTGCTGGATCCGGAATATTAAGAAATAAGTGTACAATTTTGGACAATGCAAGGGTTTTTATAACAGTTACTTTTCCATAAGGTGTCAGGTCCCTTCTGGACCAGACTGAAATAATCTTCCTAATTTCTATTAATTTATTTTCGTAGTTTATTTTCACAATATCTTCAGTATTAGTAGAGAATTTTACTCCCAAGACTGTAAATATACTTGGGTTCCACGATAAATTCAAATTTCGCATAAACCGTTTATTTGAAATTTTCCTTGACCCAACCCATATAATATGCGTTTTGTCATAGTTTATTTTCAGCCCTGAAATAACAGCAAACCTTTCAAGGGTTTCTATGCATTCACAAAAGGACTTTTCATCGTCATCCAAATACAAAGTGGTGTCGTCTGCAAACTGGGACAACAGAATATTGATATTTCCAATATTGATACCTTTAATATTCTCATTTTGTCTAATCATAATGGACAGAACTTCTGCCACAATTAGGTACAAGTATGGCGATGCGGGGTCCCCTTGCCTGACTCCTCTGCCTACATTGAACCATTTAGAGTATCGTCCATTTAAGGAAACACAAGCACTGATATCTGTGTAAAATGTTTTAATCCAGTGTTTGATACTGGGACCGAAATTGAATAAATCTAGTGCTTTAGCAATAAATGACCACGACACACTATCGAAGGCCTTCTCAAAGTCTATCAGAAGAAGAAGGCCCGGGATACGATGTTTCTCTGTTGCTACTAGCACATCGTATAATAATCTGATATTCTCTCCAATATAACGTCCTTTTAGGAAGCCTTTTTGATCATCATGTATGAGGCCAGGAAGGACAGACTTCAATCGTTCCACTATGCAGGCGGAAGCAATCTTATATGACGTATTTAGTAATGTTATTGGTCTCCAGTTTTTAATGTATTTTTTATCCTTACCTTCCTTGGGTATACATGTTATTATACCCTGCCTTTGGGTTATTGACATGTGCCCTACTTCAAAAGCATGGTTAATAGATCTAACCAAAAACACACCGATATCATTCCAGAAAAATTTATAAAATTCGTTAGTAAAGCCATCTGAGCCTGGACTTTTATTATGCTTCGTGTTACTTAGAACGTACAGGGCTTCTCTGGCTAATATAGGACCTTCAATGCCATCGCTCACGTCTTGTGATAAAAGTGGAGCAGTAACAATAGATGGCAAGTCAACATCTAGCACCTTATTAGGTTTATACAATGTTTCATAAAAACACTTTGTATCTTCAATTATTTGCTCAGGATCAAAAATTAATTCACCGTTGTCGTTCTCAACACAGTTCATTGCATTATGTGTGTAGTGTCGTTTCTCAAGATTACAAAAGTATCTCGTTGCTCTCTCACCCTCACATATCCATCTGGCTCTCGAACGAACTATCATGCCGTCAATTTTCTTATTTCTAATAGTTTGCAGTTCTTCTTTTAATGTCTGGAGACCTTGGGAATTAACATCACTTAGATTCTTTTCTAACTTGTAAATTTCACTTTCTAGTCTCTTTTCTTGTTTGTCTTCTTCTTTTTTCTTGAATGAGGCATACGAGATACTTTTCCCCCTGATCTCCATAAGTATCATTTCAAAGAACAAACTGTCATCGACGGTTAATTGAAAATCCTCGTTGTTAATTGTATGTACATTGTCGAAATTATAGACAAGTGCCCCATATTGCTTTTTAAGGTCCACCAAAACCTTTTTTACGGAATCAGCGTAGACTTTGTCTTTTAACAGACAGTTATTGAATTTCCAATAGGAGCGTGCTTTTCTTCTTACTTCATCGGTCATCAGCTCCATAGAGATCAAAGAATGGTCAGATCTGTAGCTTATACCTATATCCACTTTTTTGAGTTTTGGAAAAAAAAACGTCTGACACCAAAAAATAATCTAGTCTACCCCTCTGTGTGGAATTAAACCTTCTCCATGTATATTCCCTCTTATCAGGGTTTAATTCTCTCCATATGTCCACCAGTTCAAGAACTGACATCAGTTCCACAATTTGTTTTCTCGCCCTCGGGCGATGTATACCCCTATAACAAAAGGAATCCATGGATGGGTTGAGGATGACATTCCAGTCACCACCCATAATAATGTTTTCATTATCCATGTTCGTTACATGATCGCACAGCTTTTGGAAAAAAGACGGTGAGTCGCAACCGCTAGGGCCATATACGTTAGCAAGAGTACAACGTTTTCCGGCTATGTCGATATCCATAATAATAAAACAACCACCATCATCCCGAATTATATTGTGAACCTTATATTCAAAATTATTGCTAAACAAAATAGCTACGCCCTTACTGTTTGACTCGTTACCGCTGAGCCAACATTCATAACCCCACTGACTTCTTATGCTGTTTTCTAGTTGAACTTTCAGGTGTGTTTTTTGTAAGAAGTAAATACTTGCGTTTTTCTTTCGAAGGTGATCAAAAATATCACGCCGTTTCCTAAAATCAGATAGCCCGTTACAATTGAATGAACATATTTTCAGCGAGCTTGACTTAGCCATTCAAGTCATTTACAAGGCAAATATGACTCATAATAATAGTCAATCTCACAGTTATCATAGCATCTCGTAATTGAAAAGGTGGCCACGCATAACACAAAAGACCTGCAGGCGGATACACGCCAAAGATTACAATACTAAAAGGCAACATATGAACAAAAATACATGTGAGTTTGCACCCGGACCAGACAAATAAATGCATGCATAAAAGGCTCACTGGGTACAGTATTTTTTTCATGTCTATAAGGTTACAAGTCCGTCTTGTATCCAAACCCATTGTGCTCATCAAGCATACAGAGAGAAGGAAGGATAGACAAGAAAAAAGAGAAAAAAAGAGATATAGAGAAAAGAGGAACATGAATTTCAAACATAGTACAAATATATAACAGAATATACAGCAACACATACTTCACGAGACAAGAACTAATCAAAAATCGGCTAGGCCGTGCTGACCTAATATCCTAAATAAATTACGTTACAATACAAAATGCAGCCTGTTTAAACCTGAATACGGGTGGAGAAGGGTGGGAGCGGGGGAAGAGGTGGGAGGAGGAGGGGTTGGGGGGCGGGGGGGGGGGGGGGCGGGGCGGTTGGGGTGGGAGGGGGGTTGGGGGTAGTATAGGTGACAGATGTCTAAGTATATGAAGAGAAAGCAGAATTATTACAGAATTATTACACCGCTGTTTTGGAAACCGATAAAGAGGGCGGGGAAAAAAAAAGATAAGTAAAAATAATAATAATAATAATAAATAAATAAATAAATAAATAAATAAATTTAAAAAAATAATAAGTAAGATAAAAAATAATAATAAATATAAATAAATAAAATAGACCCCCCCCCCCCCCCCCCCGATGTACGACACAAAGATAAGATTTACATACTGCGTGAGGACAAGAGCCATAACTCGTATTATACAATGGCAGAAAAAAAAAGAAAAAAAAAAGATAAATAAAATATAGAAAAAAATAGCGCTCGTGGATCGAGCACTGACCTTATTTCACTCACATGGCTGCCGGGTCGGCATGCGCACCCGAAAAGAAAAAGCGTACACCGAGCCAGGTAAGTCAAAGTATAGTCTGATCCTACAAAAGTAAATGCACATATAATTAGAGTCAACGCCTCAGAGCCTGTACCAGCCATTGTCACAGTGTGCACGTGCAAATAGCGAAACCTGTGTACTTGGGGAGGTCAGGCTGTGGATAAGGCTATAGTCTGTTCTTACTACGGGTGGCATACGCGAAATATATGTCGCACACACGCACCCACACACACACACACACACACACACACACACACACACACACACACACACACACACACACACACACACACACACACACACACACACACACCCACACTGTAAGCCATGGCTCCACACTAAACTATGCAAACAGTTCTATAGTGCATTCTTCATTTTTTTTTTTAAGTTATGGAAAAAAGGAAACGAGAAATCAGTGTACACATGCTTCCAATAGTTAACCATCATTGATCCACAGGCTATGTTTGTTGATTCATCTCCATTGGACTATGTTTACTCAGGGCCGGACCTGGGAAAAGTCGATGGGGGGGTTACAGATTCAGTATAAAGCGAAGGCGCGAAGCGCCGAGCCTTCTAGGGGGGTCCGGGGGCATGCCCCCCCGGAATTTTTTTTTTTCAAGGATGCAAAATGGTGCAATCTGGTGCAATCTGAGCCTTGAAAAAGCCATTTGTGATGGTCTGGGGACTTTGAGCTTTTTGAACAATCGAACTGACAAACTCTGGGGTACAAAAATTATCACCTGCCCCTCCCTTAAAAAAAACACCCACACCCACACCCACACACACACACACACACACACACAAACATTTATTTATCAACAGAGATGTTTTGTATACTATTATTATTCACTACTTTTCGTTGATCGTTAACGGTATAAAGCTTTACCTTGTAGTTTATGAACATCAGGGCCCTGCTTTCACTTCAGTTCAGTCTTGCTGCACTAGGTTCCTCGGCATTAGTACCATTTGTGAATTGTATCTTCTGGCAAAACAGTTCACTGCCTCTTTGAAGTCAATATCAACATCCCTGTGCACTTTCAGTAAAGCAAGTGCATTGAGTCTCTGTTGCCCCATTGTAGAGCGCAGGTAGTTTTTCAGGTTGCGCAACTGACTGTTTGAACGCTCACACTCGGCAGTAGTGACAGGCAGGGTGCAAAGGTTCTTTAGCATGATGAACAGGTTGGGATAAAAATCCCTGTCACAGTGTTTCAGTGCTTCTGATGCCGTGGATGGGATGATAGCTGTCGCATTCTCAGCAGCACTTCGCCATTTGCAAACCCACCGTTGGTATTCTGCATCAAGGGTAGCGTTGTCTGGTAGGTCAGACTCCCACAACATTGCCAGTGTCTTCACCCCTTCTGGAACCTGCATGAAACCATCCTGGTTGTCTATTAAAGTGCTTGGCACCAGACAGAGACCATCAACTGCTAGGTCAGCATTTTTGAACCTCGAGTCCAATTCGGTTGACAGGTGTTCCAAGAAAGGAATGGCAATGCTAATCTTGAAATATTCTTCTGGAGTGGCCGCAGGTTGGTTGTCACGGAGAGTCTGGCGGGATGCTTGACGAGGAACAACAACATCAGTTGTCAAAGCATTTGCCATTTTGCTGACTTCACCAAACCAGGCAACGAACGCTGTGTCGACATCTCTTCTAATAGAAGACATGCAGTTACTGACCTCTTTGATTTCCCTGTAGGCATCGACAACATCTTTTGTTCTTTTCTGGAGCTTCACTGTCAAGGGTTTTAAGTAACGCAAACAATTGCGGACGACAACGAATGCAACGAGGAAAACACTGCTGCTCAAGGTGTGGAGAAAGCCAGTTGCCTTGGTCAATGTCTCACTGTCCCAATTGTCACTGTCTTCACACATTTGTCCCAAACAGTCGTGAACAACCAGGAAGAGAGATGTGTAAACCTCCAGTGCTTCATGTTTTTCTACCCATCTTGTTCTGCACAGATCAACAAGCTTTGTCTTTGTCGTGTCAGGCTGAGATGCTTCGATGGTATCTTCAAGTTTTCGTTGTCTCTTTGGAGAGTTTGAGAAAAACAGTGACAGTTCCCTCAGTGCTCCCATCATGTTCTTCACTGCAGGCAAGCCGCATGCTTTTACAATGCAGAGACTCAAGCTATGGGAAGCACAGTGAAAGTACAGTGCTTTGTTGTTCCTTGCTTGAAAACGTGCCTGCACTCCTTTAAACTTTCCTGCCATGTTTGCGGCCCCGTCATAACCTTGTCCTCTAACATTGTTGAAATCAAGCCCCCACAAGCCCAGACACTCAACAATCTTGTTGTAAAGTGTTTCACCTGTGGTATCTCTGCACTGGACAAAAGCCAGGAACTCTTCACGAACTTTCAGACTTCCATCGACGAATCTCAATATAATTGAAAGTTGTTCCCAGTTTGAGCTGTCTGTGACTTCGTCAGCAAGCACGGTAAACTGTTTTGCTGCAATAATTTCTGCAAGAATCTTGTTGCGGATCTGATCACCAAGAACCTCTATCAGTCTGTTTTGTGTACTTTTTGAAATTATGTGGCCTTCTTATCGCATGTATCTAGATGTTTCCGGAGAGTTTCATCTCCTGCATTGATGCACAGATTCAAAAGGGCATTGAAATTGCTTCTGTTCTCACTCTGAAGAATGCCATCATCACAGTTGCCCCTCAGAGCTAACCCCTGTCTTCCACACACTTCAACAATCCTGAAGAGGCTTGTCAGAACTTGTCGATTTGCAGCGATGTTTTCTGCATTTTTCTGATTGATTTCACTGGCGATGCTCTGCTCTGGTTTATCCATGATTGTCAAAAACTGCTCTCCATTTGCCATTGCATCTTTGTGGTATTGTAATAACGAGTGCTTTTTGATCTGATCACAGGCTTTATTCCAGTTCTTGCATGGCGTCTTCACAAACTTGCCCAGGTTTTCAGTAGACTTTGCAAATAATAGGCAATACTTGCAGTAAGCCCCATCCTCGAAAGGAGAATACACAAGCCAGGAGTACTTTTGCAACCACTCATGCTGAAATTTTCGGTTCTTGTTGTTTATCACTGTTGTTGGAAACTGAAAACCAGGTGATGGTCTCCAGTGTTGCCTTAGAAGATGCTCCTTGTCACGGCTTGACAGTGAAACGACTCGCGTGTGTTTCTTGAAAACTTCACCAAAATCGATATTTTTGTTGCTGGTGATCTGAGAGGAGAAATCTGAAGAGGAGTCAGAAAGCAGGCTCACATCAGGCTGGTTGGTCATTGGCATGGCAGAGGATTCAGAAAGCAGGCCCCCGGCAGGCTGATCAATGCTTGAGGAGGAGTCTGAAATACAAATAAAAGTTGGGTCTATGAGAAGTCTGAAATACTAAAACGATTGTGTGTGTACCTGTGAGAGAGAGAGAGAGAGAGAGAGAGAGAGAGAGAGAGAGAGAGAGAGAGAGAGAGAGAGAGAGAGAGAGAGAGAGAGAGAGAGAGAGAGAGAGAGAGAACAATGAACAATGAACCTTTATTTTCAAACGGTAGAAGTTATTGGTAACAGGACCAGTTTTCAAACTTGCCGTTGCTACATCTACTACATAAGTGACATAGACATGTAAACATACACATACCACACACTGCTGCATGCACTGCTGCATTCGCTTACGCACGCACGCACGCACCACGCACATACACACACACATACCCACACACGCACTCAGGTACGCACGCATGCACATCACAACTCGCGCATGCACGCACGCACACACACACACTCATGTACACCGCAATTCAGTACGCATGCACACACGCACGAACACTCACACACACACACACACACACACACACACACACACACTTACACACGCACGCACTCAGGCACATACGCACAAAAACAAACACACGCTCTCGGACACGCACTCCAGACATTCCTACCCGCATACGCGTACGCACAAAAATATAAAATGAGTAAAAATACAAAGTAAAGCAATAAACAAAGAATCATTAAGTACATTAAAGTTCATACAGCAAGGGCAAATATGTATGCAGGTGCTATCTCCCCCCCCCCCTCTCTCTCTCTCTCTCACGCCGACACACACACACATACACACACACACAGCATGCACGCACGCGCGCGCGCACACACACACACACACACACACACACACACACACACACACACACACACACACACACACACACACAGAGTCACACATACTGAGAGAGAGAGAGAGAGAGAGAGAGGGAGAGAGAGAGAGAGAGAGAGAGAGAGAGAGAGAGAGAGAGAGACCTGCAACAAGATAATTACATTTAAAGCATATATATGTCTTCGTTTACACACTTCAGTCAAGCTTAGATATATATTTATGATCTGAAATAACAGCTTTTCTTTTTAGACCCCTCCCCCCAAATGATGGACAAAATCTTTGCTACCTTATGACTCGTAGAGTCTTCTTAGGCTAATGATAGCCAATGGAACACACCAGTCATTTTGTTTAATATTAATTATTAAATTGAAACACTCAATCACGTATCAATTTCAGGTTGTATTTAATTTAATTTTTTTTTTGTGAGGGGGGGGGGGGGGGGGCGGGGCAGTAAATTACTCACCAACACTGCTTTTACTTGTTCCCATGTCACTGTTTCGAACTCCACTGCCAGTGGTCTCACTTTGGGTTGATTTTTGTCTCTTTCGAGGAACTGCATCATCTGCCGTTTAGAAAAACAACTTTTATTATTATTATTATTATTATTATTAAAGGTTTTCTTATATAGCGCTTACCTGTAAACAGCTCTAAGCGCTTTACAATTTACTCAACAACAACAAACAAAAAGAAAAATAAAACAAAAAACAAAAACAAAGACATAACATAAAAATTAAAACATGAAATTATCCTAAAAGCAACAACAAAAATGTAAAATAAAATAGAACCGTCTTTTCAACATCTTATATATGATTATGCATTGCAGGTGTTAACACGTCTACTACAATTTTATAATAATAATTTAATATAAAAAAACAGTGGTTTTCTGATTAGTTATTAGCCTATTTTAAATTTCATCAACAAAAGGCCTAAGGGTGAATAATCTTATTTTGTAGCACGCTGTTCACAGGCATAGGAACTGTTAACAAATTTGCTGATTTTCAGCAGTTGGCAAAATTTCAGCACATTTTTATTTTCCATTTTATTATGTGAAAAAGGCAGTGGTTGGGATGCCGTCATGATGGCTTCTTGTCGTTCCAAAAACCGAAGTCGTCATGACGGTTTCGCACCCGGAAAGGCTATGTTGCCGTCACAATTGATGGCGACGCTGTCAAAGTGGTGTCAGATAGGCTATGGTTTCCATAGTCAGCCATCAAGACGGTTCTGTTCTGCTCTCCGAAGAGATTTACGTCACAATACATAGCTAGTAAGCTGCACTAGTGAAAACGATACCTTATAACTTAGCCCTTGGTTTTGTTATTGAAAACGATATTTTGCCGTCCAAAGATTTTTTTTTATAAATATAAAAGCAATATTGATCATTGATGCCGATATCTTTATTCTTTAAATTGACATTTTTAAAGTTATATATCATAATACTTTGTGAAATAAATTTTAGGCTATGCATTACTTTAATTTTACCTGTTTTGGTATTTTAATAAGTGGGGCTGTTTTATATCTATGATATTCATTATATGCAGCTAGTATCAGCTCCTACAGCATAGGCTACACTCACAGGAAGGAAGTACCGGCTCCATCGCCACGTGCTCATTTGAATCGAATTCGGAATGGGTGAATTTTACCTAGTTCTACTGACTACATTTCTTTTATGAGACAAAATTGGATTTAAAAATGTACCCACCTTCTGAAATGGAGCTTGATGAAAACCAGCATGACAGTCGCCTACTGCCATCAGCATCTGTTTTTTTCAGTTTCGGCATTTTCGAGGAGACAGCAAAAGTGAAGTGTTACCAAAGAAAATAGATCTAGATTTAAACTTCCCCCCACAAACCTTAATGACGTCAGACGTCTTTTCACTGATCTTTCTCGGAAAGACATGCACTGAAGGAAAGCAACTCTTTTGGGTACCTGGTCGATTCAACGGAAATCCATTTCAACGATGTTTTTGGACGATTCAACGATGGTCGTTTCAACGGATGTTCGTTACAACGAATTATCATAATTATCAACTTAGCGTCTTAATTAATCTTTCTAAAAAGTCGTTTTTGGGGGATTAGGGCTGTATCAAGGTGAAGGCGCTGGAAGAGGCTTGTGGCCAGAACAAGAAAATATGGCTGCATTTACTAATTTAGGGTTAGGGGTTGGGTTACTTGGTTGTTTCAACGGGAAAACGTTTTGGACGTTTAAACGGATCCCTTGAAATGGATTTCCGTTGAATTGTCTATAAATAACTCTTTGTGCCTTGGATCAAAAGTGACTAAAAACTGCAATGTTTTAAAAACAATAAAAAATAATAAAACTTTGGAACTCCCTTTGCATAAAAAAAATTCATTTTTTTTTTTTTTTTTTTTTTTTTTTTTTTTTTTTTTTTTTTTTTTTAGTTGGGAGGGGGGGTTCCGGAACCCAGGTAACCCCCCCCCCCCCTGGGTCCGGCCCTGTTTACTAATAGTCTATTTTGACCAAACTCAAACATCATTAGCAAGAGTGCAAACGCAGTACATCCTGCTCCGTGGGCCTGGATCGCTGATTTGGAAAGGGTAGACATAAGTACTGATACAAATATTTTTATACGTGTATGTAGTTAGTATCAAGTAGCCCTGATGTTATAGTCCGTTCCTACAACCGGCAACACTTTGAACACATTGCCTTTACCCAATAGTCATGTTCATTCAAAATGAAAAAGCTATAATCATAATTTTGTTCATTCCATTTCGGTTGCACGGAAAATGTACATAGTACATGCAGTACAGATAAAGGTATTATACTAGTCTGTTCCTATACAGACGTGTCTACTGAACGATCGCAGGCGTGTTATATCTAAAGTGGCTAGTTACCCTAGGAAAACCTTGCCGAAATCCTTGTCTTCAGCAAGTTAGGCATGTGTATACTGACCGAAGGGTGGTTATAGAGTTTAAATTTACACATGGACATGAACAGCAAATGTATCTTGTGCAAGGTGTGTGTTGCCTATAACCCCTTCCCCATCCAGCGCCAAGCGTGAGGGCTGGCTCAAGCGTAACGACCCGGCGGTACTGTCCGAGGGGGACCAAGCCACCCAGGCAACACTACCGAGCCGTCAGAGTCGCTCCACCTCTCACATGTTATACTATACAGTGTCTAGGCATAGGCTCGGCACTGGAAGTGAGAGAGGTAAGGCATGAGGTAAACATGTAGAATGCGTAAGCGTGACCGAAAGGAAGAGCCCGGTATTAGGCAGAGGCCTGCGGTCACGACAGTAGACCACGACCTCTGGCCCCGACCCAAACCAGGCCCGCCGCCCCCGGGCCACGCCCACGCTTAAGCACCCCTCTGAAAAATCCTAGGTGTATTGCAGTGTTATGTAGTACACACATGCGACCCCTCACATTCAACATGTTTGTCCCGATTTGGCAAAAGCCCCCGTGTCCGTCCCCCAAGAGGAGCGAGACCTTCACTGGCTTGAAAATCTCGTTCGTCACAGAGACGGACACCCCGGCCCCCCACGCCACATCTGGACAGGTCTATACGTGTATAAATACATGTAACACAAATACAGGAAATACACGTGCGTGTATTTTGTCTGTGTGCGATTCACCGTGCGCATGCACTGTCAAATGCTTGTTCCGTGTTTATTCTGATTCTGTGATTCATTATTGTAACTTACTTGAAATCGGCTACGGAACGGTGTTTTTCTTCTTGTTATTATGAATGTCCTCTGGCATCTCACCACTGCACTGTTTCCAATGTTTGGTCCAGGTTTCCTATTCATTAATATTTTCTGTTGCGCTGTGATATATACACACAAAAAAAAAAAAAAAAAAACCGTTGGTCTGATTGTTTTAATATGAGTATGCCACAGAAGCCACATACACCTGGAGTAGATCTTCACATTGGTCACGCTACGTGTATATGGCCTATAGCCCTTTCGCCTCCAGCGCCACGCCCAAGAGCTGGTTCGACCGTGGCAGCTCAACCATAGTGCCCAGGCCGCATGCCTCCCCGGAGAGAGACATACCAACCAGACACCTCCGCCGAGCCGGCAGGGACATTCCATCTCTCACAGGCTGTACATGGTCCGTCTTGCACCGGGTGCGAAAAAGATAGGCCACATTATAGACTTAGAAATAGACCGCACAAGACTTGGAAATAGGCCACACAACCGAGGTTAGTACCTCGCTTGACTCTTCTGCTAACTCTACCTGGGTGCAGCCCATACCCCTTTCACGTCCATCGCAGAGTCGAAAGGCTGGCCCGACCGTGACAATCCAACGATGGCGCCATGGCCGCATGCCTCTCGGGGGAGAGACACAGCAACCAAACACCACCATCGAGCCGTCAGGGACGTCCAACCCCTCGCAGGCTGCACATGAATCATTCAGCAATGGAAGTGAAAGGGACAGCCCGCTCGACAGACTTAGGGGGGCAGCACCTCGATGGGCTCGTCTACTCTGACACACACGCTGGGGTTGAGCGGGAAGTGACGAGTCCTGGGGGATTTGTCGTCTTCGCTGGCACCAGGTCTCGGCGGTCTCGCCGCGGCCGCCGCGTAGGACAAGGTAACCGGCGACAGCCTGGCTCTACCTCGTCCAGCACCTCTCAAGCGCGGGTCGTGGGGAGTCGAAGACACTGGCAGTCGCGAGGCTTCTACGCCGATGTCCGCTCGGTGTGCTGGCGTACCGTTCATTAAAGCATTGACGTCATCAGCGTTAGTGTCGACGACACAGCGGACCCAGTAGACTCCTCCCCTGAAACACTTTGGGAACAACTGAAAACTGCTATTGCAAAATCCTCTGCAGAAGTCTTGGGCTTCGCCAGAAAGAAGAACAAAGACTGGTTTGACGAAAACGATGTAGAGATCCAGGAACACCTAGCAAAAAAAAGAGCCGCCCATCAGGCCCACCTAGCCCAGCCTTCCTGCCCTGTGAAGAAGTCTGCCTTCCGCCTCGTCTGCAGCAGTCTCCAGCGTAAGCTCAGAGATCTCCAGAATGAGTGGTGGACCAGACTTGCACAGAGGACCCAGCTTTGCGCTGACAATGGTGACTACAGGGGCTTCTACGAAGCACTGAAAGCAGTGTATGGCCCCAGGCACCTGGTACAAAGTCCTCTGCGAAGCGCGAATGGCCAGGCACTCCTCACAGATAATACCTCCATCTTGAACCGCTGGTCGGAATACTTTCACAGCCTCTTCAGCGCTGAGCGCACTGTTCAAGAAGCAGTTGTCCTACAAATCCCACACCTCCCAGTAAAGGTTGAATTGGACGAACCGCCCACCGCTGAAGAGACCCTCACAGCCATCCACCAGCTCAAGAGTGGCAAAGCAGCAGGCATTGATGGAATACCGCCAGAGATCTGGAAACATGGAGGCACAGCACTGCACAACAAGCTCCATGACCTCTTTCTCTGCTGCTGGGAGGAAGGAACACTACCAAAAGATCTCCGTGATGCAGTCGTTATCACCCTGTACAAGAACAAAGGCGAGAAGTCTGACTGTTCCAATTATCGGGGAATTACCCTGCTGTCCATTGCTGGGAAAATCCTTGCAAGGCTGCTCCTGAACCGGCTGGTACCTGCCATCGCTGAAGACCAACTCCCAGAGGGCCAGTGTGGCTTCAGAGCAAACAGGAGCACCACCGATATGGTCTTTGTGCTGAGACAGCTACAGGAGAAGTGCCGCGAGCAGAACAAAGGGCTGTACGTAACATTTGTCGACCTAACAAAAGCGTTCGACACTGTGAGCAGGCAAGGCATGTGGCAGATCCTGGAGCGACTTGGCTGTCCCCCAAAGTTCCTCAACATGATTGTCCAGCTACACGAGGACCAGCAAGGCCAGGTCAGACTCAACAATGACCTCTCAGAACCATTCCCTATTCTCAACGGCGTAAAGCAGGGCTGCGTGCTGGCACCGACCCTCTTCACCATCTTTTTTAGCATGATGTTGAAGCAGGCCACAGTGGACCTCGATGATGACGATGCAGTGTACATCAGGTATCGTCTCGATGGCAGCCTGTTCAACCTCAGACGACTGCAGGCCCACACGAAAACCCTAGACCAACTGATTCGTGAGCTGCTTTTTGCTGATGATGCTGCCCTCGTTGCACACACAGAGAGAGCCCTGCAGCGCATCACGTCTTGCTTCGCAGATGCTGCCCAGCTCTTTGGACTCGAGGTCAGTCTGAAAAAGACAGAGGTCCTCCATCAGCCGGCACCCAAGACAGTGTATCGCCCTCCGCACATCACCATTGGCGAGTCTGAACTAAAGTCAGTGCACCAGTTTACCTACCTTGGCTGCATTATCACGTCGGACGCCAAGCTGGACAAGGAGCTTGACAGCAGGCTGGCAAAAGCGAACAGCGCTTTCGGGCGACTTTTCAAGCGGGTGTGGCACAATCAACAGCTGAAAACAGGCACCAAGATCAGCGTGTACAGAGCTGTGGTCCTCACCACCCTGCTGTATGGTTCCGAGTCCTGGGCCCTCTACCGCAGCCAACTACGACTCCTCGAACGCTTCCACCAGCGCTGCCTACGTACCATCCTGGGCATTCACTGGAGTGACTATGTCACCAACGTCGAGATCCTTGAACAGGCTGAAACTGTGAGCATCGAGGCTTTGCTGCTGCGGACACAGCTCCGCTGGGCGGGGCATGTCTCCAGGATGGAGGATCATCGCCTACCAAAGATCACACTGTTCGGCGAGCTTGCTACTGGACACCGTGACAGAGGGGCACCAAAGAAGAGATACAAAGACTGTCTCAAGAAGTCACTTAGTGCCTGCCAAATCGACCACCACCAGTGGTCTTCGCTTGCTGCGGACCGTGACACCTGGCGCTCCACCATTTACAAGGCAGCTGTCTCCTTTGAGGACTCTCACAGAGCTAGCCTTAAGGACAAGCGGCTCAGGAGAAAAAACAGAGATGCCGCAGCTCAGAACCCTGGCCATACCTTCCCCTGCAGCCACTGCGGTCGAACCTGCCTGTCTCGGATTGGCCTCCGCAGCCACGAACAAGCCTGCAGACGTCGTGGTCAACTCCTATAAAATCTTCGTTCGCGAAGTCAAGCCAAAAGGCACCAGGTCTCGGCGGTCTCGCCGCGGCCGCCGCGTAGGACAAGGTAACCGGCGACAGCCTGGCTCTACCTCGTCCAGCACCTCTTAAGCGCGGGTCGTGGGGAGTCGAAGACACTGGCAGTCGCGAGGCTTCTACGCCGATGTCCGCTCGGTGTGCTGGCGTACCGTTCATTAAAGCATTGACGTCATCAGCGTTAGTGTCGACGTCCACTTTAGTCACTTTGTTGTTTATCTTTATAAACACTTTTCCTTCTGACGACCAAGCTGATCGCTCCCCCACTATGTCCCTCATTTCCCTGAGCAGTTTTTGGTTGCGTGGAGTGAGGTCGTCCGTGATGACGATTCCTTTGCCTTTGAGTTTTCGTCTTTGTGAGAGAATCAGGTTTCGGACCTCCCGCCTCACAAATCGCACTATGACAGGGCGGTGTCTTCCCTCAGTCCTGCCCCCGAGTCTGTGTGCGATGTCGATGTCCGAGTCTGTGACTGTCACCCCTAGTTTGTCCCTGCACACTCTGATGACTGTCACAGCTGAATCTCGTGAACTTTCGTTCCGCTTCTCTTCTCTCAAACCAAAAATTCGGATGTTATTGCGGCGAGAGTATTGCTCCTGCTGATTGATGCGCACGTCTTGAATCTGAACAACGCTTTTCAAACGAGCGACCTCTTCCTCTAACTCTTTTTGGCGTGTTTCGTAGTTTTCCACTAACTTGCGCAACTGATCGTTACCAGTCCTTAAGTCCATCAAACTTGAGTTTATCATCTCTAGCTCCTGTTTCATATCTGCCTCAGCTTTTCTAAGAGCCACCGTCAACTTACTCACTGTCTGTGTCTTTGATTCATTGATCTTTGTAAGTATAACTTGTATACTTTCCTCTGACATCTCGTCACTGATGTTTTTTTCCACCACAAAAGTTGTGTCTTTGTTTGTGCTAGTGTCTAGTGAGGAATCGCTGTGTTTCTTACGTCTCTTTACGTTTCGCACCATTTTTCGTGTTATTGTTGTCGATTAGTGGCATGTTGGAGAGTCGCCAGTCACCGCTTTCAGCAAAGACAGTTTGTAGTCCACCCCGCCTTGTCGTCCAAACCAGCAGTACACTAATACATGTCTGACACACAGTATACGTCACGTCAGCACTGACATTTGGCAGTTGACACAGCAGACAGGTGACAGCACTGACACAAGAACGATGGAATCCAAACAATCACAGCCAGCATGATAAAGTGTATCCAATCGACGCGAGATTTATAAGTCTGATCATTAGAGAGAAGAAACACGTCCGATCCGTCGATCAGAAAGAGTCAGCACGACCATAGCTTTGGAAGGTGGGTTCACTACATGCTTGACTGTTCTGAACTACAGTACACCGTGTCTCACTACACAGAGCATGGAGTCAACACTCGCTGAACACCCGCAGAAAACTGAAAACCGCAGTTATAATAGCAAAACCGTCACAGAGACATACAAAAAATATATCACTGGGTTCGTCGTAAGACAGCCTCTCTTTTAGTAGATAACTCCCATGTAATGAGTGGCACAGAAAACACTTGTCCAGATACTTAGGCGTACACATAGGTTGAAAAGTTGTGAGAGGCGAATGCCAACTACGCGTTGTTACATCAGATAATCTCGTCACTCGAGGTGTTCGAAGTGTCATTCACACTGCTTGTCTTCCTCGATACGCTACTCCGCCGTGAGATGGCCTTAGCTGCCTGCTCGGCGTTAAATCCAAATAACTAACTGGCTGGCGATATACATTCAATATTCTGTTTAGTTTTTTTTTTCACAAGCAGTGCAGGCACGTCCTGAGAAAGTCTTGTTGCTGTCGGGACGTTAAGCAATGTACAATCAACTTGTCCGGTGTTAACAGTGCAGACTGCTGCGAGGACGCGTGATCAGTGATCGGGGCGAAACGGTCCTTTTAGTTCTCACTGTAAGGTGCGCAACCTACCGTCTTACCTCTCTAAAAACGGACTCAGCCTACTGTCTTTGACCTCATTCTGATTTATAAATCTCCTATTTCATGAACGCTGATTAAACCTTTCACTGCAAGCGACTGGTAGAAGCGACCTGAAACTGAAAAAAAAAAAAAAAAACCCAAAACAAACCAAACCGGTGTCTCATCTGCCCGAGGCATATGTTTATACCGACTGAGGTCAGCAAGAGTCATAGATCTTCATGAGCCCCCGCAACTGCGGGAGCTCATGAAGATCTATTTCTCTTGCTTAACGAGTTAGTTGTTTTTTTGGCATGCCCGGCGTCTGGTTTCACCTAATTCTAGCCCAAGCTGTTTTGTTTTTCTTGGTTTTTTTTTGCAACACCTGTGACGATATTTGATTTTGGAAGGAGTCAGTTTTTGTTGTTGGTTGTTGTTGATTTACACTCAGTTTCTGCACTGTACTAGTAAGAAAAAAAAACTTTCTCACCCAGCAACAAAGCTGCAGCGGAAAACCCTTCAATCACACCGGCTTCACCAACAAATTACAGGCTTTGGTTTATAGACCTGCCATTGACAGAGAATGGCTCGTTTTTCTTTTTCATGACCGTTTCCATGGTGAGTGAAAGTGATTTCTTTCTATGTGAGCTAGCAGTCGATATAGAATACTGGACATGCATCAGGTCTGATTTTGTGAAGACCAGCAAGATTTTCTCAGTTACTTAACATATCGGTGCATCGGGGGTGGGGGGGGGGGGAAGTGCGGGGGTGGCGGCGGGAGGGGGGGGGGGGCGGCGGCGGAGGGTTGGGGTGGGGGTGGTGGGGGGGGGCGGGGGCGGCGGGGTGGGGCGGGGGGGGGGGGCATGTAGGATTTGTTTGCTTTGTTTTTTTATTTTTTATTCATAGTCAACAGGATTTCTTGTGCAGTAAAAGGAAACCCTCGAACTGTGTGGGGAACACGAAAAAAATATTTGAATCGGGTTCCTCACTTGGCATGACATTTGACAAGAATGACATGGTCAGCGAATCACGGTGCTTGGTGCATGGTGAGCGATTTATGTGAGTGTGTGAGGACAGATACCAAACACAGCGACAAGTCAAACATAAGCCAGACACTGGTTGTTTCCCTCGATTCGCTATCCGCAGTAGCAATTCGATGGGAAAACCCCAGTGTCCTTAATGTGCCTAATACGCTGTGAGCAAGATACGAACGAATCGATCGTGATAGTTCAGGGGTGGTGCCAGAATAGCTTGGCGCCTTCAGGCGCCAAGCTATTCGGGCATCAGTCTTGATATGTACTATGTTTGTCGGTCTTTCTCCTGAAATTAAGGCAGTCTTTTGGCGACACTAAAGTTTTTGATCTCACGGCTCAGTCTGTTGGTGATTTGACCCGGACGGGGGTCGCTCGATCTGAGAACTTCATTAAATGAAGCCAATCTGTGCCAACGAGAGGTAATCAGTTCGTGAAGCAGAGGGTGACTTGGTGTCGGTGCTAGTCGGGGTGCCCGTGTACTATTGGCAGACCCCAGGGTTACATGCTCTCTTGGCTTGACTTCGCGACAGAAGATTTTATAGGAGTTGCCCACGACGTCTGCAGGCTTGTTCGTGGCTGCGGAGGCCAATCCGAGACAGGCAGGTTCGACCGCAGTGGCTGCAGGGGAAGGTATGGCCAGGGTTCTGAGCTGCGGCATCTCTGTTTTTTCTCCTGAGCCGCTTGTCCTTAAGGCTAGCTCTGTGAGAGTCCTCAAAGGAGACAGCTGCCTTGTAAATGGTGGAGCGCCAGGTGTCACGGTCCGCAGCAAGCGAAGACCACTGGTGGTGGTCGATTTGGCAGGCACTAAGTGACTTCTTGAGACAGTCTTTGTATCTCTTCTTTGGTGCCCCTCTGTCACGGTGTCCAGTAGCAAGCTCGCCGAACAGGGTGATCTTTGGTAGGCGATGATCCTCCATCCTGGAGACATGCCCCGCCCAGCGGAGCTGTGTCCGCAGCAGCAAAGCCTCGATGCTCACAGTTTCAGCCTGTCCAAGGACCTCGACGTTGGTGACATAGTCACTCCAGTGAATGCCCAGGATGGTACGCAGGCAGCGCTGGTGGAAGCGTTCGAGGAGTCGTAGTTGGCTGCGGTAGAGGGCCCAGGACTCGGAACCATACAGCAGGGTGGTGAGGACCACAGCTCTGTACACGCTGATCTTGGTGCCTGTTTTCAGCTGTTGATTGTGCCACACCCGCTTGAAAAGTCGCCCGAAAGCGCTGTTCGCTTTTGCCAGCCTGCTGTCAAGCTCCTTGTCCAGCTTGGCGTCCGACGTGATAATGCAGCCAAGGTAAGTAAACTGGTGCACTGACTTTAGTTCAGACTCGCCAATGGTGATGTGAGGAGGGCGATACACTGTCTTGGGTGCCGGCTGATGGAGGACCTCTGTCTTTTTCAGACTGACCTCGAGTCCAAAGAGCTGGGCAGCATCTGCGAAGCAAGACGTGATGCGCTGCAGGGCTCTCTCTGTGTGTGCAACGAGGGCAGCATCATCAGCAAAAAGCAGCTCACGAATCAGTTGGTCTAGGGTTTTCGTGTGGGCCTGCAGTCGTCTGAGGTTGAACAGGCTGCCATCGAGACGATACCTGATGTACACTGCATCGTCATCATCGAGGTCCACTGTGGCCTGCTTCAACATCATGCTAAAAAAGATGGTGAAGAGGGTCGGTGCCAGCACGCAGCCCTGCTTTACGCCGTTGAGAATAGGGAATGGTTCTGAGAGGTCATTGTTGAGTCTGACCTGGCCTTGCTGGTCCTCGTGTAGCTGGACAATCATGTTGAGGAACTTTGGGGGACAGCCAAGTCGCTCCAGGATCTGCCACATGCCTTGCCTGCTCACAGTGTCGAACGCTTTTGTTAGGTCGACAAATGTTACGTACAGCCCTTTGTTCTGCTCGCGGCACTTCTCCTGTAGCTGTCTCAGCACAAAGACCATATCGGTGGTGCTCCTGTTTGCTCTGAAGCCACACTGGCCCTCTGGGAGTTGGTCTTCAGCGATGGCAGGTACCAGCCGATTCAGGAGCAGCCTTGCAAGGATTTTCCCAGCAATGGACAGCAGGGTAATTCCCCGATAGTTGGAACAGTCAGACTTCTCGCCTTTGTTCTTGTACAGGGTGATAACGACTGCATCACGGAGATCTTTTGGTAGTGTTCCTTCCTCCCAGCAGCAGAGAAAGAGGTCATGGAGCTTGTTGTGCAGTGCTGTGCCTCCATGTTTCCAGATCTCTGGCGGTATTCCATCAATGCCTGCTGCTTTGCCACTCTTGAGCTGGTGGATGGCTGTGAGGGTCTCTTCACCGGTGGGCGGTTCGTCCAATTCAACCTTTACTGGGAGGTGTGGGATTTGTAGGACGACTGCTTCTTGAACAGTGCGCTCAGCGCTGAAGAGGCTGTGAAAGTATTCCGACCAGCGGTTCAAGATGGAGTTATTATCTGTGAGGAGTGCCTGGCCATTCGCGCTTCGCAGGGGACTTTGTACCAGGTGCCTGGGGCCATACACTGCTTTCAGTGCTTCGTAGAAGCCCCTGTAGTCACCATTGTCAGCGCAAAGCTGGGTCCTCTGTGCAAGTCTGGTCCACCACTCATTCTGGAGATCTCTGAGCTTGCGCTGGAGACTGCTGCAGACGAGGCGGAAGGCAGACTTCTTCACAGGGCAGGAAGGCTGGGCTAGGTGGGCCTGATGGGCGGCTCTTTTTTTTTTTTGCTAGGTGTTCCTGGATCTCTACATCGTTTTCGTCAAACGAGTCTTTGTTCTTCTTTCTGGCGCCAAGCTAATCTGGCACTATCCTTGAATTATCATGGTCGATCCATCTCCTTCTGTAGGGCGTTGGGGTTGCATATGTCAAAGGCCCTGGTAAACAGGCGAAATAGTTTATCAATGTACACGGCCGTAGGCCGTAAACCATTTGCCTTTCTTAGTACGAGTATAGCTTCAACCCTTTGGCTGTTGGTAGCGTTTTTTTTTTTTTTTTTGTCGCGATGATTCCTCCTACTCGAATCATCGCGATAAAAGCCGCTACGGCAGCAGACGAAGAGTTAACAGTTTTATGCGCAGGCAGTCTTGGCTGTAAACCTTTTGACTTTCGATGTCCGAGGAACAGTTCAGTCCACTTCGTTCGAGACGGAATATGTTTTGCTTGAAAAGCCCCCGCCCCCCTCCTTCTCCCCCCCCCATCTCGCTTCCCCTCCTCCTCCTCCTCCTCCTCTCTCTCTCTCTCTCTCTCTCTCTCTCTCTCTCTCTCTCTCTCCCTCCCCCCCCCCCAACCGCTCAGATTTCCTTCGATATCATCCCAACGTTCAGTGGTGTTATTACTGTGTTGCCCTTGAAGGCAAAAGCAATGTAAACCTAGCTTTTCTCAGAAATCAACTTACTGTCTTTTTGCCGCCTTGACGGGGCTCTCTCGTGCCCTTTAACCCTTTGAGTGTCGGTAGCGAGTTAAAGTTTGACTAGCGTACAACTTCTGTGCAAAATGTAATATACCTCACATGCAAATGGTCCCTCGTACTTGAGCACGCGACAAACGTGAACTAGAGAGAAGGGTCGTTGACTGGATGATGGTGGTGACAACATGGACATGGTCAGAGGACAGCAGATAGTGATCCGTCCCGAAACTTGAACTCTTGAAAGTCAGTGATGTCAGTGGGATAAAAGGGTTGTATGTATCTGGAAAGGAAATAAGCGACAACGAAAGCGGGGGCTCATGAGGGTTTATGTCCCTTGCAGCTGGGTAGCCTTCGCCTGGCCTCGACAGTTAAGGGATTGATCAACTTTATCATCAGTTATCGTATGCTGGTCTGCGAAAATGGTCTCATCTCAAAGAGGCATAGATCCTCATGAACCCCGGCTGCCTGCTTGTAAGGATCCATACCGATTGGAGATGAGCTGCTGGGGCTAATGAGGATCTGAACCACTTGGAGATAAGTGCAATATCGGAGTGTTATACTATATGCAAAATGGGTGGTTATTGGCCTCTTAACCCATTTAAACCTATGGCCGCATTCCCCAAATTTTGGGTCTGTAGCCTAATAACTATGCACCGGTTGCAGGAGATAGATCGACCATTATAATTCAAGGGTAGTGCCAAATTAGCTTGGCGCCTGATGGCCCAAGATAATATGGCACCACCCTTGAATTATCATGGTCAATCCATCTACTGCTGTGGTGCGCCGGGGCTAAATGGGTTAAAGAGATAAGGAACTTGAAGCAGACATGAAGGTCTCCGCTGTCAGAACCGTCACTGTCGTCGGCAGATTTTCCTCCTGCCACTGAGGATGTACAATTTAATTACAATAACCGGAACAGGTCCTCGAGAGCTCCTGCCAGGGGCGTTCATGAGGTCATGTGCTTCCTGCAGATGGGTGCGGGGTGTTCCTTCGACGGACAAAGTACCCAACTGAGTACCATGCAGTCATCACCTTGGTGTCGATGAGCTAACGGGACTCGTTAGGTCCTCTTGGCTTGACTTCGCGAACGAAGATTTTATAGGAGTTGCCCACGACGTCTGCAGGCTTGTTCGTGGCTGCGGAGGCCAATCCGGGACAGGCAGGTTCGACCGCAGTGGCTGCAGGGGGAGGTATGGCCAGGGTTCTGAGTTGCGGCATCTCTGTTTTTTCTCCTGAGCCGCTTGTCCTTAAGGCTAGCTCTGCGAGAGTCCTCAAAGGAGACAGCTGCCTTGTAAATGGTGGAGCGCCAGGAGTCACGGTCCACAGCAAGCGAAGACCACTGGTGGTGGTCGATTTGGCAGGCACTAAGTGACTTCTTGAGACAGTCTTTGTAACTCTTCTTTGGTGCCCCTCTGTCACGGTGTCCAGTAGCAAGCTCGCCGAACAGGGTGATCTTTGGTAGGCGATGATCCTCCATCCTGGAGACATGCCCCGCCCAGCGGAGCTGTGTCCGCAGCAGCAAAGCCTCGATGCTCACAGTTTCAGCCTGTTCAAGGACCTCGACGTTGGTGACATAGTCACTCCAGTGAATGCCCAGGATGGTACGCAGGCAGCGCTGGTGGAAGCGTTCGAGGAGTCGTAGTTGGCTGCGGTAGAGGGCCCAGGACTCGGAACCATACAGCAGGGTGGTGAGGACCACAGCTCTGTACACGCTGATCTTGGTGCCTGTTTTCAGCTGTTGATTGTGCCACACCCGCTTGAAAAGTCGCCCGAAAGCGCTGTTCGCTTTTGCCAGCCTGCTGTCAAGCTCCTTGTCCAGCTTGGCGTCCGACGTGATAATGCAGCCAAGGTAAGTAAACTGGTGCACTGACTTTAGTTCAGACTCGCCAATGGTGATGTGAGGAGGGCGATACACTGTCTTGGGTGCCGGCTGATGGAGGACCTCTGTCTTTTTCAGACTGACCTCGAGTCCAAAGAGCTGGGCAGCATCTGCGAAGCAAGACGTGATGCGCTGCAGGGCTCTCTCTGTGTGTGCAACGAGGGCAGCATCATCAGCAAAAAGCAGCTCACGAATCAGTTGGTCTAGGGTTTTCGTGTGGGCCTGCAGTCGTCTGAGGTTGAACAGGCTGCCATCGAGACGATACCTGATGTACACTGCATCGTCATCATCGAGGTCCACTGTGGCCTGCTTCAACATCATGCTAAAAAAGATGGTGAAGAGGGTCGGTGCCAGCACGCAGCCCTGCTTTACGCCGTTGAGAATAGGGAATGGTTCTGAGAGGTCATTGTTGAGTCTGACCTGGCCTTGCTGGTCCTCGTGTAGCTGGACAATCATGTTGAGGAACTTTGGGGGACAGCCAAGTCGCTCCAGGATCTGCCACATGCCTTGCCTGCTCACAGTGTCGAACGCTTTTGTTAGGTCGACAAATGTTACGTACAGCCCTTTGTTCTGCTCGCGGCACTTCTCCTGTAGCTGTCTCAGCACAAAGACCATATCGGTGGTGCTCCTGTTTGCTCTGAAGCCACACTGGCCCTCTGGGAGTTGGTCTTCAGCGATGGCAGGTACCAGCCGATTCAGGAGCAGCCTTGCAAGGATTTTCCCAGCAATGGACAGCAGGGTAATTCCCCGATAGTTGGAACAGTCAGACTTCTCGCCTTTGTTCTTGTACAGGGTGATAACGACTGCATCACGGAGATCTTTTGGTAGTGTTCCTTCCTCCCAGCAGCAGAGAAAGAGGTCATGGAGCTTGTTGTGCAGTGCTGTGCCTCCATGTTTCCAGATCTCTGGCGGTATTCCATCAATGCCTGCTGCTTTGCCACTCTTGAGCTGGTGGATGGCTGTGAGGGTCTCTTCAGCGGTGGGCGGTTCGTCCAATTCAACCTTTACTGGGAGGTGTGGGATTTGTAGGACGACTGCTTCTTGAACAGTGCGCTCAGCGCTGAAGAGGCTCTGAAAGTACTCCGACCAGCGGTTCAAGATGGATGTATTATCTGTGAGGAGTGCCTGGCCATTCGCGCTTCTCAGGGGACTTTGTACCAGGTGCCTGGGGCCATACACTGCTTTCAGTGCTTCGTAGAAACCCCTGTAGTCACCATTGTCAGCGCAAAGCTGGGTCCTCTGTGCAAGTCTGGTCCACCACTCATTCTGGAGATCTCTGAGCTTGCGCTGGAGACTGCTGCAGACGAGGCGGAAGGCAGACTTCTTCACAGGGCAGGAAGGCTGGGCTAGGTGGGCCTGATGGGCGGCTCTTTTTTTGCTATGTGTTCCTGGATCTCAACATCGTTTTCGTCAAACCAATCTTTGTTCTTCTTTCTAGCGAAACCCAAGACTTCTGCAGAGGATTTTGCAATAGCAGTTTTCAGTTGTCCCCAGAGTGTTTCAGGGGTCCTAACGCTGTGTTTTACTGGCTGCTGCATTCTGCACGGTCCGTGTTGTTTTTTTTTTTTTTTTTTTTTTTTTTTTTTTTATGGAGCCAGTACATGGAAATGTGCTGGTCTGTGATTTGGACCTTGCGGCTAAAAGCCGTAAGGTCCAAAATCACAGACCAACACACAGACTCTTGGTTGTTGGTGAAACTGGTCCGGCGTCTCGCCGTCGACGAATATTTCGACACCTGGAATAATTTTGCCTTCGTCTCCGCTTTGGCTGACGGTAGCAGATTTTGCCGAGATGATTTCCGACAGCGAAATGGTTAATTAATTAGAAATATTTTCTTAGTCGAATCACAAACCAAAGGTGAGACAAACGCTGATATATATATATATATATATATATATATATATATATATATATATATATATATATATATATATTATATATATATATATATATATATATATATATATATATATATATATATATATCACGCGTCATACCAAGGGAAATCACTCAGCACTGGACAAACAGTTAGGTCTCCTGATCGGCCCTTCCTGACAGAAAGCGGACGCTCAGTTTATTTTTGAACAATGCGTTTGGTAAGGCGGGATGGCTACTGGTTGAGAAAGGAAGGGGCCGGGAAGTATGTACTGACTCGGGTCTTAGAAATAAATGAATTTAACCCATTCAATGCCAAGGAAATGAGAACACCACCAAACTGCAAGTGGTATAGATCATCATGAGCCCCGACTAAGTAGCGGGGGCTCATGAGAATCTATACCTCTTGCTGACGCTAGTTTCAATCCAGGAACATGGATTCAAACTGGTTTCAGCAAGAGGTATAGACTCTCATGAGCCCCCGCAACTGCGGGGGCTCATGAGGATCTATACCTCTTGCAGTTGGGGGGTGTTCACATTTTCGGCTATCTTCGCCGATCCAACATGTTACAGGAAGATGAACCAAGGGTTTAAAGGGTGGGGCCAGTACTGCGCACACTGCACTCCACCAAAAAGCTCCACCGCGCAGGCTTTAGGAAACGTCCACGGACCATGACACTGACCATTCCAAGTCCTGTAGCGACGGGCGAGGGGCGAAACGGCAGGTGAAAGATGTCACTGGAAGCCGCAGTCTCAAACCTGCATGCAGGCGGTTCAGGATATTGGTCGCCTGATGTTGACCTGGGGATGACAACATCACTCGGCACACCCTGAACGACCAAGCAGCCTTCTCTAGGGACAGCACTGCTTGCTCTACACGGAGAGGGGCCTAGAAAAGGTGGCCTAACCAAAGCTCGTCCCCTCGCAACCCCAGTTGGCTAGCCGCGGTCAACGGGCATCTTCTCCTGCGGTCAAAAAACAAGAAAGAATAACGGATCCACTCTCATGACGACCACGACCGGACTCAACGTAGCATGCTGGAACGTCCGAACCATGCTCGACAAAGCAGACAGCGGACGCCCTGAACGCCGCTCCGCCCTCATTGCCCATGAATTGCGGAGGTTAAACATCGACATCGCCGCGCTCAGCGAAGTACGCCTTCCGGACGAAGGCAGCCTCCAAGAACTTGGTGCTGGGTACACCCTCTACTGGTCAGGCAGGCCTGCATCAGAAAGACGGCTCTCAGGCGTGGGTTTCATGGTCAAGACATCCATTGCGACTAAGCTGGAAAACCTACCAACGGGCCACTCAGACCGCATCATGTCCATGCGCCTCCCACTGAGACACCAGCAACACGTCACCCTTCTCAGTGTGTACTCCCCAACCCTCCTGGCAGAGCCTGCTGAAAAGGACAAATTTTACACTGACCTGCGCAGCCTCCTACAGAGTACCCCTGCAGACGACAAAGTCATCATCCTTGGCGACTTCAACGCCAGAGTGGGCCAGGACTCTGAAGCCTGGAAAGGAGTCCTCGGCAAGCATGGCGTGGGGAACTGCAATGACAATGGCCGCCTACTGTTGGAGTTCTGTGCGGAGCAGCAACTGGTCATCACTAACACTACTTTTCAGCAAAAGGACAGTCGAAAGACCACCTGGATGCATCCTCGCTCCAAACACTGGCACCTTATCGACTATGTCCTAGTGCGTCAGAGGGACCGCAGTGACGTCCTCCTCACCAGAGTGATGCCCAGCGCAGAGTGCCACACTGACCACCGCCTTGTCCGCTGCAAACTCAGGCTCCACTTCAGGCCAAAACCCAAGAAATGGGGGCCCCCCAAGAAAAAGCTTGATGTTGCCAGCCTTCAGCGTGACGATGTGAAAGCTGCCTTTCAGACAGATTTACAGCGCAGGCTCAAAGACACAGCGGACCCAGTAGACTCCTCCCCTGAAACACTTTGGGAACAACTGAAAACTGCTATTACAAAATCCTCTGCAGAAGTCTTGGGTTTCGCCAGAAAGAAGAACAAAGACTGGTTTGACGAAAACGATGTAGAGATCCAGGAACACCTAGCAAAAAAAAGAGCCGCCCATCAGGCCCACCTAGCCCAGCCTTCCTGCCCTGTGAAGAAGTCTGCCTTCCGCCTCGTCTGCAGCAGTCTCCAGCGCAAGCTCAGAGATCTCCAGAATGAGTGGTGGACCAGACTTGCACAGAGGACCCAGCTTTGTGCTGACAATGGTGACTACAGGGGCTTCTACGAAGCACTGAAAGCAGTGTATGGCCCCAGGCACCTGGTACAAAGTCCCCTGCGAAGCGCGAATGGCCAGGCACTCCTCACAGATAATACCTCCATCTTGAACCGCTGGTCGGAATACTTTCAGAGCCTCTTCAGCGCTGAGCGCACTGTTCAAGAAGCAGTCGTCCTACAAATCCCACACCTCCCAGTAAAGGTTGAATTGGACGAACCGCCCACCGCTGAAGAGACCCTCACAGCCATCCACCAGCTCAAGAGTGGCAAAGCAGCAGGCATTGATGGAATACCGCCAGAGATCTGGAAACATGGAGGCACTGCACTGCACAACAAGCTCCATGACCTCTTTCTCTGCTGCTGGGAGGAAGGAACACTACCAAAAGATCTCCGTGATGCAGTCGTTATCACCCTGTACAAGAACAAAGGCGAGAAGTCTGACTGTTCCAACTATCGGGGAATTACCCTGCTGTCCATTGCTGGGAAAATCCTTGCAAGGCTGCTCCTGAATCGGCTGGTACCTGCCATCGCTGAAGACCAACTCCCAGAGGGCCAGTGTGGCTTCAGAGCAAACAGGAGCACCACCGATATGGTCTTTGTGCTGAGACAGCTACAGGAGAAGTGCCGCGAGCAGAACAAAGGGCTGTACGTAACATTTGTCGACCTAACAAAAGCGTTCGACACTGTGAGCAGGCAAGGCATGTGGCAGATCCTGGAGCGACTTGGCTGTCCCCCAAAGTTCCTCAACATGATTGTCCAGCTACACGAGGATCAGCAAGGCCAGGTCAGACTCAACAATGACCTCTCAGAACCATTCCCTATTCTCAACGGCGTAAAGCAGGGCTGCGTGCTGGCACCGACCCTCTTCACCATCTTTTTTAGCATGATGTTGAAGCAGGCCACAGTGGACCTTGATGATGACGATGCAGTGTACATCAGGTATCGTCTCGATGGCAGCCTGTTCAACCTCAGACGACTGCAGGCCCACACGAAAACCCTAGACCAACTGATTCGTGAGCTGCTTTTTGCTGATGATGCTGCCCTCGTTGCACACACAGAGAGAGCCCTGCAGCGCATCACGTCTTGCTTCGCAGATGCTGCCCAGCTCTTTGGACTCGAGGTCAGTCTGAAAAAGACAGAGGTCCTCCATCAGCCGGCACCCAAGACAGTGTATCGCCCTCCTCACATCACCATTGGCGAGTCTGATCTAAAGTCAGTGCACCAGTTTACTTACCTTGGCTGCATTATCACGTCGGACGCCAAGCTGGACAAGGAGCTTGACAGCAGGCTGGCAAAAGCGAACAGCGCTTTCGGGCGACTTTTCAAGCGGGTGTGGCACAATCAACAGCTGAAAACAGGCACCAAGATCAGCGTGTACAGAGCTGTGGTCCTCACCACCCTGCTGTATGGTTCCGAGTCCTGGGCCCTCTACCGCAGCCAACTACGACTCCTCGAACGCTTCCACCAGCGCTGCCTGCGTACCATCCTGGGCATTCACTGGAGTGACTATGTCACCAACGTCGAGGTCCTTGAACAGGCTGAAACTGTGAGCATCGAGGCTTTGCTGCTGCGGACACAGCTCCGCTGGGCGGGGCATGTCTCCAGGATGGAGGATCATCGCCTACCAAAGATCACCCTGTTCGGCGAGCTTGCTACTGGACACCGTGACAGAGGGGCACCAAAGAAGAGATACAAAGACTGTCTCAAGAAGTCACTTGGTGCCTGCCAAATCGACCACCACCAGTGGTCTTCGCTTGCTGCGGACCGTGACACCTGGCGCTCCACCATTTACAAGGCAGCTGTCTCCTTTGAGGACTCTCACAGAGCTAGCCTTAAGGACAAGCGGCTCAGGAGAAAAAACAGAGATGCCGCAGCTCAGAACCCCGGCCATACCTTCCCCTGCAGCCACTGCGGTCGAACCTGCCTGTCTCGGAT
Source organism: Semisulcospira habei (assembly GCA_036245525.1). Classification (NCBI taxonomy): domain Eukaryota; kingdom Metazoa; phylum Mollusca; class Gastropoda; family Semisulcospiridae; genus Semisulcospira; species Semisulcospira habei. The sequence continues at coordinate 7,584,124 of BTPG01000004.1, forward strand.
TGGCCTCCGCAGCCACGAACAAGCCTGCAGACGTCGTGGGCAACTCCTATAAAATCTTCGTTCGCGAAGTCAAGCCAAGAGAGAGAGGAGTATATGTTCTGTTGTGAGTGTGTGGCCGCATGTACATATGACTGGGTGACTGGGTTGGGGTGGACCAGGTATCTCTCGCCCCCTAGTCTGATTCTTGTTAGTCGGGTTTGGTCTTTCCTTTTGCCTGAGTGTAGGATGGGTACGTTGTTTAGGACCCTCGTGAGGCCTTTACGTGTACCTCTTTTTGCAGGCTGTTTTAAGTCCCTTCTATTTATAGCAGGGACTTTATAGGATGGTTCGCGGTGGGGCGAATTTAACAGCATGTCCATGATGTCAAAGGCGGGCAGGCCTAATCCTCTGACAACGGAAGTAACAAGATAAAAATTACGTCATGTCTAGTTACGCCAACCTCTCTGCTGAACGTACATTTGGCGCGAAGCGCCGTGTGTGCGTGCGTGCGTGGGTGCGTGTGTGATGGTGATTTTCTAACTTGCTCGCTGCTGATCGTACATTTGGCGCGAAGCGGCGTGTGTGTGCGTGTGTAAACATGAGAATCTGCGATACTGCTGTACGCACAAGCTTGAAACTTGGCGAAATACTTTCTTCAAGGGGTGGCTAAGAGAGCCTCCGAGCATATTGTAACTGGACGTCTCCTTGAAGACATAAAAGACCGTTGAAAGTTGGTTGACCCAGACTAGAGTCCGTAATTTTTAAAAATATATTTACTTGAAATTTTGGATACAGCTATTTTGGATAAACTGACATTGGATGCGTTCGTTAGCCTGCTTTGTACCTTTTCCACTTAGGAAAAAATTATTCTTTTCAGAAAAAAATTAAAACCGTAAAAAAACCTTGACTTCCGAAAAAGTCAGACAGTGGCTGTGCCGTAAAAGAAACAACTCCGTCACCACGCAGACATTGACACAATACTCTAAATATGACGTAATTCTCTCTCTCTCGCACGCGCTTTCTCTCTCACACACACATGCGCGCATCTCCAAGATGATCTCTTGCAAATGTTTGGAGACACACACATCGAAGTGCTTTTAGAAGAGCATGCAGGTGTACTTAGTGTATCATGTAGCTAGGTAAAGTCAACCTGATTTCACACACATTATAGCAAGACTGAAATCGTATCGTGAAATTCTAGTTTTGTCACCATTTTCTCAAGTCTTGATGCGAAAGTGAAACTCATATCACGGAAAATATAAAATTACGTAAAAACAACAACAAAACCCCTTCACGACAAATGACGTTTGACAAACCAATGACACTTATGTACTCCTTATAGAGCTCACTGACCCATTGTCAGATCTGCGAAGCTTTTTCACTAGGTGATATTTCAACATCAGAATCAGGTCAAAGACAAAAGGTAGAGACCATTGACAGAGAGGGCACCTCGCATATAGAAGGGACTTTGTGGGTTATGGTTCATCCCATCTTGTTTTCTCTTTCCCTCCTAGTTCTGATTCAGTTACGGAAATCGTTTATGGTAGAGCGCGTTTATCCATCCGGTAATTTTGTGGGGCGAGATTTTGTAAAGAAAAGACAGCAAAAGACCAATTTAGAGAGGAGAAAACAGGAGACAAAAACCACATTTCGCTGGCTCGAGTGACCGTAGAACTGTCTTCAGCTGTCTGGCTGCAAAGGACGCCGATTGAGCGTTCCCCGGCTTTTGCGCAGCGTATCTGAAGGAGCGGTGTCCACAGCGTTTCTTGCAGGTGTCTTCTGCGATGAGTGCTCGAAATTAACCCATTGCATCCTGAGGCTGATTTAAAAAAAATGCGTGTTGTCTCATGAAGGCTATATTACAGATTAGGCGATAGATCAACCATTTTAGTTAAAGGGTGGTGCCAGAATAGTTCTGCGCCTCAGGCGCCAAGCTATTCTGGCACAACCCTTGAAATGTCAAAGTCGAATCAATTTCAAGCAGTAGTGTATCAGGATGAAAAGGGTTAATAAACAGATATAATCTGGAAACTTCTAAATTAGATCAACGAAATTGTCAACCCTTTGGCTGTGGGTATCGTCGCGACAAAAACCGCTACCCACAGCCAAAAGGTCTATAGGTTATCAAGGTACCGCCCATGCCAGAGAAATTTTATCAGTCTTCCGCTTCGTCAACATGCAGACACCGGAAGTAACCTTCAGCCGCCAGCTTCCGGCTTTGTCACAGGGACTGACACTAGAAGAAAAGCGCGCGGGCATTTACCTACCATCACGGTCGACCAGTGTCCTGCGACTTGTACGTACGTAAATGTACACACGTAGCACTTGGGAGACAGTTATAAACCAAGAGCAATATATTTCTTGAAGGGAAAGGGACTGAGACCGCAGACGTAGTCTTTGCTTTTGTTCCACTGACATTGTATACTGGTGAGCAAAAGAAATGCGACATTTTTGGAATCACTTCAAAATATCAGCGAGAATTTATGATTTTTGTTGGACACACCAGAGAAGGATTCGTAATGTATATGTAAGACAAAACCTCTCGTGTGCTATCATATATCAGTCCGTGAGTTAGGTTGCTGTGTACTGACTGGGTCTCCTTGACATGACCCATCATACGTTTCACATTAAGGCCACAGACTGTTTTTAACGAAACCACTTTTGAGTAGCTGAATGAATCCCTCGCACAAATTGGATCAGATTGCAGACCGCAAAGTCCAGACCAATGACTGCCAAGCGTGTAAAATGCAGAGAAAAACCCAACGGAGAAAGAAACACGCGTAGAAAAGACTGTTACAACACAATTTATTAATATTTCGGATAAATGCCCTTCTTCAAAATAGACAAACAAGTAGTGATCAATCGCTACTTATCGCAGAAGGAATGTGGCAACAGAAATGTGGTTGCACATTCCTTCTGTGATAAGATAAGCAGCCACTGATCTCTATACTTGTTTGTCTATTTAGAAGAAGGGTATTTACCCGATATTAATAAATTGTGTTGTTACTTGTTTCTTTCTCCGTTGGGTTCTTCTAGACCGCAGTGAATGCATAGCGTGTAGAGTGCACAAAAATCCCGACCCCCCCCAAAAAAAAAAAAAAAAAAAAAAAAATAAAAATAAAAAATAAAAAAAAAATAAATAAAAAATTTAAAAAAAATAATAATAAAAAAAAATTGTGTTGTACTTGTACTGATTAAGTGCCACATTTATTTTTACGTTTCTTTTTGCTGTTGTTGTTGAATTCCTACTAATGGTCAGGTTGCTTGCAGCAATCAGCCAAGCGGTGTTTTTATTTTTTTAATTTTTTTTATTTTGTTTGTTGAAAAAAAAACTTTTTTTTGTACCGCCACATCTTTAGTGAAAACCAGTCAGCTGGGAGTGACATAACACTGAACCCCCTGCCCTGGAAGAGGCTGATAAGAACTGTAAACCTTTTCCTAGTGTAGTATTACGTTTGTGGTCATGATCAGGAGCGGGAGGAGGAGAAATGACAGTCCTGGCACAAGAAATGGATCGATCATGATACGAGTTCCAGGACGGTGCCGACTGTCAGCCTTCATGGTCGCCAAGCTATTTTGGCCCGCACCCTTTAACTCATTCAGCCCGGCGCACGTATTTCCCAATTTTGGAGGCGTCATCTAACGACTATGCACCTGTTGCAGGAGATGGATCGACCATGATAATTCAAGGGCAGTGCCAGATTAGCTTGGCGCTGACAGGCGCCAAGCTACTGGCACTACCCTTGAATTATGGTCGATCCATCTCCTGCTGTAGTACGTCAGGGCTGAATGGGTTAACTCATTCAAGGTGCCCCGCATCAATAGCTGCGGATGTGTCGCATACCGTTTCCGGCGGCAATTCTATGCGACACTTCCGCAGCTATTGATGCGGGGCTCCTGGAATGAGTGAACTCTCATGTTCGATTTATCTCCTGAACTTTAATGCGGTTTTCTGAGGACAGCTCCCAAGCAAATTAATAACTTGACATGAAAGGTCAGCGTGTTAACCCTGATGCATGTCTGCAGCGTTTCTTGTCGAGGTGATTCACCCAGGAAAATCCGCCGACAGCCAAAGGGTGAAGAGCTCTCGTCACGTCACGGCCATAGGGGCCCGATGATAGTAGCTTTGACTAATGCAAATCCGCTGCGCCACCGCCTACTAAGCTCAAGGCGTATTCTGTCTTGAACTTAGTAGGCGGTGGCACGCACGCGATGGCGCAGCGGATTCGCATTCAAATCTACTATCGTCGGGCTCCTATGGTCACGACCAAGTCGAATGCAGTCTTGATGGTTTGCATTATTCACGTCTTGACGCGCTCACTTGCATCGAACAAAGGTCGCACATATATGTAAATTGGTCATACACGTGAGCCATAATGGCTTTGCTTTTCTTGTTTTTAAATAAATTTGCCGACCCTCTATTATACCCAGATGGTTGTCTGTGTACCCTCTGAAAGTTATACCTGGAGGTCTACAGACCCTCTAACCTGTTGTGAAAACAGAAGCCCTGAGATTGGGAGAAGTGATCTAAGTTAAAGATTGTGCTGAATAAGTACACTTGGGCGTGCTCTTAAATGAAATGGGCATGACACATACTGTATAAATTTACCTTTGCAACTCCAACGGCTCGGGACGAAAGTCAATTTGACATGGCAACCAACGGATGATAACCAACGGTTGCACAGATGTGTACATTGGGCTAATCCTACACAACCACAGTGATATTAAAGTGGAAGGTATGTGGCGAGATACGTGAACTGATGGTTCAGTAATTCATGGTTTTCTTTTATCAAAGTAACTAAAGGTTTCACATGGTTTAATTAAATTACATTCACAGAAAAGGATACTGCAGTAATTATGTACATCTGTTCCAAAATGGCAAGTTTACATGGTTGTATTTGACATGTTTGCAGCACTATCTTTCGCCACACTCAGGACTGTCTGCACACCCAGCGCCAGATGGCAGCAGAATATGCAAAAGCATCCAGATAATGTGCAAATGGACAAGCACGCCCCTTCCTGGCACATGGCCAAGGCCCACAAAATTGAACAGAAGGATAGCCCAGCCTCTGCCGGAGAGGGTGCGTCTGGTAGGAAGGTGCATGGAAGGCACGGGAATGCCCCCAATTACAAACCGGTAAGTGATTTTATGATCATCCTCATTTTATTGGCTCACGTGCGAAGCAAAAGTGAGTCCATGTTCTGGGCCAGTGGTCGTCTGTCCGCCGTCCGTGGTAAACTTTAACTTGGCATTTTGTCGGAAACTATTCAAGCCACAAACTTGGCCCAAGGATACTTTGTGGCAAGACCTTAGGCCAAGAATAGCTATATTTTGACCTAATTAATTTGTCTCAAATACTATTCACAACTTCAAACCCAAACTAGGTAAAAATATACCTGATAGTAAGACCTTTCTATGCATACTAATTTGGTCAATCCCTCAGAAAGATCAAGGGTCACAAGAGCTCAGGAAATAGGTCCCAAATAGCCATATTTTGACAAAAGATGTTTGTTCTCAAATACTATTCACAACCTCAAACCAAATTTGGTACAGAGATACCTGATGGTAAGACCTATCTATGCATACTAATGTGGATGACCCCTTGGAAAATTCAAGGGTCACAAGAGGCAGGCACGTGTGTAAAATGCACATTTTTGATAAAATTGTAGGTATTAACAACATTTTTGCAAGTTTTTCAATCAAATTTGGCACAGGTAGATAAGACCTTCCTATGCATACTACTAATTTAGTCGACTCATCGCAAAGACCTTCCTATGCATACTAATTTAGTCGACTTATCACAAAGGTCAAGGGTCACAGAGGGGTTGCCAGATGGGTGAAAAATGCTTACATTTCCAGAAAACATAGATTTTGCTGGTGCAAAAGCCAGCCTTTTACTTGTCACAAAAGTTCACACATATGTAAAAAGGTCATACATCTGAGCCATAATGGCTTTGCCTTTATTGTTTAGGTATTGCATCACATATCATCACAAGCGTCCCAGTAGCCCTCTTGTTGACAGAAATTTCTTAATAGGGACGGCACGCGCATCACAAGCGTCCCAGTAGCCCTCTTGTTGACAGAAATTTCTTAATAGGGACGGCACGCGCCGCCTCCCATCTGGTTTCACTGAATGCCGGGCCGGAGAGGGGTGGGTTGGGGGTTGGTACGGGTCAACACTGACCTATACTGAAACACAACCAGAGCAGTGGCAAATGCACTGACCCAGATCTTTAGTTCACGGCTGCAAAGTCTGGTCACTACTGACTCTGAGACATTCCTCTCCAAAAATTCCAAACTCAGCCTTTCCACGTCGGTAATGGGGTTCCATTGCTAACGACGCAGTCGGACATCTTTGTTTTTAACTCACGTCAAATGCTCGTTTTCTTTTTATAACGTTTCTTGTGGGTTTTTTATCTATCGCCTATTTCATTCAAAATGTGATTTTGCAAAATAAACAAAAAGTGATAAAATTTCATTTAAAAATGGACAGCAATTAATGAAATAGTTTTTGTTTTGAGTGTATTTTGGGCTGATGCGGCTTAGTTTCCGAGGGCACTGACGTGGAAATTAGCAAAGTCGTTTCTGGTACACTCTAACTAGGGCATATGGGCCCCAGTGTTTCGTGAAAACGCTTGAAACAGACCAGGCTACGTCAAGTGTCACACTAGAAAAACTTCCGATCGCGGCCTGGCCTGTACTTTCTTACTTTTTAGCCTTTTCAAGTCGGCAAAGCGATCGCTGTCGCCATTGCTAACGACGCTGTCCGACATTTTGTTTTTACTCTCCTCTCACGACTTTTTAAAAAATGTGATATTATGGCAATTGTTATTATACTGCAGTATTTTGTTTATGGTAAAATATTTTTAGAAAATGGTTCAATATAAACATTTTATTTAAAATGCTTAGAATGATCTACAGTTGATACAATACTTTGGCTTTGAGTGTATATGTATTTTAGTGTTGTTTGGCTGCCTCACGTGGTGCATGTGTAAGATTCCAGACCAGAACTGAACTGTGCAACTTAAGTATGAATGTAAGGGCTCATACACTTTTCAAAGTAGCCAGTCAGTTACAACTTTCGGCTTACACATGTGAGCAATCGAAAACCGACCGACACATTCCACACGGTTTCCTGAGCGGCTAGCTCGAACACTAACTAGCCAAACTCTTTCTGGTACTCTATGACTAGAAAACAGAGGTAAATGAAACTTGCAGGGAGATATTAATCACTAAAGGTTTCGGAGCCTTTAAGAGACATGAAAGTATATGCCCCCGGCAACATAGACACTGCCGCCGGTTTCATTATGGCACTGAGGTGGAAAGCGCTCTCTGGTAAGCTACAAGGGAACAGAACTAAATAAAATGGGCAGGCAGAGTTAAATCACTGAAGATTTTGTACCTTACGAAGATACATTTAGGTATATGCCGCCGACATGTTCCCTGCAGCTCTGTACATTTTTCCATCCTGTCCCGCTTTGCCCGAAAGGAATAGATTCACATTAGCCTCTGATGTCCAAGGGGCTCGTGAGATCCAGCTCTTTATGACAAACGCCCTTCTCAATGCACCAGTTGCAGGGAGGGCATGGGTGGCGGTTGTGAACAGACTCATATAACCCACCAACACACACGCTGCAGTTCTGTACAGTTTTTCATCCTGCCCACCCCCCACCCCCCTTTGCCTGAGAAGAAATAGATTCACATTAGCCCCTACCAGTCACAGGGGCTCGTGAGATCCTGTCCTGTATGCCAAACGTAATCCACCCCAGATGTTCCTATGAATGTGGACGCGGTCAGTGTCCAGTAGTGATAGCCACACGGCCCCACATGTGGCCCTCATTGCTGGAAACCGATCCGCATCGGATGTTTATACTAACAGAGTGAACTGAGGGACTAAAAGCCCTAAGCATGAAATAGAAGGATAGGTGATTTTAATTGTGGCACAGTCTATCCCCTCTTTATTCTATTGGACTGAGTGTGTGTGTGTGTGTGTGTGTGTGTGTGTGCGTGTGTGTGTGTGTGTGTGTGTGTGTGTGTGTGTGTGTGTGTGTAACCAAGCCGTAATTTTCACACACGCATGCACGCGCACACACACACACACACACACACACACACACACACACACACACACACACACACACACACACACACACACACACACATTCAGTGCATTCTACATTTTTATGTTCAGCCCTTTTGGCCACGGAATACAGTGCCGTTTCCGTACTGTCCAGTCTCTTAGCTATAGTCAATATTTCAAGGATCCCCTAAAAACACTACCGCCCCGAGTTGGTATACCTCGCCCTTTACCTAGGTTAAACGCACCAGCGGCGCCATTGTTGATATTTTTGCACCAGACCGGTCGCTCGGACCGGTCATGTGCACCAGAACTGCGCGCGCAGGTTGGCTTCTGCACTTGTAGTGTGGTCTCGTACGTTCACGCGGAAGATTGTGATCGCATTCGAAAAACGGTTCGTTTGCGGTTTTAACTTTTAGCCGCGCCTTTTACCTCCCCTAACACGCCAGTTTTGTGTTGAGATGAAGGAGGCTTGTGTCATGCCCCACACCACTGAATCAAGACCATTGTACATGCAGTGCACTCATTTCTCGAACTTCAACTATGACGGTGCTTTCTGCCGCAAGCGACGCAGATGTTCGCAAAATCACCTCTATTTAGGGTTTACAAAAGCTATTTTTCAGCTGCCAAATCGCGTATGTTTCGTGGTGCTAGCACAAGGATGGATACATTATTGCCGGATTGCATATATGGGAAAGGGTTTATTCTTTATTCATGTTATTTTGCAGCAATCAAACGACGGTCACGTGACTCTTTCTCTGAGGTTGCCCATTACAGGTGTAGAAAGCACACGCTGTAAACCGATCGGGTGCACCAGACCGGTCCGAGCGACCGGTCTGGTGCCAAAATAGCAACATTGGCACCGCTGGTGCCTTTAACCTAGGCACTGGACGAGGTATACCACCTCGGCTAAGCTTTATTGTCGCACTTGCTAGAACTCGGTATTATATTTCTCTCTTCATTTTATGAATAGAGGAACACAAGTCGCTGAAACCCTTTACGTGCCGAAGGCAAGAACTAGTTTTCCTCATCACAAAGTTGCCAGAAAAAGGTTTGACTGCTCTTGATTGTTTGATTTGAAGTGTTTACAAACAATTACTGTGTTTTTATATGCATGCACCTTTGATGTGATTAATAAAGGCTGAAGTTTCAAGTGATTTCTTATGTTGTCAGTTAATTAATTAATGTCAGTGTTCTGTTCTGTCATTTTAACTCATTGTACCCCAAGACCGGAATCCCCAAATGTTGAAGTCGTCTTCTGAAGACTGCGTTGCAGTGCAGGACACAGATCGACCATGATAGTTCAAGGGTGATGCCAGAATAGCTTGGCGCCCATATGCGCCAAGCTATTCTGGCATCACCCTTGAACTATCATGGTTGATCTTTATTTTGCTGTGGTGTGTCTGGGGTAGAATAAGTTAAGTGTTAGTTTCTTCGTCTGCGTCTTTTTCTTTCTTTCATATTTTTCCACACTTTTTCACCCGCATCATACTGAGGCTTAAAGCTTCAAATTTTTATACGGCCATAATTATATGCAAGCTATATTACAGTACTTACAGGTGAGGACATAGACCAATGGCTTTAGTTTAAGGGTGGTGCCACAATATCTTGGCGCCTAGAGGCGCCAAGCTATTCTGGCACTACCCTTGGACTATTTCAGTCACACTTGTTGCACACACTGGTGTATTCCGAATGATAAGGGTTAATATTCAAAATGCTCTGTTGCTGTTTGTCTGAAACTCCAGAGTACATAAAAAGTCCTTTAATTTCCAGAATACATTATGTTGATTCTTACATAAATGCCATTATATTAACTGTTTTGCTTCAGAAGGACAAAACGTAGCAATGTTTAAAAGATTTCCTCTGTAAAAATCGTAATCGAAAGGTTACGGGCCACTGTTTATTTAATTTTGCACCATACAATGTTAAAAATGTTAAAGCATACATACACATTAAGTTGAAAAAAAAATTAATGTGAAAAAGAAGTATTCCATGAACTTGACTTTATTACAGACGCCTAATGTTGTGAAGACACCCATTTTCACTCTAATGCCAATTTATGTGTAAGAGGCACCCACTTTATTGGTAGAAACCCGTTTTTTCTTGCATCTAGTCGCTCTGTTTCTAGAAAATGTCGATTTTATTTAAAGTTATAGAGCTTAGTTATAAGGTGAGTTCTAAACATTCGCATCAATTCCAGAGCCTTAGAATAAATAGAAATATGGGAACCCATTTTGACATAAAATGGTAGGTAACCCACTCTGAGGCTTTTGTCTCCATGTGTGCGTGCGTGCGTGTGTGTGTGTAGACACGAGTATCTTCGGTTTTTGTGTACGTAAATGCCTGAAACATTAGGAAATACTTTGATCGAGATGTATTTCGGAGAGTCGCCGAGCATATTTTAAATGATAGACTCGTTAAAGAGAAAAAAATTGCCGTTTATATAAAGTCGGTTGACCCGCATTTGAGTCCGTAATTTTCGTTCTGTTCACTCGGAATTTTGCATATAGCTATCTTGGAAATAGACATTGGATGAGTTCGTTGGCCAGGTTTGTACTTCAACTTTTCGGAAAAGTAATTCATTTAAGAAAAACAATAAATAAAAACTAAGATTCTCGACTCTCGAGAAGAATCAGACTGTGACAGTGTGTGTGTGGCCAACACTGAGAGTGTGTGTATGTGTGTGTGTGTGTGTGTGTGTGTGTGTGTGTGTGTGTGGTGTGTGTGTGTGTGTGTGTGTGTGTGTGTGTGTGTGTGTGTGTGTGTGTGTGTGTGTGTGTGTGTGTGTGTGTGTGCCCGTTACGACGTCACCCGGGCTGGGGGCAGAGGTGAGTGAGCCACGGGACTTGAACTGAAATACTGTACCGAGGGTTTTTAAACTGACGTATTTAGCGTGTATTTTTTCATAAATTTTGCGCAAACAGTTCCTCGTTTAGAGAAACATGAGATTTGTGTTCCAACACTGAGACAGTTGTTTTTTTGGTGTCCGTTAGACTCGAAAAAAACTTTGCAGACGGATTGTTGGCGCCTGCGCTGTAATTAAATATGGAGTCTACTTCCACCTGAACGGTTATCTTAACCCATTCACTGGCAGTGTTTCTGCAGTCGTGAATTCAACGCCAAAGACCAACCGCTCCAGGAACATGGATTCAATGTGGTGACCAGGAAGAGGCAGAGATCCTCATGAGCCCCTGCATCTGTGGGGGCTCATGAAGATATATGTCTTCTGCAGTTGGATCGTGTTCACTTTTCTCGGCAGTCAAGGAGGTATAATATTTTGTATTCAAACAGCTGTATGATGGCATACCAGAGGTGTATGTGTACAAAATGTCATAGTCTGTTGTGAATAGTATTGAGAGGATGCGTGAATCGTCGGGTATGAAATGTACAGAAACAGGAATGTGCTGAACTCTTCACGCCAGTTTAAGAAGGGAGGAAGCATCAGCTGAGTTTCATTGATTAACGCTTTTAACCCTTACCATTCGGAATACACCAGTGTGTGAAATAAGTTTGACTAAAATAGTTCAAGGGTGGTGCCAGAATTGCTTGGCGCCTCTAGGCGCGAAGCTGTTCTGGCACCACCCTTGAACTAAACCATTGGTCTATGTCTTTAGCCGTAAATACTATAATGTAGCTTGCGTATGGCAGTGTACAAATATGAAGCTTTTAGCCTCTGTATGATATGGGTTAACATGTACGCAAACTCGGAACTGGATTTGAAATCATGTTTTTAAACAAAAGTTTAAAATCTGATGCTCTGTGATATGTGCGCAGGTCTGAGACTGTGTACCTTACTGGCTGCTCAAAGTTGTCAGGTCCGAATTAAATACCAGCGCACGTCTTTTTTATTCCAGATGGGTCCGCGGTGAGATGGCGCTAGTACTTTAGTGATAGTAGCCTGCACACTCCGGCACTGGTTGTCTCCCTCGATGGTTGTGCTGATCAGCGCAGCCATCGAGGGAGGCAACCAGTGTGAGCAATCTGGTCGGCGTTAAATCCCAATAACTAACGTTTAAGTGTATGTTTACAGGCGCTGTGTCGTGTGTTCGACTCCACATTAGTCGAAATCGATTCAGCAGAGGAAAATGAATTCCTGAAGAACTACGCCAGAAACAAATCATGTGAGTGTGTGATATGCAGCTCGGCTTTAAAGTCCAGTCTCATTCCCTGACCTAGACTGTCGTTCTTCGTATTTTAAAGTCTATTCTCTCCAGATTTAGAAGGTCAATTTGTAAATCACATTTTCAACAACAAAAAAATATTTACACCCCCCCCCCCCACACACACACACACCCAAAACCCCCAAAAAAACAAGAACAACAAAGAAACAAGCAAACAATAAAACCACAGGCTGCATACGCGACCACCGTAGCGTTAAGGGGTTCAGTTGTGCGGCATGCCAATTATGGATCACAGGTCTGTACTTTCAGCCGCGTTTGTTCATTTGCATATTGGAACGCTAGCTCCGTTGCCCTGTGTTAAGATGACATTGTGTCTTTTGAGGTTTAAACTTGAACTCTTTTTAATACAGATGGCATGAATATGGCGCAGGTCGCATGACTTGATTTAAAAGTTGGCCATTGAACATTACCCGAAACACACTGGTTGTCTTCCTCGATTCGCTGCGCTTATCAGCGCAGCGAATCGAGGAAGACAACCAGTGTGTACCCTATTCAGAAGATGCCTAGAGCGAACGTGCCGAATACTGTGCAGACTCGAGCGTGTGGATTGGCGGAACGGACGTCTTCACTGAGGGCTACTGGATCTGGGCCGGCAGCAAGGAACAAATCTCAGAGTTCACCGACTGGGCTGCTGGGGAACCCAACCACGAAGGAGGCGCCTCCGCGGAGGACTGCATGCAGCTATGGGGTCGTATGAACATGCAGTGGAATGACGAGGATTGCAGGTTCACGACTCGCTTTGTCTGTGAGACCAGGTGAGGGGGGATAGTAACTGCGACCATAGTTACGCTGGGAAAGGTCCTTGCCGCTCGTGAAATGTGCTGATGTATGCCGATTGCAGAGGATCCAGACGGTGAACCTAATCTGTAAATTGATGAGTCGTGGGTCCGGATCAATAGAATTATAGATTTTATAGAGCATTTTTTTTTTAAATCATGCAATATTTTATTCATTAGTAAAAAGTTTGATTGATTGGTTGGTCGACTAGTTGGTTGATTGATTGATCGTTCGATCGATCGATCGTTTGATTGATTGATTGATTGATTGATTGATTGATTGATTGATTGATTGATTGATTGATTGATTGATTGATTGATTGATTGATTGATTGATTGATTGATTGATTGGTTGGTTGGTTGGTTGGTTTTCTGTGTTTTATGTTCTCACAATATTTACTTACAGCGCGAGAGGCGAAATCATTGGGTGATGTACTTTTCCGCGTCAACTTCCGATGTATCATTTGGGTATGCACCGTCTTCAGTAAAGGTCTTCACGATATGGTTGTTTTCATAGAAAAATTGTTACTGCAATGTAATATGTTGCTGCTTGTTCCGAGTGATCAACAGAATAAAGGCTTTTGGTTAAGTTACAATACTATGTTTGATTTTCACTCGTGTTGTATGTAGGTGTGGTGTCGTTTAAAGTCGTCTTAATTTACTATGTAACTATGTACTGATTGAATTTTGATTGATGATTATAGTTGGAGTGTTCTCAATTAAGGCGAGTAAAAGTAAGCAAGTGATTGCTTAACCCATATCATACTGAGGCTAAAAGCTTCAAATTTGTACACTGTCATTGCAAGCTAGATTATAGTACTTACAGATAAGGATATGGACCAATGGCTATTCTGGCACTACCTTTGAACTATTTTGGTCAAACTTATTTCACACACTGGTGTATTCCTAATGATAAGGGTTAAAGTACAATACCGTTCATGGAGAAACGCCACATAGTAGTGAATGCCTGAGTGATCCGCTGTGGACCGCATTGTCAATCTGACACATATCGATTATTGTAATACTGTATCTTGTATTTAATTTGTTGTAATATGTGACAGACATGCGAATCTTTTATGGCGATCACACTTCAGTCGTTTCCGGTTGTAATTCCATTAGTCCAGCAGAATCCAGCGAGCAGACGTTATCGGGCCGACGTCGACCCCAGTTGGCCCGCCGGCTTCGGCCCGATAACGTAGTGCGCAATGGGCTTAGTGTAACGCACGCAGACTTGCCCACAGTCGCACGTACAGACTCTCACGCAACAGACGCATACACCGCCACTGACTCAGACGGGTGCATTCATGCGGTAAAACTCAACTCACGGGCTCCCTTTCTAAAGTAACTTTTATACACAATAAAATAGAGCAACTGCTTAACTGATTATCAACTATAAACACTTCCCCACTACCAGCATCCACATCACTTACACATCACACACTATCTCGGCCAGGCTAGGCATTAGTTTCTCTCGGTCTTCAACCTGTTTGATGTTATCGCCTGGTTACGTTGGTCCTTCTCACGTCTAGGCGTGCAAGTCCTTCGTTGTACACTCTTCGAGTCGTTGTGTCTCTTGTATCACGGACGTCCTCGTTACTCGTACCGTAGCGCAGTTCTCGCTGTGACTCGGGTATCTCGGTCCCGATCGCTCACTCCCTGAGTGAAGAGCTGGAGATCTGACATCACGTTAGGTCCCTGGTGACTGACGTCTCGGCGTCCGTCGCTCCACTCTTTACAAGCACTCTGAATTCTAGGTTTCAGAGTCTTGGAATACGGGCTAGGTATCTCAAACACATCTGTTTCCTCCAACAAGAAAGCCCGTACTAATATATTTACTGCTCTGCCAAACTGAACTCTGCCTACAACTCACTAACGCTCCCCGTGCTAACCATGTCTTAAAGATTTCACGTGGATCACGGGTCTCACGGACTATCGGCACAAAAAAAAAAAACCGTTAACAAAAACCGTAGAGTATTTAACCTAATGTGTGAGCACTATGCACGAACATAGAGCTTCATCACACTTAGTTATACCGTTACACCTGGGGCGGATCAGGTACCCCGGTACCTCCCAAGGAAGGAGGGGCCAAGGAAAGGAGTGCGTGGGTGGACTACAGATTCAGTATTGTTTGAAACATTTTACCCCTAGGTACTGGGAAGAACTCCTACTGTCGAAACTCTCAAAATATATAACGACGGCGAAGTTTGTTTACGAGTGTGTATGTGCGCGTGTGGAGGTGGGCGATGGTGGTCGATGGACTTAAAAGAAAGCATTTTTGACTGAATCAAATTGTTACACGTAAGATAAGCAACGGGAAAAATCTCCGTTTAAGACTCTGTGTCTATGTGTTTTCATAAAGATTCCAGAAACATCTGTTTGTCGTCAGATACTGAACTGTCGAACACAGACACTGTCCAATGCGCAAAAGGCCATTCGGGCCGACATCCGCCGCCGTTGGCCGGTCGTTCACGGCCGTGCGCGGGCTAACGGCAGCCGACGTCGGCCCGATGGCCTTTGGCGCATTGGGTGTGCACTTTAAATAGGACGCCGTTGTTTGTTCTTCTGAACTGAAGATTAGAAGAATCATACTTTGTTGTACCTCCTCCGTTTCAAGTCAAAGTAAGTCAGACTTCAGCGGGCACGGGTAACTAACACAACTAGAAGAACAGAATGCAGTTGCGAGGAATCATTGCCGTATTTGTACTTGCTTCAGTCTCGTTTGCGAGCTGGTAAGATTCTCAGTACAACGTGTTTCATTTCTTCGCTTTAGTTCAGTTTCCTTTCCTGAATTTTAGCAAGTCTGGCCCTACAGACCGTGTCAGTTCCAGCAGCTAGAAATGAATCCGCCACCATGATCACTTTAACCCATATCACTGACCCCATCCGGGTCTGCCCTGGGGGACTTGGGTGGGGTTAAATACTTTTTAGTTCCCAGGGTCACCCTGGTCAGCCCCACAGGCTGGGTTTTCCCCTCTATTCTGTTCTGGGGCATGTGTCTACCCTTGGTCCATTCACCTGTATTTTCCTTTTTTTTTTAACTCTCCCTACTGTCTGCGCTGTCTGTAGCTCATGATATTGGACTGTGTGTTGCTAAATGGTCTTAGGTTTATTTAGCGTGTTAGACCGGCTGGCGACATACATTCATTAATCTGTTTAGTTGTTTTTTTTTTCTTCTTCCACAAGCAGTGCAGGCACGTCCTGAGAAAGTTATGTCTTGTTGCTGTCGAGACGTTAAGCAATGTACAAGCAACAAACCAACTTTTAACCCATATCATACTGAGGCTAAAAGCTTCAAATTTGTACACTGCCATATGCAAGCTACATCGATTCTATTATTTACAGATTATAAGATTATAGATCAATGCCTTTAGTTAAAGGGTGGTGCCAGAATAGCTTGGCGCCTAGAGGCGCCAAGCTATTCTGGCACTACCCTTGAACTCTTTTAGTCAAACTTATTTCACACACTGATGTATTCCGAATGATAAGGGTTAACCCATTGCGGATTTCAGTTGTCGCGATGATTCCTAAAACAGGAATCATCGCGATACGGCTGAGAAGCCGCTACCGACAGCCAAAGGGTTAAGGTATGCGCTTGATTAGCTTGGCTCTAAGCTAATATGACCCCTCACACGAATATAATGGTCAAATCACACCCCGCACTTGGTCCGTAATCGGACGGATACCACCGCCTACGAAAAAATGGCACCCATCAATATTTCTGGCCCCGAGGGACCGGCCGGCCGGAAAGCTCCATGGTCTTAACGCATGGCTCTAAGCTAATATGACGCCTCACACGACTATAATGGTCAAATCACATCCCGCACTTGGTCCATGATCGGATACCACTACGAAAAGATGGCACGGCCCATATTTCTGGCCCCGCCGCCGGGACCGGCGGAAAGCTCCGCGGTTTTAAACCGGCAAATGGCTCCAGGACCGAATTGAAATCCGCAAATTTTGAAATTGCCCCCTGAAGACTGCCGTATTACACTTCTGGAAACAGATCGAGCGTGATAGTTCAAGGGTTGTGCCAGACTGAATAGCTTGGCGCCTATAAGCCAGACTGAAAAGCTTGGCGCCTATAGGCGCCAAGCTATTCTGGCACAACCCTTGAACTATCACGCTCGATCCATGTCATTCTTGCCGTGGCGTGTCGGAGTTGAATGAGTTAAAATGTGGAGAGTTCTGCCCTGTGCAATACAGTGAAAACCTTCCTTTTCACTCACTAATGGACTTACTGTCTTTTGTCTCCAAAGGCCGCACTGACACGGCAGGGCCCCGAATGACAATGCAAATCCGCTGCGCCACCGAATACTGTCGAGCTTAGTAGGCGGTGGCGCGCATGCGGTGGCGCAGCGGATTTGTATTAGTCAAAAATACTCAGTATCATCGGGACCCTATGACAGGGTAGTGTTTATCTTGACATGACCTACTTGTCCATATCCTGCCGCTCTAAAAGTCGTACCTGAAGGAAATAGACTACCTGTAGTTGTGGCCGTGTTTCAGAGGGCCAGTGCTTCAGTCATGGGCTGGGTGCGGGGTGTGAACGTCTTGTTACGGCTTCGGGGAGGACGCCGACGCCACCTGGGCTGGAGCAGAGGTGAGTGAGCCCTAGCAGTTGTTAACAAGCTGAATGGGCATTGCACATGTTATAAATGAGCTCTGAGGTGAACTGAAGAGTTTTAAAAGGTAGGAAAGAAGGCCAGCGACAATGTCAATCCTTTGGCTGTCGCTAGCGATTGAAGAGATAGATATACTGGGGATTCTAAACCAGGGGATTCTCAGGAGCCGAGCAGATACCCTAAAACTATTCAATTTTAAACACAAACACCCACAACTCTCTCAGTGCTAACATAACCCCACCTCAACCCCCCCCCCCCCCCGCCTCGCACCAAAACCGTATTTAAAAACAAACACTGACTCCTGAGAATCATCAACTGAGAGAGATGCCTCTCCGTATTTAGACCATTGCACTCGGCCAAATGCCACCATTTTTTTAATCATCTAGCCATACCGGAAATAATTCAAATCCGCATGTTTGATCAGCTGCCAACCCGTGATTATTAAGCCAGATTCCACACCACACATGTACAAACAATGCCATCACCCTTAAACAGAGGTATTTTAGTTATTAACCCAATTGTCTCTATCAGCACACTTATTATGGAATTACAACACATATAATAATTATATAATAATAATTATATAAACACATTAAACACACACACACACACACACACACACACACACACACACACACACACACACACACACATGCACACACTCACACATGCACACACACATACACATACACAGAGGACACATATACAGGAAGAACACACACACAGTAAACAACACAACACGCAGCTTTACACACACTGTAACTGACACCAGACATTTCAGTTCAGTCATTTGGGTTACGTACTTATCATGTTTCACTTACAGTACAGTGGCCCTTGTACAAAAGCTGAGTAAAGCTATGAGCCATTCTGCTCTGCTGATTATAATTACAAGTAGAGGAACCCTACTAAATCTGACTTCCTTCCTCTGAGAACATAAAAAACATGTTTTATTCTTACGAAAGGCTTTCATTTTCACTAGCCCACACCCTCACAGATTCTTATGAACAGGGTGAGACACTGTTTTTATAGGGTTTTAGTCAACTGTAAAGATTTCTGAATCTACGCATAGCAGCTAACCTGAATACTGTGATAATCTTTAACACAGGCATGACATAGAAGCCTAAAAGTGTACTGTGCAACTGTATTTTGTCAACAATAATAGTTACATACCTGGATAAACACACAGCCAGACACACACCACTTCCTCAATTCAAAACGTGCAGTGTGCTTTTAGAATAGGGTTGTGTCAGTGTTACGTCACACATTCGCCAATGACAAGGACGTTTTAAAATAGCATGTTTCAGTTAGCCTCAGACTTAAATAGGAGCCCCCGACATCTGAATTACTTTATTTGAGTACATAAAAACCAGGGATTATTTTTTGCAAGAGACTTAGATTTTCAGGAACCTTTGTCTTTGTAGGCTTAGATTTTCAAGATTTTTTTTAGTCGAATTTCTCAAGAGCACTGCTTTTTCAGGATTTCAACCAACAGCCAAACGTTAAATACATAAAATATCCTACCTTTCTTTGGGACTGCAAAGTGGCCCGAGAGGATACTACTGGTAAGTAAGTTGGTTTGTGCAGACTAACTTTACTTGTCTGAGTTCGATTCACGGCTTCGGCGACCAGTTGACACTCTACACTACAGGGCTTTCACAGGGAAAGGTGAACGTGCAACCCACCAGGGTTATTAGCCCCTCCATAGGGTTAATTAGCACGTGAATAACCTGGGTTATATTGATGCCTATGAAAGCAGGTGGCAGGTCACCAAGCAGCCTTTTTTGTCAATTTTTTTTTAACATTTTTTACAATTATTTTATTTATTTGTTTTCTATTTTTCAAATTTTTTTTTCTTATTTTTATTTTATTTTTTCTAGTTTTATTATTTTTAGGAAAAGTTGTAATTATGCGCCAACAATTATTGTATGCAAAATTTTGTTTTTTCAAAATTTTAAAAAAATTACAGTTTGTGAAAAAAGCGCCAACAATCATCATATGCAAAATGACCTTTCAGTGTTCATAATTTCAAAATGGTGACCCCAAGATATGCAAAATGACTTTCAGTATGCGTAATTTCAAAATGGTGACCCCAAGATATGCGAAATGTCCTTTCAGTATGGGTAATTTTAAAATGGTGACCCCAAGATATGCAAAATCATCTTTCAGTATGCGTAATTTCAAAGTGGTGACCCCAAGATATGCTAATAGGTTTTAAAGGGAAACACGTGATCCTTTTATTTGTCTTTAAAGTCAGTCTCCTCTCAGCTAGTTTTAGAAGGGAAGTAACTTTTTTTTTGTCTTTCTGAATTTCACAAATTACTTCCCTTGTATAAACCTATACTCAACAAAGGGAAGTAATCTGAAATTTGTTATTGAACAGGGGTGATTACTTCCCTTTTCTGGTGCTCAAGTTATGGGTAAAATTATCAAGTTACTGTCTGTTTTACTTTCTAGATGTTTCTAAGTAAATTACAAGTACCTAATAAGGTAATTTATAAACCTGCAAGTAACTTTGTAAGTAACTTTTTCAGTTCTTATAAATCAGTTTGCATAAGTTCTTAAAATAAGTTGGAATCTAAACATAAGTCAACAACTTACTTGGACAGATTTCCCAAATTACAAGGACAATAAAAAAACTTTTTTCTCAATAGTAGTCTGGTGGTGGAGCTGATGGCATCAAATGGGCAGACGTGAAAGGCATAAAATCTCTTTGGGAAAAGTATGTCAAAAATAATGGATTACCAAAAACTGATTTTTACTTGCTTAAAAGTCCTTGAACTTTTTTCATTGTTTCTTCTATCCCTATTTTTTTCCTTCCTCTAAAAAAGATGCGTTTAGTTCTTCAACATTCACGGGTTGACTACGCATCTTAGTCTGAATTTCAGACTTTTGTTGTTTGTAATTGGCTAAATTATCCTGCACTTTCTTAACTCTTTTCTGACCTACTTCCCCTCCCGTTTAGCCTAGATACTCTTACTTCCGCACGTACACCCTTCTGGTTTTTCCCACCCAGGAATCATGCGTAACCCACTTAGTCCAGTCGCCACTTCATGACTTACTTGCAGTCTGCGATATAAATTTCCCTCGTTCCATGATTTTGCTAGTACTTTAGTTCTTAACCTTCCCATGTTCCACTTAATTCCGAATCATAATTTTGGTTCCCTTGACAATTGGAAGAAGTTTGTTTACGTGTGTATGTGTGAGTGTGGACTGAGGTGGGCGATGGTGGTAGTGGTGGTGGTCGGTGGACTTAAAAGAAAGCATTACTTTGACTGAATCAAATTGTTACTACACGTACTATAAGTAACAGGAAAAATGTCCGTTTTAAGACTTTGTGTCTATGTAACAAGGCCTCGCTAGAATCTGGTGCCAGACTGCCTTTTATCCCAACATAACGACAGAAACTGTCAACGCCTCAGCCCCTTTGACAGCTCGCCGCTGCGGCTTTATCGCTCCCTGGTCGTGCCGGCGTGTTTATGTGTACTGTAAACATTTCCTCAACCCTTTCCCGAGGTTTCTGTACAATCTATTTTTACTCTGGGTGTTCATTTCTAAAATTTTCAGCTTTTTCAAGACGGCAAAGCGATCGCTGATTCCATTGCTAACAATGCGTTCCGACATCTTGGTTTTACTCTCTTCGATTGTTTTTCATTTTTATGTGATACTGTGGAAATTGATAATCTATTACTATATGCCAGGAAACTTGTAACAATGATTCGACTTGTTTAAAATCAAATGTTTTATTTAGAATGCTTTAAATGGTCAGCTATTGATAAATTACTTTTGTTTGAGTGTATTTTATTGACCTCACGTGCTGCTAGCGTTAGATTATATATTGAATCTTATACTGCACAATCAAAGTATGCATATGGAAGACCATTCAGTACTTTAAAACTTAACCAGGCAACTACACTTCTAACATAGCCGGTAACAAACGCATTCTTTGCTGAGCCTTCGCCAGCTGGCTGACGCACGAGGAAACTCTGCGGCAGATAATAAACACATACTTAAAGAAGTTTAAACGTATCGAGATAACGTACAATACGACGGGGTTTACACGTTACCAAAGTCCTCCTTTGGTGCGGGAGAAAGAGCTAAAATAAAAATCACGACAGAGGTTGACCACCGAAGGTTTTCGGGAACTTGCACAGATGCATTGGAATCTGTGTAGCTTTCACCAAGCTGATATTGCAAGCCACAGTACAATATTTTGAGCTGTGAACATCAATAAGCATACATTTATCCTAGCAAGAACGATGTTGCCCTCTAAATGTGTAGGAGCCTCTAAAAACGCCTGAGAATCTATGCTGCTTGCTGAAACTGAAGCCGTGGAGGATCTGCGCAGTCTGTTCCCGCAGTGCAGGCGTGGTCGGATTTTCGCAGAAGACTGAACACATGGCCCCAGGAAGTAACCGACTGATAATAGGGAACAGCTGGCAAAGACCAAAGCATGGAATTGTGAATAAGCCAGATATTCAGTGTGACTAGACTTGAATAAAAGATTAGTGTGTATGAATGGATGAATAAATGGAAGAATGAATGAATGAATGAATGAATGAATGCGTTGTACACATTTATAGGTGTAGCCGTGTGGCTAAATGGTGTGCAAAATGTGGGGGATTTAAAAGGAAGTCAAGATGGTGGTCATGGTACTTTTATATTTATTTCTACCACAACATTAACAAGAAAAAGCAGTACAGGACAGAAACGTAAGTTGGTTGTAAATAAAACAGAATGTAGTTGGCAACTACATCGAAATGCTGGCCGGCCAAGCCGCACATGTTGCCGGCTGAACTTCAACCGCCACCGCCCAGAACCAAAGAGACTGGATCTGGCGCTTAGTCAGCACTATATCAAGGATGGCGGGAAAGGATATGTACGTATCGCTGGTCACGTAGGCCATCTACAGAGAACGTGCGGTGTGCTTAACTCATTCTACCCCAGACACACCACAGCAAGATAAGGATCGACCATGATAGTTCAAGGGTGATGGCCAGAATAGCTTGGCGCCTATGGGCGCCAAGCTATTCTGACATCACCCTTGCACTATCATGGTCGATTTGTGTCCTGCACTGCAAAGCAGTCTTCAGAGGACAACGGCAAACTTTGGGGATTTCGGTCTTGGGGTACAATGAGTTAAACAAAAGATCATGTTACTGCACGCGCGCAGGCGATAACTGAGGCTGAGCAGGGCCGGTACTATAGTAATGGTGTACTCACAGCCAGCGGCTCAGAATGCAGGAAAATCCAAGGTTAGGGGAAAAATCGCTATGCGCGGGTGATGGTAATTAGTAAGCCAAAACCCACTCTGTTACATCGGTTCTGCCATATTATCACAGCTATCTGTATTGGGATAATTCGGCAATGAAGCAGATAGTTTAATTTATTGTTCTAAAAAATTTATGTACAGGAAATTCACATATGGTGCAACTTGCAGCAGCCACTCAATCACTGACACTCGCAGACCATGGTCATAATATTTTATTTTACTAGTAAGGCCATATAGCCAGAGAGCCTGACGGATTTTTTTTTTTTACTTCTGTGGTCTTACTTAATACATGCCATTTGAGTTTTTATTTGACTTATTGTAGGTCATACTTGATATAAATGCAAACGTTTTTCCTTGGGACTTAGCACATTTTCCAGCCACTTTAGTTTGGCACTTGACTTGGTGCCGAGCACTTTTAGTCAAGTGACTGACTGATTATCATGATGGTGACCGGCAATGCAAAATCAGATGGAAAATTTACAAGTCATTTGTACACCCCTTTCCTTCTAGGTCTTAACTGTGTGTGTTAAGACTATATTAACCCATATCAGAATGATGTTAAAAGATTCAAATTTGTAGTTGACACTGCCATATTCAAGCTACATTAAAATACTTACAGTCAGTTAAGGCCGACTATGATATCAGCAGACCAATGGCCTTAGTTAAAGGATGGTGCCAGAATAGCTTGACGCCAAAGTATTCTGGAACTACCCTTGAACTATTTCAGTGAAACTTATTTCACACAGTGGTGCCGTTATTCCGAATGATACTCCATGAAGGGTTAAAGGAATCTGTTTCATTTCTGCGTCATTTGCTCCGCTTCAAATGCGCTTCAAATGCGCCGGAGACTGAAAAGCATGGTTCATCAGTTTTTTATTTGGTTGAGGTTTTTTTTTTTTTTTGTGGTGAATTTTGCACGATTTCACACCATAGTGAAATTTTGAAGCAGCTGGCAGCGAGAAAGAAAAAGCACAACAACAAACAAACAATCAAACAAACAAAGATTATTTACTGTATCTATTTATTTACACAGAGCAGATTCAATTTTTCACATAGTCTGACAATAAAAATCTGATTTCAGAGAGACATGCAATCAGTGTGTAAATATATAATAAATAAATGAATAAATAAATAAATAAATAAATAAATAAATAAAAGGAAGACTAATAAAAATTAACGTTGATGATGATAGAATTTTATTGCCATATGTAACAATACATTGGGAAATCATTGCGGTGCCGCGCAACATAAAAGAAAGAACATTAAACACATCAAAATATAATTAAGCTACTAACGTGCACACACACACACACACACACACACACACACACACACACACACACACACACACACACACACACACACACACACACACACACACACACACACACACACACACACACACACACACACACACACCGTATGCCTTAGTAACTATTGTGGTCTAAGCATAAAGACAATAAACACGATTTCACAGTAACACAAATTACATAGGACATATGACATATCATAGTGACATTCAATTGTATTATAAAAATCATCAAAATATTTTTGTGTGTGTGTGACAAAAAATATAAGTTAAATAAATTAAAATATAATCAATTCCATTGCTATATTTTTTGGGGGTAAAAACGATTTTAAAAGATTTGTGGTTTATCAATCAGGCATAGATTCACATTTGCCTCTGCAGCCACAGGGGCTGTGGGAACTTTGCTTTCCGCCAAACAAAATCTACTCCATTTGTTCCCGTGTAAGCGTAGTAATTCTAGATGGGAGTGACAAGAAAGACTTCCTTATCTTTGAGTGAAACGAGTTTGTGCACCACCAAAATGCCCTTTTATTCTTAGCCTTACTAACGGTACTTTGGCCACTAGCTGGAGCTGAGGAATAAACAAAGCAGCATCTGGAAGCCGTCCGCAACCACCACCCATCCGCGTCAGGCACCCACCCCCACCCGCGGCGCGTGCCGAACCATGTCTGGCATAAACGTGGCCTAGTGCGGGCTTTTTGTAATGCAGTGAACGCATGTTGTTACGGGCCGGCATGCCGTGAGACGGAAACATCTGTTTGTCGTCAGATACTGAATTGTCAAACACAATGCGGCAGGCGCAAAAAGGCCGTCGGGCCGACATCCGCCGCCCGGTCGGGCCGTCCGCACAACGGCGGCCGTGCGCGGGCTAACGGCAGCCGACGTCGGCCCGATGGCCTTTGGCGCATTGGGTGTGCAAATAGGGGCGTTGTTTGGTCTGAAGATTAGAAGAATCGCGGACACTCCATGTTGGATTTCAGTGTTGTGGTGACCTCCTCCGTTTCAAGTCAAAGCAAGTCAGACCTCATTCAGCGGGCACTGGTTACTAACACAACTAGAAGAACAGAATGCAGTTGCGAGGAATCATTGCCGTATTTGTACTTGCTTCAGTCTCGTTTCGAGCTGGTAAGATTCTCAGTACAACGTGTTTCATTTCCTCGCCTTTTCAGTTTCCTTTCCTGAATTTTAGCAAGTCTGGCCCTACAGACCGTGTCACTAGAAATGAATCCGCCACCATGATTACTTTAACCCATATCACTGACTCCCGGGTCTGCCCTGGGGGACTCAGTTGGGTGGGGTTAAATACTTTTTAGTTCCCAGGGTCACCCTGGTCAGCCCCACATGGTGGGTTTCCCCCTCTATTCTGGGGCATGTGTTTGTGTCTAACCTTGGTCCATTCACCTGTATTTTCCTTTTTTAAACTCTCCCTACTGTCTGCGCTGTCTGTAGCTCATGACATTGGATGTGTGTTGCTAAATGGTCTTAGGTTTATTTAGCGTATTAGCCTACCGGCTGGCGACATACATTCATTATTCTGTTTAATTTTTTTTCCCACAAGCAGTGCAGGTAGGTCCTGAGAAAGGCTTGTTGCTGTCGGGTCGTTAAGCAATGCCAAACAACCAACCAACCTTTAATCCATATCATACTAAGGTTTAAAGCATACAATTTGTACACTGCCATATGCAAGCTACATCGATTCTATTATTTACAGATAAGATTATAGACCAATGGCTTTAGTTAAAGGGTGGTGCCAGAATAGCTTCGAGCACTACCATTGAACTCTTTTAGTCAAACTTATTTCACACACTGATGTATTCCGAATGATAATGGTTAACCCATTGCGGATTTCAGTTGTCGCGATGATTCCTAAAACAGGAATAATAATAATAATAATAATAATAAAGAGCATTTATATCGCGCTGAATCCCCAGGAGCAGTGGGCTCTAAGCGCGTTACAAAAAATGTATATATGCAGAATCTCACTACCTTTAAAACAGTCTAATCTATGCACTTCTAATCTACGCACGCACATACAACTAAAACACACATAACAAAACCATATGTATGCAGACCAAACCAACATCACACACACGCACACACAATCTGTGGATTAATGGTACGCAAGCTGAAAGAAGTAGGTTTTAAGTTGGGTCTTAAAGACGTCAATGTTTTCAGCATTCCGGAGGTGTAGGGGAAGTGAGTTCCAGACAACAGGGGCTTGATACTGGAATGTCCGGCAGCCAAACCGCTTAGAGGAAAAGCTGGGGACACGGAAACGCTTCTCAGAGCAGGAACGAAGGGAACGGGAGGGCTGATAGATGTTGAGGAGGGATGAGAGGTATGGCGGTAGGGATCCTTCAAAGCAGCGAAAAGCCAGGACCGCAATCTTGTACTCGACTCTAAACTGAATGGGTAGCCAGTGCAATTCCTGAAGTAGGGGGGTTACATGGTCCATTTTAGATTTGCCAAAAGCAAGTCTGGCAGCATTGTTGAGGACTATCTGCAGACGAGAGTTCTTTCTGGGGGACACCTGCCAGGAGGGAGTTACAATAGTCTAAGCGGCTAAGGACAAGGGAGCAAATAAGTTGAACAGTAGCGGACCGGGTGATGAATGGTCTAATGGAGCTGATTCTTCGCAGCTGGAAGTTCGCCGTCCTGCACACATTAGTAATGTGATGGTGCATGGACATACTGCAGTCGAACTGAACTCCCAGATTACGTACAGACTGGCTAAAGGTTATTTCACTGTCGCCAACCACGAGGGAGGCCCCTGGTGGGACCTGACTAAGGGAGTGGTCAGAACCAGCGCAATGTGATTCAGTCTTGCCCTCGTTCAGCTTCAGTTTGTTGCACAGCATCCATTTTTTCACAGAGGAAATACAAAGTTTAATCTCTTTCACAAGAGCAGGAAAATTAGATGGAGAAGCACCTTTGTGGAGCTGGGTGTCGTCGGCATACTTGTGAAATTCACAGGCATGTCGGGTGATGACGTCAGACAGGGATTGGGTGTAAAGGCTGAAAAGTACGGGCCCAAGGACAGATCCTTGGGGGACACCGAATCTCAGCATGAGGGGCTGCGACTCTGATTGATTGACAACAACCTTCTGAGTACGCCCACGCAGATACGAGGAAAACCAGCTAAGTGTTTTGCCAGAGATGCCATAGGCTGTGTTAAGTCTCTCTAGGAGTACAGTATGGTCAATCGTATCAAATGCCGCCGAGAGGTCAAGGAGGCAAAGAATGGAAACCAGCTTGTTGTCAGCATTGCACAGAAGGCTGTTTGTAACATGCAGGAGAGCAGTTTCTGTACTGTGCTGTTTTCTGTAAGCTGACTGAAACGTTTCTAGGAGGTTGTTGGAAATGAGATGGTTTTGGAGCTGAGACAGAACAATGCGTTCTAATAGCTTTGATAAGAAAGGGAGATTGGAGATGGGCCGATAGTTATTAAAACATTCTTTGTTGAGACCAGGTTTCTTCAGCAAAGGTGTCACAACTGCTTGTTTGAAATATTCAGGCACTACACCAGTCTGTAGTGACACATTCATGATTCTGATGATGACTGGAATCAGGTCAGCTTTACATGATTTGAAAAGGCTAGCTGGAAGAGGATCCAGAGAGCAACACTTGAGAGGAGCATGTGCAATAATGTCACGAACAAAGTCCTCGGACACAGGCTGAAATTCTGCAAGTTGTGGACCGTGATAGCTGGTGATCTCAGGAGTATCGTCAGAAACATCGAGATACGGCTGAGAAACCGCTACCGACAGCCAAAGGGTTAAGGTATGCGCTTGATTAGCTTGGCTCTAAGCTAATATGACCCCTCACACGAATATAATGGTCAAATCACACCCCGCACTTGGTCCGTAATCGGACGCCGGGATACCACTACGAAAAAATGGCACCCATCTGTATTTCTGGCCCCGCCGGACCGGCCGGCCGGAAAGCTCCGCGGTCTTAACTAAGCTAATATGACACCTCACACGAATATAATGGTCAAATCACATCCCGCCCTTGGTCCATAATCGGATACCACTACTTCGAAAAGATGGCACCCATATTTGCTGGCCCTGCCGCCGGCGCGGGCGGAAAGCCGGCTCCGCCGCGGTCTTAACCGGCATTTGGCTCCAGGACCGAATTGAAATCCGCATGAATTTTGAAATTGCCCCCTGAAGACTGCCGTATTACACTTCTGGAAACAGATCGAGCGTGATAGTTCAAGGGTTGTGCCAGAATAGCTTAGCGCCTATAAGCCAGAATAGCTTGGCGCCTATTGCCAAAGTCCGCGTCTGGCACAACCCTTGACTGACGTCACTGACGCTCGATCCATGTCTGTATTGCCGTGGCGTGTCGAGGTTGAATGAGTTAAAATGTTCTGCCCTGTGCAATACAGTGAAAACCTTCCTTTTCACTCACTAATGGACTTACTGTCTTTTGTCTCCAAAGGCCGTACTGACACAGGGGCCCGAATGACAATGCAAATCCGCTGCGCCACCGGTTGAAANTTTGAATACTTCAGAGTATGTGTTTAACTCTCTCGCTGCACACAGGATGAAGCTTTACTTTCTCTAGTGTAAGTGACATGCCCAGCCCATGCTTAGACCATAGTACAGAAGCTTCTGCGCAGCTGTAGAACAAATAAAAATGCTCTTGATTTGAAAATACACAAGTGTCAATTTCTAGACCGCAATAGCACAATGCCTTATACAAAATTAATTAATTTTGGAGACTCGTCGTGTTTGGGGGTCAACTATTGCCCTCTACCTTCCCCATATTTTTCCACCAAAAAAAAAAAAAAAAAAAAAAAAAAAAATGAAAGGAAGCGCAGAAAAAATTCATGGATGCCTGTCTTGTTTCTGTAAGGCCCCTTAAACCCAAATTGTGCTATTTCTGTCCTAAAGCAGCTTTTTTTCAAGTTGGCAAATGAAGGCTGAGAGTGCAAACTCATCTGAATATAAGGACAGTGATGACGATGACTTTGTTCCCGGCTCGAGTTCACAGGATTTCAGACTGTATGACGCCATCAATCTCTGGGGACTCTGACACAGACATTTAATGTATTTCCTTAGTTTAGAATTTCAAAGATGGCAGGATCATTTGGTTGAGGTGACATTGAAGCAAAAGTACCAGCAAGATGCAGAAACTGTTGAAAATAGTGGTGGCAATAAGGTGTGTTGAGTGTATGTGGGGTGTGTTTGTGTGTGTGTGTGTGTGTGTGTGTGTGTGTGTGTGTGTGCTGTGGCAATGATAATTTTGATAGGCATTAAGGAACATGACGTTGGGGGTTGGAAAGAGCGCTTACAGAAGAAACAGGTGGAGCACTTATGGTCACAGAGAGGGAAAGGAAAGTACACATGGGACTACAGTATACATTCATGCGTGCAAAATTGTTGTAAGCATGCTTGTCTTTTGAAATTATGAACACTCCTGAACATGGAATGCCGATGCATTATGAAGGCAGAAGTTGCTAAAAATAATTTTGTCAATTGAAATATTGGGACATAGGGAGTGGGGAAGAACGTCCAAAGCATATGGTTATCAGACTACAAAAAATGAATGGAGATTGCTAGGCATGACATAACTTGTGCCCTTCTTGGAATATGATTATCAGTGAATGTTTGATTCCTAAGAGTATCGCACCAAAAGTAGTAGGTTGGAAAAGACCTTCTTAAAATGTTGCCATTGCAAAAGGGTCTCAATCAAAAAGAAGTGATCTCTGTTACACTCAAAACATTGCGTGCTGACGAAGAACCATGAGAGTTTAACAGTTCGCTAAAAAGAGGTGACGCAGCAAGACTTGGGAGGCTAATGCTTTTTCCAATACTACTTTTTTATGTTGTTGTACTGCTTCCTTACTTTCTCATAAGGTATTAGCCAGTGACAGAGACTGATGACTGAGATAAAGCCCGTCTCATCAGAAGCTGACCTATCCTTTGCTATCTTGAGTATGGAATTGAGATGATTATCTTGAAGCCACATGGGACATTGAAGAACACAAAAAACACACGGCTTGGACAAATAATATAGTTACTAAGGCATATGGTGTCGTTCAGGTGTTATGTGTGTATCCATTGATGTGTGTGTCGTGTGTCGTGTGTGTGTGTGTTGTGCTGTAGGGTAGTGTGGTCAGCTTAGCGGGGAGTGTGTGTTGTGTGTGTTGTATGTGTATGTGTGTGTGTGTGCACATGATGTTGCTATAATTAATATTTGATGTTGTGTTTAATGTTCTTTTCTTTTTATGTTAGCACAGCACCGCAATGATTTCTCTTAATGTATTCATTAACATATTGGCAAGTCAATAAAGTTCTTTCATCATCAAGAGTGCCAGGTTTGCGGTGGGGAGTTGGGAACGAAGACTATTAAAGTTTCTCAGGAGTGATGTCAGAAAGTGACAAATCGCGAAGTTTGAAATTTGCTTTTGTGATCAATTCAGCTAGCTTTGATCATTGTTTCCTCTTGTACTGTGCTGTAAAAGGATGCTAGCTCAAAATTATGCTATGAGGACACACATCAGTTCCAAATAAGGGCAATCTCGCAATGCGCATGAAGTCAGGTCCAATGCCATTGAAAAAATCGTTCATGTGGACTCAAACAGTCACAGAGACATCCAAACAGCATTAGGGCATAAGGTTCAGATGTTGAGATGGCTTGTCTGCAAGGAAGGAGCTCTCTGAGGCGGGGACGGAAAAGAGGTTTTGACTGTCTTTTCCTAGGGAGACTGGTAGCTATATGATTGTGTGGTGTCCGGCTACATAGCAGCCTCCAAGTCGGTCGCGGGGGTGAAAATGACCAGATGAACAAACCCAAGCTGATCCCCAATCTTGTGAGGAATGTTTACCAGTCATGAGTCCAAGAGCTCTTGCTTGAGGACAACGGAATGGTTTCGGAAGTTTATCCGACAGTGGGTTATTTAACAGCAACTCTTTGTGCTGATATCAATCACTTTTTCAACCAGGTAAACGAAGGGGGAAGAACTTCAGAGGGAATGAAGGTATCAGACTTCCAGATAATTGACTAAGATTGGATATGATCACCCAATCAAGATATTTTGAAGGGTCTCACAGAGGTTGAGAAAAAAAATGGTGAATCTTTTCAGCGAGTGGAAATCAAGAGGCAAGTTTAATAGGAGTGTTCCCATTTTGCTGACAAAGAAAATGATGACAACTGTGGACAGAATCCTTCAAATGAGGCAATTAGTGCCAGCTGTAGCTAGTTCCCAGTACATCTTTGCCACATCTTCTGGTCAGAGGTCTTACAGAGGCCATGATGTTCTGAAGAAACATGCGCTACAAGCACAAGTGTCAAACCCAGCCATGTTCACATTTATTCAGTTACGGAAGCAGTTTGCAACTTTGGGCTCAGTCAATGGCCATCTCAGAGTTGGATCAGTATCAGCTGGCAGATTTTCTTGGTCATGATATTCGGATACATCGCCATATCTACCGCCAACCTCAAGACGTCCTTAAAAAGGAAAAAGTGGTGAAGATTTTTCTGTCAGTTAACAATAGGATGACGGATTTTGAGAGTTGCATTAGAGATGAGTTGGGCGATGAAGAGATTGACTTTGACAATGAAGACACATCATAAACTTGCAGAGAGGTCTCAGGGAAAACATCACCTGTGAATGAAGCAAGTACCAAGTCAACAACACAGGAATCAATGAGCATGACAGAGAAAAGACATCCAGAGCCTGATGAAAATCTAGATAGTTTTGATGACAGTACTGCGTCAGCTCCTGTTCAAAAGAAAGCTAGATTTTCAAGGAAACCATGGGGGAAAGCTGAAGAGAAAGCTGTTCAAACTCGTTCAATACACACCTTGTCATGAACACACTTCCTGGAAAGGCCGAGATAGAGCAGGCAGTCGCAGAAGAGACCGCACTTAGATGCTGGACAAACATAAAGGATTACATCCACAACAGACTGAAAAAGTTACAAAATAAATGAATTGAGATTCTCCGAGAGAACACACTTGCGGCATTTTCGTTTTTCTTACCTATCACACACAGTGCAGGTGTTCTCCGTGAAGTTACTTTCGATCACAATCACACATGTCAGAAAAGGCAACAAAATCGCATGACAGATTGGCCTTTTAATGGTGTTATAGGACGAATTCCTTTCATTGAAGAAAGCTTTTGTTAAAATCGTGGGGTTCTATTATCTGTAACGAAACAAAATGATAATAGAAGCAGACGAACGTAGCATCTAAGTTATAGATTGTGCTGAATAAGTACACTTGGGCATGCTCTTAAATGAAATGGGCATGATATACTGAATAAACTTACCTTTGCAACTCCAACGGCTCGGGACGAAAGACAATAATAAAAGAATTTTCAACAAATGATTTATTACATGAGTGTTATTATTGGGTTGGTTTCAGTCTGAATAGGTTGTTTTTATCTGATGTATGCCTTGATCATTTTGGGTATCTGAACTTTGACCTAATGTTAGTCCTTTTTGGCTCACGTGCAAAGCAAAAGTGAATATGTTCTGTGCCAGTGGTCGTCCGTCATAACTTGAAACCCAAATTTGGTACAGAGATACCTGATGTTAAGACCTATCTATGCATACTAATTTGGATAACCCTTCGGAAAGGTCAAGGGTCACAAATGTGTGTAAAATGCCCGTTTTGGATAAAATTGTAGGTATTATGAACATTTTCGCAAATTTTTCAATCAAATTTGGCACAAAGGTAGCTGATGACAAGACCTTCCTGTGCATACTAATTTAGTTGACTCACTGCAAAGGTCAAGGGGGGCGGGTGGGGGGGGGGGGCTGGGGGGGTGGGGAGGTTGGTTGAAAGATGTGTGAAAAATACTTACATTTTGAGAAAACATGGATTTTGCTGGTGCGGAAGACAGCCCTTAACTTATTGTCACAAAGGTCACACATATGTATATCGGTCGTCAACGTGAGCCATAATGGCTTTGCTGTGTGTGTGTGTGTTGTGTTGTGTTGTGTGTGTGTGTGTGTGTGTGTGTGTGTGTGTGTGTGTGTGTGTGTGTGTTGTGTTGTGTTGTGTTGTGTTGTGTTTAGTATGTATGTTTAGTTTGTTAATGCTGCAAAGTGCCTTTTTGTGGTTCAGAGAGAACATTAACCTTTTCCCTGCCAGGATGTGCCATGTTCATACTAAAAGCATGTTCCAGGAAAGTAGCTGGCACTGACACGGGTTAATATGATTTGTTTTAGAAGAAAAAATTTGATGTTCAAAGGGGTAGATGACAATTAAAATTCATTACCATGAATATCTTCCTCAGCAAATAAGCTTTAGTAGAAGCATGCCCCCTAACATGTTTTATTGGGGTAGGTAACTCATTTTAAATGCACTCACTCAGTACCAAAATAAACGGTGGTCACCCATTTGTGAGGTTTTGTGTGCACAGAATTTGTATTTGTAAGAAATGTCTAACGTTTTTGTTACTATAAAGTACACTTGCATACTATGCATTCTTTCAAAAGTCACAGGAAGCATAAAGTTTAGCTGAGGCGCCCTGTACCTGGGTTAAACGCACCAGTGGCGCCATTGTTGCTATTTTCGCACCAGACCGGTCGCTTGGACTGATCATGTGCACCAGAACTGCGCGCGCAGGTAGGCTTGTAATGTGGTCTCGTACGTTCATGCGGAAGATTGTGATCACAGTCGAAAAACGGTTCCTTTCTTGTTTTACTTTTAGCACCTTTTACCTCCCCTAACACGCCAGTTTTGTGTAGAGATGGTGGAGGCTTGTGTCAAGTCCGTTGTACTTGTAGTGCGCTCATCTCTCGAACTCAGTTACGACGGTGCTTTCTGCCTCAAATGACGCAGATGTCGCAAAATCACCACCATTGAGGAAAACAGCTATTTTTCTGATCTGCCAAATCGCGTAATGTTTTCGTGGTGCTAGCATAAGGATGCATTATTTTCGGATTTCATATGGGAAAGGGTTTATTCATCTTATTTTGCAGCAATCAAACGACGGTCACATGATTCTTTCTCCGAGATTTGCTCATTACAGGAGCAGAAAGCACACGCTCTAAACTGATCTGGTGCAAATGACCGGTCCGAGCGACCGGTCTGGTGCGAAAATAGCAACAATGGCGCCGCTGGTGCGTTAAACTAGGCACAGGGACAGGTATACCAACTCAGCTAAACTTTATTGTCGCCCTTGCTAGAACTCAGTATATTTCTCCATTTTATGAATAGAGGCACAGAAGTCGCTGAAACCCTTTACGTCCCGAACGCAAGAACTA